>CM062223.1:14097822-14697822 GCA_031216235.1 Syzygium jambos
AAACTAGACGCTGGCCATAACAATATCGACACCGTCCAATTTATTTCGTCCCGAAACTCCCGAAAATCGACTGTCAAGTTTGGGGTCTAAATAACGGCCAAATTCGATCGAGTGCGATTATAGCAAAACCTCTATTTTAAAAATAAGAACCCGATAGTGATCACTTCCCGGGCGAGATTCTATTATAAGCGTACTGACGAATTATACGTTTTATAAATCCCAAAAATGGGCCAAAATTTGGAATGTCACAGCCGTCAACACGTCCCAAGTCCGTAGCCCCCCGATCAATCCAGGCTTATAATCGACAGGCATACACACGATATTCAATTCAATCAATTTCACGTCAATTACACCAAGCGATCCACAATCACAATTCAATCGAATCCACGACACGCCACACCAACCCACAAACTCGACATTTAATCGGCCACATACGAACATCCAATCTACCCACAAATGCCACAACAAGCCAATCATTAACCCACTAATATTAGCCACTAATATACACCCAAAACCATCCAAGTCGACCACAATCAAACGTCAATTTCCTTCATACAAGCCACGACAATACGGTCATTTAGCCCACCATAATTAGCCACTAAGTAAACCCCACAAATATCACAAATTAATCTAATAATTACACACCTACAGATATTGACCCTACTCCACGTTTAGCCCCTAAACCGGTACTAATTAATCCCTAGACAAGTCTAATAATACCCAATGTACTAGGTAGGGTTTAGGAAGTCACTTACTAAGTTTTGGCCCGGAGAAAATCGGCTCGGGCCTAAAATGGCCCGAGTGAACAGTACTGACTAAGCGCGGACGAGGGCGCAACGGGCACGGGGCTCGGCCACGGGCACAGCCCTCGGCCACGGACACAAGGCCTGGTCACAGGCTCAGCAATGGGCACACGCACGGGCACAGGCGCGGGCACGGGCTCAGGCGCGGCGGTGGCTGGTTGGCTAGCCAGCTGGGCTTGCTCCGGCGGCTAGTGGTGGTGGCAGCGCGGCGATGGCGGCGGTAAGCAGCAGCGGTCGAGCGCGGCGGCGACGGCGAGGAGCTACTCTCCGGCGATGGTGGGAAGCGGAGGAAGAGGAAGAAGGTGGCTGAGGTGGGGGGTGCGGCTGGAGCGTTCAGCAGCGGCGACGGTGATGCTCGGATGTCGAGGCGGTGCTGGGGCGCTGGCGGGACGACTGGACGGAGGCTGGGCAGCGCCGGACTGCGGCGGCACGGCAGCGATGTGTTGCTGGAGGTGGCGTCGGACGGCTGGGCTACGGGGGAGGAGAGAGAGAGAGAGAGAGAGAGAGAGAGAGAGAGAGAGGGAGAAGGGTTGCTGTGGCGGCGGCGACAGGGCGGAGGAGGCCGGAGAAACTGCAGAGGGAAAGGAGGATAAGGGGCGGAGGCTCGAGCTGAAGGCCGCGATGGGCGAAGCGGCGACTCGTGGCGGAGCTCAGATGCCGGGGCATCGCTGGGGAACAGACCGGACGGCTGGACTGCGACCGGGGCTCGTCGGGCGTGGCTGCAAGCAGCGACGTCCTCTGGTTCGCCGAGAAGTGGCGATCTGTTCGAGCGGCTGTTGGTCGGCGCGGCGGCGCGAGGAGGACGGCGTGGTGGTTGGCGGGGTGGCAGCGCGGCGGCGGTGACGAGCAGCGAGGCTGCGTCGGACAGAGCAGAGGCCAAACGCGACTCGTCGGGGAAGAAGGAGACCGAGGAAGAAGAAGAGACCAAGGGAAGAGAGAGAAGAAAAGGAGAAAAAGAAGGAAGAGGAGAGAGAGAGAGAGAGAGAGAGAGAGAGAGAGAGAGAGAGAGGTGTGTCAGAGGGGGGCGTGCATGCGTGATGGACGTTTGCATGCAGGGGGAAAGAGAGAGAGAGAGAGAGAGAGAGAGAGAGAGAGAGAGAGATGGAAGGACGGAGGGGGCAGACGCACGGGGAAGAGAGAAGAGAAGACGTGCGGGCAGGGGGTTTTCGACGTGATAAAAGGAAGAGAGAAAGAAAGAAAGAGAGAGGGAGAGAGAGAAAGAGAAAAAATAAACTTCATTCAAATAATTATTGCGATTCAACGGTCCATATTTAAAATCGAAAACGATTCGGTGGTCTAAATTAATCCTAGAATATAATAAGGGACAAAGGCCAAATTAATTAAATCAAACTACAACGAGGGAGGTCTAATAGTTCAAATTCGTACCCGGTCGAAAATTCACTTTTCTAATATTCCTGATAATCTCGATGTTGGCCACGATAATCTCGACATCGTCCAATTTATTTCATCCCGGAACTCAAGAAATTCGATATCAAAGTTTGGGCTCAAAATAACGGTCAAATTCGATCGAGTGCGATTTTAGCGAAATCTCTAATTTAAAAACAATAACCGGGATTGATCAGTTCCCGGGCGAGATTTTACTACAAGCACACTGACGAATTACACGTTTATTAAATCCCAAAATTGAGTCAAAATCCGGGATGTCACAAGACAAGTATTAGTAACTATGAAGTTCATGATTAATGAAGACAACATATCTTATAAACATCGCAATCGCACACATCGCACAGGCTTCTGTCTAATATTATTGCCAAAGAGATTTTTCTGTACAATTGATATATTTAGTATTGATGTGAGAAGTCTTTTCTTTTCAAAATAAAATTCAAGGTTTTGCTAAGAAAAGATATAGTATAAAGAAATCTATGTGAGACGTTAACTTAAACACAAATGTCTAATCATAGTATAATCGGCTATGTTTATGTATGGAGTTTATACAGAGTGATATATTTTTAAGTATCTAAGTTTATCATGATGCATATATGTATATACGCGCGCGCCTCCACACACACACATATATATATACATAGTAAAACTAACTCAACTACGAACGGGCAAATAGCACACATCTTTATGCTTATACAAGTTAAATGTGAGAGCGAAAAGAACTTTTAGTTAATTAAGTGAAACTTTATAAAAAAAAATGTCGTAAAAATTCATGTAAAGCATGCTTACAAGTACTAGCATCATAGCGAACTTGACCTTTGTTTTTTGGTTGCTTTGGTTTTCCCCCTTCGTACATCCCATTGTGTAACAAAATTGAAGGGAGCTTTTAGGAAATAAATCCGCTAATTTTTTGAAACATTAAACATAACAGAAATACCATATATTATTAGAAGCAAAATATACTTGAAATTGATTATACAAAAGAAAAAAGAAACCCATGCCAAACATGAGTAAGAGCAATGGTTACCTAACAATTCATATAGGATTCAAGTAATCACTAAGTAGATAACTCTTCCTATTGCTTGAATAGCACATTAATTAACAAAAAACAGAGCACTTGATCCCTTATTTATCATGGTAAATATATAAATTTATATTATGCAAAATTTTTTAACTCATTTTACTTTTTAATAATTCGTAATCTTATTTCAGTAATTGAATATTCGATATTTAAAACTTAAAACTTAAAATTTGAAATAAATATTATTTAGCAAATAACCCGCACAAAGCTCGAACATCGACTTCGTCAAATGTTCCATTAATTACAAAGTATCATATTGTTATTGCAATGAATGCACCTAAACTCCACCGTTCTTCTTTTTCTTTCAAGATGAAAACGGAGGAATACTTTGCTCATGCCGGAAAAAGTTGCCCGGATCGACCGCGGTCTTCACACGCACCAACCTGTCGAAATTGTTCTTGAAGTATTTCTTTCCCCAAACGCTCGCTTGCTTATAGCTCGTGTCGCCTTTCACGTTGTTCATTCCTATGTCGAGATCCCGGTAGTTGATGTAGGCCTCTCGAGGCGATTTCGACACATACTGCGCCATATAACTGTAGAAGCTTCGTATCCAACTCACATGCTTCGGAGCAACCTCGTTGCCTCCATCGGTCCATGACGTTGAGTGCTGGATCTTGTACAATACCCCAGCTCTGTGAGGGAAGGGAAGGGCAGATTCGGAAATCTCGCTCATTTTCCCGCCATAGTGGATCCAAATCATTTGAGCCACCCCTTCATCTTCCTCAAAGAACCTCTCCCACATCCCCTCTAAGCCACTTTCTGGGATTGGCTCCCTCACGTAATCCGATTTGTCCTTAAAGTATAATTTGGTGTTGGAGCTCCGGTTGAGCAAGACTTCCAAGGGCCCATCGATCGGAAACCCCGCGAAGTAGAGGATCGACTCGATCCAGCTCATCTCGGTGCAGTCCTGTCTCGTGACGTTGAGCTCGGGGAAGCTGCTCTTCGTCACCTCGAGGAGCGCATCGACCCCACCGAGGTAAAGGGTGCTGAACAAGGCTTGCATCGTCCTCGTCCTGTTGGGACCGGAGTTGTGGCTCTGCAAGCTCACCAGCATGAATAGGTCGTTGGGGAGCTTGTTCCCGAGAAGTTGCCACTGGTGCACGAGTTTCGTCGCGTGTTGCTCCAAAGTCCTCTGGACTGTGAACACGGTCACGGTTGACGGCACCGGGACCAGCTTGACTTTCCAGGACACTACCACGCTGAAGCTGCCGCCTCCTCCGCCTCGGATGGCCCAAAAGAGATCTTCCCCCATTGATTCTCTATCCAGGAGCCGACCTTGGGCGTCAACCAACTGCGCGTCGATTACATTATCGGCAGCAAGGCCATATTTGCGCAGCAACGTGCCATAGCCTCCACCGCTGAAGTGCCCGCCGGCGCCGACCGTGGGGCAGACGCCGGCTGGGAAGCCTAGGGTTTTGCTCTTCTCAGCGATCCTATAGTAAAGCTCGCCCAGCGTTGCGCCCGATTGGACCCACGCTGTTTCGTCCTCCGCATCCACGGCAACTGAACGAAGATTCACCATGTCAAGCATGATGAATGGGACTTCGGACATATATGAAAGACCCTCGTAATCATGACCGCCGCTTCGGATCCTCATTTGGAGTCCATACTGCCGGGAGCAGATGATGGCGGCTTGGACATGGGAGACATGGAGCGGCGTCACGATGAGTAAAGGTTTCGGAGCGGAAGGAGTCAAGAAGCGCAGGTTCTGTATGGTAATGTCCAAGACAGAAGAATACGTAGAGTTGATTGGAGTATAAACAAGTGTAGAGATTGAGGTTGCGTTGTCAGAGTGAAGAGAGAGGCATTGCAGGAAATTCACAGGAGTGCTCATAGCAAAAGCTACAAAAGGAGCTGAAAAGAGCAGGAGACATGCCAAGTGACGATGCATGGTGAAGTTTTGCACCTTCATATGTTATCTTGTTCTTTTCAGGTTGCATTACCAACTATCTGAAGGGTGCCTTATTTATAGTGCATGCGAGGGCACAAATGGCGAAGTCGATTTTTGATTTCACACTTCCCTTCCAATTGGGTGGACGAATTTGTCATAGATAACGACGTGCATGAAAGTTTACACGAAAGTGTACCGTTTGACTTTCTATCATCTTCCAGATTAGCACGGCATTGATTCATGTGATCATGAATGGTGTAAGAAAATCTTAGCAATGACCTTTTACCGGTCAATTAATCAGGTATTGTTCCATTGTTTTTACTTTGCTTTGTAGGTACGGCATGCATATTCAATATGGGCTGCTATTCAACATCTTGTTCGATTAATACTTCCGAAAATTCAAACGCCTAGAAGATTTTGTATGCATTTGATCCCAATAACTAAATATTTTTGGCAAAGTACCCAAGGATTCACATTGAATCTTTTTCATTACGTGTCCGAGCATGATGCTTGGTTGCGTGGTCTGTCGTTTCTTTATTCTTCTTTTCTTGGCTTAAAATCAAATGATCCGTGTCAATTCTTGACTAACTACAAACATGTGATGAGAAGTATGACTTAGATGTACTCATCCTTGATTAGGATAAAATACTTATGGGGAAAATTAGTTGAATTTCTTTCCTACATTATTATGTGCATGAAAATCGGCATGATAGTTACGGGTGTATTTATCTGCAACAGAGATATAAACCTAGGTTAGATAATGTCTTTGAAACTGAAGTTTTGTAAAAGAAAAGTCACATGATTCAATTATATTAGTCACCATCTATATCTAATTAAAATACATTTCGCTCTTCTTGGTAAAAGTTTGCATCCGCCTCGGAAAAAGAAAATCTTGCCAAGTTGTTTCTGTCATTAAATGAATATATTGTTCGATTGATTGCTTTGGTGAATCACGTTATCCGCGGACACGTATTAAGTGTGCATCCTTGCGTACAATGGGGACAAGTGCTAGAACGAAATGAGATATCTTGAAAGTGTTAATCTTTAAAGTCAAATAATGACAAAATGTTTACGGTGGTTTGACTTTAATTAGGGTTGCGTGATATGTATTTATAGGACTAATTAATTATAGTCAGACTACATATAGAAATATAGACCCTATAAAACATATCAATTACATATTAATAATGCCCCCTCAATTCAAAGTATGAGTAATAACTTAGAGATTCGATCTCAATCGCGAACTAAGTAGTCCCTTGGTGAAGATATTCGCCAACTAATTCACTATAAACACATGGCGAACATGTGGGTCACCACAAGCAACTCGCTCTCGAGCAAAGTAAAAGTTCAACTCAAAGTGTTTGGTGCGAGCATAAAACACAGACTTGAGAGCAAGTTAGGTGGCGGGTTATCACAACATTATTGAGAGGAACAAAAAGGGACCCTCAGCTCACGAAGTAAATGGCGGATTCAACTAGTCTCAACAACACAGGGAGATATATAGCACAATACTCAGCCTCTAAAATAGACGGGCCACACTGCCCATAAAACGAATTTTTAGACCTGTTGGGCGTACCTATGCAAAGTTTTCAAGCCTGGTCAATGGGTGGGCCGAGCTTAGGCAAGGAACCTGAGGCCCACCCTGTCCATATGCTTATTTAAAAAATATAAAATTTTATTGTATTAATAATTCAACTTTGATGGTTAAAAATTTATCAACGGTAATATGATAAGATAAGATTAATTATTATATAAAATAGAGAAATAGTATAAAACTCATAAGTTGAAGTAGCAAAATAATTATTTATTCATTTAGTTTATTCATATTAAAAAGGCTCAATCTGCTTGGGTAGGTTTGGGCACTTGATGAGACCCATGAGTTCAGGCTTAGGCATTCGAGCCCAACTGTAGGTTTAATTTAAATTTTATAAACAATATTCAGCAAAATTGTTCAAAAAATTATAAATTTATTGCATTTTTGCCAATTCAATCCTAAACCTTTCATCTTACCAATTGAGTTATAAACATTTTCACGATTTACCAATTAAGTCAATTCGGCCAATTTTAGTCAAAAATCACTAACGTGGACGCTAGTTGTCTTATGTGACATGGTCAGTGTTGACGTGGACAAATTTTAATAATATTTTAAATATTTTTTTTTGAAATTTTAATTTTTTTATTCCTTTTTATTTTCTTTTTCTTTTTTTCTTTCTTTTTTCTTTTTCCAAGTCTAGCAAGGGTCGCGAATCTTTACCTAGCGGCCAACGAGGGTCGGGCAACCCTCACCTGTGACTAGCAAGGGTTGACCGGCAACCCTCACTAGACTTGAAAGAAGAAAAACAAAAGAAAAGAAAAAAGAAGAAAAAAATATTCGAAAATTATTAAAATATTACTAAAAATTGTTAACGTCATCGCCAGCTATCTTACGTGACTCTATCAGTCTCCATGTCAGCGATTTCCAGTTAAAATTGACTGGATGGACTCAATTAGCAAAACGTGAAAATGTTTATAACTTAATTAGTAAAATTGAAAGGTTTAGAGCTAAATTGGCAAAAGTACAATAGGTTTAAGATTTTTTGGATAATTTTTCCTACAATTTTTACTGTGCTATAGTAATGGTCGCATGGATCTTTCATAGATTGCTTCATTGTTGTCGCATTCAGAAAGCATGATTAAAATTATCAGTCTACTAGCATGAATCCAATTTACTTTGGGTCATTTGAAAGTGTGCTTATCTAGAATTTTGAGCCAATAAACTAGAATTTTGAGCCAATAAACGTGTCTGAAATTTTTATTGATTTTTTTATTATATCAATACAAATTGCCATTATAACTATAGGTTAGTAAATTAAATTTATATGAGTTGTTATTTGTTATATGTATAATTTAATGAAATTAACTATACATTGGCATAGCAGAGCAATAGTATTTTAATTATTTAACTAATTAGTTAAATTTTTACTGTTTTTGTCTGTTTTCTTTTTATTTATTTTTTTCAATACATTTCTCTTTTACCATTTGTCTCTATAAATGGAGAAAGAATTTCGTGTGACACTGCACATCACGTGGCAGCAATATGTTGTGTAACTAATCAATTAAAAATGAGATGCATACATACATACATGACACTATGTAGGATGAGCTTCATAATGCTGACAATGATGATTGATTAGTTACATCACATTATCACTGCCGCATGGGAAAAAAATCTGGCTATTTAGACTGGTCGAATTCAATAGACACCGTGCCAAATGTCAACCATTGTAAGAAAGATCTCAATCCTTGAAATTACTTTCTATAGATAAACAGATATTTACTTATTGGCATCGACATAACAAAAGCCTATATTCATGGGGTGAATATAGCTTTATCGTTGTGATGCCAAAAATTAAATCGAGATCAATAAATTATAAAATTAGTGCTTGAAAATTGTCTTAAGTACGTAGTGTTAGAATAAAGGTATAATAAAGTTACTTTTCCGAAAATGGAGTTTTTAATTTGAATCACGTCACCAGCAAAGGGTCCTTCTACAGTCCTCTAAGAGAAAAACCCTACAAACTTACGTCCTATGAACGGACGAGGTATTTTACGAATCCAAATGTAATTTACAAACTTGAATTAGCAAATACGATAAAAAAGGGAAAGTTACTATTAAATAGGAAATATACAAAATGAGAAGGTATTTTATCCATTGCGTTTTTGATTTTTTGCGATACAACTAATATATGACGAATGAAAATGTAACTTACGCAAGGAAAAAGGTACATTACGAACCAGAAAGGCATAGTACAAACAAGAAAGGTTTTTTTTTCCTTATGAAATGAGAATTTAGAAAGTGTATGCATTACGTACCACAAAATAAGAAATATTGATATTTGAGAAACAAAATGGCAATTTGTGGTGCTCAAAGCTATCTTTTGAACCAAAAGAAGTTAAATTCATTATTTGTTTACGAAAATGAAAGTTGTCTTGTGAACCGAAAGAAAGACTTCATCGAGTTCGGCCCTCGTGAGGTAGGTCGCGACACTTCCTAATTTTTCGATGTCCAATTTGGGCAAAAATCCAATAATTAAATTCTATTAAACGCAACTCGAGCATTTCTTGAGCTAACGGGCAGCTTGCTGGGGAAATTTGCAGAATCAACTCATGACTGATACTGAATCGAGTCACGTGCAAGTCCGTTCAGTGCGTGACGACCTCGATTGTCATTAAAATCGCGAAGATCAATCACTTGATCCGAGGGGTACGATCGCTCGGTATAATTTCGAAATCATTCGTCAAGTTGTTTCGTGGTCCAACGAAATCACTCGCGATCCACTACTAGGACAGTGGCGAACTGACCCCTAACTATCCTTGGATCGGCCAACAGTGGCTCAAAATATCACTTACGCGATTTAATGGTCGAAATCAATTCACGATCGAATTTCCTTTAGTCGCGCGAATTTAATTCCCCTATTAGCCTTTCTCTAATGGTTAGCATTCTAGAAATGATCAGTTCCGGGCGAGAACTAACTACAAGTGTTGAATTTTGGACTTGGGCTGCCCATAATGGGCTTGACCGACCCAAGCCCAACCCATTTCTACTTGAAAGTTCCCTTGGAGGGAGCAAGCAAAGAAGTTCAATCATTTCTCTGATTGGAAAAGGTGTTCGTGTGTCTGTGGAATTCTGACCAAGAAGAAACAAAAGAACAAGAGGAAAAAGAATAGCGATCTCCAAGCAAGTTTTGTGTGGATATTTGATTGGGAGCATAGGGTGTGACTCCAAGTGCATGATTGCACTTTCGATTGGGGGAGAAACACAAATTTTGTATGGACCAATCTCGACTTTTGGGATCGAGTTACGGTCCTATGAAACCCGCCATTGGAATCAGAGCAACCAAATTGTCTCTCGTGCTTTTCTTTTCTATTTTGTATGTGTTAAATGATACATTAAAGTGTTTTTCAGTATGCAATCCATGTTTGACACCTTGAAGGATAAACAATGGCATGTTCCGAAAATAGCCTTATTTTTGTACGATTTTCAAGTATGATATGGCCAATACGTCCTTGAATAATTCTGGAAAGTTAAAAGTTATTTTGGCTGAACGGTTTGTGAGAAAAAACTGTCCCGAACTCGAAAATGTCGAGAATTTCGAGGCCTGCATCTTTCTGTACAATTATATAAATGCAATGAATTTATACCTTCAGAAAATGCATGAAACAAGCTTCTAACAATATAAAATATATACATATATGTGTGTATATATATAATTTCAAATCTAGAGAATATTTTGTGAATTTTGTAAGTTCACATGAGAAACTAACCACATCATTAGTCCAAACAATATGAACTTGATTGTATCGCGACAGCCCAATACTGAGTGTCACGTCATCTGACATAGCACATTAGACAAGTTCATGACGTCATTGGAACGTGGAGTGATGAGAGACTGACACGTGGTAGACGGATGTCACATCAGCGTCTGACTCAGTCGTGCATGCCACGCACGCGTCCCTTTTCACCGCACAAGGCACAGTCGCTACGTAAGGCGCATGCAACGCTTGTGAGCTTTATCCGATGATGTTTTAGGTCCCGAAAATTCTTGCAGATTCGTTTTGATCTACAAAATTTCTGTATCGACCCCCACTTGGTATGATCTCGTTCATTGTGGTTGTGATTGATGGGACGAAATGAATACATTTCACTATTGTAGTCTCTATCTTTGCTTGTGGCATGTATTCTAGAAATTGTTTTCGACATGATCATATATCAATTAGTAGCATGATCATTCCACTAGTTGTAAGGACAGTGCTTTGTCAAGAGTTCTTCGAGTCTGTAGATAAATCTTTATTTAAGAAGCTATGTCACAATTTCGGGTGATCTTCATTTAAAAATATCCTATTTACTTTTGGACACCGGTTCCATTTTTAGGAACCGGGAACTGGATAGACACTCTTGGAAACTTGACCAAACCGGCCGGTCCAGTCCCGTTCAGGCGGTCCTGGTTTGGGCAATCCATTTTGCACACCCCTGATTTCCAACCAGGATCCTTATTTATTCGTTTCTTGCATTCTTTGTTAAATTCTTGAATTTTACCTTATTGGGTATATAAATTTATATTAAGTTCAATATAAATGTCCTCATAATATATGGAGTACGTGTGAATTTGTTCAGTGAAACCTATTCATGTAATAAGAACGACGTCTGTTCAAATTATAGACATTTTATATAATATCTCTTGGATGAATTTTTCGGTTTAATTCTCCATAAGAGTGACATGAAATGCATCTCCTTTAGTTACACAACTAGTTACGTCCTGGGTTTTGTGCATACGTATATTGATGAACGCACCGTGACGCATGTTTATTCTCCTTTTTGTTATTAGTGCCAGTTATTTTAAATTATGTCATTTGAGGGTTTTTTTTCATTGAGCTTAGCAAATACTAAGTAAACATATTCGTCAGATAAAACTCACAAAATGGTGGTGAAAGTTTTAAACTTAAATTTTTGCTTAAATAGACGTACAATAGAATTATTTTGGAGCCCGTATAATAAAAAAAAGTAGAAAAGAAGACTTTGGCTACTACTATCTTCATTACAAATTCATTTTTTATTTTTTAAAAGTATATAGATCTATTTATTCTGTATTATGCTCTTCAATTGATATTTTCATTCAATCTTAATGTCTAAGTTTTAAACTCGTGTCATCTCTCCCCCGTCCATTATTTAAATTCTGTTTGAATTGTAAGATTAAAAACAAAAGGGGTTAATAAATAATAAAACACATTACGAATTTCTCTCTTACCTATTTTATAGATTTATTTGTTTTGCTAGATATCAGCATATTTAAATAAGTGGATTTTTGAAGAAGAAAATGAAAAATCGACATAACGTAAACATTGGGCACGTATTCTTATTTGATATTTCCTAATTTACCGTATCTTAATTTAATGTTTCCTAGGTCCTATTTCTTAGTCCGTCTATAAATGAGAGATGCATTCTCAATTGTAAGCAAACATATTTTGAGTTGATAATATCTAAGAATTCTTCTCAATTGAGCGATTCCTTCGGGTCTCTATTCAATTTGTTGTGATGCACTTAGAAGTTTGTTATCCTTGGTTGGTGTAACATTCCCTTTAGCCTTAGTGGTGAACTCTTCTATCCCAATTTTTTTTTTAGTCCCAAACACATCAAATACTTTTGATCCATAAAAAATAAGTTGATAGCAGAGCTTCCAAGTTGGGCTAGTTGGGTGAGTTCTTCCATTTACGTGTCAAACTTCCGCTTTGAGAAAGATAAGTAATCCGATTTCTGAAGGGTTGACTTTGGAACAAAACCTTAATGAGAGGCGCGACCATGCCCTTGAGAATCTCAAGTCAAAGATGTAGAAAATCCTCAACCTCCTAGACAATCCAGCAAGACAAAGGCTGCCATGAAGACCACTAGCTCATCGTTTGCGAACGTGTTGATCCGGAACACCGTCCAAACTCCGATAATGAGGTGACTTTAATAATTCATATGATCAAGCTAGATTATATCGTAATTTCTACCAGTATCATAACACATTTCTAAGTATTTACATATTATGACGCCTAGTAATAAATTGGAATTATGACAATGACATGAGATTGGTACCTCCAGATGGCGCATTTTTTTTCTAGAAAAAACCCGAAATCGTGGTTAGTGTTACTCACCGAGACAACGAGAGGCAAAAACATAGTCAATGAAAAATTTACTATCGACAAACAGTTTCCTCATGTATACGACATTTGAATAGCTTAGAAAAATGAGTTAACGAAAAGGGTTAATATCACGAAAAACCCCAAACTAGTACACTTGTGACAAATTTATCCCGAATTAATTTTTTAACCTCCAAAAATTTCAAACTATTAAACTTATAACAAATTTACCAAAAACTAATTTTTTGACCACAAAAAACCCCAAATTGGTAATTTATGACAAATTTACCCTCCGTTAGTTTCCATTAAATTGAAATACCATGAAAAATTACAAACTGGTACACTTATGATAAACAGATTGTAAAATCCCAAGCTGGTACACCTGTCAATAGTCATGTGTCATCAAATTTAGCAATTTGACAGTAAAATTTAATGGTAATTAATAGAGAGTAAATTTGTCACAAGTGTACAAGTATGAACATTTTAGTTGTCAAAAAATTAACTTTGGGTAAATTTGTCACACGTGTACCAATTGAAGGTTTTTTCATGGTATTAACCCTAACGGAAATTCTTTTCATTATCAACGGTTAATCATACTTAAATTTAGAAAAATGATTTCATCTTTTAAAAATTAAAAATCATTTTCCAACAAACGACTAGATCTCAACACTTGGACCTAAGACCTTAAAACTTGGGCATGGGGACCCCAACACTTGTGCCTGAATCCTTGGTGGTCGAGCCTGGGTCCATAGAGGATGAGCACTAATCCACTTAGCTTTGGATACCTCGAGACCGAGCATGGGACTCAGTGCTCGTGCCCACGCCCTTGGCTATGCCCAAGTCAATTAAGGTCGAGGCCAATTTCATGGACAGCCAGGCTCAAGTCTATAGAAATTGGATCTAGATTCCTTAAGGCTAAGCTTGAGACCCTAATGCCTCCTTGACGCTCGTGCCTCGATACAGTCCTGGCAGTACCTAACTCCCACGCCTAAGTCACTGGCATTTGGGTCAAGTCCATTAAGTCACGTCCAAGTCCCCGAATCCATTGACTAAGCCCAAAATAACCCGGCTCCTACGATTGGGAACTCGACTGCCGGACCCAAGTCCCCTAACGTCGGAACTGTGGTCCTCTACACTTCGGTCTAGGACCCTTAGGGTTGTGCCCAAGTCCATTGAGCTCAGACCCAACCTCGACACTCGTACCCAAGTCTTCGGTGGTTGTGCCCATGTCTCCATAACCCCGACTGCTGAGCCCAAGTCTAATAAGATAAGATGAGCCTGAGCTTCATTAAGCATTCAAACTATACTGAAAACAACATATTCCGTTACTTCAAAAGTTTAGTTAATAAAGAATGATGCAATAATGTATTTTATATTAACTTACTAAATTCTCACTTGTAGACTAACAAAATTGCCAAATCTCAATGCACGAATGTGTGCAACGTGATAGGTATGATGGTAGAACGGATGGTCTCCGTCATAGAAAGTTATATTAGGACTGTAAAATTATCCAGTTTTTTGAATCAGGGTACATTTGGACTGTAAAAAATTTACTCCACAAACCAAATTAAGATACTGACAAGTACATAGCTTGCCGTATTGGCAATTTTGTTCATTCTATTAACATATAAATGATCTTTCCATTTGAAAGACTACGCATGATAAATTCAAATTTTTTTGTGTGTATGATGTTTTTGATCAAAATCCTTTTTTCCTGGTCGAAACTTAGCTACCGTGTTTGGAATTTGGAAATCCACAGCTAACAAATTGAAAGTTTAATCCAACAAAAAAGTTTAAAAAAAATTAGGCATTCAAAACTGTTATTCTGTATGAATAGGTGACAAAAGAAAAAAACGAATTAATAGACAGAGCTAAAATTGTAACCTGAGTGCAATATCACTATTATCATTTATGTTGATTTCGTCGACGAATCTACACTTTCTTTACAAGATCGCTCGCGTAAGACCACGAACAATATATATCTTTTTAGAAAAATAAGAATAATTTATTTCACACGATAAAAATTATTTGAGTTAATACTACGAAAAACTCCAAATTGGTCTTAACCAAAAAAAAAAAACTCCAAATTAGTACACTTGTAATAAATTTGCCCAAAACTAATTTTTTGACCACAAAAAATTTCAAATTGGTACACTTTTGATAAATTTACCCTAAAAAAAAAGAATTAATAGATGTAGCTAAAATTGTAACCTAAGTGCAATTTCACTATTATCATTTATGTTGATTTCGTCGACGATTCTACACTTTCCTTACAAGATCGCTCGCGTAAGACCATGAACAATATATATCTTTTTAGGAAAATAAGAATAAGTTATTTCACACAATAAAAATTATTTGAGTTAATACGATGAAAAACCCAAAATTGGTACATTTGTGACAAATTTACCAAAAATTAATTTTTTGACTACAAAAAATCTCAAATTGATACACTTTTGATAAATTTATCCTAAATTAATTTTTGACTATAAAAAAACTTCAAACTGGTACACCTGTGATAAATTTACCCCATATTAGTTTATGTTAAATTGGATTAAAATATCAAACCGATACACTTGTGATAAACGAATGGTAAAACCCCAAACCGGTACGCTCGTCAACTGCCACGTGTCATCCAATTCAGCAAAGTAATGATAAAATTTAACGAAAACTAACGGAGGATAAATTTGTTATAAGTATACCGGTTTGAAATTTTTTACGATAAAAAAAATTAATTTGAGATAGATTTTGTCACGGGCATACTAATTTGGAGTTTTTCGTGGTATTAACCCAAAATGTTTAGACTTAGCCAATCATTGAAAAGTATTATTATTTTGTTGAAATATTATTTTTCAAAAATGTTTTCAAAAATAATTCCAATTCTTTTTTTCGCGAAAGGAACAAAAGGGAGCATCAAGAAATGTCTCCTCCGTTCCATTTCCACACCCTCCAACCCTCCGTACGGGTCGCCGACAACGCCTTTATGTGTCGCGCACCCGTACCATCTCAGTTCTTGCCTCAGATTGCTCGTTAGGATCAAGCCCGATGAATCTTTCGGTCTATCCACAGCTCTGCGTCGCTCTGTCCGCTGTTCCAGGACGGAGAGCGTACCACCCGGTACTTCTCTTGCCTCAAGTCTCTCAGATATGTGTCGTGTGCGAGTCTGCAAGTACCCTTCAGGGCTGTGAGCTGTGGCTCTTTTACTGGGCTCTCTTTTGTGGGGCGTGAATTTGATGCTGACATTGTAGCTGCAGAGGCAAGACCGCAGCATTCTAATGGTGGGGGCTGCTGATATGGCGAAACTGAGAGAGTTGGAGCGGAAAGTGGAGCTTCTTGGTATTGACCGTGAGGATCATAGCAGGCCCGGATTTTACAGCAACTTGTTTTGTCCAAAGGTGGCTCATTTCGCGGTGGCCGTGTTATGTTTTTTCACTGTACTAGCTTTCTAGAACTGCGCACTTATTATTCAAAGTGGGGGATGTTTATTCCGAGCATGTTGGTGCCCCGGTGTCTCTTTATGCTTGAGGATTCCGGTGGAATTCGGTTTGTGACCCGTTCGTCTTAATGTGCGTTGTAGTGCCGAGGGGGACGGAAAGTTGAGAGAAGCCTCTCTTTCCATATCGTCCAAAGCGGGTATGTTGATTCTATGAGTTTGATGTAAGTTTTCTTCCGGCTGATGTGTATTGTTCTAGTCATTGGGATTTTGCTTCTGTATCTGTCTTGAAGGGAGTTCGCAAAGTGGAGGTGTTTCCGAATGGAATGTGGATGGGCTGGTCAGGTAATGTGATTGTTCTTGCTAGATTGTCATGAGTTTGTGAAGCATTAATATGAGTGCTTGGAGTTGGACCCGACAGTGACTTCTCATCTAGGCCTTTGCAGACAGTGGAAATCCATGTGCTGGAGACTATGCAGTCCTAAAGGTCAGTTCCACTGTACAGATGACAGAAGAGAGCCTAAGGTTGGAGCCCTTGAGCGATAAGGTAGACTCACTAATTCTAATTTGGCATTGTCAATTATCTCTTTTAGCATTTGGGGAAAATTGTTTGTACAATCCTGTGTTTTGGTCTTGTGTAAATTATTGCCAAACCTGCATTATGAGTACTTGTGCTTTGTGGCATTTGAAAACTCATCAGAAATGTCTGACGTGGCATCCTGCTGGCCGTTAGACACAGCTGAATCTGAAGTAACATGCTTGGTTTGTAATGTAGACAATACATCAGATTTTTAGATATTGAAATCCCAGTGCACTTAAGTTAGGGCTCTGGTTTGTAAGAAATGCAGAAGAAAGACTTGGAGAATCGAATCTTTCACCTTTTCTTTGGGTCTGGGAAGGGTGACTCAATTGAATGGATGGTTTAAAAAATCTCATCAAAATGATTGTTTATAAAATGCAAGCTTCGGATTTGTGAGAGCATACATCAGCCAACCTTGATTCAGCTACCAATAACAATCATGATGTGCTCCAACTGCCAGATCTCTCAATCTGTTGTAAATTTTTTATTGGAAAGCATGATTTTATCATCGAAGTTATGATCCACACAGTAGGCCGACAGACCGTTTTCCCATGTAAACAAGTAGAGAACTCCTAGCCTTCATCACTTGCCATCAACAACCACAAAAGTGGAGTCTCTAATGATGATGGGTTGTGGGTATCTTTTTACTTTTGGGAGTTTGAAACTTCAGTTGTGAGGTCAAATGAAAGAAGCCTATCTCTCTCTCTCTCCCTGATTTTTTTTAAGAATAGTACACTATTGTTCATTTTTTTTAGCTTTTATCTTCGGATGAGTCTCGTGGGTTGTTTTTTATGAAGATGTGCTAGCCCAATATCATGTCCAATATTGCTTGCAAAGTTTGTGAACAATAGACGCATAGAGTTGGTGTTATACTGATCTACAAAGTAGGAGGACCAAGAATGTCTGTTTTATACTATGGGTCAGTAATATGCCCTCATATCAAACTGTGATCAAGGGTCGCGGGTATGGTAATTTTGTTTAAGTAATTTATCACATGAAGAGTCAAAACTTTGTATATTGATGTCTAATTCTTGGGGAGACTTTGTACATTAGCATTGACTGTTTACAAAATAAAAGTCATTCAGCACACATTCCCATTGACATGATGCCACAAGTTTGATTAGTGCTATCACCTTGAGAAATCTTATGTTTGCACGGTGGCACTAAATGATAAAGTATCTCAGTTCTTAATCTCATAGCGAGGAATTATATCCATGTAGGCTTTGGATTTTTCCTTAAAATCAACGTTGGCAAATGATGGCAATTACCACCCAACAATCAGTTGGAGCTTTCTAGTGGTTAGAATGTAGAGTTTAGAACATGAACAATTTTTGCTCATTTTAAAGAAAGTCTAGGTCAAGCCACTATTGATGAGGGTATGAGCGACATATCTTACTGCATGCTACAGACTAGTATGCAAAAAAGTACCGGCGTCTATAGGGTACATTGTACAGCTAATTTTTTAGGTCAAATTGTTCCTTATTGTCCTTACCAAAAATTTGACATTTGTAGCTAGCTCAAAGTCCTCACTAATTGCTAGTGTGCGTAGTAAAACATTTTCCCAGCTGATTGATACTGTTAGTATTAGTAAAGGAGCATCTTATTCACAAATGACAACCTTTTCCTTTGTTCATTGTTTTTTTTTCCTCACTTTTGCAACCGTTGCTTTTGAGTTTAGGCATTTATTATGTTCTCAGGATTTGTTGAATTGGTTCTTGTATTTATCTCTGATATGTGGGTATAATTTTCTTGTGATGAGTGCTACTTATTTTTAAGATTCTGTTCCCTTTAGATTATTGGGTACTTTGCGGAACGAAAAATATCGGTGGAAACTCTTCAACGAAATGGAGTCAAACAACTATCAGGCAATCAGGTTCCCTATTTTAATTGCTTCTGCTATTACTTGCAATGTGATTGGGGTTAGACCGAATGGATCCAGAAGTTTCTGTTTGCCAAAAGAAAAAAGGGTGGCTATTACCATTGGTCATGCTTATCTACTTGATTAATTATTATTGAATAGATGCTGTACTTGATAGAAAACTTTACCATCCCCAAGATGTTCTCATGCAAATTGTGGAGTTTGCCTCTTACTTATAGTGCTGGAGCAATGGACTTAAGATTGAGATGTTGTATCAGCTCTCACTTAGCTTAGATATACTGATATCATTTTAATAATATGGAAATCTTGCACGGTTTTTGGTCACACTTTTTAAAGCCTAAGAAACTAGAAGATAACAGTTTTAATGTTTATTTCTGATCTGAAATGAGTATCAGATGAGACTAACCACTTTGAAACTTTCTTCCAGAGTGCTATTTCTTTTCCTTACAAAAGGAAAGGAGAACTTGTTGGTTGCAAGTATCGGACCTTGGACAAGAAATTTTGGCAGGTTGATTCTCTTGCCTCTTGGTGTTGTAGGGACATTTCGGTTTAGAGTAATAAAATTCCAGCATGCATCTTAAATATATTTTGGTATGTTGAACTGAAGAAATGGAATTGCTTATGGATGCTAGTTTAGGTCTAATGAAAACCGAGAAGTAAATAACTGAAAAATGAAATGGAAAATCATTGATTAATAGCATTTGGGAGATTTGATGTCACATATTTGGGATAAAGTAAATAATTTCAGGCGGTGAGAAAAATCTATTCCTTGGTGGCATAGATTTCCAATCAAGTCCTTGAACTTTTTAATTTTCTAATCAAGTTCTTTCAGCTCCAAATCTGGTTTGTCAGAGCTGACATAGATTGTCTTTACCTGCATTTAGAGAAGAACCCAGATAATCATTTTTTGGGTACCTACAACGGGTGTGCTCTGGTGATTATCCAGTGTGCTTTGAAACCTAGGGTTTTTTTTTTTATATTAGTCAAGGTGACATGACATGGATGTGCTATGGATATTGCGCCCATAGTAAACATTTCAACTCAATACCCGCTCATACCATCTCTTCAGTTTATTTAGTACTGCTTCCATTGAAACCATTTATGGTTTAACAGTTTAATATAAACTATCAAACATTTTTGGTGAAATGGTAAAGTATCTGAGAAAGTATGCATGTCTAATGTGTATATATATCATGAATTGGTGCTGAAAGTCTTGTTTTATTTGAATATAGAAGTACTGGCTCAGTATTTGGTTTACTTAGTTGCTCAATCTGTGTATCTAGATATAAAGGTCTGGACAAGCAAGAAATTAAGATGGATACGAGCATCAAAAATCGGTTTTCTAGTCTGAATCATGTGGTATTTCATATGTTTAGGACTCTATGTGGCCTTCATTAGAGAGTAGACGGATCGTTTCATCTGCGTTGAGAAAAATGTTCTTCATGTTTCAACACTGGACCTTTCTGTCAATACCACATATCAGTTTCCTTCTGGTCATGCTTCAATATTTAAATTTAAGAGATTTCTGGAAGTTTCTTACAAGAGCTGTCTTTCTGCTATGGACTTTCAGGAGAAGGGTACCGAAAAGGCATTATATGGACTAGATGACATATCAGAAGCAGATGAAATTGTCATTGTAACTTTTTGTTACCCTCTCTCTCTCTCTCATCTCTCTCTCTCTCTCTCTCTCTCTCTCTCTCTCTCTCTCTCTCTCTCTCTCTCATATATGAATGTCGGTTATAGGTTGAAGGTGAAATTGATAAGCTCTCATTGGAGGAAGCTGGTTTTATAAATTGTGCAAGTGTTCCTGGTGGTGCCCCAGGAAAAGTTTCCAACAAAGAATTGCCTTCTCCGGACAAGGTTGGTTACTAGTTTTAGGCATATCCTATTTTGGTTTAAATTTAAAGCTACTTTAACATGCTGAAACTTAGGTCTTTCCAGTTTCCACAACTGACCATCTCTTATCAAGTGAAAGTCTCCTATTATTGGTTGTATGCTAGTGAATCATATCCTTTTATGGTAAACTTAGATTTCACAGATGGGAGTGTGAAAGTCTACTAATGATATGGCAAGGTCCCTTTGCCAAGACAGAAAATCTGATAGTTGTCTAGCATCTGTATCGCTTTCTCCATCTTTATATTTTTCAATGGCCATAAATATATAACCTGAGGAACATCAAATTTTTTTCTCGAGTTAAGTTTCTATATCTTGCTTAATTTTTCAACCTGCTTTTTCCCTCTCTACTGCTAAGAAAGACACTTGTGATCCTGAGAGTTTTCATCATCTTGTTGTGTCTCTTCCTGGCTACTTTGAAAGTCTGCCGATTAATCTGCTTTCAAGAATTAGAAACATGAAAAAGAAATAAACTACTGTAGTTTCACGGCTTTTTAGAAAAAATTTCCTCCTTATTTCGAATGAAGATTGTTGGTGGCAAAGAGGCTTTTCCTTGGAAAGCTATTTTGAAAGTAAGAGTTACGATTAGAGTCTTTTGTTTTGCTTGGGACAACTTGGGAACGTATTCTCACCTTAGACAACTTGCAGAACAGAGGGATCGTGCTGCTTAATAGATACTATCTTTGGCAGAGACTGAGACATCTCCTCATTCATTCTTCCAGACCTCTTATGCCGCCTGCATTGGACTATCTCAGGTTATAGGAGGTTCTCTGAACAAGAATTATAGGCTTCGTAGGGTCTGTTTTGCCTCATGTTTAGAAAAGGAATTCTTCGACCTGTCTTGCTGCTTTTTTGTTGATGTGGAAAGAGCAGAACAAGAGAATTCTTGAATGAGAGGAGATGCTTATATTTTGGAATTATAGAAAGCTTATGTATATGCTTTGTCTTGTAACTGGGCTCTTTTAGTTTTGAGCTCCTTTGGTAGATGGTTTTGGCACCCTCTTGATGCCTTTCATTACAGACTTATTCACTGCCATTCGCCCTGTAGACTTTGACCAACACAATAACTACATGGAAGTTGGTGAATATAAATAAGGAACAACTCCCATCAAATGGACAAGACAACGGTTTTGTGGATGCTGAGTATAGTAACATCAAGCGAGCAAATTACCATTCCACTAAGCCAATAGGGCATTCACTGGCTGCATACAAGAAAAGAAGGATTTCTTCAATTACTCTCTCCCTTTTTTGGTTGATACGTAAAGAGAGGAGCAAGAGAACCTTTGAAGAAGCAGAGCCTTCCCTTTTTGTAAATTTTGAAAATTGGGTTGAAGTTGAAAATTAGGTTAAAGTTTTAATCTTTTGGTACAGTGAAAATATGCATATGGATCTGCGCTTTGATTGACAATTTGACATAGTACATGTTTTGTCTTGTCACTGATTACTTTTTTCGTTCATTGAGCTCTTCTTGTGTATGGGTTTGCAACCCCATGGTGTCCTCTAGTCGAATTGCTTTTACCTATCAAAAAAGAGTAAAACCATTAGACATTCCATTCGTTCACACTCGTAACCCTTTTAATCATCTCCCTTGGATTTGTCATGTGATCAAAGCTAATGGTCAACACATCTCTTCATCTAATGAGCACAGTCCCAAGTAGCTCTTGAGATTGGGATTCATTCCATTACATTAAGAAGTCTGTTCTCTATATTCCACTTTTTATTATGTTAACAATCGACACTGCAAGGAAACTTCTGACATGATACACATTAGAAATCTTTGCATCTGATGGCTTTGTTTCTGGTTTGGGTGGGGATGACTTGTGTTAGGTTTAAAACTTTCTGGAGTATTTAGCTTCCACCAGTGCTTGTAAGCTACTTGTCTTATCCTATCTATCTGATACTTGAAATGGCCTGTAGTACCTTGCTGAAACTTTGAGTGCTTGCCTAGTTGCAGTACTAGTTCATTGACAACGTTGAAACTAAGGGAAATCCAATCCAATGAATCCATTCTAAATCATGAAAATGGCGGTTGGCAGGTAACAGGGGAGATTTGTCCAAACAATCTGCACAGCTCCTTTGGTAATTGGCTTTGTTGAAATGCTAATGTCACCTATCGATCTCTCTTGCCATATAGCCTGAGACCTTTTAGTCAGCTTTTGGAGTGCGAAGCTTATATGAAGTAGGTTTATTTGGTCTTTACTTCTTATATCTAGAATGACTGTTGACACGTGAAGGTCGCCTATCACATCTCTCTTGCGATAGTGTGAGACTTTCTGGGTCAGCTTTGATAGCGTGAAGCTCATATGAAGTAGATCTATGTCAACTCAGTGTCTTGTATCCAAAAAATTGCTGAAGCAAATCAATTGGTCTTGTTTTGCAATGATTGATGTGCTGACGAGTTGCAACAGCGATATTTTCGAAGAGGCAGAGAATCATTACTGTTACAGTAAGTTTCAGTGGCTTTTTGAGTGATATGGAAGATTTCATTACAGAAACTTTGGCAATTGAATGAGAACTTCCTTTTGAAGGATGTGTGAAAACTGTAACTTTGTCGTATCAGATAATTGTATGGCTTTACATCTGGCAGTGGTGATTTCTATTTCCATCTGCATTAGTTCTGATTGGTGGAGGCCATTCAACTCATGTAGAATGTATGAATGTGGTTGTAAGTCAGGCTGCCACTATCAGAAATAAATGATTTTCTAGTGTCGACACCAGTGTTGCCTTTTACCTGCATTGCTACTAACTTTTTGCTGTTACATTGTTGGAATTTGATTATCATAATTAGTGAACTATTTGTTACTCATTCCGCTGTTCATGTGAATTTTGATAGGACACGGCTTATCAATACTTATGGAACTGCAAGGATTACTTGGATAAGGTGTGTAAACTCCATGTGCACCTTTCTGGTGCACATTTTCATTTCTAAAAGATTGCTTCATGTATTTCTTTCTGTTGTCTAAAACATCTCAGGCTTCTCGAATAATCCTGGCAACTGATGGCGACGCACCTGGTCAAGCTTTGGCAGAGGAGCTTGCAAAGCGCCTTGGAAAACAAAGGTCAAAGTTATTTGACTGATTATTTATTTTATTTACAATTCTATGGTTAACCCGGTCCTTTTTTTGGCATGAGCTGCAAACTTAGTTTGCATATTATGATAAGTAAACTGGTTGGTAGAACTCTATTGGCATTTTGTGTTAGTGCAACCCTCTTGAGGCTATTTAATTGGTTAATATGCTCACTCTACTGAATCACCCATATTTATTAAAAAGAAAAAAGAAAGCATGAGAAGTTATCTAGTGAACAACAAGTGCGTGCAATATCTCAATGTACAGTAGTTACTAGTTATTGCTTTGTCTTCGAGCAAGCCTGGGCTTAAAGACTAAGGATATCCATTTGTGACCAGAAGTCAACAGGTTTTGGTCGTGGAAACCACCTCTTTGTGCCAACTTTATCAGTTCTTGTTTTCATCTGGAAAACTTACTCCTTTTATGTTATGAATGTTTAGATGTTGGAAGGTAAATTGGCCAAAAAAGGACGACTTCAGTAGATTCAACGATGCAAATGAGGTTACTCTCTCTCTCTCTCTCTCTCTCTCTCTCTCTCTCTCTCTCTCGATATTCCGGGCAAGGCCTACATCTGAATGTTGTAGTACTGTTACCGTTTCATCTTTACCTCATCAATTAACCAAGAGAAAGAGTAGCACATGTTGGGGAATGGGAGTTTACAGAATGCCAGTTCTGTGGAGCATGCATGTTCCAAAAGTTTAGGCAAGAATCCTGGAACTTGGGTAATAAGCAACATAGTCATTGCATGTCCTGTATCTAGTTAAATCTCACTAGCTATCTTCTACCACAGTAAAATAGCTTTTGGTTTGTCGCGACTGATGAAATGCTTTGATCTTTGCACAATGGCAAGGAGTCAATTGTGTTCCTCACAGGGTCTTAAACATTGGACATTCAGATTGTTGGCATCTAGTGGGCATTGTTGTGAATCCAGAAAGCCCAGTTTTTTTTTCTCTCTCTAGTGTTTTGAGAATATTTCCTCAGTCAAAATAATCTCTGACTGATAAGATAGTTTAATTTCAGTGATTATGAAGCATTTTGGGTATTTGCAGTTTGTCATGGTTTCTATATATACAGTCCCCGTGGTTTTTGTCTTCCATGCGACAACAATTCAATGTAGAATGCAAAACTTTTAGCAATCGTAATGGTTTGCTGATGCGATGCAAAGTGCAATATATGTAAACACTCTATGCAAACTGTCATTACACCTATCCTACTTGTAGAAAATTGTATTTCAAAATGTCAAAAGGTATGTTGTTCGATAATTTATACTCAACAATGTGTTTCCCTTCTTATAATTAGTTAACTTTGGGGTCCTCCGTGAGTCTAGAGCGAACTTCTTCTGATGTGTTGTTTAAAAATTGTTGTGTGCTAGGTTCTCAAGCATCTAGGACCTACTGCTCTTATGGAAGCAATTGAAGATGCAGATTCGATGTCTCCCACATCCTCCGGACCAAGTAACAAGTAAATATCAGAGCGGATCATTCTACTGGAAGTTATGGAGTTTCTCTAGTCTTTCATCCGATAATGTATTACAACTCTCTCTCTTTCTCTCTCTCATATTATGGACAGGGGTGTGCAAAAGAACCGGGAACTGTCCAGAACTGCACCAGATTGGCCCAGAACTGGCGGTTCCCATGGGAACCGGTCCGGTTCTCAGTTTCAATTTACTAGAACTGGTGAGTACTGGTCCGGTTCTTGATTGTAGGTGTGGAACTGCCCACCTCGGACTGGATCAGTAATATATATAAGATTTTTAAAAAAAATTTCCAACAAAAAAAAAAGAATTTTTTTTAAAAAAATGAAAATCTTAACATTCCTAATCTAAAGCTTAATGCCCGTCAACTGAGTGCTCGTCCCGTCTCACTTTCACTTTGTTTGAGTCCTCTCACTATCTCTCACTCATGGTCTCAGCTCTCAAGCTCGATGCTCATTGACTCACGGCCTTGATTCTCAACTCCCATTAACTCACGACCATGCCTGACCATTCATCACCTCCCTCTCTCACTCTCGGTCATTTTCATTTGTGCAAAGTTTGTTGGGATCAGGTCCATGGAGCTAACGGGTAGTTCCCGATTCTAATTTTTCGAAACCAATCTTTAGTGTGTGGTTCCCGTTTTCAAAGTGGGAATTGCCCATCTGGATCATGCTCACCCCTAATTGTGGATGCCATTGTTGTCGTTACTCAGCAATTGATTTTATTTCTACTTTCATGCGTTATCCAATTTGCCAACAGAAGCATTTCTACTCTTGTTTGTCCATTTATCGATGGCTTATGTACAAGTCATCTTTGTCATGTAGTTAGCTTATGTGACTGCATTTGGACGAAAATAAGGAATTTGTTCTAAAAATATTATGGAAGATTAGTTTAGAGACCAGATCTTTCACAATAGAGAGGGACAAGTGCACCAAAAGTTATAGAACTTGTCCTAAAAGTGTCATTGATTCTTGAAACTTTTTCATAAAGTGTAATCAAGTCATACAACTTGTTAGATTGGTGCGATCAAGTTTTGCCGCCCTTTATCCAAATTGACGGTCGGAAAATAATGAGGCGCTTTCTTTTTTGTTCATTTATCTCTCCTATGGGGTAGGAAACTTAATTGAGACTTCCGTCTGTGCATAGCGACGCCGATTTATTCACCTTTAGTGATGCAAAATAATGTCATATTGAAAGGATACCTCAAATTGAGTAGATAAACAAATTGTCTTTTGGGTGTTTTCCCCAAATTGAACCAAATAGCCCCAAATACCAAATTCCCCTTCTTCGGTCGAGTCCTAAATTCCTTCTCTTCGTTTGATTGCACACTCAAATACGGTCGTAGGAAAGAAGCTTGCAAAGTTGACGGCAGTGCGTTACAATTGATGAAGCTCATTCCGTTGGACATTATTCAAACCAAATAGCTCCAAATTCTTCTCTTGGTTTGATTGAGAGACAAGTGAGAACCGAAAGAAAAGGACTCATAAAAAATTGAATGCATTGCAAATCACGGAGCTCTTTCGGTTGGAGGTTGTTTGAACCAAATATCCCAAATTCCTCTTCTTTGTCCAAGCCCTAAAGCTCTCTTCTTCGTTTGATTTCACAAATACAGAATCGAAGGAAAATTATTTTGAAAGACGAGGGCATTACAATTGAAGAAGTTTGTTCTAATGGAGGTCGTTGCAATCTCTTTCACATAACATTCGACAAAAGAACTGCATTTGGCTTTGAGAGGATCGATAGTTGGCTTTGAGAATATTGACATTTCGCACAAGTCCTATTTTTGGTTTAGAATGATCGGAATCTTTAATTTGTTTGGATCACTGGCTTTATTTGTTGTGCATTATTAAAAAAAATGGTGCTCATCAGATTTTTTTGTTCTGTCGACAATAAAATCCTTAACACAGTTTTCTTTAGAGGTAGCTTTCAAGTAGGACCACCCTTTGAATACAGAGGTGGAAGGGTCATTGTTGAAATAGACTTAAGTAAGAATTCACTCTCTCGTACAACTAAAACTATTGAGGTTTCGGTTAGGTGTAAAATACGCAAACTCTATTGCAGAGTTCTTGGAAGTACCACTCTCAAAGGTGATCTTTGGTTTTTATGGGATAATTATGCTATGATAGATCTCTTATGTTGTGAAATCCTTGACCTGTATGCGGTGTATTATGGTGATGATGAAGTGACAAGTGTTGAGATAGGACATCTGAGATTGAAGATTGAGATAAAAATTGAAGATTTGTATGATGTGAATGTAGAAAGGGTTGAGAATGTGGCTAGAAATGTGTTTGATGTGATTAGGAATATTGATGATGATGGCAATCGGGTTGTACTCACCCAGGCTCTAGGCCTAATGCAGGAAGCTCCGTTCCTCAACAAGTTATTCCCTGTCTGGGCAGTGTTCCTGATGATCATCCTTGGAAGCGCCAATTCTATCTCCGCGTACAGTCTCGAAGACAACGAGCAGTGGAAGAGCTACAATTGGCAGATCATGATCAAATTGATTTGGTTGTTATTTTTGATAGACTCGCACTTACGCGACACGTCCAACACAGGTTGGGCCCCGGTACCTCGTCCTCGTCTTGACCTTGAAGGGCGACGAGAGGGCTCGGGCCTTGATGGCGGCAAGCCGCCAGTCTTTGGAGAGGTATACAAAAGTGGTTGCTGATTATATGAGCGTGGAGCACGAAAGTGGTGAAGTCGATCTGGTTCGCATGCGAGGGTATCCATATTTGGTGAGGGGTGAAGAGGAGAGAT
This sequence comes from Syzygium jambos, assembly GCA_031216235.1. Taxonomy (NCBI): domain Eukaryota; kingdom Viridiplantae; phylum Streptophyta; class Magnoliopsida; order Myrtales; family Myrtaceae; genus Syzygium; species Syzygium jambos. Next base: position 14,125,742 of record CM062223.1, read on the forward strand.
GGGTGAATGGCTTCGTTCGTACTAAGCAATTTATCAAGAGGTGTCTAGGGAAGGAGGAGGCTGCGCTGGCACGGGACCATCGGACCCCATTGGACAACGTCGGTGGTCGCAGGTTGCTTGACCCCGCCACAGGCCACCAGGCTTTGTGTATGTAGCCAGACTTTGCCATCGATACTAAGTTGCCGATTGCTAGAATTCACTTTCGGCCGCCAGATTCATTCCCCGTTGTTAATGACAAGTATTCTTTCCTTGCGACCAAAATTTTTACAATCCAAACAATTGAAAAGGAAAGAATGATGCAATCCATTTGAGCGTTCCTTGTCATGGAACCAAAGGAGACTTATTTAGTTAATTTGGGATTTATGATACAAAATACGTGGCATTTCTCCTATTTAGCTCTCAGGTTACCCAAAGATCAAACTATCAACTTTGAACTCGTTGCCTTCTTTATATGCTCTTTATATACATGTGGTTTATGGAGTTTATATGTTTTTTATTTACACATGTCTCTCTTCACATATTAGTTTAAGCATTTAGACTAGACTTTCTAACATGATATCACAACTAGGTTTTGTCCTAATTATTTTGCGTGTACAATCCCCATTCGTCATATTACACGTGCTGTTTCTAATTTGGCTTGCATGTGAGAGAGGTTGTTAAAGTATTCCGCATCGCTTGTCTACAATGTCCATATATTTTTTATATACATGTAGTTTCCATCGACCTATTAACTGAAGTTTTTGGGTTCTTTCCAACATGAATAAAGATCACTCAAAGAGAAAGTCATAAAAAGCATGAAAGGGTAGTACAAAAATTAAGGCTAGGCCTTCTTTGTATTTGTAAGTCCCCATTAGTACTGTCTTCATGGACACGAGGCTCATGAGTCTTTTTTATTTTCCTTCGAACTCATGATCGCTAAGAGAATGTCTATGCCCTTATTTATGGACTACCTACAATCAGGTGGTCTCAACTCATAAAGATACTAACAAGAAAATCAAAAGCCGAAGAGGATTTCTCTCTTCAAGAAAGTAGTTTATGAATCATTTATGTAATTAACATAAAGAAACACATCCTTCGTAATTCAACAGTGTGATTATTGTTTATGGGGCCGAAATCTATTTTTGAATTTTCAAATTCCACATAATTGGGATTGTTTGGTGACACAAGATATAAGTCTTACGTTCTTACCATTACTCTCCACTTGGATTCTCACGATGATGCACGCTGCGCTTCAGCCAGCGACTCGTAAATACCAAACGATGGCTCGAAAATTTTAAAGTATAAATAGCTGAGTGCCACCGTTTCCAACCCATTTTTTGAAAAGGTCTAGATTTCTTGGCTCTCTCTGCTCACTCAAAATACAAAATCTTTCGTCATACACCAACATGAGGGACTTGCAAAGACGCCAAATGGGAGCGGGAAACAAGACCCTCTCTGAGGCCACCGCGGTCATAAAGAATCTGCGCACGCCTAAGGCAAATCTGGCCAAGATCGAAATTCTCGTGTACCGCACAGCCATTTTACTAATCTTGCTCAACATTTTCGGTTCATCAAGGCGTCGGCACAACAGACGGAAGCTCAGGATCCTGTTATGGCAGCATACACCCTCTCGAGCTACCTCATCGCATACACGCTCGGTCTCATAACCGAAGCGTCGTTCCGAAACGAGCTGTTACCAGTTTGGGCCATTTTCTTGATGATCTTCTTTGGAAGCTCCGACTCCTACTCCGACCACAGCCTCGAGGAGTGCGAGTGGCGGAAGAACTACGGCTGGCAATATGTGATCAAGTTCACCGGGGTAATCATTCTGTTGTTCATGTACGGGATCACGCCATGGATGATTTCGGCACTAATTATTCTAGGCTTAAATGTGCCGCTCAAGGTCAGTAATAGAGCAGAATCTCTCCTTATTGCGAGCGGGTATGGCCGACAGATGACCACCAAATGGGTGGCTGACTACATGAGCTCTGAGCACCAGTTGTCGGAGGGCGACCCTGGCCTGATGAGAGAATACAACTATGTTGTGCGAGTGGGAAAGACAGGTTCAACGTCATTAAAGAAGCCCAAAGAAGAAGAAGCTGCAGCACGATGGGAAGCGCCGAACTACCGGGAGTCATTGGAGATCACTGACAGAGTCATCACCATCGAGAAGGTGTGGAAATGCCAAGGATGGCTTCTGAGATCGGACGGTGGGGACAAAGACAGTAAGCTCAAGGATATTTGCCTCTCGTTTTCGCTCTATAAGCTTCTTTGGTTAAGATTTAGCGGCTATTCATTGCCCAAAAAATCTTGTACGACAAAGGAAATGGCTACGAGCGAGCATTTAGGGTCGTTGAGCTAGAGCTTTCCTTTCTTTTCGATTCTTTCTACACCAAATAAACGATCATCTTCCTGACGAACGATTAGAAACTAAAGGTTATAGAGCTCTTGCTTTTGGTCACTGGTTCTCTGCTGACGATTGGATTTTGTTTCAAGTACAACTCGAATAGACATGAAGATGAAGTTCAACTAGCTACTTGAGGAGGGTTGAGCATAGACGTTCTAGTGACGGCACTTATTCTAATAGTACTTACATGTGGGGAGCTCGTGCAGTTTTTCCTCATGGCCATCTCGGATTGTGCAAAAGTGTCATTGCTATGCAACTACGTACAAACTCCCTCGTGGCACGGGAACAAACGGATCGAGAAGCTGATAGGACTAAGGGCGCGCATGATAACCATTCTGTTCCGGAATGAGTTCCTGAACCAGAAATAGATTTTTCTATTTCTGGTTCCTGGATGAGTTTCTGAGAAAAAAAACCCGTTTGATAATGACAAAAAATTTCTATTTCTAGAACAGAAACCCGTTTGATAACAGCACAAAATTTCTATTTCCTGAAATAAAATCCCATTTGATAAACAACAGAAAATTCTATTTCCAGGAACAAAAATCCATTTTTTTAGAAATGGAATAAAAATAATAATAAATCCGAAAAATTCATAAAAATCTTTAAAAAAATTCAGAAAATCCCAAAAAATTGAAAAATTCCAGAAAAAATCATCAAAATGTCGAGAAAATAAAAAAAATTTAGATTTCGGGAAAATAGGAAATTTGTTGAATTTTTTCAAAAAAAATTAAGAAATTAAAAATTTCAAAACTTCACAGAATTGCTTAGAATACCTGTGGCCACCCACTTTTAGTGAAATTTAAATTTTTTTAGGTGCCCAAAAAAATCAAAAAATCAAAAATTTCAAAACTTCACAGAATGACTTACAATACCTCTAGTCACCCACTTTGAGTAAAATTTAAATTTTTTTAGATGCCCAAATGGCATTTTTGATTTTATTTTTGATTTTTTTTGGTTCCTAAAGAAAATTAAATTTCACTCAAAGTGGATGGCCACATGTATTCTAAGTAATTATGTGAAGTTTTTTATTTTTTATTTTTTTATTTTTTTCGGCACATAAAAAAATTTAAATTTCGCTTAAAGTGGATGGCCACATGTATTCTAAGCCATTTTGTGAATTTTTAAAATTTTTTATTATTTTTTTTATTTTTTTCGGCACCTAAAAAAATTTAAATTTCACTCAAAGTAGATGGCCACAAGTATTCTAAACCATTATGTGAAGTTTTGAAATTTTTGATTTTTTATTTTTTTTAATTTTTTTCGGCACCTAAAAAAATAAAATTTCGCTCAAATTGGGTGGCCACAGGTATTCTAAGATATTCTGTGAAGTTTTTAAATTTTAGAATTTATTATTATTTATTATTTTTTTTGGCAACTAAAAAAATTAAATTTTGCTCAAAGTGGGTGGCTATAGGTTTTCTAAGCTATTTTGTGAAATTTTGAAATTTTTTATTTTTATTTATTTTTTTTAATTTTGAAAAACCAACTTTTGTTTGGTTCTCATTTCTGGTTTCAGAATCAGTTTTGGAAGAAAACTTGTCCCGGAAATAGAAAAATGAAATTGCGTTACCAAACGGGTTTCTGGTCCAAAACTGATTCCGGAAACAAAAAACCAGTTCTGGACTGAACCAGAATGGTTATCATGCAGACCCTAATATGCCGGACGCAATTACTGTAGTCTAGGGAAAGGAAACTTTGCCAATACTCACTTCTCGAGCCCGCCGAATTGTCCTCGGAAGTGAAAAAAGCCATTTTCCGTTCTTTAATGTCGAATCCCGAGGTGTTGGAGAACGGACAAGCTTCTTTGAGACGAAACAACGTGGCAGATAAGCTTGCGTGGGCATGTTGGCTCGAGATGCAAACTCAAGTGATAATTATTTGGCATATAGCCACAAGTATTTTCGAGCACATGGTGCTGGTTTCAGATTTGATTTCAAATCAGAACTTCCTCGTGGCGACCAGCTTATCCAAATATCTTGCTTATTTGGTAGCATTCTGTCCGAACTTATTATCTGATCACCCTTATGATTCAGAATATGATTTCAACGAAATCATTATCGAAACAAGATGCTTGCTCAGAGGCCGCAAGACAAGAGAAGAAAGAATCCAAACATTGAACAGGATTTGCAAGACGACGCATAAAAGCGGTAGAGTGATAATCTAGGGCGTGCAGTTAGGGCAACTATTGCTAAAAGAAGAAAAATGTACGAAATTCATTTGGGAGGTATTGGCCGAGTTTTGGGCGGAACTTGTGGTGTATGTCACTCCACCGGACAATGAGAAAGCACACACGGAGCACTTGGCGATGGGTGGGGAGTTCGTGACTCACTTGTGGGCTTTGGTCTCTCATGCCGACATCAAGCGAGAACCTCTTGTTGTGCGATCTCTACTCTCAATAAAAGTTGAAGCTAGCCCATTTGATTGTGATTGTGATTGTGCATGTGGATGGACCCGTAGTGTATCTCCTTTGGGATTAGTCAAGACAAAAGTTCGGATACTCCCTTACCAAAAAAAAAAAAGTTCGGATACTCTATTATAAAAAAAATATAAGTAAAATGATGCAAGTGGCTAGTGTTATATTATTTGAGTGGTTTCACTATGTACCAAGTCTATAAATAAGAGGGTCATTGCTTTATGTGATTGAGATTGGATGGGTCGCTGCATATGTTTCATTAAGTGTTGGAAACAGATGCGAACAAGCAAAAGACAGAACACAGAAATTTACGTGGTTCGATTACAAGGTGATCTACGTCCACGGGCGAGGCAAGACAAAATTCTACTATAATCAAAGAGAGTACAATTTTCAAAAGTCGAAAACAACGACAAAACCTCACGGCTCACAAAACTCTCTGAAAATAAAACTCTCTCTACATCAATGAGAAAACCTAGCCACATTATAAAAAAGTGCTCCCAAAATTGCGGGTTGGGCCTATCGGCCCAACCCTTCACGTCGCGAACCAAATCTCAATTTTCTTTCCACTTTCGGGTCGCATAAAAATATGTCGGGTCGGGTTATGAACCGGATCAAGTACATAAAATTCAAGACATATTTAACAAATCTCCACCTTGGCTTGAATTTTCCAAAATAAAACAGTCAAGAAGCCGAACACATTCTCTTAGCATCCCTAAGCCTACGTGAGCTAACTCGGTGTAGGAAACAAGGGCTGCAGCAAAAGAACATATCCACTTCAAAACATAAATGTAGAACTGTCATTTACCTCTCCACCAAAGCCCCAGAAGGGGCAAACTTAACCAAGCATGCCAATCAAGTTCAAGCAATGCTTAAACTTGTTGGCGGGGACTGGCTTGGTCAACATATCAGCAGGATTGTCAGCTGTATCAATTTTCTTTACCGTCATGTTTCTCTCTGCAACTGCCTCGCGAATAAAGTGATACATGACATCGATGTGCTTAGTCCTCTAATGATATGCTTGATTTCTAATAAAGTATATAGTACTCTGATTGTCACAAAAGACAAACCGAATTGTCTTCCTGCTGTAGCCCAAGTTCCTGAACAAGATTCCTTAACCAAATACCTCATTTCACTGCTTCTGCTGCTGCCATATACTCTGCCTCTGTAGTAGACAAAGCAACTGTCGACTGTAAGGTTGACCTCCAGCTAATAGCCGAACTAAATAGTGTGAAAAGATAGCCAGTCAATAATCTCCTCTTATCGAGATCACCTGCAAAATCGGAATTCACAAATCCCACAACTGAGGTACCGTTGGAACTGTTTCTATCAAACACTAGACCCAACTCTGCGGAGCCTCTAAGATACCTAAGTATCCATTTCACTGCCTGCCAATGGACCTTTCCAGGATGCGCCATATATCTACTAACCACACTAACTGCCTGCGCAATGTCTGGACGAGTGCATACCATAGCATACATAATGCTACCGACTGCACTGGAGTATGGGACACGAGACATCGCAGCCTCCTTGATCTCTGATTGAGGTGAATGTAGAGCTGAAAGTCTAAAATGAGATACCAACGGTGTACTCACGGGCTTAGCGTTTTGCATGCCAAACCTCTCAAGTACTTTTTCAATATAACTCATTTGCGAGAGATATAACTTTCCGACTTTCCTGTCCCTCTGAATTTCCATTCCTAAGATCTTCTTGGCAGGACCCAGATCTTTCATCTCAAACTCCTCATTGAGTCGTTTCTTCAAGATCAACACATCTGACTTGTTCTTTGCAGCAATGAGCATGTCATCTACGTATAAGAGAAGACAAAGGATCCATCTGAACCCTTCTTGAAGTAGACACAACTATCATAGTTACTTCTCTGATAACCGCTCCCTATCATAAAGCTATCGAATCTCTTATACCGTTGTCTTGGTGACTGCTTCAGACCATACAAGGATTTCTCCAATTTACAAACATAATTTTCCTTGCCTTCTACATAATAGCCCTCGGCCTGGGCCATATAAATAGTTTCCTCAAGCTCGCCATGCAGAAAAGCAGTCTTCACGTCAAGTTGCTCAAGCTCTAAGTTAAATTGAGCAACTATAGCCAGCAACACACGAATGGAAGTGTGTTTTACCACAGGAGAGAAAAATTCATCATAATCAATTCCTTCTTTCTGGTTATAGCCTTTAGCTACGAGCCGAGCCTTCTATCTAGTATTTTCAACACCTTGAATTCCTTCCTTTTTCTTGAAGACCCATTTACACCCGATGGCTCTTTTTTCCCTTAGGCAACTGCACCAAGTCCCAAGTCTGGTTCTTGTGAAGTGATTCAAGTTCTTCAACCATAGCAGTAGCCCATTTTTCTGATTCTGTGCAAATAATAGCTTCTGTATAGGTAGAAGGTTCCTGAATACCAATATCTTCTGCTGTCGTAAGAGCATAAGCCATAAGATCAGAGAACCCATATTTCTGAGGAGGCCGGGTCTGTCTCCTTTCTCTGCCAGTAGCAATAGAGTATGGCTGCTCCACCTCATCTACAGCTTCCTCATCTGAACTTGAATCAACGGGAGCATTTTGCTCGTTCAAAACATTCTGAGAGGTCTTTTCTAGAAGCTCCACCTGAATCTCCACCTCATTCATATCACTCTCATGTTTACCAGTAGACTCATTAGTAACTTTCCTTTGATCAAGCATATGCATTTCATTAAATGTGACATCCCTACTAATAATGAACTTAGTGAGTTAGGTTCCTGGCACCATAAACGATAACCTTTCACCCCATCAGCATACCCAACAAAAATGCATTTCTTTGCTCTAGGTTCTAGCTTACCATCCTTAACATGATAATAAGCAGGAAATCCAAAAACATTTAGATTAGAGTAATCATAAGGCTTACCTGACCACATCTCAAAAGGAGTCTTGCATTCTATTGCTATTGAAGGAGAGCGATTAACTAGATAACAAGCCGTGTTAACAGCTTCAGCCCAGAAATCCTTTTCCATGCCAGCATTAGAGAGCATGCATCTTTCTCTCTCCAATAGAGTTCTGTTCATGCGTTCTGCCACTTCATTCTGCTGTGGAGTGTGCCTAACTATACGGTGTCGAACAATACCTGCATTTGCACAAAATTCATTAAAATCGTCACCACAGAACTCAAGACCATTATCGGTCCTAAGACGTTTAATCTTCTTCCCTGTCTGATTCTCAACAAGAGCTTTCCACTTCTTGAAGGTTTCAAACACATCACTTTTTCTTTTCAGAAAGTAAACCCAAACCTTCTTGGAATAATCGTCAATGAACGTCACAAAGTAAAGAGCACCACCCTTAGATGGAACCTATACTGGTCCCCATAAATCGGAATGGATATAGTCGAGTGTGCTCTTTGTCGAATGCGTCCCTGTACTGAATCTGACTCTGCATTGCTTGCTAAGAACACAATGCTCACAGAAATCTAGCGAGGTCGTATGCTCCCCACAAAGTAAACCGCGTTTACTCAAAACTGACATGCCACGCTCACTCATGCGGCCCAAACGCATGTGCCACAATTTTGTTCTATTATTGTCAGAAACGAAATTGCTTGTGCCAATTGAAGGACCCATAACTGTGCTACCCTGCAAATGATACAAGTGATTCACCTTGCTTCCTTTCATCACAACCAGATTGCCTTTTGTAACTTTGAAAACTCCACCTCCACCTAAGTACACGCACCCAATGGAATCCGAACTGCTCAACGAGATAAAGTTTCTCTTCAAGTCTAGTATATGTCTTACTTCAGTCAAAGTTCTTACTGCTTTGTCGTGGCACTTAATCCGAACAGTACCAATACCCACGACTTTGCATACAGCATCATTCCCCATCAAGACTGATCCACCATTCAATGGCTCGTACGTGGTGAACCATTCCCTATTTGGGCACATGTGATATGATGCTCCCGAATCCATTATCTAAACAACATTGGATAAATTAACAGCAGAGCATGCCGTAAGAACACTGTCTGACGCATTAGCCTCATTTTCGTTTGCAACATTTGCCGAATCTTGTTTTTGACTATGCTGCTTATCCTTTTTCTTGAGCGAATGACAATCTGACTTGTAATATCCCTTTTTATGGAAATAGTATCACTCAACGTTCATCTTATCTCCAGGTGGCTTAGATTTTGAATGACCAACAGATTTCCCTCGGAAAGCTTTATCCCTACTCTTGGTCCTGCCTCTCACAAACAAACCATCTGCTTTGTTTTCATTGGTATTCCCATTCAATTTTGTTCTCAGTTCTATAGAATTCAAAGATGCTTTGACATCCTCCAAAGTTATGGATTCACGTCCATAAAGCATCAAGTTCACAAAATTTTCGTATGAGGCAGGCAGTGAACATAACACGATCAAAGCTTGATCTTCATCTTCGAGTTTAATATCTAAATTTTTCATATCCAGAACAAATTTATTAAACTCATCCAAATGTTCCTGAACAGACGTACCTTCATGCATCTTTAAGGTATAAAGACGCTGCTTCAAATAAAGTCTCGATGTTAGAGATTTCTTCATATAGAGACTTTCCAGTTTCTTCCAGAGACCGGCAGCTGTTTCTTCATCGGCAACTTCTCGCAAAACCTTGTCATCTAGGGACAACTGGATCGCGCTATGCGCCTTCTCGTCCATCTCTTCAATCTCAGCCGAGGTCATATCGTCTGGGTATTTTCCATCTAGCGCCCTAACCATACCCTCTCACCTCAATAAAGCCTTCATCTTTATTCTCCATAATTCGAAATTGTTCTGTCCGTCAAAAGATGAAATCTGAAACTTCAAAGATGCCATCTCCAAGAACCGCAGAATCGAACACAGCTCTGATACCAATTGTTGGAAACAGATGCGGAAAAACAAAAGACAAAACGCAGGAATTTACGTGATTCAATCACAAGGTGATCTACGTCCACGGGCAAGGCAAGACAAAATTTCACTATAATCAAAGAGAGTACAATTTTCAGAAGTCGAAAATAACGACAAAACCTCACGGTTCACAAAACTCTCTGAAAATAAAACTCTCTCTACATCAATGAGAAAACCTAGCCACAGTATAAAAAAGTGCTCCCAAAATTGCGGGTTGGGCTTATCGGCCCAACCCTTCGCGTCGCGAACCAAATCTCAATTTTCTTTCTACTTTCGGATCGCACAAAAATATGTCGGATCGGGTTATGAACCGGACCAAATACATAAAATTCAAGACATATTTAACATTAAATGTGATAGAACTCCCGATACTTTACTTGGATTTATAATCGACTCACAAAAAATATATTAGTGGCGACTCATAATTGAAATGATCTTGCATGTTAAAAACTTGAACCATAAGACGTGAATTGGCTGGGCTTAGGAGAGCCCAAGTTAAGTTTAAGCTCAATAATCCATTAGCCAAACCCTAGGTGGTGCACTCAAGGGTAGGTCGCAACAGATACCTTTATGTGTGCTAACAGGTTTACTAAAGTGAAATGGATTAATGTTGTTGCTTCAAGAAATTTGATGACTACTATATTATTTTGCTGTTGTATGTGGATAATATGCTCATTGCAGGATCTATAATGAGGGAGACCAATATCCTAAAGTACCAATTGTCAAAAGAGTTTAAGATGAAGGACTTGGGAGCAAAAAATAAAATTCTTGGGATGAGGATAATGGAAGATAGATCCGAAGGAATTTTGAAGTCAAGGGACTGCTTAGTGCGGCACCGTGGTTTTTCTCTTTCTAAAAAATTCGTGTATCTTCTTCTTTGTTTTTTTCTCTTCAACGATTCGCGTTCCTAACAAGTGGGGTAAAAAGCCATACGAAAGCTTAGAATCAATTTCTTTCCTTTCAAAGCACATTGGCTAGAGGGTAGTTTTGTTTACGAGAAGAAAGAAATGCTTTGATGAAGAAGTCTGCTCAAGAAGGAATAGTGAAAATGCGGAGAAAGCCTGAAATTCTGCTTGATATGCTAGGAGAATAGGACTAAAACCAAATTAAGAGCAAGCTACAAGACATGTCAGGTGTAACTTTACAAGGCTTTGTTGATGAGATCTTGACGGTGACTTGGACAATAGGAAGAGCACCTCAGGTTATATTCTTTTCCTTAGGTGGCACCATAATCATTTAGATGTCTAGACTTCATAATCGTGTCTCTTTCTCAACATTGAAGCAAAGTATGTTGCTATATCTAAAGCTGGCAAGGAGATGATTTGGTTGAAAATTTTTCTGAAGGGGATATGTAAGAAACATGATAACAATGTTTTTTTCAGTGACAATCAGAGTGTTATTTGTCTTGCAAAGAATCTAGTATTTCAGTCAAGCAAAGGACATTGAGTTAAAGTATCATCATATTCGTTAGTTAATAAATGATGGGACATTGTCATTGAAGAAGATTCTTGGTGCAAACAATCCAACAAATACGTTAACAATGGTTGTCGCCATTGAGAAGTTGTGCATTGGCTCAGTTAGCGTCAATGGTTAGTGATGAGGGGTACGCTACACTAGGACAATTTGGGTTACTAAGACAAGTGAAAAGCATGAAAGACTATTGATGTTTTAAATATTAGAATTCAAGTGAGAGATTGATGGAGTCGTGGAGTATGAGAAAAGTGATATTAAAGCTCAAAGCTTTTACTACTAATGGCATACATGTAATTTTCATCATAACTATATATGCCTAGACTCCTACTATATATTTGGGCAATAATTTTTTTAGTTGTAACCTTGAAGTTAGTAATTCTGATACCGATACTAATAGTGAAGGGATTGCCTAGTGCGTTACCGTGATTTTTCCCTTTTTGATTTTGAAAGGATTTTCCATATAAAAAATTAGTGTCTTTTTTTTGTTTTTTCTCTTCAACGATTTGCGTTCCTAACAGGTAGGGCAGAGGCCCACAAGAAAGCTTAGACTCAATTTGGAAGTAAGGAAGTCCTAACAATGAGGTACCTAATGAGAATGAGTGTGACATCCTGAAATTTGTCCCTTTGGGGTTTATAAAATGCTTGATTTTATGAACGTACTCGTAGTTAGTTTTCGCACAGAACTGATCATTCCTGAGATACTAACCAATAGGGAAAGGCTAATTAGGGATTTAAATTCGTGAGACTAAAGAAAATTCGATCGTGAATTGATTTTCGATCATAAAATCGTTGAGGTGACATTTTGAACCACTGTTGGCCGATCTAAGGATAGCTAGGGGTCAGTTCGCCATTGTCATAGCAGTGGGTCGCGGGTGATACTGCTGGACCACGAAATGAATTCATGAATGATCCTGAACCTATACCAAAGGATCGTGCCCCTCGGATCTAGCGATCGATCCTCGCGATTAAGTGACAACCGAAGTCATCACGGACCGAGTGACCTTGCATGTGACTTAATTTATTATTAGTCACGAGTCAAATATATGAATTTCCCCAAAAGCCGTCCGTTAGTTTGAGAATCACTTGAGTTACGTTTAATGAAATTCGATTATTTATTTGAGCCCAAATTGGACATCGAAAAATTAGGAAGTCATGACGGGACATTAGAATGACGTTGTGATTGGAATGTGCAGCTTCGGCTTTGCTCGAATCCTTCAGGAAAAATTCAATTTCGGCAAGAAAATGAAAAAGTGACCATTTTACCTTTGGGAATTTATGAAGGGCAAGTTTTATGAGGGAGGGGCATTTTGGTCATTTTTCCCTAACTTTTTGATTGGACAATTTTGCCCTTGGAATTTTATGAAATTCTCAAATTGCCCTTGGATATTTTTGGGAAAGATTCGATCTCGACCGTCGGCTTCAAGATAAGATCGAATCTGGGTCATCAATTAAAAAGATTAGAGAGGGGCAAGATGGTAATTTGTCGGAATTGGTCAAATTTGACCATTTAAGACTAAAACCCACACTCTCTCTCCTCATTTCCTCTCTCTCTCTCCCTCACGGCAGCCCCCCCTCACTGTGAGCTCTCTTTCTCTCCCCTCTCCCGTGGCCGTGACTCACGGCAAGGAGGCCGTCGCCGTCCGCGCCACCGTCGAGCCATGCCGCCATCCCCGCCGATCGCCGCCGCTTTCCACTCTAGCCAAGTTAGCCTAAAGTTTGGGTAAGTCGCCCCCTAAGCCCTATTTAGGATATCGGGTATTAACGGACTCATTTAGGCGCTGTTTAGGGTAGTTTAGGGGTTGATGGACGTGATTGTAAATGGATTAGAGGAGAGCTTGATCCTTTATTGTGTTCTTGGACATTCTTGTGGCTGTTGGATGGTCATTTGAGCTTAGGGAATGAGTTTTGTGGTTTGAATTTTGGTGGATATTAACTAAGGCTTAGATCTTTGAAATTTGAGGTGAATCCCTGATTCGCGGTTACTGTACCCGTCCGATTTTTTATTTTTGTGGAGAATTGTGCAGGCTGAATTTGAGGAAGTTTTCTTCATGAAAGTTGCTCCCAACATCTTGAAGTATAACATATTTTAAATTTGAAATTTTTGAAGGCCATTTGGGTCGTACGAAAATCCATTTTTAGACCGCATTGAAACTACACGGAAAACTGTTCATCCTGACCTTCTTGTCTTGCTGAATTTTTATAAAATTTTTCAGATCTATTTTCAATAAACTTCCTTCACAAAAGTTGTGGGAGACTTTCTTTTCTATGACATATAAAAATTTCAAAGCTTTTCAAGGTGATTTGAGTATTGAAAGAAATGTATTTTGAGGACAAAATAGTCTGTTAGAGCGAACTGATTTTGGTTTGATTTCGAGGGACAAAAAGCCTTGGTTGCGGATTGAACCGGATATCGTGTTCTTCATAAGAAATGTTTATTAAGATGTTTTTGATGATATATCCAAAATTTAGAATTTTTGGAGTTCGTTTACTATTTATTTTGATGGGATTTCGGTCAATGTGTAAACTGCCCAGATTTACCCTGATTCTATGGATATTCATTTTTATGAGTGAAATGGCGGGGGTGTTGAGGTTGAATGGTTGTTGCCCTCGTGATTGGAATTGATGCTTGAATTTGTGTTGTATGAATTAATTTGAGGATGAAATAAGGATGTTTCGGGGCTGGAATGATACTGATTAGAGTGCCGGACGTTGTGGATTGAAATGACGAACATATAGTCCGATTTGGAGACGATTTGTGTCGGTTTGAATGGGCTGTGATGTGGCTGTGTTGTGGTGCCCGTTATGACTTGAATTATGCGTGGAAATGTTGAACTTATGCCTTTGAACGTGGCTGTGTTTGTGGGCCCGTGAGTGGCCTTGTGTGTTTATTGTATCGAGATTTGATGGATTGAATTGTGCTTTGTTATGTGCACGCTCGGACCTAATTGAATTGATTGTCCATTAGCCGTGTTTGAGTGTTAATTGAGCATGAGAAATGCATGGTTTGATGCGTGCACGGGCCAAGTGTGAATGGCCGATATGATGGCATATGGGTGTTGAGTATGTAGATGATTAAGAAAGTGCGTGTGGTGCGGTACGTGTGATTGTGGAAATCCTTGAGGCGGTACCATTACGCCGAGAATTGTGCCGTCATGAGGCATGTACTTTAACGCGGGACGATGCCCAGTATTACCGTAAGACTGCGTGTACTTCAACGCGGGTTGTGTCGTAGGTGGCAGGTGTTGAGCTTGAGGTGTGTACTGTAACACGGGCAAGAGACATAGCGTAAGGCGTGTACTGTAACGCGGGCCCTGGAGTGTTGTGATAAGTTGGTCACAGTGGACTTGAGGCGTGTACTGTAACGCGGGTTATTGGTGAGAGTTATGGAAAAGATGAAATTAGATCGGAACGAATGCGCAAAGTGAGATGTGAACGTGCATGTGATTGGATATGATGTGATTATGGCTAACATGCAGGTTGCACGCTGGGAAGGCTAGGTAAGTACTGATTGTGTGCCTGCTATGTGGTGTTTGAGTGTGTGTTGTGTTTGTAATTGTATGGAGGTACATGATAGCCTAGGTGGGATTTAGGGTGTGTGCTTATTGAGATGTGATCTCATGGTTATTTCAACCAACAATTTCAGAATCCCGGCCTGAGCGATGAACCTTCCGCCGCTGCCGCAGCATTTTGTAATACCGTTGCACATCGACAATAACGTGGTAGAGTACCCGACAGACGAGTAGGAGGCTCAGGAGGATTCAGACTTGAGTTCTGAGGAGTCGGATTCGGAGTGGACGCCATCTTGAGGGTATAGGGACTAGAGTAGGGGTTGGGAGTAGGTCTTTTGAGGTGTACCATTTTTGGCCGTGTTTGGATATCTAGGCTATCGATCCTTTTGATGTCGATGGTTAATAGTTATAAGTTCGGTGTGCTGGTGCATATGTATGGTGGTTTTGTAAATTGTGAATATTGTATAAATTTGGAAGAAAAATGAATATGTATCTTCTCCTTTGTTTACCCCAGTTTTTATTTGGCTGGGTATTAGTGGCTTTCGCTGATCATTTTTAAATCTCTGATAAGTTTAATTGGGTCGGCGATATCTTGGGATATCGCATTAATCGACCAAAGAAGTGTGTCGTGTGCTCGATGGGGTTCGAGGCGTGACATCCTAGTTGAATTGGTATCAGAGCGAAGACAGCTTGATCTATACTGGTCGAAGTTTAGAGTGATAAGGAGTAAAGACCTTGGGATAGAAATTTGGGAGATCTTAGCGAGTTATAAGGCGGGATAAGCTATACGTGCCTCCAGATTGTTTGTGGTGATTATTAGGTGAATTGAGTGTTATAATGATTGCAGTGCAGGTGCGACAAGACTTGAGGTAAGTATGCGTACCTCCTTGTTTGAGGTCCTGTGTTGTTTGTGCTTAGCCGCATGCTAAGTGGTTGAATGCTGTTATGCTAATTCCCTGCCTACGACCTTAGACCCGTTTAGCTTGGTTTAAGTCTCTAATTTTCGAGTAGAATTATAGTAGGTGGGTGTGTGGTGATAGAAACTTGTAAGGATGAGCTTGAGAAGTAGAGATATAAGGAGCCAACCAAGTCTTGAGCACCAAGCAGCAATGGACCCGCGAGTGGATAGGGTCGTGAGAACATTTGAGGAAATTGGTAATCTTATAGGTAGGCAGGCTCAAGAGCGAGCTGCCACTAATGCTCAGGCTGTTGAGGCCGTTGCAAATGTTGCTATTGGTAATAATGAAAGTCTGATTAAGGTCAAGGAAATGCGAATAGACAGATGTATTAGTTGGTTGAACGGTTTCTGAAATTGAAACTCCTTCAGTTTGATGGGAAAAAGGTGATCCTGAGGTTGCGTCACTTTCGGTAGAGGAATTGGAAAAGACAATTGAGGTGTTGATGTGCAAGGAGAAGGAAAATGTGACGCTAGCAATCTACCAGTTACAAAGAATTGCAAGTAATTGGTAGAAAGCCACCGGAGGAAGAGTGTTTCCTACTGGTACTGCTTCGATTTGGATTGTGTTTGTCAAGACCTTCAAAGGCAAGTACTTCCCCGAGTGGACTCGAGAACGGAAATTGGCCGAATTCATGAGGTTCCATCAAGGACAGATGATAGTGGACCTGTTTGAGGCTGAGTTTGCTAGGTTATCCAGTTTGCCCCAAAAGTAGTAAAGGACCCATTGAATAGAGCCGGAGATTCCGTGGTAGATTGAAGCCGGATCTCCGTAGTCGGGTGATATCACTGAGTCTGAAGGACTATAATGAGATTTGTGGATAGGTCTAAGTAATGGATCATAATGTGATAGAAAGGGCTGTCACTTTTGTGGATAGTAATTGAGAAGAAAGGATAGACCTAGCAGATTTGGCTATGTGTGATCTTGATGTAATTGTGAGCATGGATTGATTAGTCAAATCAAAATGCCATGATGGATTGCAGTGGCTGGGTGATTCAGTTTAGTTCGGCTGGACACCCTAAATCCGAGTTAGTAGGGAGTTGAGGAAGAACCTCGATCCCATGAGCTTTATCAGTAAAAGCAATCAAGTGGTTGGATGAGGGTTGTCAAAGTTGCTTAGCAAGTGTGGTAGATTTGACGACAGAGGAAGTGCGGCTGGAGGACATAGCAGTAGTGTGTAATTTTCCCGATGTCTTTTCTCAAGAATTGTCGGGATTGCCACAAGAAAGATAAGTGGAGCTTATTATCGAGTTGGCCCTGGGATTGAGCCAATCTCGAAGCCGCCTTCAAAGATGTCATTATTGGAATTGAAATGATTAAAGGTTCGGATACAGGAACTGTTGGATAAAGGATTCATTCGTCCTAGTGTGTCTCCATAGGGAGCGTCGGTCCTGTTTGAAGGAAGAAGGACGAGACATTGAGGTTGTGTAGCGATTACCGGCAGTTGAATTAGGAGATGATTAAGAATAAGTAACCATTATCGAGGATTGATGGCCTGTTTGACTAATTGCAAGGAACCTCGGTGTTCTCTAAAATTAACCTATGGACCGGATATCATCAGTTAAGGATTAGAAAAGAGGATATTCCTAAGACCGCTTTTAGGACGCGGTATGGGCATTATGAGTTCGCGGTGATGCCCTTTGGTCCAACCAAAGCTCCTGTTACCTTCATGGACTTAATGAACAGGGCATTTAAAGAGTTTTTGGACCGCTTCGTTATAGTTTTTATTGACGATATATTAGTGTATTCGAAAAGCCGGAAGAGCATAAAGTGCATTTGACTGAGGTGTTACGGACCTTTAGAGAACACGTACTCTATGCTAAGTGCAGTAAGTGTGAGCTTTGGCTTAGCAAAGTAGTGTTCATTGGACATGTAATGTCGGGAAATGAAATTTTCGTGGATCCGTCAAAGATTGAGGCAGTGACTAAGTGGCCAAGACCAACATCAGTGACGGAGGTTCGATGTTTCTTAGGCTTGGCTGGTTATTATCGACGTTTAGTAGAAAGATTCTTGTCGATAGCCAGGCCGTTGACGCGATTGCGTAAGAAGGAAACTAAGTTTGAGTGGGATGAAAAATGTGAAAGAAGTTGTCAAGAGTTGAAGCATAGACTGACAACTGCCCCGATCCTGACTATCCCGTCCGGGTCAGAAGGATTTGAGATCTATAGTAATGCTTCATTAAGAGTACTAGGATGTGTATTGATTCAGCTTGAAAGATTAGTTGCATGTGTGTCGCGCCAGTTGAGGCTGCATAAAATGAATTATTCGATGCGTGATTTTAGAGTTGGCAGCACCGATGGATAAGTTGGTTTTCAATTTCTTGAACAAAACTCAGAAACATTTCTGAGGAACTCGTTCACCGAGATCTGCTGCCCGTCTCTCTCGTCTGGAACAAAACTCATAATCACCCGCCTGTCTCTCATCTCCAGAAGACTCTCCGTCTCTCTCCGTAGTCTCTGTCGCTGTCGAGAAGCCAGCCGCTCGTTCGCTTGCTCCGACCGAGAGGAAGCCACAGCCGCTTGCTCGCTCGCTCCTGCTCCACGTAAGCTCCGATCTCCTCTCATCTCTCTATTTTCTGGATTTTCCAGTCGCCTTCATCGGAGGGGGGGTCAGGTTCGGCCTTGCCATGGTCGGCGGTCAACCTCATTGCCGCCCAGATCTGGGCGACGGCGAGGTCAACCGCCAAACCCGGGAGAGGCCGCTCGACCTCCCCCTCCCCTCTCTCTCTCTCTCTCTCTCTCTCTCTCTCTCTCTCTCCCATTTGGGCGAGCCCCCTTTTGCGTTTCTGGCGACCGATTCACCTGCGAAGGACGAAGGCTTTGTGGCGGCGAGGGCTTCGGCGTCCGGGGTACGCAGGTCTGGTCGGGCCGGGGCGGGCGTGGGTCTCCGCGTCGCCGCGTGGTTCGCCGCCGAATTCCTAGGGTTTCGGCTTCCGACGCCCCGACAAATCGGGATTTCTTTGTGGGGGCGGAGAGAGGTACCCGTGGCTGTTATAGGTTTCTTTGTGCTGCTCGTGGGCGAGCAGCACGCCCTCAAGTTCAGCCAGGTCTCACTTTTCGTGTCTCCCCCTTCTCCCTTCTCTCTTCGTCGGTTGGTTTCGCGTGGACCTGATTCGGTGCGTGTCGAAAGAACTGCTGTTATTTGTCAGCGTTAGGCTCGTCGGTTTGTGGAAGCTAGCATTTTGTTTCCTGTCTCCTTGGCTAGATTTACAGTGTGATCGGCGCATGTGGTGGTGATTCGACCGATGAATTGAATCCTTTGCTCTGATTTGCTGGTATCATGTTGGCTTGACTATTTTGCATCAACGATTTTCCCGCCTTTAATTTGTTGCGCTTTGCAGTGTGTCTGGGTTAAATGACATTGGATGCGATTCTCTAGTAGTAATTAGCATGGATTTGTTTCTTTGCTTGCTGTCCCATCTCTGTTTGATTGTGGACGAGCCAGTGATCTTGCATATTGTAATTTCTTCTGTTTATTCATAGAGATCCATTTGTATTTTATTAAATTGTTTTTGAGTGTCAAAAGGTGGTTTGGATGATGATCATTAATTGATTGAATATCACCTAATATGATCTGTTCATTCATTGTTAACGGATTACATGTTTATAAGATTTATAGCGAATAGAATTGTTGCTTTGATGAGCTTTCAGAAAAAGGCTATCAATGCTATTTCTTTAGGGGCATCGAGATATGGCCGTTCTAGTATGTTGCTACTTTTGTTAACATGCACATATTTTGGTCTTTGCTCTGGCATGTCAATTGACTCCTCTTGTTTACGCGGTTCAGTTCCTGGGATGAAAAGTTGTAACTGATATGATATGATAAGATCTTTTATTTCCAATCTCTTGTTTATAAAGTGGCTTTATGTAGGACTATATATGGCTCTACTAGAACCCACCCTTTGTTTCATTTATGGGCTTGTTTTGACTTATGCTACTTAGGAGAGTGAGAGTTAAGAATAACAAATATAAGCTTGACACCGGTTGGCAACTAGTGATGGCATATTGGTGGAAAACACCAGCAGGATGCTCATTGCCTCCGGAACTTTAAAGAACTGCAGAATTTCGGCATGCATATTTTCTAGTTGGAAGAGATTGGAAAAATCAGATTTAATTGTTGTTGCTTCCTAGTTTGGGAATTAGACATTGTCCAATCTCTAGTGTACATGACTGGACAATGAGACTATGTTTGAAAGAAAGTTGGGAGGGAAAGAGGGATAATGAGAACGCATCAGCAAGATGGAGGGCTCACAATGTCAACGGCATCCTTCGATGAGAGCATCTCCAGTGTAGCCCACAACATTGAATGAGTTTCATTTTCCGAATATCAGCCTCAGTTCTTTGGCTGCAATTTCATTTTCCGAATATCTTTGGATTTGCATTTGTTTTTGTGCTGTCCTAGCATAATGTTTTACTTTGTGGGAGTGGTAGTGTTTCCTTCTGTGTTGGCATCTTTGGAGGATACATGCCCTTTGTTATTCTATTTTTTGGCGCTGGAGGAAGGGAAATATTCTAATGTAATTTTTGCAATAGTGTCTGTATTGGTGTTGATTGATAGTTAAAGTACATTGGGTGTTGGCTTGTTGGGTATGTCATTGTTCAAGTTTGTCATGTATGGCCGAGAATTAAGGTGACTTAAGCATGAAGTTTAAGGGTGTGTTTGGATAAGCTTTTACGTTTTGCTTTTTACTTAATTCAAGTCTTGTGACTAACGCACATTGACTTTTTTTTTGCTTGTTACACTTGAATTTTTCAGGTATAAGCTGCTGCACCTGTAAGTAAAAGAGAACTCGGGAGGGCCACCTGGACTTTTCTCCACACTCCAGCTGCTCAGGTGTTCTTAGCAAATAAAGCCTGGCTTTTTACTTTCCTTTTCGTTTTCCATTTACGAAGTTTTGCCTTAATATATTAGTATACTCCTACATCATTTGCACTTCTGCTGAAAAAATAATAAAGTTAGCGCTAATTATCTATCAGAACACTTAACATTAAAGCACATGTACATCGAACGATTCAAATTGTAGATGATATGGCTCTTTACATCAAATCTTTTGCATTGGAATTGGTACACCCTATGATGTGCTTCATTTGATGTTCAACCAGTTAAAGGTAAATGGCTTCTCAAAAAGAGGCATTTGTGGCAAAATGGACTGAGCCTTTAACCAATTTTCTTGTAAGCTTAATGGTTGAAGAGGTAAAAAGAGGAAATCGCACCACTACTACCTACAACAAAGTAGGGTGGAATAACATAGTTACCGAGTTCAATAAACAAACAACACTTCAGTTTACTGTAGTTCAGTTGAAGAACAGGACAAACAAATTGAGGAGACAATATGCGAGTTATAAGAAGCTTCTTTCACAATATGGATTTGGATGAGATCATGTTAACACAACGGTTATTGTGGAGGATCCAAGTGTATGGGATGATCACATCAAGGTATCAGTTTACTTTAGGTCATTTTGTTCTTATTGTGGATATATGTTTCGATTATGTTGTTGACGTATGTCACTATTTTTGAAATTGCAGGATAGCATCGAATGGGCTAAATTTCGAAAGGGTGGGTTTCCTCAATATCCCGATCTGTGTATCGTGTTTGGCGATACATATGCTACTGGGGATTACGCAGTAGGAAATGCAGAACACTTGGTGGTGTCGGAGGCGGAAGACAATGGTAGTGCTGGTGACAATGGCAGTGGTGCTTTTGTAGGTGATCCAAACGAACTTAGTGATGGAGTCTTCACACCTGACGTGAGTGCCACGAAAGTTTGTGAGAATCACAAGTTGGATAGGACTCCAAATTCCAAGAGGAGGAGAAAGAGTAGCACATATGATATTGCTAGCACCTGCAAAGCCATTCAAGATATGATCAAGTCCAAGGCGGGTCAATCAACAAGTGGCTCCATCACCTCACATGCCCCCCCACCCGAGAACCCCTACTCCATGGGAGCCGTGGTTGCCATGTTAAATGGCATGCCTGACTTAGAGCAAAATCTTTACAACAAAGCTATGAACCAAGCATGCCTTAGTGTCAACTGGAGAGAGGGTTTCGTCCTATCTTTACCTGAAAGGAGACGCGGTCTTCTTGAATCTCTTTGAATAGATGTTAAGAACTATGATGACTTTTTCATGTTTGCTTGATTTTCATTTAATGACTTGTGTCCTTGAAATACTTTGGTTTGTTTTTATTTATGAAACTATGATGTATTTGGTTTGTTTTTAATTATGCAACTATGATGACGTGGCTATTGTTAATTATGAAACTATGATGACGTTACGGCTACTGTTGATTCCTAACTTATTTGGTGTGTTTGTGTACATAGGTAATATGGAGGGCGGTGAAAGTAGCAGTAATAATGGTCCAATAGCATCAGTTGAACCAATTGAACAGGTCTTCGATGATTTTGAACTTAATATACTGAAAGCATGGATGTGTACTGTTTTGATGAACATGTCTATGCACACGAGAGAACCTATTAGGGACAGTAAATTGTCAGGGCCTGAATGGATGAGAGAGATTCTTTATGGATATTTAGATAGAGTATATGAAGCTTTTCGAATGGAGAGGCATGTTTTTCTCAACCTTTGTGATTTAATGAAGGCAAAGGGTTGGTTGGCAGATAGTCGATATATTAGGGTAGATGAACAAGTTGGGATATTTTTATCTATGATTTCACACAAGAACTCGAATAGAGATTTATGTGAGAGATTCCAACATTCAGGACAAACTATCAGCAAGTACTTTGCTAAAGTGTTGCAAGCAGTTCTGAATTTGGCAAGAGAAATTATCGTACCACCTTCATTTGATATTGTGCCAGAAGAAATTCTTATCAATCCTAAATATAATCCTTATTTCAAGGTAGGATTTGCATACATTCCTTTACACCGTCATTTACATTTTGTTGATAATCTTGTATAATGCAAGGGGTTGCTGAAATGACAGTGTTGCATAGGCGCTATTGATGGCACTCACATTCATACTTCTGTACCAGTGTCGAAACATATCTCATTTAGAGGCAGGAAAGGAATTACCACTCAGAATGTGATGTGTGTTTGTTCATTTGATATGAAATTTACATTTGTGTATGTTGGTTGGGAAGGCTTTGCCAACGATTGTTGGGTGCTCTCGGCAGCACTCGAGACAAATCGCTTACAATTTCCTCGACCTTCACCATGTATTTGCTTGTTTTTCAAGGGATAATTTTCTTTATAATTGTATTGCATTTGCGAATCATGATCAATATATGAATACCTTTTGCTAGGCAAATACTACGTGGTAGATTCTAGTTATGCTACAGCTCCGGGATTTTTGACTCCTTTCAAAGGGGAACGGTATCATATTAATGATTTTAGGGGTAGAGTGAGGCAGGCAACAACAGCAAGAGAATTATTCAACCACAGGCATTCTTTACTAAGGAATGTTATTGAGAGATCATTTGTAGTGTTAAAGAATCGCTTTTTCATTTTGAGACACATGCCTTTATTTTCAATTCAAAAGCAGTCATGTATTGTAATTGCATGTTGTGCTATTTATAATTACATCCGTGATCAAGACAAGATGGATAAGAACTTTTCCCAATATGGTGATTCAGAGTACCCGTTTGGAAGTGCATAAGATGAGGTTATTAATGATACATCGACTGAGGAGGATATGGAGATCAACATGCTCAGGAAAAGAATTGCCAATCAATTGGCAATTGATAAAAATATGGCGGAGATTCCATGAAAATGTGTTTCCGACTTTTCTAATGTATTTCCATTATTTTGTATTTAAGGATTTTTTATGTTGGCTCTTGTAATGTGATGTGCTTGGTTTACTTTTCTCCATAAGCATTTGGGATATTATGAGGAACGATGTATACTCACAAATATTGAGAGCAAATATCAAGAGCGATGGTGGTTGAATGCTGAAGACCCGTTCCGGTGCTTGGCCATTTGCATTAATTTGACTGGAATTTGTGTACGGGCGTACGTAACGTTACGAATCCAATGTAAAATTTAATTTCAAAACTTCATAGAATGGCTTAGAATACATGTGGCCACTCACTTTGAGGAAATTTAAATTTTTTAGGCGTCGAAAAAAATAAAAAAAAATTAAAAATTTCAAAACTTCATAGAATGGCTTAGAATACTTGTGGCCACCCATTTCGAGAGAAATTTAATTTTTTTGAGATTTCACAAAAAAATTAAAAAAAATCAAAAATTTCAAAACTTCACAAAATGTCTTAGAATACATGTGGCCACCCGTTTTAAGCGAAATTTTAATTTTTTTAGGTGCAAAAAAAAATCAAAAAATTAAAAAATGAAAAATTTCAAAACTTCACAGAATGGCTTGAAATACCTATGGCCACCCACTTTGAGTGAAATTTAATATTTTTTTAGGTGACGAAATAAAAATTAGAAAAGCAAAAAATCAAAAATACCATTTGGGCACCTCAAAAATTTTATATTTCACTCAAAGTGAATGGCTACAAGTATTCTAAGCCATTATGTGAAGTTTTAAAATTGTTGATTTTTTAATTTTTTTTGCATCTAAAAAAATTTAAATTTCGCTCAAAGTGGGTGGCCACAGGTATTCCATAAGTCATTCTATGAAGTTTTGAAATTTTTAATCTTTTTAAATTTTTTTTGAAATCTCAAAAAAATTAAATTTCTCTTGAAATGGTTGGCCACGAGTATTCTAAGCCATTCTGTGAAGTTTTGAAATTTTTAATATTTTTAAATTTTTTTGGGCATATTAAAAAAATTAAAATTTACTCAAAAAGTGGGTGGCCACAGGTATTCTAAGTCATTTAATGAAATTTTTTTATTTTTTTATTTTTTATTTTTTTGGGCATATCAAAAAATTTAAATTTTACTCAAAGTGGGTAGCTACAGATATTCTAAGTAATTCTGTGAAGTTTTGAAATTTTTGATTTCTTGATTTTTTTTTAAAAAAATCAAAAAAATTCATATTATCGAGAAATCTGAATTTTTTATTTTCTCGACATTTTGATGATTTTTTCTGGAATTTTTCAATTTTTTGGGATTTTCTGAATTTTTTGGAGATTTTTATGAATTTTTCGGATTTTTTAATTATTTTAATACCATTTCTAAAAAAATGGATTTCTGTTCCTAGAAATAGAATTTTCTGTTGTTTATTAAACAGGTTTTTGTTTTAGGAAATAGAAATTTTGTGCTGTTATCAAACGGGTTTCTGCTCTAGAAATAGAAATTTTTTGTTGTTATCAAACGGGTTTTTTTTCTCAAAAACTCATCCAGGAACCATAAATAGAAAAATCTATTTCTGGCTCAGGAAATCATTCCGGAACAGAATGGTTATCATTCGCTATGCTTCTCAAGATGCTTTTACATCATCTTCTCAGGATCCTATCTCAAGCACCCAATGCTTCATTTACGTGATATTTATGTAATAAACCTTGTAATGAGACCTTTCTAATGAGCTCAATATTGACAGACTGAATTGAAAAATCAAGGATTTGAGATTTTGGCTTAACCAGGGTAATACACTCAGGTCTATGAAATGAATATCGTATTAACTATCTGAAGCCATAAAAGATCCATTATTTATCATAATTAAGAGATGTGAAAATGTCATGCAATTTCAAGAAATCTAAGTACAATTACGGGCATCGAGACCATAAAAAATCTTAGAGAATGGAGTCATTTGGATGCTGGACAATGAAGAAATCACTGGTCAAATGTTATGGAAAATGTTAAATAAGTGTATTTTTTTTGGTCAGAAAATAAGTGCCCTTTGAATGCTTGTTTATTGGATCTCATTAAATATGTTTTGGAAATTTCAAATTCACTATTTGACGTAAGTGATTTTTTTATAAAAAAAATTTAATTGTTTCATTTTCAAAGTGCCATGGAATTTGTTATTTTCACTTTTAGTTAATTTAACTAGTGTCCTAGGGATATAACGCTTTTTCCCTTTCCTTTCTAGGATTCTCTCCTCTCCCTCCTATCTTCACATCGTTTTCTTCTTCAACCTCCATGGAGGGGAGGGTTTGAGCTAGATCTCCCTCCCTCCCTTTTTCCTTTTTCTTTGGCTGATTTGATTCTTTGTTCTCTTTTTCTTGCTTTCCTCCTATTTTGAGGAGTTTTTCTCTTTTGATTTAGTCTAGATCTAGAAGTTTCTCTCTCCTATTTTGGGGAGGTTTCTATCCTGATCTAATCTTGATTTAGGGTTTTTTTTGCATATATGATTTTGGGGTTTCACTTTTCTCGAGTTTCGTTGGTGTATAAGTCCAATTTCGAAGGAGATCATACAAGTTTCGTGAAGGTTTTCCTCTTACAGGTGTCAAATCTATGCATGTTCAACCTTGTTACTCTGCACGGCGATGGTGTTGGAAACACCGAACCTAGGCACGCACTGCCGAAAGGCAAAGCCACAGAACCAGATGGAGATCTCTATGTGTGCTCATTATTAAAGACGAATTCGGTGATCGGCCGCCAATTTTTGTTTGAAGAAGTCCCAGATATGCTCTTTGAGCGTATGACCCATAACATTGCTCTAATGATTCATTTTCCTATATGGAACTTGTTTTGTTGTCTTGGTTTGCAGTTGGACTGCGTATTTCTATTGTATATTCAGGGGAATGAATAAAATGTTTCATTGATAAAAACAAAAAAACTAGTGTCCTAGGGACAATTATCAACGAGACCCTTAACAAATAGCCCGAGATATGATAAAAATTGCCATGTGAAGCAACCTAAGAAAACCCACACAAAGTTCAACCATCGACATTGTGGAATGTTCCATTTAATACAAAGCATCGTCTTATTATTGTGAGTAATACACCTAAATTAAAATGAAAACGGAGGAATACTTTGCTCGTGTCGGAAAAAGTTGCCCGGATCAACCGCGGTCTTCACATGCACCAACCTGTCGAAATTGTTCTTGAAGTACTTCTTTCCCCAAGCGCTTGCTTGCTTATAACTCGTATCGCCTTTCACGTTGTTCGTTCCTATGTCGAGATCCCTGTAGTTGATATAGGCCTCTCGAGGCGATTTCGACACATACTGCGCCATATAACTATAGAAGCTTCGTATCCAACCCACGTGCTTTGAAGCAACCTCGTTGCCTCCATCGGTCCATGACGTTGAGTGCTGGATCTTGTACAAAACCCCAGCTCTGTGAGGGAAGGGAAGGGCAGATTCGGAGATCTCGCTCATTTTCCCGCCATAGTGGTTCCAAATCATTTGAGCCACCCCTTCATCTTCCTCAAAGAACCTCTCCCACATCCCCTCTAAGCCACTCTCTGGGATTGGCTCCTTCACGTAATCCGATTTGTGCTTAAAGAATAATTTGGTATTGGAGCTCCCGTTGAGCAAGACTTCCAAGGGCCCTTCGATGGGAAACCCCGCGAAGTAGAGAATGGACTCGATCCAGCTCATCTCGGTGCAGTCCTGTCTCGTGACGTTGAGTTCCGGGAAGCTGCTCTTCGTCACCTCGAGGAGTGCATCGACCCCACCGAGGTAAAGGGTGTTGAACGAGGCTTGCATCGTCCTCGTCCTGTTGGGACCGGAGTTGTGGCTCTGCAAGATCACCCGCATGAATAGGTCGTTGGGGAGCTTGTTCCCGAGAAGTTGCCACTGGTGCACGAGCTTCGTCGCGTGTTGCTCCAAAGTCCTCTGGAGTGTGAACACGGTCACGGTTGACGGCACCGGGACCAGCTTGACTTTCCAGGACACTACCACGCCGAAGCTGCCGCCTCCTCCGCCTCGGATGGCCCAAAAGAGATCTTCCCCCATTGATTCTCTATCCAGGAGCCGACCTTGGGCGTCGACCAACTGCGCGTCGATTACATTATCGGCAGCAAGGCCATATTTGCGCAGCAATGTGCCGTAGCCTCCACCGCTGAAGTGCCCGCCGATGCCGACCGTGGGGCAGACGCCGGCTGGGAAGCCTAGGGTTTTGCTCTTCTCAGCAATCCTATAGTAAAGCTCGCCCACCGTTGCGCCGGATTGGACCCACGCTGTTTCGTCCTCCGCATCCACGGCAACTGAACGAAGATTCACCATGTCAAGCATGACGAATGGGACTTCGGACAAATATGAGAGACCCTCATAATCATGACCGCCACTTCGGATCCTCATTTGGAATCCATACCGCCAGGAGCAGATGATGGCGGCTTGGACATGGGAGACATGGAGCGGCGTCACTATGAGTAAAGGTTTTGGAGCGGAAGGAGTCAAGAAGCGCAGGTTCTGTATGGTAATGTCCAAGACAGAAGAATACGTAGAGTTGATTGGAGTATAAACGAGTGTAGAGATTGAGGTTGCGTTGTCAGAGTGAAGAGAGAGGCATTGCAGGAAATTCAGAGGAGTGCTCATAGCAAAAGCTACAAAAGGAGCTGAAAAGAGCAGGAGACATGCCAAGTGACGATGCATGGTGAAGTTTTGCACCTTCATTTGTTATCTTGTTCTTTTCAGGTTGCATTACCAACTATCTGAAGGGTGCCTTATTTATAGTGCATGCGAGGGCACAAATGGCGAAGTCGATTTTTGATTTCACACTTACCTTCCAATTGGGTGGACGAATTTGTCATAGATAACGACGTGCATGAAAGTTTACACGAAAGTGTACCGTTTGACTTTCTATCATCTTCCAGATTAGCACAGCATTGATTCATGTGATCATGAATGGTGTAAGAAAATCTTAGCAAATGAATCGATCCGGTGAATGTCGAGGAAAGGCGTCTCTGTTGATGTTCGATTGGAAAGTAGATGGCGTGAAAGTAAAGGAATTGAAATGCAGGTACTTGAATTTTAAGGTTGTGAGAGAGATAAAAAGGTACGAGAATTTAAAGTTCTGGAAGAGTAAATGTGCAGGAAATTGAAGGTGAAGGGTAAAAGTAGAAGAGCCGATGTTCTGATATTGATTGTGTGTTTTTTTTACGATGATTACAACATGAGCTTTTATATTCATATATAAGCACTTATTTACAAGAGATTATTAGACAAAATATACTATTTATCAGTACTGGTCATCCATAAGAAGCTACAAAACTCGAGATTACAGGCATACCCATCTAGCAATCCCATGTCCGTGTCAATGCACCATCTTCGTCTTGGACTAACGTGTTGCCAATTATTTGTTTTGTTCATAAATGGCATTGCTTCAACACTTAGCAAATTATGCAATTATTTGTTGTGGATGACTTTATCAGTGAGTCATCAATCTCCTTCAAGCTATTGACTGGTGAAGACCCTAGTCGATAATCACTGCACTAATTGTTGTTGATGACTTTATTAATGAGTTCTCGGTTTCCTTCAAGTTGTTGAACGTCATGTTCATGTCTTCTGCTTTAACCAAACTTTGCTCTTATCAATTGAGCTTACATGCATCAATAATAATCAAAATCTAGTCAAATTTTTTTGTGTCAAAAAAATGTATCATGCATTGAAGGGACTATCTGGTCTGGTGCTCTTAAAGCTGCTTTAACTATGAAAGAAATGTTGCGGCTCTTATAATGTGCACCTTCATAATTATAGTGAGGTGCTGTGGCTTTCAAACACTTCATAGCATAATTGCGGCTTTTTTGATCCGTCCAACATGCATGAATAGCATCGCTTTTGGGAACTTAATTGTCCAATGACAAAACTATAGTTACCGATATAGTTAGACAGAATAAATTGGCATTCACTCCAAACCAGTTTTCATCCCATAAAGAATTTGAAACTAGTATCCTTAATCCAAACCTACCCTTCCTTAGTATTTCGTTCAGTATTCCGTTAAAATGTATATTGTTAAGACACATGGCAAATAACTATAAGATGGATCTAAGTTGGAAAATGACAAACGCAACGTAGAAAATCTACGTATGCAGGGTAGATTTGGATCGGGGGTACCAGTTTAAGATTTTTTATGAGATAAAAATTACTTTGGAATAAATATATCATAAGGATAGCATTTTTTATTTTTAATGGTATTAAATCTTTAAAATGAGCTTATATCACAACCTATGGAGATCTATCATGTTGCATAATTATCTTTCTTTATGTATAATATTTTCACCAAATGACCTAGCTATCTGAAATGAATCACATATGAAAAGATGTACTAAAGACTATTTCTGTCACCGTGAGAAAACGATTTAGACCTTTTTCGGAAAATTATGCGAGTGGTCCATCCACAATAGAAATGTAAACCAAAGAAAACGTCAAAGCTGGTTCGAGAATGTCTTTAAGACTGATATTTCACATTGCAAAAGCCACATGATTCAGTTATATTAGTCATCTCTATTGGAATACATATCTCTCTTCTTGGTCAAAGTTTGCATCCGCCTCAAAAAATAACCTGTCGACCAACTTACGCGAATGTTCAAACAATTAGACAATTTCAATCTTGCCAAGCTTTATCGGCCAAAGAAAGAAAAATTTGCCAAGTTGTTTCTATTATGAGATGAAGATATTAGTCGATAAATTGCTTTCTAGAATCACCTTCTCCGCCGACTTGGCCTCTATGGACCTGGGCCCGGCCTCGATATTTGAGTGCCTATGACTTGAATGCGAGAGCTGGGTACACAGGTATGGCCACTGGAGAATTGGCCTCAACAGACATGGGCATTAGCACTGAGGTCTTGGGCCCGATTTCAATGGACCCAAGCCTAGGGTGTCTAACTTGGGCTCGAGAGCAAGAACCAAGACATAGCCGCCAAGGACCTGAGCACAAACATTGGGGCCGAGCCCAAGTGCCTATGACTTGGGCACAGGAGCCGCATACCCGAAATGGCCACCAAACACCCCGGCACAGACACTAGTGTCACAAACTCAGCCTCTATGGCCCCGAGCCCGGGTAATCAGTGACTTTTGGGTGCGAGAGCGAAGCGTTGATGACTGAATTTTTTGCTGGCAAATCAAACGTGCTTTTTTTGAAAATAAAAATATAGATAGATAATAAATGAATGGAGGAATAAATAACAAAAAATTACAGAGAAAAGAAGAAGAAGAAGAAGAATAAACAAATCCCAAACCCATCAGGTTCAGCCCATCTCTTAAGTCCAATTCACTGGTCACTTGAGCCCATAGAGCCCAGAGATCAATCCCATTTTCTCCATTAGCTTCAGTCCATGCACGAGCGCTCAGACGGGGGAGTCCTAGCGATTCTCTCTCGCACGAGGCTCCATTTTCGCCGATCGGAGGTTCGCCGGAAGTGATTTACTACCGATTCTAACTAGCCTTCGACCATCTCCGCTGGCTCACGTCGTTTCTCTTCTTCCAAACTTCAGGCGGCGATCCCCGTTCTCTCTCCCACGGCGGAGCTCTCTGCATTGCGCCTTCGGCCCCGCGGTTGCAACTTCCGTCTGTTTCGCTTTCACTGCATTCATTCGAAGCTTATCCATCTCGCTCAGGCCGGAGCCAGTCGCATGGCATCTGAATATCTCTGTCGAGTGATAACATCGCTGGATTTCATCGTTGCCAGGCGTCTTCATTGCAAAATCCTCGGAGTCCCTTCATTGATCTTCTTTCCTTGACAGTTCAGTGAATTCAAGCAATCCAGGACGCAGATAGTTTCCACTGGCATTCGATGAGATTGGCCGGTTCAACAAGGTTCACGAAGGTGACGTGTTGGGATTAGGAGCCTGAGAAGCTTGCGAGAGGTTCCAAGGCAATGGCAGTAGCAAAACTCTCTTGCCATCATCCTCCGATCCTCGGTTGTGACCTGGCGCCTGGCGTTGCGACGATCTCATCATCACGCCAACACTCTGTTGCTGGGTTTTCTACGTTGATGCATCTTCGTCTCCGTTTGTTCTGATTGAGAAGTTTAAATATCTTCTTCGATCATGAAGGTCGTACCTCTGTCCTGCCGTTGCTCTGTTCTCGCATCCTCATTGTGGTAATCATGCGTTTGACGAAATGCCAGAGAGATCCGATACGTCTTCAATTCAGTATACCTTGTCCAGCCCTAGATTTCACCTCTGTCACTGCCACTCATCCTTGAGAGGCCTTCGCATGTTGTTGGTCTCTCTCGGCTCCCAAATTATCAGCTCGGCATGTTTTTCTTTTCCCTTGGCGGTGGCGAGGACACAGGGAAGAGGGAAACGCTACGAGGTGGCTTGCCTATTGAAGCCAGTCACGAGGTACCGGGTTTACCTGCTGATCGTCGGGTGGGTCGGCGTGCGATCAAGGCGGGTGGTGTTCTGCTCCATGATCAAGGTTAGTGATGACCGATTCGGCAATTCTGATTGTTACTGAACAGGTTATTTAATTCAGAGGATAAGGAGTTGTGCATTTGAGATTGAATTTGGCCTAGATCTTGGTCTTTGGTAGCGGAAATATTGCAAGAAACGCTTAATCTATGAGTTAGACCTTCAGATAATTGTCATGGTCTGTCCTAGCTCTTGAATTTGACCGTTCGATGATATGCCTAACTATGGCCTAAATGACATACAAAATGAGATCAAAATGATGATAAACAAGAGCGGAATACTGCGGGACAGAGATTGTCTTGAGCAAACAAAGAGGATTAAGGTCCGCATAGGCGAAGCGAGCTCGCTAAGATCGATTCTTCCAAAGATAAGATTGCTCTTTGCACGTGAAAACACATAGATCTCTTCGCCAAAATGAACTCACTACTCCAGAAGATGGAGAAATTTAGCTCGCAACGCCCGCATAGGCGAAGCGAGCTCTCGTGTTTGACTCTAAACAGTGGAGATTAAGCTCTGATGATGATGATGAATCGAGAAAAATGGAGATTCAAATGAAACAAGTGCATTGATCTTACCTTGGATACTTCGAAATGGCTTGAATGAGCTCTTATAAATCACAACGACAGAAAAACACAGGTCCAACACGCGAGCACACGACTAAGAGAGAATGAGAGCGAGAAAATTAGAGATGGCCGAGAGGGAGAGATTGAGGATTTGGTGGGAAAATTACAAAATCGGTCTTCAATTTATTGTACGAACGTTAATTCAGTCATAAACTTTTTAATTTTGTAATTGTAGTCCTAAATCTTTGCGCAAAATTTCAATGTAATCCTCCTGGCAGATTGTCATTGAAAGTCACTTACGTGACAATTCACAAATTGTCCATGTTAGCGTACCATGTAGGATAACCGATCATGACTGGACATTACGCTAGCAATTTTTGCCTACTATTTCTAGATGGATTACACTTGAATTTTGCACAAATATTAAGTATTATATTGACAAAATTGAAAAGTTCATCACCGATTTGGTAATTATTCCGAATTCGGCCAAAGAGAGAGGGAGAGCAAGTGAGTGAGAAACAAATGTGTCCTTGCAAACCCTAATCTCCTTTTTCTTTTAGTACCTCAAGCCTTTAAGACAAATTGTTGAAAAAAATTAAGGCAAAGTGAATGCCCCCTTCCCTCCTAGTTTGGCCGGGCATGCAAGGGCTCACCATCCTCATTAATGGATTTGTTCCCTTTGGCTGCATGAGGTCCTTCAATGCGTGCTCCTCTCTCATGCCTCCAATTTTCACTTGTTTCAATTCTTTCCAACCTAAATCTCTGTGCAATGAAACGTAGCAAGATAAGCGAATGCTAAATAATATTGTCAATTTTTTGGGTTAGGGGTCAACTCATGTTATTATTAACAAATTGATCCTTAATTTACATGAAACGTGACAGAGAAACATTGATGCAAATTTAGGTGTTGACAACTGTCCAAAACCCCAGATTGCATTTTAAGAAGCCAGCTGGGAAAGTGTTGAGGAAGCCAAGGTCGTCTACAAGTTGTGGGGGTAGTAAGCCGACTCGATTCCGCTCATTTCATGGGGAGCCTTTAACCCGTGGAAAGGGAGCCTTAAGCCTATAGTTTACCTCACTCGGTAGGAGTCCAACATCGCAAGTTCTAGAGCGTGTCTTATTAGAGCACTTTAATTCCTTTCCTTCTATTTAAGAACCCATGCCTTTGAATCATAAAATTACCCAAGTGGGTCCATTTTGCAAAATCAAGTGCTGCAACTGTTCCAAAAAAAAAATGCGTTGGACGTCCTTATTAGGTGAGGCCCATTTCAAATCCATTCGACCTCAACATTTGGCCTGTTTATTCAAAGAGAATTTTCCATATGACTCATCCGACAAGACTGAGGCCCATTTTTTCCAGAATAAAAGTGAAGATTGCCTTCGGCCTATCTATCATTTGTAATTATTATTGTCCTTTAAAAATCCATCAGACCTTGTCATGCAATGCTCTTGAAAACGCATTGCACGTCTATACTATTTGATGTAAAATCCGTTTTTTGACCTAATATGACGATAGTGTATGAGCTTGCTCAAGACAAGTAAAGCACGGCGGTAAAATTGAATGGGGTTTCAGATATCCAGTGGGGCTTTAGGTCCATCCAATAGCATTCAGCTTTTATAAAAATTCATTTTCAAAATCTTTTTCAAAATTGCATTGGATCTTTATGCATCTCGCGATGGGTGAGGCTCACAGCTCATTCTGTATGGGTGCACTTGGGCATCTGACTTAGCATGTTTACCAAACCGTCCTTAATGATTGCTTACATAACTAAACCTTGGCAAGAGATAAATTGAAGTCCTAAGTCCTAGATGTGTGCTAAAGCAGCAATGTATGCGTAAAGGCAATGTAACAAGGCCTCCAGGGGACAAATGTCTATTGCCCTATTATCAGTATAAAAGAAGTCACATGGAAGTTTGCCTTTTGAATTTGATATGTTTTCTATTGAATGTCAACAATGTTGCCATGGTAGAGTCCCGTAGATCTTGGATTTGCACCAAGTCACGAATTTGATGATCAACGCCTAAAAATCATGACTACAAAATTGGTAGTGCAACATGGGGCAAAACTGCCTCGGAACATTTTGCCCTCCAAGATATGGGTTGATAAAATAGGATTGAGAACACACCTTCAAGAAATAGGATTAATACCACAAAAAATCCAAAACTGATACACATGTGACAAATTTACCCTGAACTAATTTTTGGACTACCAAAAAATCCTAACCGGTACACTTGTAATAAATTTACCCTCTGTTAAATTGGATTAATACAACGAAACACTACAAATTTGTAAACCTGTGACAAACAAAGGGGTAAGATCCCAAACTAATATACCTGTTAACTGCTACATGTCATCTAACTTAGCAATTTAACAATATAATTTAACGAAAATCAATGGAGGGTAAATTTGTCACAAGTGTACCAGTTTAGAGTTTTTTTTGGTCAAAAAATTAGTGTTGAGTAAATTAGTCTTAAGTGTACCAGTTTAAGATTTTTCGTAATATTAACCTTAAGAAATGAAAGGTAATGTCTATTCCAACTCCATATGATTCTCATGATTGGATAATAACGAAGTACTTTTTTAAAAATCACCTCTCATGATTGGACTATAGATGACTAGAAAAGCATCCTTCATATTGCAAACATTGGATTTGTTGCATTCTCAGCTAATATGCTTCACTTAAGCACCCTATTTCGAACAAAAAAAAGTATATATTTATTATAGGTGGCAAAATGGGTCCAAAACTCATTCATTAACTCATTTGATAAATGAGCGGGCTGGTATAAAAACAAACAGATTTAAATTGGTTCAAGAAATAAATGGCTAATTACATATGGGTCAAAATGGGTTTGTTCCTAGCCCATTTGAGACCCATTTTCGTTGTTGCATAATTGCCCATTAAAGACTCGGCTTCCTTGTCCTCTCCCTCCTCTGCAAGCTCCCTCTACGTCCCCTTCTTCATTGCCTTCCCTTCCCTCGGCCTCATTTGGGAGCCCACCATGTTCATTCCTAGAGACTGGGTCCGGCACCTTTGCGTCCACACCGCCACCGCCGTCATCCTCTGCCTCTCCATCGCCTGCAATTTCGACAGCATCTATGAGGGCAGCAAGGAGGGCACCGCAGCCGCCACTGCGCACTTGCTCCTCCTCGTAAGCCAGGTCATGGAGGACATGGCGTCCTCGTCGCGGTTCTCATCGTTGATTGTAAAGAGGAGGAGGGAGAAAATTTTGTTTGATTTCCGAGGCTTGAGGTCACAGTGCTTTGCACACGCCAGACATGCAACAATTTTAGTTTTTCTTTTGATCTTGCCTCCAGACAACCAAAGAAAACTCCAAAATCCTTGACTCACAGCATCACACCTCCGGACTCCATCCCAGATTCTTCAGCTTCTGCTAGAATTCACTCACAATCCCACTCGTGGGTAATAAATTGAATTTTGGTGAATTTTTTTATGCAAAACAAAATTTGAGGCAGATTTGGAACTAAACTTAAAGTTCAAGATTTTTTCTAAGATAAAAAAAAAGTTCGGGACAGATTCGAAACTTGACCTAAAGTTTGGGATTTTTTTAAGATAAAAAAAATTAATATGAATTTGAGACTTGACTTAAAGTTTGAGATTTTTTACGAAATTAGGCCTATTTTTTTTAGATCGAGAGAGAAAGAGAGAATTCAATCACGGAGTAAAGATAGAGATACCCACGTTTCTTTGTACAAAGATTTTCCTGAGGTGGGGCCCGGTGACACGTGTCGCTAGAAGAACGACTCGTTTTTTGCTAGCGTAGAATCAAAGTGGTACCCAATATTTTCCCTTGGATTAGAGTTGTTGGAAGTTAGTGGACCTGGTCAATTGAAACGTGGCAAGACTAAGCTTTCATTTTTCTTTTTTATTTCCACAATCTATTCACCGAAATATTCATTTACATATATAAATATATAATAACATACTCTTCCCTAAACATTGCCTCTAATGATGACACGTAATATTCTAAATAGCCAAGAAACCTTCGTTCTTATTGCAAAGATTGGCTTTCTCGCATTTTCCACAAAAAAAACGGGCGACACCTAAGTGCTACAATCTAAGCTTATAGTTGAATAATTGCCCTTTTCAACTCAAGCATGCATTCAAAGATAGTAACTTCTTCTTTTAGGCCCATTTAAACAGTAATTATTTTCAAGGTGAAAAATCTTTCTGATAAGTTTAATATCAAGTCAATAACGATCGGAATCAATGCGTTTTTTTTATTAATAGTAATTATTTTTTGGGTTAATACCACGAAAAACTCCAAACTAAGACACTTATGACAATTTTATCCCGAACTAATTTTTTTACCACCAAAAATCTCAAACTAGTACACCTATGATAATTTTACCTTGAACTAATTTTTTTACCACTAAAAATCCCAAACTGGTACACTTGTGATAATTTTATCCCAAACTAATTTTTTGACCACCAAAAACTCCAAACTAGTACACCTGTGATAATTTTCTTCCGAACTAATTTTTTTACCACTAAAAACCCCAAACTGGTACATCCATCAAGTATCACGTCTTATCAAACTTAGCAATTTGATAGTAAAAATTTAATAGAAAATAACGGAAGGTAAATTTATTACAGGTGTACCAGTTTGGGATTTTTTATGGTCAAAAATTAATTCAGGGTAAAATTACAACAGGTGTACCAGTTTGGGATTTTTAGTGGTCAAAAAATTAGTTCGGGGTAAAATTATTACAGGTGTACTAGTTTGGGATTTTTCATGATATTAACCTTATTTTTTTCATGTAAGAGTCCAAACAGAGCGCACATCATTGGTCTTCTAAAGTTCGATATTGCTTGCTTTCTCCTTCTCTCTAAGATTGAAAACACCAAATTAGACATGAAAAGCAATTGGTCAATTCTATTTTGTTGCAATCGACGAAGAAGCGATTAACATAATAAATTTTCGTATTTCAATATGGTCTCAATGAGATGACAAGAAATCATAGTAGGCATTGTTGCCCATTCGTGTTATACTTTGGAACTAGAAAAAAGTTATTTACATCACACCTAGCTTCTTTGGAAATAGGAGAGGTCAGAGTTCCTCCTATGAAAAGATTTCTTTAAAAACCATGGGTCATTATACTCTTGTTTCAAGACCAACAAAAAGCAACTATTAGACAAGTATTAGTAACTATGAAGTCCATGATTAATGAAAACAACATATCGTATAAACATCGTAATCGCAGACATCGCGCAGGCTTCTGTCTAATATTATTGCCAAAGAGATTTTTCTGTACAATTGATATATTTAGTATTGATGTGAGAAGTCTTTTCTTTTCGAAATAAAATTCAAGGTTTTGCTAAGAAAAGATATAGTATAAAGAAATCTATGTGAGACGTTAACCTAAATACAAATGTCTAATCATAGTATAATCGGCTATGTTTATGCATGGAGTTTATACAGAGTGATATATTTTTAAGTATCTAAGTTTATCATGATGCATATATGTATATACACACACGCACACGCACACGCACATATATATACATAGTAAAAATAACTCAACTACGAACGGGCAAATAGCACACATCTTTATGCTTATACAAGTTAAATGTGAAAGTGAAAAGAACTTTTAGTTAATTAAGTGAAACTTTATGAAAAAGATGTCGTGAAAATCCATGTAAAGCATGCTTACGAGTACTAGCATCATAGTGAACTTGACCTTTGTTTTTTGGTTGCTTTGGTTTTCCCCCTTCGTACATCCCATTGTGTAACAAAATTGAAGGGAGCTTTTAGGAAATAAATCCGCTAATTTTTTGAAACATTAAACATAACAGAAATACCAGATTCATTATTATTGTTATTATTATTAGGAGCAAAATATACTTGAAATTGATTATAAAAAAGAAAAAAGAAACCCATGCCAAACATGAGTAAGAGCACTGGTTACCTAACAATTCATATAGGATGCGTTTGGTCGACCGTATAAAAGCCAGGATAGGATATGTTTTATTCTATCCTGTGTTTGGTGGTGGTCCAGGATAGGATAAGGTCGGATATAGCCCGGATAAAAAAATCCGGGGGGAGGGGGTAGGATAGACCCGGATAAGATTTCTAATGCCTATTTTCCCAAAAACCCTACGCTCCACTCGCCGTCATCTTCATCCCCACACCTTGTGCGCTTTCACCAAAAAAAATTTTCGGCTTTTTTTCCTTCACCGACTCCTCCAGACCAGTGAATAGAAAAAAAAATAATAAAAATTATCCTATCCAACTTGAAATCCGTAGTCCACCAAACAGTGGACAGGATATGAAAAAATCTCAGAATTTCTTATCCTATCATATCCAATCCTATCCTATTTAGAAATCCGAAGGACCAAAAACAGAGAACTTGATCCCTTATTTATCATGGTACATATATAAATTTATATTATGTAAATTTTTTTAACTCATTTTACTTTTTAATAATTCATAATCTTATTTCGGTAATTGAATATTCGATATTTAAAATTTAAAACTTAAAATTTGAAATAAATAAATATTATTTAGCCAATAACCCTCACAAAGCTCGAACATCGACATCGTCAAATGTTCCATTAATTACAAAGTATCATATTGTTATTGCGATGAATGCACCTAAACTCCACCGTTCTTCTTTTTCTTTCAAGATGAAAACGGAGGAATACTTTGCTCATGCCGGAAAAAGTTGCCCGGATCGACCGCGGTCTTCACACGCACCAACCTGTCGAAATTGTTCTTGAAGTATTTCTTTCCCCAAACGCTCGCTTGCTTATAGCTCGTGTCGCCTTTCACGTTGTTCATTCCTATGTCGAGATCCCGGTAGTTGATGTAGGCCTCTCGAGGCGATTTCGACACATACCGTGCCATATAACTGTAGAAGCTTCATATCCAACTCACATGCTTCGGAGCAACCTCGTTGCCTCCAGTGTTCCAGGCCGTAATGTGCTGGATCTTGTACAAAACCCCAGCTCTGTGAGGGAAGGGAATGGAAGATTCGGAGATTTCGGCCATCTTCCCGCCATAGGGGTTCCAAATCATTATAGGCACCCCTTGATCTTCCTCAAAGAACCTCTCCCACATACCCTCCAAGCCACTCTCGGGGATTGGCTCCTTCACATAATCCGATTTGTTCTTGAAGAATGTTTTGGTGTTGGAGCTCCTGTTGAGCAAGACTTCCAAGGGCTCTTCTTGAAACCCCGCGAAGTAGAGGACTGACTCAATCCAGCTCATCTCGGTGCAGTCCTGTCTCGTGATGTTAAGCTCCGGGAAGCTGCTTCTTGTCACCTCAAGGAGCGAGTCGACCCCGCCCAGGTAAAGGGTGTTGAAAATGGCTTGCATCGTCCTCGTCCCGTTGGGGCCGGAGTTGTAGCTCTGCAAGATCAGCCGTATGAATAGGTCGTCAGGGAGCTTGTTCGCAACAAGTTGCCACTGGTGCACGAGCTTCGTCGCATTTTGTTCCAATGTCCTCAGGACCGTGAACACAGTCACAGTTGACGGCACCGGGACCAGCTTGACTTTCCAGGACACTACCACGCCAAAGCTGCCGCCTCCTCCGCCTCGGATGGCCCAAAAGAGATCTTCCCCCATTGATTCTCTATCCAGGAGCCGACCTTGGGCGTCCACCAACTGCGCATCGATTACATTATCGGCAGCAAGGCCATATTTGCGCAGCAGTGTGCCGTAGCCTCCTCCACTGAAGTGCCCGCCGACACCAACTGTGGGGCAGAGGCCAGCCGGGAAGCCTAGGGTTTTGCTCTTCTCAGCGATCCTATAGTAAAGCTCGCCGACCGTCGCACCCGATTGGACCCACGCGGTTTTGTCCTCTGCATCCACGGAGATTGATCGGAGATTCGCCATGTCGACAATGACGAACGGGACTTCAGACATATACGAAAGGCCCTCGTAGTCGTGACCGCCGCTTCGGGTCCTCATTTGGAGCCCGTACCGTCGGGAGCAGATGATGGCAGCTTGGACGTGGGACACATTGAGCGGCGTCACAATGAATAAGGGTTTCGGAGAAGAAGGAGTCAAGAAGCGCAGGTTCTGTATGGTAATGTCCAAGACAGAAGAGTAGGAAGAGTTGATTGGAGTATAAACGAGTTTAGAGATTGCGGTTGCATTTTCGGAGTGAAGAGAAAGGCATTGCAGGAAATTATCAGGAGTGCTGATATCAAAAGCTAACAAAGGAACTACAAAGAGAAGGAGACATGCCAAGAGATTGTGCAAAGTGAAGTTTACCATCTTCATTTGTGATTCTGTTCTCTTGAGCTTGCATTACCAACTCTATCAAGCGTTCCTTATTTATAGTGCATGCGAGCGTACAGACGGCGAAACTTCGATCGTAGAATTCCACACTTCCCTTCCAATTGGTGGCAATCGAAATGGACGAAAATAGCTGAAATTTCTCCTACATAATGATGGGCATGAAAGTTGGCACGATAATAGGGTTTGACTTTCTCATATCCCCGGCCATTGAAGACTTTGAATTCTATAGACTGTCTGGCACGTTGCTTGTAAAGATTATATTTGTTGCCGTGGGAGAATGACGAAAATCTTTTTCAGATAATTATGCACGTAGTTATCTGCGGCAGAAATATAAACCAGAGAAACGTCAAAACTTGGTTAGACAATGCCTAAAAACTGATGATGTTTCATATAGCAAGAGCCACGTGATTCAATTATATTAGTCAACGTCTATCTGTAATTGATATAGATTTCTCTCATCTTGGTCAAAGTTTGCATCTGCCTTAGAAGATAACCTTTCGACCGGCTTGTGGGAACTTCAACAATTAGACATTTTCAATCTTGCCAAGTTGTGTGTGTTATTACAGGAAAAAGTGTCAGAAAAGTCCTAAACTTATTGCATTGATACCAATTTAATCCTAAACATTTTAATTGTACTAATTTAATAATAAACATTTTGACATGGAGCAAATTCGGTTCTTTCGACTAATTTTGGTCATATATTATTGACATGGATGTTGGCTATGCTACGTAGGCCGGCTAATACTGATATAGATAACTTTTAATAATATTAAAAAATAATTTCTAATTTATTTTCTTTTCTTTTTTTTCTTTCTATCTTTTTTTTCCTTTCTTCTTTTTCCACCAGCTAGTCGCTGAACCTCAGCGACCAGCTAGAGGCGAGGACCGGAGGCGAGGACCAGCGAGGTACCTCGCCAACAATGGCATGGGCAGCCTCACACTTGGCTGGGGTGGGCTCGAGCCTTGCCATGGCCGAGTGAGGCTCGAGCCCTCGCTAGAGGCCACGAGCTTCTCGTGCCTCGCTAGACACTGGGTGAGGCACCACCTCACTGGAATTGGTGAGGGTGGCAAGGGCAAGCCTCGCTGGCCCTCACCTATGGCTAGTCGCCGAGGTTTCGCAACCAGTTGGAGGAGGAAGGAAGGGAAGAAAAAAAAAGGAAAAATAAATAAATAAATAAAAATATTATTAAAAATTATCCACGTAAGCGTCAGCCAACACCCACGTTAGCAATATCCATCCAAATTTAGTCAGAAGAACTTAATTGATATTAGGTCAAAAAATTTATGATCAAATTGGCATCATTAAAATGTTTAAAACTAAATTGGCATCAATACAATAGGTTTATGACTTTTCTTACACTTTTCCTGTTATTACATCAAGACATTATTGACTAAATTGCTTTCTTGAAAAAATCATAGTGATTATATATAATTTAGTCTGAAAATTATAATCACTGACCTTTTGCCGGTCAATTAATCAGATATTGTTCCATTGTTTTGACTTTTCTTTGTAGGTACGGCATGTATATTCAATATGGGCTGCTATTCAACATCTTGTTTGATTAATACCTCCGAAAATTCAAACGCCTAGAAGATTTTGTATGCATTTGATCCCAATAACTAAATTATTTTTGGCAAAGTGCCCAAGGATTCCCATTGAACCTTTTTCATTACGTGTCCGAGCATGATGCTTGGTTGCGTGGTCTGTCGTTTCTTTATTCTTCTTTTCTTGGCTTAAAAACAAATGATCCGTGTCAATTCTTGACTAACTACAAACATGTGATGAGAAGTATGACTTAGATGTACTCATCCTTGATTAGGATAAAATTCTTATGGGGAAAATTAGTTGAATTTCTTTCCTACATTATTATGTGCATGAAAGTTGGCATGATAGTTACAGGTGTATTTATCTGCAACAGAGATATAAACCTAGGTTAGATAATGTCTTTAATATTGGCATGATAGTTACGGGTGTATTTATCTGCAACAGAGATATAAACCTAGGTTAGATAATGTCTTAAATACTGATGTTTTGTAAAAGAAAAGTCACATGATTCAATTATATTAGTCACCGTCTATATCTAATTAAAATACATTTCTCTCTTCTTGGTAAAAGTTTCCATCCGTCTCGGAAAAAGAAAATCTTGCCAAGTTGTTTCTGTCATTACATGAATATATTGTTCGATTGATTGCTTTGGTGAATCACGTTATCCGTGGACACGTATTAAGTGTGCATCCTTGTGTACAATGGGAACAAGTGCCGGAATGAAACGAGATATCTCGAAAGTGTTAATTTAGAGTCAGATAATGACAAAATATTTACGGTGGTTTGACCTTAATTAGGGTTGTGTGATATGTATTTATAGGACTAATTAATTATAGTCAGACTACATATAGAAATATCATTATAGACCCTATAAAACATATCAATTACATATTAATAATGCCCCCTCAATTCAAAGTATGCGTAATAACTTAGAGATTCTATCTCAATCACGAACTAGGTAGTCCCTTGGTGAAGATGTTCGCCAACTGATCCGCTATAAACACATAGCAAACATGTAGATCGCCATAAGCAACTCGCTCTCAAGCAAAGTAAACGTTCAGCTTGATGTATTTGGTGCGAGCATGAAACACAGACTTGAGAGCAAGGTAGGTGGCAGGTTGTCACAACATTAGTGAGAGGAACAAAAAGGGGACCCTTAGCTCACGAAGTAAATGGCGGATCCAACTAGTCTCAACAACACAGTCAGATATATAGCACGATACTTAGCCTCTAAAATAGACGGGCCACACTAGGTTCTTTCTTGGCACTCCATGAAACAAGATTATTGCTAAGAAAGACACAAAAACCTGAGGTCAACTGTCAAGTATTAGGGTACCTAGCCTGGTCTTCATCCGCATAAACAGTTAATGAAGTGGAGAACATCGCTCATAAGAGGCAACCATGGGTGGATGCACCATCTACATACCTGTATTAGGAGTATTAATGGTTCAAGTTGGGTTTCCACAGTACCCAAATCGAACTAAATCATATGAAAGTGCATGTGTTTTGACCTGAATCGAGACTCGACCATTGGTTCGGTTTTTAAGTTCATCGCACGAAACCCATTTTCTTTAACTCCTTTACTCTCTCCTCCCGTAATTTATCCACTCTTTAGAACCAAAGAATAAAAAATGAATCTTTTCAAACTGACCTCCTTCCTCTGTTTTTTCCTCACAAACGACGATAAGCCTCACAAATTGAGATGAGAAGTACAATTTGGATAGATTCCATCCTTGATTAGGATACAATATTCATATCTTATTGGTAGACAATACAAATGATAATTTTCAATATATTTCCATCAATACAGTGTCAGATTTATCAAAGTAATAGAAACTTATTCTTTAATCTAGTTTAATTAAAGTTTCCAAATTTTGCATTACTAGTGGTACCTTTATATCATAACAATTAATTTAGGTTGGGAGTAGAAAGTAATATTTTTTAAAGATATTTTTATATAATAATCATAGTTCATGTTCTATACAAAGATGAACAGGCGCGGGCGAAGTAGGGGCACCCATATCTGCCCGTAAAATGAATTTTTAGACCCGTTGGGCGTACCTATGCAAAGTTTTCAAGCCCGGTCAGTGCGTGGGCCGAGCTTAGGCAAGGAACCTGAGGCCGACCTTGTCCATATGCTTATGTAAAAAACATACAATTATATTGCATTAATAATTCAACTTTGATGGTTAAAAAATTTATCAACGGTAATATGATAATATAAGATTAATTATAATATAAATTAGAGAAATATTATAAAACTCATAAGTTGAAGTAGCAAAATAATTATTTATTCATTTAGTTTATTCATATTTATTCATATTAAAAGGCTCGATCCGCTTGGGCGGGCTTGGGCACTTGCAGAGACCCACAAGTTCAGGCTTAGGCATTCGGGCCCAACTGCAGGTCTAATTTAAACTTTACATCCAATATTTAGCAAAATTGTTCAAAAAATTATAAATTTATTGCATTTTTTTCAATTCAATCATAAACCTTTCATCTTGCCAATTGAGTTATAAACATTTTTACGTTTTACCAATTAAGTCAATTCAG
Organism: Syzygium jambos; assembly: GCA_031216235.1. Classification (NCBI taxonomy): domain Eukaryota; kingdom Viridiplantae; phylum Streptophyta; class Magnoliopsida; order Myrtales; family Myrtaceae; genus Syzygium; species Syzygium jambos. The sequence goes on from CM062223.1 coordinate 14,170,448, forward strand.
CCAATTTTAGCCAGAAATCGCCAACGTGTATGCCAGTTATCCTACGTGGCACGGTCGGTGCTGACATGAATAATTTTTAATAATATTTTAAATATTTTATTTCGAAATTTTAATTTTTTTCTTCTTTTTTTCCTTTTTCTTTTTTTTCTTTCTTTTTCTTTTTCCAAGTCTGGCGAGGGTTGCGGACCTTTGCCTAGTGGTCGATGAGGGTTGGGTGTAGTCATGGCCACGGGCCGGTTTCGGCCCGATCAAACCCGGGCCCAGCCCGTTGACCGGGCCCGCGGTTTGGAACCTGCCCGAAACCGCCGGTTCCGGGTCCGGTTCCACAAAAAAAAAAAAAAGAAAGTTGCAGCAGACCGGCGAGGGCTCGACCTCGCCGGCGACTGGCAAGACCGGCCTCGCCCAACTCTGGCGTGGTCGAGCCTCGCCAGATCTGGCGAGGGTTCGACCTTGCCGGCGTCGGGCGAGGTCGAGCCTCGTCGGCGTCGGGCGAGGCCGGCCTCGCCAGTTGCAGGCGAGGTCGAGCCTCGCCGGCGTCGGGCGAGGCTCGACCTCGCCTGCAACTGGCTCGGAACCGCCGGTTCCGGGCCCGGTTCCACAAAAAAAAAAAGAAAATTGCAGCAGACCGGCGAGGGCTCGACCTCGCCGGCGACTGGCGAGGCCGGCCTCGCCCGACGCCGGTGAGGTCGAGCCTCGCCAGATCTGGCGAGGGTTCGACCTCGCCGGCGTCGGGCGAGGTCGGCCTCGCCAGTTGCAGGCGAGGCCGGCCTCGCCCGATGCCGGCGAGGTCGAGCCCTCGCTCGATCTGGCGAGGCCGGCCTTGCCCAGCCCAGGCGAGGGCGGCCCTCGCTCGACGCCGGTGAGGGCGGCCTCGCTTGAGGCCGGCGACCTTCGCCGACCCCGGCTATGGCCGGCGGAGGAAGAAAAAAAAAGGTAAAGGAAACCTGAACTGGAACCGGAACCTGCCGGTTCCGGTTCATACTTGGCCACGAACCCGAACCGGTTGGTTCCGAACCGTGGCCATGACTAGTTGGGCGGCCCTCACCTGTGACTAGCAAGGGTCGGCTGGCAACCCTCGCCAGACTTGAAAGAAGAAAAACAAAAGAAAAGAAAAAAGAAGAAAAAAATAATTCGAAAATTATTAAAATATTACTAAAATTCGAAAATTCAAAAATTCAAAAATTATTAAAATATTACTAAAAATTGTCAACGTCATTGCCGGCTGTCCTACATGGCTCTACAGGTGTCCACGTCGGCGATTTTCAATTAAAATTGACCGGATTGACTAAATTGGCAAAATAGGAAAATGTTTAGAATTTAATTGGTAAAATTGAAAGGTTTGTGACTGAATTGACAAAAGTATAATAGGTTTTGGACTTTTTTGATAATTTTTCCTACAATATTCACTGTGCTATAGTAATGGTCACACTGATCTTTCATAGATTGCTTGATTGTCGTCATATTCAGAAAGCATGATTAAAATTATCAGTCTACTAGCATGAATCCAAATTACTTTGGGTCATTTGAAAGTGTACTTCTCTTGAATTTTGAGCCGATAAACGCATCTGAAATTTTTGTTGATTTTCGATTATATCAATACAAATTGCCATTATAACTATAGGTTGGTAAATTAAAGTAATATGAGTTGTTATTTTTTATATGCATAATTTAATGAAATTAACTATACATTAGGCACAGCATAGCAATAGTATTATAATTATTAGATAATTAGTTAAACTTTTCGTGTTTTTGTCTGTTTCCTTTTAAATTTTTTTTATACATTTCTCTTTTACCATTTGTCTCTATAAATGGAGAAAGAATTTTGTGGCACATCGCACATCACGTGGCCGCAATATGTAGTGCAACCAATCAATTAAAAATGAGATGCACACATACATACATGACACTATGTAGGATGAAATTCATATTGCGGACAATAGTGATTGATTAGTTGCACTACATTATCACTGCCACATGGGAAAACAATCTGGCTATTTAGACTAGTCGAATTCAATAGACATGCCAAATGTCAACCATTGCAAGAAAGATCTCAATCCTTGAAATTACTTTCTATAGATAAATATATATTTACTTATCAGCATCGACATAACAAAAGACTATATCCATGGGGTGAATATAGCTTTATCGTTGTGATGCCAAAAATTATGTCGAGATCAATAAATTATAAAATTAGTGCTTGAAAATTGTCTTAAGTACATAGCGTTAGAATAAAGGTATAATAAAGTTACTTTTCCGAAAATGGAGTTTTTAATTTGAACCACGTCACCAGCAAAGGGTCCTTCTACAGTCCTCTAAGAGAAAAACCCTACAAACTTACGTCCTATGAACGGACGAGGTATTTTACGAATCCAAATGTAATTTACGAACTTGAATTAGCAAATACGATAAAAAAAGGGAATTTTTTTTTGATGTGAATGTAAGTATTATAAACCAGATGAAGTATAGCAGCTTAGGGGCATCCCCCAGCAATACAAAAAGTGCTAATAATTCAAAAAGATGGAGGTAGGAAGTCTCCATATAGTAGCTAATACAATATTTATCTGGGAAGGTCTAATTTTTTGGTAGAGCGAAGCTCTACCTCTGACATTTTTACGAACCTTAGCTAAAAGAATATGAAAGTAAGTTGACTTATTTTGAAACCGTTTGTTGTTACGCTCCATCCAAATACAATATATGGTTGCTAGAAAAGACAACTTGAGGAGTCTTACTACCAATTCTTTGCCTTTTGTTGCCCTAATCAACCATTGAAGTTCTTCATTTCATCCTCCTAAAGGCGCCTGATCCCATGTTGTGCTAGGATACAACGCCATATGTTGTTTGTCTATTCACACTCGAAGAATAAATGTGTTCTGTCTTCAATACCAACCCTACATAAATTACACTGAATATCAACTGAAGGTATTCATTATGCGACGATTCTTGCTGTAGGTAGTCTATCTCTGCAAACTAGCCAACCAATAAAATTGTGTTTGCTAATGCTGCTGGTCCAAATTAGGTTATACCACTCCACAGCTGGTCTCACATGTCTGAGTTCATCATATATATCTTGGCAACAGTATTTTGGGCTTGGTATAATCGATGTTAGAACGGGTCGCAGTTTGAGGAGACATCTCCAGCTCCAAGCCATACTGCCCTTGATGTCGAGCTGCATAATTGGGGTGTCTCTACATTTGGTGTTGTGAGCCCAAGTACTCCAAAGGGAAGAGGATGGAAGATTGATAAGATTTCACGGCATGCGACCTAGCAATACTTTGTTCCATAGGTTCAAATTAGGCAATCCTAATCCTCCTTCCCTTTTAAGTGAGCATACTACTTGCCATGCAACCTTGTGCGAGCTGCAGGTCTCTATTCAATTTGTTGTGATGCACTTAAAAGTTTGTTATCCTTGGTTGGTGTGACTCTTCTATCCCAAATCTTTTTTTTTTCCCAAACACATCAAATTCTGTTGATCCATAAAAAATAAGTTCAGTATTCTCACTTACTCACCACGCATCAAGTTGATATCAGAGCTTCCAAGTTGGGCTAGTTGGGTGGTTCGTCCGTTCCTCTGTCATACTTCCATTTTGAGAAAGAGAAGAAATCCGATTTCTAAAGGCTTGAATTTGGGACAAAACCTTGATGAGAGGCGCGACCATGCCTTTGAGAATCTCAAGTCAAAGATGTAGAAAATCCTCAACCTCCTACACAATCCAGCAAGACAAAGGCAGCCATGAAGACCACTAGCTCATCGTTTGCGACGTGTTGATCCGGAACACCGTCCAAACTCCGATAATGAGGAGCCATGAAGACCACTAGCTCATCGTTTGCGACGTGTTGATCCGGAACACCGTCCAAACTCCGATAATAATGAGGTGACTTTAATAATTCATATTATCAAGCTAGATCATATCGTAATTTCTACGAGTATCATAACACATTTCTAAGTATTTACATATTACGACGCCTAGTAATAAATTGGAATTATGACAATGACAAGAGATTGGTACCTCCAGATGGCGCATTTTCTTTTTCTAGAAAAAACCCGAAATCGTGGTCAGTGTTATTCACCGAGACAATGAGAGGCAAAAACATAGTCAATGAAAAATTTACTATTGACAAACATTTCCTCATTTATACGACATTTGAATAGCTTAGAAAAATGAGTTAACGGAAAGGGTTAATGTCACGAAAAATTTTAAACCGGTACACTCGTGACAAATTTATCCCAAATTAATTTTTTGGCCTCCAAAAACCCAAAACTAGTAAATTTGTGACAAATTTACTCAAAACTAATTATTCAACCACAAAACCCAAATTGGTAATTTATGACAAATTTACCCTCCGTTAGTTTCTGTTAAATTGGAATACAATAAAAAATCACAAACTGGTACACTTGTGATAAACAGATTGTAAAATTTCAAACTGGTACACCGGTCAATAGTCACGTGTCATCAAACTCAGCAATTTGACGGTAAAATTTAACGGCAACTAATAAAGAGTAAAATTGTCACAAGTGTACAAGTATAGAATTTTTAGTTGTCAAAAAATTAGTTTGGAGTAAATTTGTCACATATGTGCCAATTGGGGGGTTTTTCATGGTATTAACCTTAACGGAAATTCTTTTCATTATCAACGGTTAATCATACTTAAATTTAGAAAAATGATTTCATCGTTTAAAAATTTAAAATCATTTTCCAACAAACAACTAGATCTCAACACTTGGACCTAAGACCTCAAAACTTGGGCATGGGGACCGCGACACTTATGCCCGAATCCTCAGTGGTCGAGCCTGGGTCCATAGAGGCTAAGCACTAATCCACTTAGCTTTGGATACCTCAAGGTCGAGCATGGTACTCGGTGCTCGTGCCCACGCCCTTGGCTATGCCCGAGTAAATTAAGGTTGAGGCCAATTTCGTGGACAGCTAGGCTCGAGTCTACATAAATCGGACCTAGATTCCTTGAGGCTAAGCCTGAGACCCTAATGCCTCCCTGACGGCTGTGCCTCGATACGGCACTAGCGGTACCTAGCTCCCACGCCTAAGTCACTGGCGTTTGGGCCAAGTCCATTAAGTCACACCCAAGTCCCCGAGTCCATTAACTAAGCCCAAAAAACCCTGGCTCCTACAATTGGGAACTCGACTGCCGGGCCCAAGTCCCTTGACGCCCGACCTATGGTCCTCTACACTTGGGTCTAGGACCGTTAGGGTTCTGCCCAAGTCCATTGAACTCAGACCCAAGACCTTGACACTCGTACCCAGGTCTTTGGTGGTTGTGCCCATGTCTCCATAACCCCGACGGCTGAGCCCAAGTCTAATAAAATAAGATGAGCCTGAGCTTCATTAAGCATTCAAACTATACTGAAAACAAAATATTCCGTTACTTCAAAAGTTTAGTTAATGAAGAATGATGCAATAATGTATTTTATATTAACTTACTAAATTCTCACTTGTAGGCTAACAAAATTGCCAAATCTCAATACATGAATGTGTGCAAGGTGATAGGTATGATGGTAGAACGGATGGTCTCCGTCTTAGAAAGTTATATTAGGACTGTAAAATTATCCAGTTTTTGAATCAGGGTACATTTGGACTGTAAAAAATTTACTCCACAAACCAAATTAAGATACTGACAAGTACATTGCTTGCCGTATTGGCAATTTTGTTCATTCTATTAACATATAAATGATCTTTCCATTTGAAAGACTACGCATGACAAATTCGAATTTTTGTGTGTCTGATGTTTTTGATCAAAATCCCTTTTTCCTGGTCGAAACTTAGCTAACGTGTTTGGAATTTGGAAATCCACAGCCAACAAATTGAAAGTTTAAACCAACAAAAAAGTTAAAAAAAAAATTAGGCGTTCAAAACTGTTATTCTGTATGCATACGTGACAAAAGAAAAAAAAAGAATTAATAGACAGCTAAAATTGTAACCTAAGTGCAATTTCACTATTATCATTTATGTTGATTTCGTCGACGATTCTACACTTTCTTTACAAGATCACTCGCGTAAGACCACGAACAATATATATCTTTTTAAAAATATAAGAATAGTTTATTTCACACCATAAAAATTATTTGAGTTAATACTACGAAAACTCCAAATTGGTACACTTGTAATAAATTTGCCCAAAATTAATTTTTTGACCACAAAAAATCTCAAATTGGTACATTTGTGATAAATTTACCCTAAAACAAAAAAAAAAGAATTAATAGACATAGCTAAAATTGTAACCTAAGTGCAATTTCACTATTATCATTTATGTTGATTTCGTCGACGATTCTACGCTTTCTTTACAAGATTGCTCGCGTAAGACCATGAACAATATATATCTTTTTAGGAAAATAAGAATAAGTTATTTCACACAATAAAAATTATTTGAGTTAATACGACGAAAAACTCAAAATTGGTAAATTTACCCAAAACTAATTTTTTGACTAGAAAAAATCCCAAATTGGTACACTTTTGATAAATTTACCATAAATTATTTTTTGACTATAAAAAACTCCAAACTGGTATTATCTGTGATAAATTTACCCCATATTAGTTTTTGTTAAATTGAATTAAAATATCAAACCGGTACACTTGTGATAAACGAATGGTAAAACCCCAAACTGGTACACTCGTCAACTGCTACGTGTCATCCAATTTAGCAAATTAATAAGAAAATTTAACGAAAACTAACGGATGATAAATTTGCACAAGTATACCGGTTTGAAATTTTTGATGGTCAAAAAAATTAATTTGAGGTAGATTTTGTCACGGGCGTACCAATTTGAAGTTTTTCGTGGTATTAACCCAAAATGTTTAGACTTAGCCGATCACTGAAAAGTATTATTATTTTGTTGAAATATTATTTTTCGAAAATGTTTTAAAAAATAATTCCAATTCTTTTTTTCGCGAAAGGAACAAAAGGGAGCATCAAGAGATGTCTCCTCCGTTCCATTTCCACGCCCTCCAACCCTCCACACGGGTCGCGGACAATGCCCTTCGGTGTCGCGCCCCCGCACCATCTCAGTTTTTGCCCCAGATTGTTCGTCAGGATCAAGCCCGATGAATCTTTCGGTCTATCCACAGCTCTGCGTCGCTCTGTCCGCTGTTCCAGGACGGAGAGCGTACCACCCGGTACTTCTCTTGCCTCAAGTCTCTCAGATATGTGTCGTGTGCGAGTCTGCAAGTACCCTTCAGGGCTGTGAGCTGTGGCTCTTTTACTGGGCTCTCTTTTGTGGGGCGTGAATTTGATGCTGACACTGTAGCTGCAGAGGCGAGACCGCAGCATTCTAAGGGTGGGGGCTGCTGATATGGCGAAACTGAGAGAGTTGGAGCAGAAAGTTGGGCTTCTTGGTATTGACTGTGAGGATCATAGCAGGCCCGGATTTTACAGCAACTTGTTTTGTCCAAAGGTTGCTCATTTTGCCGTGGCCGTGTTATTTATTTTTACTGTCCTAGCTTTCTAGAACTGCGCACTTATTAGTCAAAGTGGGGGACGTTTATTCCGAGCATGTTGGTGCCTCGGTGTCTCTTTATGCTTGAGGATTCCTGCGAAATTCGGTTGGTGACCCGTTCGTATTAATGTGCGTTGTAGTGCCGAGGGGGACGGAAAGTTGAGAGAAGCCTCTCTTTCCATATCGTCCAAAGCGGGTATGTTGATTCTATGAGTTTGATGTAAGTTTTCTTCCGGCTGATGTGTATTGCTCTAGTCATTGGGATTTTGCTTCTGTATCTGTCTTGAAGGGAGTTCGCAATGTGGAGGTGTTTCCGAATGGAATGTGGATGGGTTGGTCAGGTAATGTGATTGTTCTTGCTGGATTGTCATGAGTATGTGAAGCATTAATATGAGTGCTTGGAGTTGGACCCAACAGTGACTTCTCATCTAGGCCTTTGCAGACAGTGGAAATTCATGTGATGGAGACTATGCAGCCCTAAAGGTCAGTTCCACTGTACAGATGACAGAAGAGAGCCTAAGGTTGGAACCCTTGAGCGATAAGGTACACTCACTAATTCTAATTTGGCATTGTCAATTATCTCTTTTAGCATTTGGGGAAACTTGTTTGTACAATCCTGTGTTTTGGTCTTGTGTAAATTATTGCCAAACCTGCATTATGAGTACTTGTGCTTTGTGGCATTTGAAAACTCATCAGAAATGTCTGACGTGGCATCCTGCTGGCCGTTAGATACAGCTGAATCTGAAGTAACATGCTTGGTTTGTAATGTAGACAATACATCAGATTTTTAGATATTGAAATCCCAGTGCACTTAAGTTAGGGCTCTGGTTTGTAAGAAATGCAGAAGAAAGACTTGGAGAATCGAATCTTTCACCTTTTCTTTGGGTCTGGGGAAGGTGACTCAATTGAATGGATGGTTTAAAAAATCTCATCAAAATGGTTGTTTATAACATGCCAGCTTCGGATTTGTGAGAGCATACATCAGCCAACCTTGATTCAGCTACCAATAACAATCATGATGTGCTCCAATTGCCAGATCTCTCAATCTGTTGTAACTTTTATTGGAAAGCATGGTTTGATCATCGAAGTTATGATCCACACAGTAGGCCGACAGACCGTTTTCCCATGTAAACAAGTAGAGAACTCCTAGCCTTCATCACTTGCCATCAACAACCACAAAAGTGGAGTCTCTAATGATGATTGGCCGTGGGTATCTTTTTACTTTTGGGAGTTTGAGACTTCAGTTGTGAGGTCAAATGAAGGAAGCCTATCTCTCTCTCTCTCCTTGATTTTTTTTTAAGAATAGTACAATATTGTTCATTTTTGTTAGCTTTTATCTTCGGATGAGTCTCGTGGGTTGTTTTTGATGAAGATGTGCTAGCCCAATATCATGTCCAATATTGCTTACAAAGTTTGTGAACAATAGACGCATAGAGTTGGTGTTATACTGATCTACAAAGTAGGAGGACCAAGAATGTCTGTTTTATACTATGGGTCAGTAATATGCCCTCATATCAAACTGTGATCAAGGGTCGCGGGTATGGTAATTTTGTTTAAGTAATTTATCACGTGAAGAGTCAAAACTTTGTATATTGATGTCTAATTCTTGGGGAGACTTCGTACATTAGCATTGACCGTTTACAAAATAAAAGTCATTCGGCACACATTCCCATTGACATGATGCGACAAGTTTGATTAGTGCTATCACCTTGAGAAATCTTATGTTTGCACGGTGGCACTAAATGATAAAGAATCTCAGTTCTCAATCTCATAGCGAGGAATTATATCCATGTAGGCTTTGGATTTGTCCTTAAAATCAACGTTGGCAAATGATGGAAATTACCACCCAACAATCAGTTGGAGCTTTCTAGTGGTTAGAATGTAGAGTTTAGAACATGAACAATTTTTGCTCATTTTAAAGAAAGTCTAGGTCAAGCCACTATTGATGAGGGTACGAACGACATATCTTACTGCATGCTACAGACTAGTATGCAAAAAAGTACCGGCATCTATAGGGTACATTGTACAGCTAATTTTTTAGGTCAAATTGTGTTGTTGTCTTGTTTAATAACATGGTCAACACATATTCGTGGATTCTTTTTCAATGGAGTTGAGCATAGTTTACATGCCAATAACTTGATTTACTTTTCCTCATTGTCTTCCTAGATTTTGACATATTGTGTTTGCATGGTGCTTCCTTATTGTCCTTACCAAAAATTTGACATTTGTAGCTAGCTCAAAGTCTTCACTAATTGCTTGTGTGCATAGTAAAACATTTTCCCAGCTGATTGATACTGTTGGTATTAGTAAAGGAGCATCTTATTCACAAATGACAACCTTTTCCTTTGTTCCTTGTTTTTTTTTCCTCACTTTTGCAACCGTTGCTTTTGAGTTTAAGCATTTATTATGTTCTCAGGATTTGTTGAATTGGTTCTTGTGTTTATCTCTGATGTGTGGGTATAATTTCCTTGTGATGAGTGCTACTTATTTTTAAGATTCTGTTCCCTTCAGATTATTGGGTACTTTGCGGAACGAAAAATATCGGTGGAAACTCTTCAACGAAATGGAGTCAAACAGCTATCAGGCAAACAGGTTCCCTATTTTAATTGCTTCTGCTATTACTTGCAATGTGATTTGGGTTAGACCGAATGGATCCAGAAGTTTCTGTTTGCCAAAAGAAAAAAGGGCGGCTATTACCATTGGTTATACTTATCTACTTGATTAATTATTATTTAATAGATGCTGTACTTGATAGAAAACTTTACCATCACCAAGATGTTCTCATGCAAATTGTGGAGTTTGCCTCTTACTTATAGTACTGGAGCAATGGACTTAAGATTGAGATGTTGTATCAGCTCTCACTTAGCTTAGATGTACTGATATCATTTTAATAATATCGAAATCTTGCATGGTTTTTGGTCACACTTTTTAAAGCCTGTACTGATAATATATTTTTTAAGAAACTAGAAGATAACAGTTTTAATGTTTATTTCTGATCTGAAATGAGTATTGTTACTAAGCTAATTAGAGAATCCGCAGAAAAATAACGAGAGAAAAGAAGGAAGAGAGAAGAAAAAGAAAGGAGAAGAAGAGAGAAAGAAAGAGATTGTAAAATCCAAGAAAGGGGCTCTTGATTTCTGTGTATGTAACAGAAACCCTACACCCATCACAATATATTTATATTAAATATGAATTGTATATGACCATAATGCCCTTATATATGTAAAAAGGAATAAAACCTAGAAAATAAAAATAATTCTCTAACACTCCTCCTCAAGCTGGAGCATATAGATCACCCATGCCCAGCTTGGAACAACCAGCAACAAAGGCAGGACGAAACAATGCTTTAGTGAACATATCAGCAAACTGATCTCTAGAGGCAACGTAAGGAGTGGCAACCAACTTCTGCTTCACAGCATCACGAACAAAGTGACAGTCAACTTCTATATGCTTAGTTCGCTCTTGAAAAACAGGATTTCCAGCAATATAAATAGCTGTCTGATTATCACATCATATCAATAGGATGATTAATAGAAAATCCAAGCTTCTGGAGAAGAGATTTCAACCACAGCAATTCGCCACAGTTTGTGCCATAGCACGATATTCAGCCTCCGCACTAGATCTGGCAATGGTAGTCTGTTTTTTACTTCTCCAAGTAACCAAATTACCACCAAGAAAGGTGCAATACCCAGTCGTAGACCGCCGATCACACTTTGACCCAACCCAATCAGCATCAGAATAGCCAACTAAGGTGGAAGAACCATTCGGTTTATAAATCAGTCCCTTACCAGGAGAGCCTTTAAGATATCGAAGAATGTGACAAACAGCATCCCAATGAGCCTTCTTGGGTGATTCCATAAACTGACTCACCACACTAACGGCAAAAGAAATATCGGGACGTGTAACAGTGAGATAAATTAGTTTCCCAACTAGACGCCGATACCGATGTTTATCTTCAGTATCATCTCCATCATCAACTCCAAACTTTTGATTTGGATCCATAGGAGTATCAACTGGCTTGGAAGCTAGTGTACCAGTCTCTGATAAAAGATCAAGAACATACTTTCGCTGAGACAAATTAATACCTTTCCTACTTCGTAAAACTTCAATACCTAGAAAATACCTAAGAGCTCCCAAGTCTTTAATCTGAAATTGTTGTTGAAGAAACGATTTAACCTCAGAAATTCCGATCGCATTACTACCAGAGACAATTATATCATCCACATAAACAACAAGAATGACCACTCCCGACTCCTCCTTGCGAACAAAAACAGAATGATCAGAATAACATTGGTGAAAACCACACTTGGAAATCACTAAACTGAATTTCTCAAACCATGCTCTAGGAGATTGTTTCAACCCATAAATGACTTTATGTAGCCGGCATACTTTACCGCGATCCTCCCCTGGGCAACATACCCAGGAGGTTGCTCCATATATACTTCTTCAGACAAATCACCATAAAGAAGAGCATTCTTGACATCCAATTGATATAATGGCCAATCAAAATTCACAGCAAGAGAAATAATAACACGAACATAATTGAGACGTGCCACGGGGGAAAAAGTCTCAAAATAATCCACTCCATAAGTTTGAGTAAAACCTTTAGCAACAAGCCGAGCTTTGAGACACTCAACTGAGCCATCCGGGTTATACTTGATAGTGTACACCCAACGACACTTCACCACATCTTTTCCAAGAGGAAGATCAACCAAAGACCACGTTTGGCGGGACACCAAAGCTTCCATTTCTACATCCATAGCTCTCTTCCACTCGAGATGAGACAAGGCCTCAGTGGTAGAAGTAGGAATTGTGTGAGTATGTAATGATAGAGCAAAGTCATGCAATGGAGGAGGAAGATGTGAAAAAGACACATAACGCTCGATAGGGTAAGCAAAAGAGGATTTTTGTGTACAAGAACGAGTACCTTTGCGAAGGGCAATCGGAAGATCGTCCGGATCAGGAGACAAGGAGGGAGATTGAACGGAGGGCACGGAAGAGCTGGAGACTGGTGGTGCCGTAGACTGCTTTCGCCGCTGATATACCTGCAAGGGAGGAGGTACGGAAGGACTAACGGAATCTAAGGGAATAAGTTGTGGAATAGGAGAATCAACTACAATGTCAGTTGAAAACTCTTTACCCTCAGTAGAATAGTATGGTGTGCCCTCGAAAAAAGTAACGTCAGCACTGACATATTGAGTACAAGTCATAGGATCATAACAACGATATCCCTTTTGAGTACGTGAATACCCAAGAAAAACACATTTAGTAGCACGAGGGGATAGTTTATCAGCACCAGGTCATAGATTATGAACAAAACAGACACACCCAAAGACATGCGGGGTAAGAGGAAATAACGGCTTGTCAGGAAATACAATACTGATTGGTGACTGTTGATTGAGGACAGTGGAAGGCATACGATTTATGAGGTAACAAGCAGTAAGGACAACATCACTCCAAAATGATTTTGGGACATGCATATTTAACAAGAGTGAACGAGCAACTTCTAGAGGGTGACGGTTCTTTCTCTCGGCCACACCATTCTGCTGAGGGGTATAAGTACAACTTATTTGATGTATAATGCCAAGACTAGAACAAAACAAAGAAATTGATTTTTGTGAGTATTCTAGAGCATTATCTGTTCGCAAAATTTTGAGGGATGTATTAAACTGATTAGTAACCTCACGATGAAATAATTGAAAAACATGTAAAAATTCAGAACGATCATTAAGCATATAGAGCCATGTTAGGCGGGAATAATCATCCACAAAAGTAACAAAGTACTTAAAACCATTTTTATTAGCAACACGGGAAGGTCCCCAGATGTCTGAATGAACAAGTTCTAATAAAGTAGATGCACGAGAATCACTACGACTAGGAAAAGAACTACGATGATGTTTCCCAAGTTCACAAGTCTCACACTCAAGAGTAGAAATTGATTTACACTCGGGAATTATTTGCTGTAACTTAAATAAAGATAAATGCCCTAAACAGGAATGCCATAATAGGGGGGTAATAGGACTAGCAGCTAGACCATTGGCGTCAGCAGTGGAGACACCATCCAGATAATAGAGTCCATCATGTTCATGCCCTCCATCAATCTTCTTCTTTGTCTGAAGGTCCTGAAAAATGCAATAGGAGGGGTAAAATGTAACAGAACAACCAAGATTTTTAGTTAACTGACTAACAGATAACAAATTCAACGGAAGTTGGGGAACATGTAAAACGGAGGACAAGGATAAGGAGGGTGTAAGTGAGACAGCCCCTGATCCAGCCACTTGAGTAGAGGAACCATTAGCTAGAATAATTTTAGGTGAAGGACTAGAGTTATGGTGTGAAGAAAATAATTCTTGCTTACCCGTCATATGACTAGAAGCTTCCGAGTCAATGACCCAAGAGGTGCCAGGAGACAAAGTAGAGAAAAAGGCCATGTTACCTGTACGTGCAAGAGTGGCAGTGGATGAGAAATTGGAAGCCTCCAGTTGTTGGACACGCTTGATGAGTTGTGCGACCATATCATCCCGAGACGCGGACTCAGAAGAACTACCCCCACTTGGGATAGATGGATTCGTGTCGCCGTAGGACACATTTCCAGCACTCCCTTCAGACATAGCAGCATTTGCAATAACTAATCGCTGAGCCCACTCAGGCTTGCCATGCTTGGCCCAACATGTGTCAACAATATGACTAGATTTGCCGCAGTATATACACTGACGGCTATCTCGATCATAATTTTGTCCACTACGTCCACCACCACGACCGCGACCTCCCCCTAAACCACGACCTCTATTAGAAAATCCACCACGACCACGAACACCACTACTAGCCACAAATGCTGAATTATCTTTAGATGATGTAGAAGACGGAGGGACAATGCGCTGAATCCGACAAAATGCTTCATTCATAGAAGGAACTTTCTCTCCAGCAAGAAGCTGACTCTTCATAGGCTGTAAGGCAGCATTCAAGCCTGATAAAAACTTGGCCACCTGAAATTCAGCTCATTGTGTCTTTAGTGTCTCAAGATCAGTAGTGATGGGCTGATAAAGATTAAGTTCTTCCCACATGCCTTTCAAAGCACTATAATACTCTCCAAGAGACTTGTCCCCCTGTTTAAAATTAAAGATCTTCTCATAGAGCTCATAGACTCTAGACATGTTTTTGTCTTGTGAGTAACTCTCCATAAGATCATCCCACACTCCCTTGGCAGTTGTGTGGAACATGACATTAGCAGCAATGGATGGTTCCATGCTATTCCATAACCACACCAAAAGTGTATCATTCTCTCTCATCCAGTCACTATAGTCTTTAGAGTTTTCAGCAGGGGGTTCTGTAGTAAGATAATTAAGTTTCCCTTTGACATTAATATAAACCTTCACAGCTTGAGCCCATAGCAAGTAATTGGAGGATCCATTCAATTTAATGGTGGTAATCTGAACATTGACACTGTCCGTAGAAGACTTAGTGCCATTCATGGTGAAAATCTCAATATAAATATATCTACCACCGATCACAAAGGCCGAAACTTCAGTGCAAGAAATAAAACAGCAATACCAACATATAATCAGATGCGATTGGCTCCATCAATCAAACCAAGGGATGCTGAAATCTTATAAATATAGGCTGCATAATCAACGAAATACCCTGATCCTTGAATCTGCTGATCAGGAAGTGTTGTAATCCATTGTTACAAACAGAGCCTGATAAATCTGATTTCTCCTGATCTTATATGTATCGGGACTTGAAGAGAAAATAGGTAAAAATTGTAGCTTTAGGTGGCTACGCACCAGAGAAGGAATAGGGTTATTAGGGGACTCTAAAACCAGCAATAGGACCAGGGAATCAGGTAGTCAAACCGTGCTCTGATACCATGTTACTAAGCTGATTAGAGAATCCGCAGAAAAATAACGAGAGAAAAGAAGGAAGAGAGAAGAAAAAGAAAGGAGAAGAAGAGAGAAAGAAAGAGATTGTAAAATCCAAGAAAGGGGCTCTTGATTTCTGTGTATGTAACAGAAACCCTACACCCATCACAATATATTTATATTAAATATGAATTGTATATGATCATAATGCCCTTATATATGTAAAAAGGAATAAAACCTAGAAAATAAAAATAATTCTCTAACAAGTATCGGATGAGACTAACCGCTTTGAAACTTTCTTCCAGAGTGCTATTTCTTTTCCTTACAAAAGGAAAGGAGAACTTGTTGGTTGCAAGTATCGGACCTTGGACAAGAAATTTTGGCAGGTAGATTCTCTTGCCTCTCGGTGTCATAGGGACATTTCGGTTTAGAGTAATAAAATTCCGGCATGCATCTTAAATATATTTTGGTATGTTGAACTGAAGAAATGGAATTGCTTATGGATGCTAGTTTAGGTCTACTGAAAACCGAGATGTAAATAACTGAAAAATGAAATGGAAAATCATTGATTAATAGCATTTGGGAGATTTGATGTCACATATTTGGGATAAAGTAAATAATTTCAGGCTGTGAGAAAAATCTTTTCCTTGGTGGCATAGATTTCCAATCAAGTCCTTGAACTTTTTAATTTTCTAATCAAGTTCTTTCAGCTCCAAATCTGGTTTGTCAGAGCTGACATAGATTGTCTTTACCTGCATTTGGAGAAGAATCCAGATAATCATTTTTTGGGTACCTACAACGGGTGTGCTTTGGTGATTATCCAGTGTGCTTTGAAACCTAGGGTTTTTTTTTATAGTAGTCAAGGTGACATGACATGGATGTGCTATGGATATTGCGCCCATAGTAAACATTTCAACTCAATACCCGCTCATACCATCTCTTCAGTTTATTTAGTACTGCTTCCATTGAAACCATTTATGGTTTAACGGTATAATATAAACTATCAAACATTTTTGGTGAAATGGTAAAGTATCTGAGAAAGTATGCATGTCTAATGTGTATATATATCATGTCTTGGTGCTGAAAGTCTTGTTTTATTTGAATATAGAAGTGCTGGCTCAGTATTTGGTTTACTTAGTTGCTCAATCTGTGTATCTAGATATAAAGGTCTGGACAAACCAGAAATTAAGATGCATACGAGCATCAGAAACCGGTTTTCTAGTCCGAATCACGTGGTATTTCATATGTTTAGGACTCTATTGGGCCTTCATTAGAGAGTAGACGGATCTTTTCATCTGCATCGAGAAAAATGTTCTTCATGTTTCAACAATGGACCTTTCTGTCAATACCACATATCAGCTTCCTTCTGGTCATGCTTCAATATTTAAATTTAAGAGATTTCTGGAAGTTTCTTACAAGAGCTGTCTTGCTGCTATGGACTTTCAGGAGAAGGGTACCGAAAAGGCATTATATGGACTAGATGACATATCAGAAGCAGATGAAATTGTCATTGTAACTTTTTGTTACCCTCTCTCTCTCTCTCACTCTCTCTCTCTCTCTCTCTCTCATATATGAATGTCGGTTATAGGTTGAAGGTGAAATTGATAAGCTCTCATTGGAGGAAGCTGGTTTTATAAATTGTGCAAGTGTTCCTGGTGGTGCCCCAGGAAAAGTTTCCAACAAAGAATTGCCTTCTCCGGACAAGGTTGGTTACTAGTTTTAGGCATATCCTATTTTGGTTTAAATTTAAAGTTACTTTAACATGCTGAAACTTAGGTCTTTCCAGTTTCCACAACTGACCATCTCTTATCAAGTGAAAGTCTCCTATTATTGGTTGTATGCTAGTGAATCATATCCTTTTATGGTAAACTTAGATTTCACAGATGGGAGTGTGAAAGTCTACTAATGATATAGCAAGGTCCCTTTGCCAAGACAGAAAATCTGATAGTTGTCTAGCATCTGTATCGCTTTCTCCATCTTTATATTTTTCAATGGCCATAAATATATAACCTGAGGAACATCAAATTTTTTTCTCGAGTTAAGTTTCTATATCTTGCTTAATTTTTCAACCTGCTTTTTCCCTCTCTACTGCTAAGAAAGACACTTGTGATCCTGAGAGTTTTCATCATCTTGTTGTGTCTCTTCCTGGCTACTTTGAAAGTCTGCCGATTAATCTGCTTTCAAGAATTAGAAACATGAAAAAGAAATAAACTACTGTAGTTTCGCGGCTTTTTAGAAAAAATTTCCTCCTTATTTCGAATGAAGATTGTTGGTGGCAAAGAGGCTATTCCTTGGAAAGCTATTTGGAAGTAAGAGTACCGATTAGAGTCTTTTGTTTTGCTTGGGACAACTTGGGAACGTATTCTCACCTTAGACAACTTGCAGAAAAGAGGGATCGTGCTGCTTAATAGATACTATCTTTGGCAGAGACTGTGAGACATCTCCTCCTTCGTTCTTCCAGACCTCTTATGCCTGCATTGGACTATCTCAGGTTATAGGAGGTTCTCTGAACAAGAAATATAGGCTTCATAGGGTCTGTTTTGCCTCGTGTTTAGAAAAGGAATTCTTCGACCTGTCTTGCTGCTTTTTGGTTGATGTGGAAAGAGCAGAACAAGAGAATTCTTGAATGAGAGGAGATGCTTATATTTTGGAATTATAGAAAGCTTATGTATATGCTTTGTCTCGTAACTGGGCTCTTTTAGTTTTGAGCTCCTTTGGTAGATGGTTTTGGCACCCTCTTGATGCCTTTCATTACAGACTTATTCACTGCCATTTGCCCTGTAGACTTTGACCAACACAATAACTACATGGAAGTTGGTGAATATAAGGAACAACTCCCATCAAATGGACAAGACAACTGTTTTGTCGATGCTGAGTTTAGTAACATCAAGCGAGCAAATTACCATTCCACTAAGCCAATAGGGCATTCACTTGCTGCATACAAGAAAAGAAGGATTTCTTCAATTACTCTCTCCCTTTTTTGGTTGATACGTAAAGAGAGGAGCAAGAGAACCTTTGAAGAAGCAGAGCCTTCCCTTTTTGTAAATTTTGAAAATTGGGTTGAAGTTGAAAATTAGGTTAAAGTTTTAATCTTTTGGTACAGTGAAATTATGCATATGGATCTGCGCTTTGATTGACATAGTACATGTTTTGTCTTGTCACTGATTACTTTTTTCGTTTGTTGAGCTCTTCTTGTGTATGGGTTTGCAACCCCATGGTGTCCTCTAGTCGAATTGCTTTTACCTATCAAAAAAGAGTAAAACCATTAGACATTCCATTCGTTCACACTCGTAACCCTTTTAATCATCTCCCTTGGATTTGTCATGTGATCAAAGCTAATGGCCAACACATCTCTTCAGCTAATGAGCACAATCCCAAGAAGCTCTTGAGATTGGGATTCATTCCATTACATTAAGAAGTCTGTTCTCTATATTCCACTCTTTATTATGTTAACAATCGACACTGCAAGGAAACTTCTGACATGATACACATTAGGAATCTTTGCATCTGATGGCTTTGTTTCTGGTTTGGGTGGGGATGACTTGTGTTAGGTTTAAAACTTTCTGGAGTATTTAGCTTCCACCAGTGCTTGTAAGCTACTTGTCTTATCCTATCTATCTGATACTTGAAATGGCCTGTAGTACCTTGCTGAAACTTTGAGTGCTTGCCTAGTTGCAGTACTAGTTCATTGACAACGTTGAAAATAAGGGAAATCCAATCCAATGAATCCATTCTAAATCATGAAAATGGCGGTTGGCAGGTAATGGGGGAGATTTGTCCAAACAATCTGCACAGCTCCTTTGGTAATTGGCTTTGTTGAAATGCTAATGTCACCTATCAATCTCTCTTGCCATATAGCCTGAGACCTTTTAGTCAGCTTTTGGAGTGCGAAGCTTATATGAAGTAGGTTTATTTGGTCTTAACTTCTTATATCAAGAATGACTGTTGACACGTGAAGGTCGCCTATCACATCTCTCTTGCGATAGTGTGAGACTTTCTGGGTCAGCTTTGATAGTGTGAAGCTCATATGAAGTAGATCTATGTCAACTTAGTGTCTTGTATCCAAAAAATTGCTGAAGCAAATCAATTGGTCTTGTTTTGCAATGATTGATGTTCTGATGAGTTGCGACAGCGATATTTTCGAAGAGGCCGAGAATCATTACTGTTACCGTAAGTTTCAGTGGCTTTTTGAGTGATATGGAAGATTTCATTGCAGAAACTTTGGCAATTGAATGAAAACTTCCTTTTGAAGGATGTGTGAAAACTGTAACTTCGTCGTATCAGATAATCGTATGGCTTTACATCTGGCAGTGGTGATTTCTATTTCCATCTGCATTAGTTCTGATTGGTGGAGGCCATACAACTCATGTAGTATGTATGTGTCACGGGCCGATAGTTTGGGAACGACCCGTGCGGCGACTTAGGCTTCCTTGGATTGTTGGAAAGCCTAGGCCAAGCCTTTTTGCCGATCACTCACTCGCTCGGACACTCGGATCGTAGAGAGAGAATCTAGAGAGAGAAGCTCTGGAAGAGAAAGCAACTGCTTCTTGTTGTTTTGGATGTTTCAAATGAGGAGGAGGACACCCCTTTATATAGTAGAGGGCCTCGGATTACAACCATTGATCGCTTTTTAGACGAGTGGCCGAGATCGTATCGTTCTCGTCGACCACCTACCGACATTTATTCCGAGAGCTATCTATCAACTACCGGCATTTATGCCGAGAACTCTCTAGAACCCCGGCACAATTACCGTCTCGCCCGTCCTTGGAAAAATTCCGGAAGCTTTGAACGGGTCTTCATTGATGTGTCACGGTCCTTGGTGTTAGAAACCTCTTGACCGTGACATTCTCCCCCACTCATTCGAGCGACGTCCTCGGTGCTCTTGGATTGGGGTTTATTTGTTGGCTTTTTGGAGCGCCTTCGACTCTTCCGAGATTTCTTCGGCTTCTCAGTTTGTCGGGCATTTGGCTCCTTTGATTTGACTTTCTCCATGTTGGTCGGCAAGCTTGTTACCTCCGGGAAAAGAACATGGATCGGCATGTTGTGTTGAAGAGGATGATCCACCTTCGGCTTTGGCTTGGTGCAAAGTTCGGGCACGGACTTCTCAACTCTTGGTTCCTTGTTTATCCTTCGGATCGTGGAGAGGACTTTGGCTTCGGTCACCCCATTAATCATTGGAACCATGGATGGGTACTCCGAGTTGGTGATGATAATCGTGTTGCTCCTCAGGTCGATCATGGCTTCCGCGGCATCGAAAAATTCAAGGCCTAGAATGAGATCATAATCGTCGAGAGGGATTACCTCGAACGGGAGTTTGCCTTCCCAAGTACCGACTTGGAGTTTTACATTTTTGGCCACGCCTACGCCTGGTATCTCGTCGGAATTGGGCATCTTGTAACGATTACGAGTCGGTTCCACGTGAAGTCCCAAGTGTTTGGCCGCTTCGTTTGACAAAAACAAGCTCGTAGCACCCGTATCGACCAAGGCAAGGAGGGGTACGCCACTTACCTTGACCTCAACGAATGAGAGGTGCGAATGTGCCGGCTTCCCCCTTGGTGGAGCTTTGTCCTTCACGGAGTTGATCGAGTTGAAAACCTTCACGGTCCCAAGTCGCACCTCGCGTTTCTCCTTTTCTTGCTTCGGCTCTTCATCCTCTTCTACGGCAAGAATAGCATTGATCCTACTCTTCTTCGGGCACTTTTGTGTCCAATGAGGACCGTTGCAAATGAAACACGGAGACGGTGGTGGAGTATCAAACTTGTTCTTGTAGTCTCCTTGAGGTTGTTTCCATTTGGGATCGCTTGACTTGGACGTTCCTTCTCCCCATGTCTTCTCACGTCCACCATGATCTCTTCGGCCACGGTTGGGACTATTGTTCGAGTCTTTTCGACCACGAACAGCTTGGTCTTCTTCATCGTGGTGGCGATCTGATCTCCACCCGCTCCCTCTTGTTTTTGGGACTTCCTTGGTGAAGTCGGCGAGAGACTCGGCCGCGACTAGTGCTCGCGAAAGACTTTTGACGTCCCTCCGTTTGAGCTCGAGTAGTGCCCACGGCTTCAATCCATCCATGAACGCCCCGAGAGCCTCCTCCTCCCTAAGATTGGGAATTTGGAGTTTGAGCTCGGTGAATTCCTTCACGTACTCTCGGACCGTACCTCGTTGCTCAAGGCGATGGAGCTTGCTACGGGCTTCTTGTTGAGCATACTCGGGGAAGAAATAATCCCGAAACTCTTCGACAAATCCATCCCAAGTAGTGATGGGGTCGGCGCCTTGTGTTGTCTCTACACATCTATTTCGCCACCAAAGCATGGCATTATCAACTAGATAAATGGAAGCGGTTCGTACCTTGGCCAAATCTTCTTGGATTCCAATGGCGTCGAAGTATTGTCCCATGCTCCATAGGAAGTTGTCTACCTCTTTGGCGGACCGGTTGCCTTTGAATTCTTTAGGCTTCGGCACATCTAGCTTGTGTGCCGCTTGGATGGGCAATGCACCGTTCGCGATGCTTGCTTTACATAGGATGAGCTCGGTCTTGAGCTCTTGCACCTCCATCTTCAAGGCTTCGACTTCGGTCTTGGAGGAGTTGCCTTCTTTGATCTCCACGACCTCCAGCTTTAGCGCCTCGATGGATGCTTCAAGGAAATCATCCCTATCGAACAAGGGGGCCGTCGTGCGATTGACGACGTTTGTGAATTCATGGCGGAGAGTTTCTTCACCCTCGTTGATCCGACTTTTAACTTCGTCGAGTTCTTCGATGAATTCCAACATTGCTGTTCTCATTCTCGTGAGCTTCTCATCGATCGCGGCTATGGCGTCCGACGAAGCATCCCTTTTCTTGGATTTTCCACGAGTCTTTGGTTGGGCAGCCGTTGGTTGGGCAGCCGTTGGTTGGGCAGCCGGCTCATTGGGAACCGGTTCTTTAGGAGCCCTTTCATCCACAACAACCGAAGCGAGTTGGTCGTTGTTCGACATTCTCTCGACCAGTTGGTGTGCTCCTCGATCTCCTTGGATGGACTCTCTACTTGCTCTGATACCACTTGTCACGGGCCGATAGTTTGGGAACGACCCGTGCGGCGACTTAGGCTTCCTTGGATTGTTGGAAAGCCTAGGCCAAGCCTTTTTGCCGATCACTCACTCGCTCGGACACTCGGATCGTAGAGAGAGAATCTAGAGAGAGAAGCTCTGGAAGAGAAAGCAACTGCTTCTTGTTGTTTTGGATGTTTCAAATGAGGAGGAGGACACCCCTTTATATAGTAGAGGGCCTCGGATTACAACCATTGATCGCTTTTTAGACGAGTGGCCGAGATCGTATCGTTCTCGTCGACCACCTACCGACATTTATTCCGAGAGCTATCTATCAACTACCGGCATTTATGCCGAGAACTCTCTAGAACCCCGGCACAATTACCGTCTCGCCCGTCCTTGGAAAAATTCCGGAAGCTTTGAACGGGTCTTCATTGATGTGTCACGGTCCTTGGTGTTAGAAACCTCTTGACCGTGACATTCTCCCCCACTCATTCGAGCGACGTCCTCGGTGCTCTTGGATTGGGGTTTATTTGTTGGCTTTTTGGAGCGCCTTCGACTCTTCCGAGATTTCTTCGGCTTCTCAGTTTGTCGGGCATTTGGCTCCTTTGATTTGACTTTCTCCATGTTGGTCGGCAAGCTTGTTACCTCCGGGAAAAGAACATGGATCGGCATGTTGTGTTGAAGAGGATGATCCACCTTCGGCTTTGGCTTGGTGCAAAGTTCGGGCACGGACTTCTCAACTCTTGGTTCCTTGTTTATCCTTCGGATCGTGGAGAGGACTTTGGCTTCGGTCACCCCATTAATCATTGGAACCATGGATGGGTACTCCGAGTTGGTGATGATAATCGTGTTGCTCCTCAGGTCGATCATGGCTTCCGCGGCATCGAAAAATTCAAGGCCTAGAATGAGATCATAATCGTCGAGAGGGATTACCTCGAACGGGAGTTTGCCTTCCCAAGTACCGACTTGGAGTTTTACATTTTTGGCCACGCCTACGCCTGGTATCTCGTCGGAATTGGGCATCTTGTAACGATTACGAGTCGGTTCCACGTGAAGTCCCAAGTGTTTGGCCGCTTCGTTTGACAAAAACAAGCTCGTAGCACCCGTATCGACCAAGGCAAGGAGGGGTACGCCACTTACCTTGACCTCAACGAATGAGAGGTGCGAATGTGCCGGCTTCCCCCTTGGTGGAGCTTTGTCCTTCACGGAGTTGATCGAGTTGAAAACCTTCACGGTCCCAAGTCGCACCTCGCGTTTCTCCTTTTCTTGCTTCGGCTCTTCATCCTCTTCTACGGCAAGAATAGCATTGATCCTACTCTTCTTCGGGCACTTTTGTGTCCAATGAGGACCGTTGCAAATGAAACACGGAGACGGTGGTGGAGTATCAAACTTGTTCTTGTAGTCTCCTTGAGGTTGTTTCCATTTGGGATCGCTTGACTTGGACGTTCCTTCTCCCCATGTCTTCTCACGTCCACCATGATCTCTTCGGCCACGGTTGGGACTATTGTTCGAGTCTTTTCGACCACGAACAGCTTGGTCTTCTTCATCGTGGTGGCGATCTGATCTCCACCCGCTCCCTCTTGTTTTTGGGACTTCCTTGGTGAAGTCGGCGAGAGACTCGGCCGCGACTAGTGCTCGCGAAAGACTTTTGACGTCCCTCCGTTTGAGCTCGAGTAGTGCCCACGGCTTCAATCCATCCATGAACGCCCCGAGAGCCTCCTCCTCCCTAAGATTGGGAATTTGGAGTTTGAGCTCGGTGAATTCCTTCACGTACTCTCGGACCGTACCTCGTTGCTCAAGGCGATGGAGCTTGCTACGGGCTTCTTGTTGAGCATACTCGGGGAAGAAATAATCCCGAAACTCTTCGACAAATCCATCCCAAGTAGTGATGGGGTCGGCGCCTTGTGTTGTCTCTACACATCTATTTCGCCACCAAAGCATGGCATTATCAACTAGATAAATGGAAGCGGTTCGTACCTTGGCCAAATCTTCTTGGATTCCAATGGCGTCGAAGTATTGTCCCATGCTCCATAGGAAGTTGTCTACCTCTTTGGCGGACCGGTTGCCTTTGAATTCTTTAGGCTTCGGCACATCTAGCTTGTGTGCCGCTTGGATGGGCAATGCACCGTTCGCGATGCTTGCTTTACATAGGATGAGCTCGGTCTTGAGCTCTTGCACCTCCATCTTCAAGGCTTCGACTTCGGTCTTGGAGGAGTTGCCTTCTTTGATCTCCACGACCTCCAGCTTTAGCGCCTCGATGGATGCTTCAAGGAAATCATCCCTATCGAACAAGGGGGCCGTCGTGCGATTGACGACGTTTGTGAATTCATGGCGGAGAGTTTCTTCACCCTCGTTGATCCGACTTTTAACTTCGTCGAGTTCTTCGATGAATTCCAACATTGCTGTTCTCATTCTCGTGAGCTTCTCATCGATCGCGGCTATGGCGTCCGACGAAGCATCCCTTTTCTTGGATTTTCCACGAGTCTTTGGTTGGGCAGCCGTTGGTTGGGCAGCCGTTGGTTGGGCAGCCGGCTCATTGGGAACCGGTTCTTTAGGAGCCCTTTCATCCACAACAACCGAAGCGAGTTGGTCGTTGTTCGACATTCTCTCGACCAGTTGGTGTGCTCCTCGATCTCCTTGGATGGACTCTCTACTTGCTCTGATACCACTTGTCACGGGCCGATAGTTTGGGAACGACCCGTGCGGCGACTTAGGCTTCCTTGGATTGTTGGAAAGCCTAGGCCAAGCCTTTTTGCCGATCACTCACTCGCTCGGACACTCGGATCGTAGAGAGAGAATCTAGAGAGAGAAGCTCTGGAAGAGAAAGCAACTGCTTCTTGTTGTTTTGGATGTTTCAAATGAGGAGGAGGACACCCCTTTATATAGTAGAGGGCCTCGGATTACAACCATTGATCGCTTTTTAGACGAGTGGCCGAGATCGTATCGTTCTCGTCGACCACCTACCGACATTTATTCCGAGAGCTATCTATCAACTACCGGCATTTATGCCGAGAACTCTCTAGAACCCCGGCACAATTACCGTCTCGCCCGTCCTTGGAAAAATTCCGGAAGCTTTGAACGGGTCTTCATTGATGTGTCACGGTCCTTGGTGTTAGAAACCTCTTGACCGTGACATATGAATGTGGTTGTAAGTCAGGGTGCCACTATCAGAAATAAATGATTTTCTAGTGTCGACACCATTGTTGCCTTTTACCTGCATTGCTACTAACTTTTTGCTGTTACATTGTTGGAATTTGATTATCATAATTAGTGAACTATTTGTTACTCATTCCGCTGTTCATGTGAATTTTGATAGGACACGGCTTATCAGTACTTATGGAACTGCAAGGATTACTTGGATAAGGTGTGTAAACTCCATGTGTGCCTTTCTGGTGCACATTTTCATTTCTAAAAGATTGCTTCATGTATTTCTTTCTGTTGTCTAAAACATCTCAGGCTTCTCGAATAATCCTGGCAACTGATGGCGATGCACCTGGTCAAGCTTTGGCAGAGGAGCTTGCAAAGCGCCTTGGAAAACAAAGGTCAAAGTTGTTTGACTGATTATTTATTTTATTTACAATTCTATGGTTAACCCGGTCCTTTTTTTGGCATGAGCTGCAAACTTAGTTTGAATATTATGATAAGTAAACTGGTAGGTAGAACTCTATTGGCATTTTGTGTTAGTGCAACCCTCTTGAGGCTATTTAATTGGTGAAAATGCTCACTCTACTGAATCACCCATATTATTAAAAAGAAAAAGAAAGCATGAGAAGTTATCTAGTGAACAACAAGTGTGTGCAATATCTCAACGTACAGTAGCTACTAGTTATTGCTTTGTCTTCGAGCAAGCCTGGGCTTAAACACTAAGGAT
Source organism: Syzygium jambos (assembly GCA_031216235.1). Taxonomy (NCBI): domain Eukaryota; kingdom Viridiplantae; phylum Streptophyta; class Magnoliopsida; order Myrtales; family Myrtaceae; genus Syzygium; species Syzygium jambos. The sequence continues at coordinate 14,196,648 of CM062223.1, forward strand.
ATCCATTTGTGACCAGAAGTTAACAGGTTTTGGTCGTGGAAACCACCTCTTTGTGCCAACTTTATCAGTTCTTGTTTTCACCTGGAAAACTTACTTTTTTTATATTATGAATGTTTAGATGTTGGAAGGTAAATTGGCCAAAAAAGGACGACTTCAGTAGATTCAACGATGCAAATGAGGTTACACTCTCTCTCTTTCTCTCTCTCTCTCGATATTCCGGGCAAGGCCTACATCTGAATGTTGTAGTGCTGTTACTGTTTCATCTTTACCTCATCAATTAACCAAGAGAAAGAGTAGCACATGTTGGGGAATAGGAGTTTACAGAATGCCAGTTCTGTGGAGCATGCATGTTCCAAAAGTTTAGGCAAGAATCCTGGAACTTGGGTAATAAGCAACATAGTCATTGCATGTCCTGTATCTAGTTAAATCTCACTAGCTATCTTCTACCACAGTAAAATAGCTTTTGGTTTGTCGCGACTGATGAAACGCTTTGATCTATGCACAATGGCAAGGAGTCAATTGCGTTCCGCACAGGGTCTTAAACATTGGACATTCAGATTGTTGGCATCTAGTGGGCATTGTTGTGAATCCAGAAAGCCCAGTTTTTTTTCTCTCTCTAGTGTTTTGAGAATATTTCCTCAGTCAAAATAATCTCTGACTGATAAGATAGTTTAATTTCAGTGAATATGAAGCATTTTGGGTTTTTGCAGTTTGTCATGGTTTCTATATATACAGTCGCCGTGGTTTTGTCTTCCATGCGACAACAATTCAATGTAGAATGCAAAACTTTTAGCAATCGTAATGGTTTGCTGATGCGATGCAAAGTGCAATATATGTAGACACTTTATGCAAACTGTCATTACACCTATCCTACTTGCAGAAAATTGTATTTCAAAATGTCAATAGGTATGTCGTTCAATAATTTATAATCAACAATGTGTTTCCCTTCTTATAATTAGTTAACTTTGGGATCCTCCGTGAGTCTAGAGCGAACTTCTTCTGATGTGTTGTTTAACAATTGTTGTGTGCTAGGTTCTCAAGCATCTAGGACCTACTGTTCTCATGGAAGCAATTGAACATGCAGATTCGATGTCTCCCACATCCTCCGGACCAAGTAACAAGTAAATATCAGAGCGGATCATTCTACTGGAAGTTATGAAGTCTTCTCTAGTCTTTCATCTGATAATGTATTACAACTCTCTCTCTCTCTCTCTCTCTCTCTCTCTCTCTCTCTCTCTCTCATATTGTGGATAGGGGTGTGTAAAAGAACCGGGAACTGCCCAGAACTGGACCAGATTGGCTCGGAACCGGCGGTTCCCATGGGGACCGGTCCAGTTCTCAGTTTCAATTTACTAGAACCGGTGAGTACTGGTCCAGTTCTTGATTCTTGGCGTGGAACTGCCCACCTTGGACCGGACCAGTAATGTATATAAGATTTAAAAAAAAAAATTTCCAACCAAAAATAAAGAAATTTTAAAAAAAATAAAAACCTTAACATCCCTATTCTAAAGCTTAATGCCCGTCAACCGGTCTCGTATCACTTTCACTTTGTTTTGAGTCCTTTCAATATCTCTCACTCATGGTTTCGACTCTCAAGCTCGATGCTCATTGACTCACGGCCTTGACTATCAACTCTTATTAACTCACGGCCGCGCCTGACCATTCATCACCTCCCTCTCTCACTCTCGGTTATTTTCATTTGCGTGAAGTTTGTTGGGATCGGGTCCATGGAGCTAACGGGTAGTTCCCGATTCTAATTTTTCAAAACCTATCTTTAGTGGGCGGTTCCCGATTCCTAAGTGGGAACTGCCCACATGGATCATGCTCATCCCTAATTGTGGATGCCATTGTTGTCGTTACTCAGCAATTGATTTTATTTTTACTTTCATGTGTTATCCAATTTGCCAACAGAAGCATTTCTGCTCTTGTTCGTCCATTTATCGATGGTTTATGTACACGTCATCTTTGTCATGTAGTTAGCTTATGTGACTGCATTTGGACGAAAATAAGGAATTTGTTCTAAAAATATTAGGGAAAATTAGTTTAGAGACCGGATCTTTCACAATAGAGAGGGACAAGTGTACCAAAAGTTATAGAACTTGTCCTGAAAGTGTCATCGAGTCCTGAAATTTTTTCATAAAGTGCAATCAAGTCATACAACTTGTTAGATTGGTGCGAGCAAGTTTTGCTGTCCTTTATCCAAATTGACGGCTGGAAAATAATGAGGCGCTTTCTTTTTTGTTCATTTATCTCTCCTTTGTGGTAGGAAACTTAATTGAGACTTCAGACGCTGATTTATTCACCTTTAGTGATGCAAAATAATGTCATATTGAAAGCATACCTCAAATTGAGTAGATAAAGAAATTGTCTTTTGGGTGTTTTCCCCAAATTGAACCAAATAGCCCCAAATTCCAATTTCCCCTTCTTCGGTCGAGCCCTAAATTCCTTCTCTTCGTTTGATTGCACACTCAAATATGGTCGTAGGAAAGAAGCTTGCAAAGTTGACGGCAGTGCATTACAATTGATGAAGCTCATTCTGTAGGACATTATTCAAACCAAATAGCCCAAAATTCTTCTTCTTGGTTTGATTGAGAGACAAGTGAGAACCGAAAGAAAAGGACTGGTAAAAAATTGAATGCATTGCAAATCACGGAGCTCTTTCGTTTGGAGGTTGTTTGAACCAAATATCCCAAATTCCTCTTCTTCGTCCAAGCCCTAAAGCTCTCTTCTTCGTTTGATTGCACAAATACAGAATCGAAGGAAAATTATTTTGAAAAACGAGGGCATTACAATTGAAGAAGTTTGTTCTAATGGAGGTCGTTGCAATCTCTTTCACATAACACTCGACAAAAGAACTGCATTTGGCTTTGAGAGGATCGATAGTTGGCTTTGAGAATATTGACATTTCGCACAAGTCCTATTTTTGGTTTTGAATGATTGGAATCGTTAATTTGTTTGGATCACTGGCTTTATTTGTTGTGCATTATTAAAAAAAATGGTGCTCATCAGATTTTTTTGTTCTCTCGACAATAAAATCCTTAACACAGTTTTCTTTAGAGGTAGCTTTCAAGTAGGACCACCCTTTGAATACAGAGGTGGAAGGGTCATTGTTGAAATAGACTTAAGTAAGAATTCACTCTCTCGTACAACTAAAACTATTGAGGTTATGGTTAGGTGTAAAATACACAAACTCTATTGCAGAGTTCTTGGAAGTACCACTCTCAAAGGTGATCTTTGGTTTTTATGGGATAATTATGCTATGATAGATCTCTTTTGTTGTGAAATCCTTGACCTGTATGTGGTGTATTATGGTGATGATGAAGTGACAAGTGTTGAGATAGGACATCTGAGATTGAAGATTGAGATAAAAATTGAAGATTTGTATGATGTGAATGTAGAAAGGGTTGAGAATGTGGTTAGAAATGTGTTTGATGTGATTAGGAATATTGACGATGATGGAAATCGGGTTGTACTCACCTACGCTCTAGGCCTAATGCAGGAAGCTCCGTTCCTCAACAAGTTATTCCCTGTCTGGGCAGTGTTCCTGATGATCATCCTCGGGAGCGTCAATTCTATCTCCGCATACAGTCTCGAAGACAACGAGCAGTGGAAGAGCTACAATTGGCAGATCATGATCAAATTGATTTGGTTGTTATTTTTGATAGACTGGCACTTACGCGACATGTCCAACACGGGGTTCGGGACCCCGTACCTCGTCCTTGTCTTGACCTTGAAGGCCGACAAGAGGGCTCGGGCCTTGATGGCGACGAGTTGCCAGTCTTTGGAGAGGTATACAAAAGTGGTTGCTGATTATATGAGCGTGGAGCACGAAAGTGGTGAAGTCGATCTGGTTCGCATGAGAGGGTATACGTATTTGGTGAGGGGTGGAGAGGAGAGATGGGTGAATGGCTTCGTTCGTACTAAGCAATTTATCAAGAGGTGTCTAGGGAAGGAGGTGGCTGCGCTGGCACGAGACCATCGGACCCCATTGGACAACGTCGGTGGTCGCAGGTTGCTTGACTCCGCCACAGGCCAGCAGGCTTTGTGTAGGTAGCCATGTAGAGAAACTTAAATGGCATGCCCAGGATCATCATAGTTAGAAATCGAAACACGATGATAAAGAAATTGTTGATTCGCGTACCTGGTTTGGAATCCATCGAACTTGACGCGGAATTAGCGACGGTTTTCCGAACACGAACTCAAGTTCTTCTCCCCTATACCCTTCGTTAGAACACTGGCCTAATGAGATTGCCACTCACGAGAAGAAAGTTCTCTCTTGATCCGTATGTGAGTCAAATTGTGCATCATCATGTTAGGGGAGGGACTTGAGCGCTATTTATAGAGTCTTCGACCACGGGCCCTCTCATTACGGGCCGGGCCGTACTCGGCCCACACCAGCCAGCCCCATATTAGACTTATTAAGAACCCATATATCTTATCTTTATTAGACCAAACTAATTCAGTCAATTTCAATTAATGAAGCCCATATTAGGAAATTCTTACATTCTCCCACTTGGGCGATATTAATTGAAAGAGAACTGTGTGCGCACCCTTATATTGGTCTAGAGATTATTCTTAATAGTCAATCCGATCCCATAAAGTCTCGAACACCGAATCATGGCGGTAACTGCATGTACTCACGCAGAGCCTTCCATGGTCACGAGTGCTTTTAACTTTACTGATATGGATTCAATATGGTAGTGTGTCAAATGGACAATACCTCATAATGAGTGATACTTTATGTGTTATCCATTTTGTTATTCCAAATTCTCTCTCCTTAAGTGTCACAAAACCTAGTGTGTCACCAGAGAATATCTTTTATGGTTCAACGAACCTGCATATGTCTTAGCTTGATAGTTAACTGTACTTTATGTGTAACAAGACATATTATTAAGGCTAATACCAAGAATGCCCCATAGCTTGTACTCAAGGTTTACACAATGCCTCGAGATTTTCATCAAATATATGTACTGAACTTGATAAATCTACATTCACAAATGCCTCATTGAATGCAAAAGAGTTGATACATATTCAAATATTACAAAAATGTAATGAAAATATATATATAAACTTCATAAGAGCAACATAAAACTAAACAGCTCCCACTAATTGACAGTATCCCATGATACTCCTAAGCCCATGTTAATGACATGTCGATGAAATACACAAGGGCGAAGGCCTTTAGTTAACGGATCTACAATCATATCATCTGTTGAAATGTGCTCTACTGCAATGTCACCATCCTGAACTTTTTCTTTTATAGTCAGGTACTTGACCTCCATATGCTTAGACCCCTTGAGACCTCTGTTGTTGTTAACAAACAACACTGCAGAGTTATTGTCACAATACAACTGTATGGGCCTATCCACAAAATCAAATACGGTCAACTCCTTAATGAGGTTTCGGAGCCAAATTGCCTGAGTAGCGGCCGAAAAGCATGCTACAAACTCCGCTTGCATGGTAGAGGATGTCATTGATTTCTGTTTCTCGCTTTTCCATGATACTGCACCTCCTGCTAACTTAAAGATGTAACCTGTTGTCGACTTCTTTTCATCCTGATAGCCAGCAAAGTCTGAATCCGAATACCCAACTAACTGTAGGTCCTGAACATGTTTGTAAATCAGCATATAATCTTTTGTCCTCTTTAAGTACCTTAAAACCTTCTTGGCAGCAACCCAATGATCGTGTCCTGGATTTGACTGATATCTGCCTAGAAGTCATATTGCTAAAGCAATATCTGGTCTAGTACATACTTGAGCATACATAATACTCCCAAGTGCACTAGCATAAGGTGCATTCTTCATTTGGGCTTTCTCAAAATATGAATGAGGACATTGTGACAGACTCAACTTATCACCTTTACAGACAGGAGCAATTCCTGGCTTACATTGCTGCATGTTGAATCTTTCTAAAATACGATCAACATATGCCCTCTGAGATAAACCCAATAGTCGGCGAGAACGATTCCTATAAATCTCAATGCCAAGGACAAAAGACGCCTTACCAAGGTCTTTCATATCAAAGTTCTTTGACAACATCCGCTTTGTCTCATGCAGTAAACCAAGGTCACTGCTTGCAAGCAGGATATCATCCATATAGAGTATAAGGAAAATGAATTTCCTCCCACTGACCTTGTGGTATATACACTGATCTACTTTGTTCTCAACAAAACCATATGAAGCAACAACACTATGAAACTTTAAATACCATTGTCTAGAAGCTTGCTTGAGACCATAAATAGACTTTTTCAGTCTACATATAAGCGTACCTGAATCATTTGCTGCAAAACCTTCGGGTTGCATCATATAGACTTCTTCATTAAAGTCTCCATTGAGAAATGCAGTTTTAACATCCATCTGGTGTAACTCCATATCGAAATGAGCTACTAATGCCATGATTACTCTGAAAGAATCTTTAGAAGAGACTGGAGAAAAAGTTGCTTCATAGTCTATTTCTTCCTTCTGAGTGAAACCCTTAGCTACCAGTCTGGCTTTAAACTTCTCAATCTTTCCTTTGGAGTCCCTTTTAGTCTTATACACCAATTTGCAGCCAATAGGTCTATGACCTTCAGGTAATTCAACAAGTTTCCAAACTCCATTATGCTTCATCGATTGTATTTCATCTCTCATTACATCCAACCACAGTTCTGACTGAGGACAAGAAACCGCTTCCGCATAAGTCACTGGATCAGCCACAGAACCGATATCGTAGTCTTGCTCTCCTATATAGACTAAATAGTCCGGTGGTATAGCTGATCGTCTCTCCCTAATGGATCTCCTTACTGGAGCAACTATAGCCTCATCCTGCACCTGAGAGCCTTGAGGAACTTCATTAGGAGCTGTCTCGACAACAGGATCCTGAGCCTCAACAGGTTCAGTCTGTGATGTGGGAGTATCCACAATTATCTGTATGGGAGGAGATAGAGATACAACATTACCCACCGTACTATTATCCTCAATAGTCTGTGAGCAGCTACTTTCTTCGGCCACATCAAACTCCAGAAACTTGGCTGTCTGTGATTCCACAATTCTTGTGTCTCCATTGGGATTATAGAACCGATATCCCTTCGAATGTTCCGGGTAAGATACAAAGTAACACCGAGTGGTTCTGGAGTCCAACTTACTTAATGTTGGATTGTACAACTTCACTTCTGCAGGACATCCCCAAACCTTAAGATGGTTTAAGCTAGGCTTACGTCCAGTCCATAACTCAAAAGGAGTCAATGGAACAGCTTTTGTAGGTACACGATTCAGTATGTACAAAGCTGTTTTCAAAGCTTCACCCCACAGAAAACCAGGTAAATTTGTCATACTAATCATACTCCTCACCATTTCCATAAGAGTGCGATTGCGCCTTTCGGCTACACCATTTTGCTCAGGACTCCCAGGCATAGTAAACTGAGCAACTATCCCAGAATCCTCTAAGTATTTGGCAAATGGCCCCTTAAGCTGTCCGGCATCGCCATGCTTGCCATAATACTCTCCACCTCGGTCAGATCTAACAACCTTTATGACTTTTCCCAACTGTCTCTCGACTTCAGTCCGAAAAATATTGAACTTGTCAAGAGACTCGGACTTTTCTTTAATCAAGTACAGATAACCATATCGAGAATAGTCATCAATAAATGTGATGAAATAAAAATTTCTACACAAGGTTGCCGTATAGGGTCCACTTATATCGGTGTGAATGACCTCCAACAAGTTAGAACTTCGGACGGCAGTTTTCTTCCTTATCTTGGTCATTTTACCTCTACAACAGTCTACACATGTCTCTAAGTCATTTTTAAGAGCAGGCAGGATGTTAGTCTTTATCAGCCTTTCTACTCTATCTTTAGAGATATGGCCAAGCCGTTTATGTCACAATGTATAAGACTGTTCCTTAGGTAATGGTCTCTTAGAAACAACCTTTTCAGCCGTATAAGCGACGTATATGTCATTGGGAGACAAACACAATCTGTACAATCCGTTGGACATATAACAGCACCCAACCTTATTTGAATTAAGAGACAAAGAAATAACATTGTTCTTAATTTCAAAAGAGTAGCCATACATGTCTAAACACGATACGGAAACTAAGTTCCGTCTAAATGAAGGTACATAGAAAGTGTCTTTCAACATTAATCTAAAACCAGAGTCTAGAATCAAGATTACATCTCCCACAAACACAACATCAGCTTTCTCGTTGTTTCCCACAGTGAGTCTTGATTCATCCTGATTTGGCTTCCTCCAGTTTATGAATCCCTGTATGGTAAAGGCAATATGATTAGTTGCACCGCTATCGAGCCACCAAGAACTGGATGGTGCTTCTGATAGGTTGGATTCACAAACAAGTGCCAAAGAATCATTACCTGTAGGCTCACGTTTGGACAACCAAGTTTTAAACTTTGCACAATCCTTCTTTATGTGACCTTTCTTCTTACAAAAGAAGCAGTGGTTACCATCCCTTTTGAAGGATGTCTTCTTTGGACCCATATTGTCAGATTGACCGGTAGTGTCATGAGTACCTTTATGAGTACGATTTCTGGACTTCTTATTCTTCCTTTTTGTGGGAACTAGAAACATATAAGGCTAGATGCCCTTTTTCCTTCTTAAGTTTTTCTTCCTCTGCCACCACCCTTGCTATCAAGTCATTAACTGACCAAAGTCTCATCTTGGGAATTATAATTTGTCTTTATAATCCCAAAATCAGGTGGAAGGGTGGTTAGGGTTTGATGCACAATGCAAACATCAGGAATGGAAACATTAAGAGCTTGAAGCTTTGTCTTTAGGTCTACCATCCTAAGGACATAATCTCTAACCCTAGCAGTACCATCATACTTCATATTGAAGAGCCTTTGAAGAAGTGTACCAACCTCAGCATTAGATGAAATACGGTTTCTGGCCTCTAAGGCTGCCATCATTTCCTTAGCAGTACAGTCAGCTGGCAAACCACTTTTTAAGTGTTCTTGAATGGATTTCTTCATTGTCAATAAACAAATCCGATTGCTCTTTTCCCAGGCAGCATAGTCCGTTTTCTCAGCTTCAGTACTGATGGCCGAGATATCTGCCGGCTTATCCTTTGTGAGAGCAATATGAACATCCGCCAGCTCCATTCCAAAAAGAAAATCCTCTTTCCATTTCTTAAAGTTCAACCCAGTAAGAACCTCAATTGAAATGGAATTGCCGTTTACAGAAAAGATGACTGGAAAACAAACAAACAATACAATCAGCATCATGTGAATACTTATCCAAAGAGTTACATACATCATCATATAATCACCTTTGGGCAGAAAATATGACATGCAGTTGTATACTCTCCACACGACAGCGGCCATGAGAAGATATTCTAATCTTTCGTGAAATCACCACCTTTGGGTGTATGAACCACTAAGATCAGTCATTTCTCAAGCACATGCTATACATGTACCCCTCCATGAACTAATACAAGATCACCTCCTTTGGGAGTATAATCACGTAATAGACCAGGAGACATCCCACCACAATATGAGACTGATATCTCTCAAACCCAGTCAAGTGTGCCACTTTGGCGGTCACAACTCAACTGAATCCTTGAAAATCTCTCATACCAGGGATATAAACTTTATGTATCACATTTACTATATACATGTAATGCTAGACGTAAAGACAGGGGCGTATGTCTCTGAAATTACATGTCATGCTAATTATACTGTTCCATTCATTGATAGGCAATGAATTACACTCTACACAGTCCTTATGTGGTGATATACATGTGAGCTACTATATGTATTTCCGAAACCATATAGAAATACAAGAAAATACGCAAAAATACCCTAAAAATTCGCGTACATAGGGTTCTATACGTATTTTCACATCTATAAAAGCTTCAAACATGTAAAATAAATACACCACAATGTAGAGCATCTCGATACGAGCGCGTCGATACCAAGATCGTCCAAAACGGACGTCGCACGCACCCTCACGCGCCGCAGAAAGGCGCGGCGCGTGCGCGCGCGTTCAGCCGGTCAAACCGGTCCGAACAGCCGGTCCGACCGGTTGACCGGTCGGGTCAATGGTCGGGTCGGGTCGAAAATCCGGGTCGGGTCAACGACCGGGTCGGGTCAGGATCTGGGTCGGGTCAGGATTCGGGTCAACCGGATCTGCGCCCCGCTGACGTCATGCTGACGTCAGCATACGGTTACCGGGCGAACAAACGCGCCGGTTGGACACGGCCGCGCGTGTCCGTCACGCGCCGCCGCGCCTAGGGCGCGTGCAGGAGCGTCACGGCGCGTCCGACCTCCTCCGGCGACGTGCCGCCCACCATTTTTCTCGTCTCGACGAGTAGATTCCAAATATGTAATAAAATTTAACTTTCATCGAATAAAAAATTTCGAAACTGGGCAAAAACCTCTCGGACAAAACGAAAAACGATTCTAATCCGCATGTTTCGGTTCTAATCTATGGCAGGCTCTGATACCAAATGTAAGGCTACGAAAATGGCATGCCCAGGATCATCATAGTTAGAAATCGAAACACGATGATAAAGAAATTGTTGATTCGCGTACCTGGTTTGGAATCCATCGAACTTGACGCGGAATTAGCGACGGTTTTCCGTACACGAACTCAAGTTCTTCTCCCCTATACCCTTCGTTAGAACACTGGCCTAATGAGATTGCCACTCACGAGAAGAAAGTTCTCTCTTAATCCGTATGTGAGTCAAATTGTGCATCATCAGGTTAGGGGAGGGACTTGAGCGCTATTTATAGAGTCTTCGACCACGGGCCCTCTCATTACGGGCCGGGCCGTACTCGGCCCACACCAGCCAGCCCCATATTAGACTTATTAAGAACCCATATATCTTACCTTTATTAGACCAAACTAATTCAGTCAATTTCAATTAATGAAGCCCACATTAGGAAATTCTTACAAGCCAGACTTTGCCGATCGCTAGAATTCACTTTCGGCCACTAGATGCATTCCCCGTTGTTAATGACAAATATTCTTTCCTTGCGACCAAAATTTTTACAATCCAAACAATTGAAAAGGAAAGAATGATGCAATCCATTTGAGAGTTCCTTGTCATGGAACCAAAGGAGACTTATTTAGTGAATTTGGGATTTATCATACAAAATACTTGGTATTTCTCCTATTTAGCTCTCAAGTTACCCGAAGATCAAACTATCAACTTTGAACTCTTTGCCTTCTTTATATGCTCTTTATATACATGTGGTTTATGGAGTTTATATGTTTTTTATTTACATGTGTCTCTCTTCACATATTAGTTTAAGCATTTAGACTAGACTTTTTAACATGATATCACAACTAGGTTTTGTCCTAATTATTTTGCGTGTACAATCCCCATTCGTCATATTACACGTGCTGTTTCTAATTTGGCTTGCATGTGAGAGGGTTTGTTAAAGTATTCCACATTGCTTGTTTACAATGTTCATATATTTTTTGTATACACGTAGTTTCCATCCACCTATTAACTGAAGTTTTTGGGTTCTTCTTTCCAACATGAATAAAGATCACTCAAAGAGAAAGTCATAAAAAGCATGAAAGGGTAGTACAAAAATTAAGGCTAGGGCTTCTTTGTATTTGTAAGTCCCTATTAGTACTGTCTTCGTGGACATGAGGTTCACGAGTCTTTTTTATTTTCCTTCGAACTCATGATTGCGCTAAGAGAATGTCTACCCCTTATTTACGGACTACCACAATCAGGTGGCCTCAACTCAGAAAGATACTAACAAGAAAATCAAAAGCCGAAGAGGATTTCTCTCTTCAAGAAAGTAGTTTATGAATCATTTATATAATTAACATAAAGAAACACATCCTTCGAAATTCAACAATGTGATTATTGTTTATGGGGCCGAAATCTATTTTTGAATTTTCAAATTCCACAGAATTAGGATTGTTTGGTGACACAAGTTATAAGTCTTACGTTCTTACCATTAGTCTCCACTTGGATTCTCATGATGATGCACATGCGCTTCAGCCAGCGACTCGTAAATACCAAACAATGGCTCGAAAATTTTTAAATATAAATAGCGGAGTGGCACCGTTTCCAACCCATTTTTTGAAAAGGTATAGATTTCTTGGCTCTCTCTGCTCACTCAAAATACAAAATCTTTCGTCATACACCAAAATGAGGGACTTGCAAAGATGCCAAATGGGGCAGGGAACAAGACCCTCTCTGAGGCCACCGCGGTCATAAAGAATCTGCGCACTCCGAAGGCAAATCTGGCCAAGATCGAAATTCTCGTGTACCTCACAGCCATTTTACTAAACTTGCTCAACATTTTCGGTTCATCAAGGCGTCGGCACAACAAACGGAAGCTCAGGATCCTGTTATGGCAGCATACACCCTCTCGAGCTACCTCATCGCATACACGCTCGGTCTCATAACCGGAGCGTCCTTCCGAAACGAGCTGTAACCAGTTTGGGCCATTTTCATGATGATCTTCTTTGGAAGCTCCGACTCCTACTCCGTCCACAGCCTCGAGGAGTGCGAGCACTGGAAGAACTACGGTTGGCAATATGTGATCAAGTTCACCGGGGTAATCATTCTGTTGTTCATGTACGGGATCACGCCGTGGATGATTTCGGCACTAATTATTCTAGGCTTAAAGGTGCCGCTCAAGGTCAGTAATAGAGCAGAATCTCTCCTTATTGCGAGCGGGTATGGCCGACAGATGACCACCAAATGGTTGGCTGACTACATGAGCTCTGAGCACCAGTTGTCGGAGGGCAACCCTGGCCAGATGAGAGAATACAACGATGTTGTGCGAGTGGGAAAGACAAGTTCAACGTCATTAAAGAAGCCCAAAGAAGAAGAAGCTGCAGCACGATGGGAAGCGCCGAACTACCGGGAGTCATTGGAGATCACTGACAGAGTCGTCACCATCAAGAAGGTGTGGAAATGCCAAGGATGGCTTTTGAGATCGGACGGTGGGGACAAAGACAGCAAGCTCAAGGATATTTGCCTCTCGTTTTCGCTCTAAAAGCTTCTTTGGTTAAGATTTAGCGGCTATTCATTGCCCAAAAAAGCTTGTACGACAAAGGAAATGGCTACGAGCGAGCATTTAGGGTCGTTGAGCTAGAGCTTTCCTTTCTTTTCGATTCTTTCTACACCAAATACACGATCATCTTCCTGCCGACCGGTTGGAAACTAAAGGTTATAGAGCTCTTGCTTTTGGTCACTGGTTCTCTGCTGACGATTGGATTTTTTTTCAAGTACAACTCGAATAGACATGAAGATGAAGTTCAACTAGCTACTCGAGGAGGGTTGAGCATCGACGTTCTAGTGACGGCACTTATTCTAATAGTACTTACATGTGGGGTGCTCGTGCAGTTTTTCCTCATGGCCATCTCGGATTGGGCAAAAGTGTCATTGCTATGCAACTACGTACAAACTCCCTCGTGGCACGGGAACAAACGGATCGAGAAGTTGATAGGACTACTATGCCGGACGCAATTACTGTAGTCTAGGGAAAGGAAACTTTGCCAATACTTGCTTCTCGAGCCCGCCGAATTGTCCTCAGAAGTGAAAAAAGCTGTTTTCCGTTCTTTAATGTCGAATCCCGAGGTGTTGGAGAATGGACAAGCTTCTTTGAGACGAAACAACGTGGCAGATAAGCTTGCCAGGGCATGTTGGCTCGAGATGCAAACTCAAGTGATAATTATTTGGCATATCGCCACAAGTATTTTTGAGCACATGGTGCCGATTTCAGATTTGATTTCACATCAGAACTTCCTCGTGGTGACCAGCTTATCCAAAAATCTAGCTTATTTGATAGCGTTTTGTCCGAATTTATTATCTGATCACCCTTATGATTCAAAGTATGCTTTCAACGAAATCATTATCAAAACAAGATACTTGCTCAAAGGCCGCAAGACAAGAGAAGAAAGAATCCAAACATTGAACAAGATCTGCAAGATGACGCATAAAAGCGGTAGAGTGATAATCCAGGGCGTGCAGTTAGGGCAACTATTGCTAAAAAGAAGAAAAATGTCCGAAATTCATTTGGGAGGTATTGGCCGAGTTTTGGGTTGAACGTGTGGTGTATGTCACTCCATCGGACAATGAGAAAGCACAGGCGGAGCACTTGGCGATGGGTGGGGAGTTCGTGACTCACTTGTGGGCTTTGGTCTCTCATGCCGGCATCAAGCGAGAGCCTCTTGTTGAGTGATCTCTACTCTCAATAAAAGTTGAAGCTGGCCTATTTGATTGTGATTGTGATTGTGCATGTGGACAGACCGTAGTGTGTCTCCTTTGGGATTAGTCAAGACAAAAGTTTGGATACTCTATTATAAAAAATGAAGCAAGTGGCTAGTGTTATATTATTTGAGTGGTTTTACTATGTACAAGTCTATAAAAAAGAGGGTCCATGCTTTATGTAATTGAGATTGGATGGGTCGCTGCATATGTTTCATTAAGTGTGATTAAAACTTTTTTATCTATCTCTCCTGCTTGTTCGATGTTTTCTTCTTATGCTATATCTTTTGTAAGGATCTGTCCGAATGCTTGGTCCTTAAAATGTTAAAATTTCCATTAGTGTTAATTTGCTACTTTTGGTTACTCAAAATGATGGCTCTGTACCTCTTGTTTACGGTCTTGCCGACGTTGACCAATAAAATGAGTTGAAGAATAGAGCATAAGAAAACTATCTTAGGATGTACATCACATATTCGCCATATCCTAACCTGTCTCCATTAATAAATGCCCCATACATATAATGAAACATAATCATACATGATCGAGCACACCATATAAAATACCCACCAAACCTTAAAATGCATATCTTTTGACACATGTATTTATACCGATGAGCCAAGCATGCATCTTTGTAAAAATAAAAGTAAATAATGAATAATAGAAAAAGAAAAAAAATAAAATATTCGTCAATCAGATAAATAAGTCTAAAAGAGAGAAAGAACCAACTCAATTGGGCCCCCAGCCCATCAATCATTTTGGTCAAAATAGAATTAATTCAACTCGACCTAGAGATCGATGCATGGAGCTTCCTCTGCCCATTAAACAATCTCTCTCTCTCTCTCTCTCTCTCTCTCTCTCTACAGAATTTGTAAAGTGGGAGAGGGAAGGATGAGCGAAACAAAATCGGTGCACGTGGTCGACCCTGTCTGGGCTCTCTCCAGTTTCTCTCTTATCAATGACCTCATATTCTCATATTAAAGGATCACTCTGCGCCAAGGGAGAGGACATTGAACGAATCAGTAAAAACCATTTCTAAAAATACTTCGTAGAGAGAATACCGAGAACATTCGAGAGTAGAGAGACACTTTGCAGCTTTTTCCAATGGTCTCGTCGTCGACGCCAGCCTTAGATTTGAAAGAGCACTATATGTACTATGGGGTCTTTTTGTAATTTTGTTTCTATTTGCACCAGCCTTAGATTCGAAAGAGCAGTAAGGGCAGTATTAATGTAATATATATGTACTATGGGGTCTTTTTGTAATTATGTTTCTATTTGTATCCTTGCTTTGATTAATCACTCCTATAAATACATATTATCCAAACCTAATTAAGGTTGAACCACTATAAACATTTTATCGTTATTTTCTCTCTGGCTCTAAAAATTAACATGGTATCAGAGCAAAAAAACAAATCAAATTCTTCAATATCTCTACACCAAATCCATACTTTCTTTGTTTCGATTGCTATCTCAACAATGTTCGATACATCCCCAAATTTTTCTTCTTCTTTACCACCTCTTTACCCATCATCTTCTCTTTCCATTAATCCCAATTTCCCATCACCACTCAACAACATTGCTCCCACTTTCACCTCTTCCTCCCTCTTCTCTGCTGCCTCGATTTATGCTGCTACTTCAATTATGACCGTGCAATCAACCCCACCGTCTCTTGTTCTTCCCAATTTCACAAGTCTCATCTCCATCAATCTTGATGGAGACAATTGCCTCGTGTGAAAATATCAGTAAATACACTGAAATCCGGTATTTTGTATCCCCTCTGGTAATGAACATTATCGATCGAGTCTGGATATAGTTTTTGATACATCGGTCTGGTACACCTCCTTCCGAGCCCATACTGTCATATCACCAAACCAGCAGTTTGTTCAATAATAAGCTGGTCCCTCAATGGGTCTTGCACTTGATTAACCTGACCCAATTGCCTCCTAAGCGGAGAAGAGGTTTGGCTACAAAGTCCCTCGTATACTATAGTCGATATGGTTAATACCCCGGTATAGGTACAAGAATAGTTCTGATGTTTATCAGGTTCACTACTCAAGTAGGGAAAGCAGCACTGCTACTGATTGGCCTAATAGTTTTGGTATTAAGTGGGCCATGTTTTGGCTCCTTGAATGTCTATTCCCAATATTGGCGCATTCAAATTCGCTGTCCCAACACTACTTCCGTTAGCTTCTTCTCGTGTACGTGGCCTAACGGATTAGCCATCCCACTAGGACCAGGCTTATCTGTGTCATTATGATCATTCTAACTCTGGTCATTGGTAGCGTCAGGTCTTTGAAGTACCCTGACCACTTGTGGCACTGTTTGGCGTAGATTCCCACCAATATTAAGTTGAGAAGAAGTTGAAGGTACATACTTGGTAAATATGATTGACCTGATTGCCCTGAATAGGGGACGGCTGGCATGGCTATCCTACCTTTGACACAAGTTCCGCCACCAAGTTGGTAATCATCAGACTAATCACCCCAGATATATGATTTACCATATGATTGGTCAAATCATTATGTTGCTCTTCAAACTTCCTCGTCACAGTGGCCACCACGATAGGATCTGGGGCCAACTGTCTCCTTTGGTCTTCGGTGAGATTCTGGGGAATGTCCACTGGCAGAGCACCTATATTGACGTCGTCTACTGGATCAGCGTTCGACGCCTTAGACAGGGATGACCTTTCATCAACTCAGCTGTGGGGATTGGTTATCCTCGACAGCGGTGCTACAAGTCTCCCGATTCCTTATTTTTTCCATCAACACTTTCTCAAAGCGGAACACAATAGTCTCACCAAGCGTGCTTAAAAATATTTCGGCGAGAATGATCTCCGACGAAATACCTTTCACTGAAGTTGGCTCTTTGGCTTTTTTGTGTGTATCAGGTTATGTGGCGGTTCGGAAAGGAAGAATTCGGTTATAACTAAACAAAAACTAAGGATAAAGTAAACAACGAGTGCGAACAAAAGGGTAAAGGTAAATGCGAATGCAAAAGATAACTTGTGAAATTGAAGATGTGTTGTTTCATTGATTGATTGTGAATCCTTTACAACAATACTCCGTTGGGTATTTATAACCAGACTAGACAAAGCTGCGTTTGGGAATTGCTTTACAAAGCTCTTTGGACCTCTAAAGGCCCTTAGGCAAATGCTAGTGTGTTTGGCATTTATTTTTGGGAGCCCATTTTTCAAATGCTAGCATTTTCAAAGCCTTTAAAAGGCCTTGAGCTCAAGGCTCCCCCTTACCTGCTTTGGCTTTCTGGCTTTCTCGGCATGCAAAAGACCCGGATAAATGAATTTTTCGAATTTCCAATCTCACCCTCATTCACTAATCATAATTCCACATTTACCCCTTGAAGACAAATAAAACCAGGGCTCTCTGCTTTCTTGCCCCCTCTCTCTCTCCCCTCCCACACACGCCCACGCCTGGCGCTCTCGCTTCTCTTCCTCGTGGCCAACACTCGCGCTCTCTTCCTCGCGCACGCGCCCAGCGCTTGATCTGGGCTGCCGCCAACTGTGCCTAGGGTTTAACGGAATATCTTCGGAAACTTGCCGGGTAATCCCTCTATCCCTCTCGATGCTTGATACAATTTCTTTGTGCGAGTGTGTTGATTGTATTTGCTTTGTGGATTTTATACGGTAGTCAAGGTTATGGGAATTTGAGATCTGGTTTAGTTTATGGTGAAATATCGATAATTGCTTGTTTTGCGTAAAAATACTTGAATCACCATCCTTTAGTGTCGCCTTGCCTGGGCTGCCCGAGGCCGCGAAAGATCTGGGTTTGCTTTGCCTCGCCGGAGGCTCGGTGAACACGCGACGCAACACGGATATGCACGTCATTATTTGTTCGATTTGGTCTTCAACTTTGATTTTTCTGAAATCTGGGTTTTGTGGGTTTTGCGTGTGAAGGCAAGTATGAATTCTCCCTTAAGCACTCGCCTTAAGGAGAATCGAAGATGCGATTATTCAGGTTTCTGGGTGGATCTTAATGAAGTTATGAATTGTCCAATTCTTTCTGGTGGGTCTTGCCTTACGGAGAATAGCATACTCTCACCTTAATGAAGGCAAGTACCTCTTCGATTCTTTGGAAGGCAAAGAAGAATCGAAGGCAAGACCCTTTCTCTCTTGACTTCACCTTTGACTTCAATTCTTCTGAAGTTAAGTATGAGTTCTCCTTCCTGTCACTTTATTTATCATTCATCTTTTCATATGTATTATATATGGAGGTTGGCCTTCCTCAATAATATGGTGGGTCGTTAATGGCACTAGACTCGCAATTGATGATCTACTGGGTGAATATTTGTGCATCAAACGTGAACTGCAGGAGATTCCCACCCCATGGCGTCAAGTAAGGCTTTTTTTCCCCTCCTTGTCTGTTAGAATTTGACCTGTTTTTATTTCTCTCAGTTGCTTCCCTTTGCAATGGTTCATCAAAGCAACACTTAAGAGTCATCTCTAGCTTCTCTACCTTGCACTTTCTCAAAGATGTTGGAAAAGACAATGCTTTGTGTCTCTTTATTTGTGTTAAAGTTTTACTAGCTTTCTTTAGTTCACTGTTTTGAGCTGGGATCATTGGTGCAGATGTTTGACCCACCGGAGAAACACTACCATAAAAAACAAGTTTCGTTGGAGTACGTGGGTTATTCCTTTGGATGATGTTCCGGATGCTAGCCTACACCAAATTGGGGAGATTAGATTGTGCATGATGGTTATGAAATAAAGTGATGACAACAATGACCACAGAGGAGGTTGGAATTGTGCTTGTGGGATAAGAAGGTCAAGCTGATTGTTTTGGATATTCTCGATATGTAATTAGGTGGCTTTAATAAATCGATGCCAACTGTGCTTTCTGACAATTTATTGGTTGGGATGAAATGTTCAGTCTCATAGTGTAATGTATGCCTTTCGAATGAAGCTTTCATAATTTTCTGCAATTTGAGCATGTCAATTTCTGTTTCAAAGGGTGCTTTCCAAGAAAATTGTGGATTGACTGATATAGACTATCGAGAACAAACTTGTTTCAATGAAAGGTTGAGCTTCTTTAACCAATTAAACTTAATGGATGAAATGGAGTTCCATGGCTGCTTCAATTGGACAGCTTTACTTTTTCACATCTCTCTCATTTTGCTGGTGTACACAGTGGACTCATGCTGGATCTTACTGTTAAACCACCAACAAATTTACAAACAAAAATGCCACTTGCTCTTGAAATGATTTTGACGGGGAAATTGTAAGCTTCTCTATTAATGATGGCAGGGCGAAGTTACGAGATAAAGATGCCACAACAATCAGGGGTTACGAACAAGGACCCCACAATCAGTGTTGGGGTTTGGACCATCAAAATTGGAACCACAGCTTTTTCAAGCTGAGTGTTTTTCTTCTTGTCACAACTTGCAAGCACGGATATGAGAAAGATGCATAAATTTTCTTTTTCGGCCTATGAGAAGATGCATGAATTGGTATAATATATCTTTTGCATGGCATTTGCAGTGCCAATGACAACAAAATAACAATCCTATTTTGCGAAATAATTTTGCGAAAGATCCACATATGTGACCATATTTGTTGTAATGAAATTAATCACTTATAATTTGAGAAAGATCCACTTTGATGTGATTTTTTATTTATAAATTTGCTAATATGTCTTTTTTAAATTACTCTCAACACGAAAATAAAAAAGTTACAATCATTGTTTTTATTTTTCAATTTTAAACAAATTAAAATTAAAAAACTTAAAATGGTCACACCAAGGGGCTTTTCAAATATATGTCTATCAAACAGCATTTTCTCAAGATTGCTTTCTAAGACACTTTTCAATTACAGTTTACCAAACTGTCTTTACATTTCACCAAACCCATTTAGACTAAAGGCCTTTGCATTTTCCCAAAGGCTTTCCCCAAAAGTCGAACCAAACGCACCTAAATAACCATTGCGGTGGTTATTCTTTCAAATTCAAACTATTCCTGGAACACTCAGGATGTTTTCCTAGCAACCGCATTTTGTTATCCACATGGCGGTTGAATTTTAGCCTCCAAGGATTCTTTGGTAATTTGTTTACTGTTCACTTATCCTGTTTTTCTGAATCAAGGTTTGTGCTGAATCGTCGATAATCACAGCCATCCTTATCCACGGAGGCCGACTTTCTGATGGCACTTCTAGGCTCTATCGGTTTGCCGCGGCCCATGAAGATTATTTATGGGTGTCAACAGATCAAACCGCGGGCAGCGTCTTAGCCGAGTTTCTCCTACGGTTACAGCAAGTCCCAGGAGTGTTTTCGATAGTCCGTAACTATCCTTCTCTTTGTTTCTCGCAGGTTCCATGCGGTCCCAACAATTTCTAGTGAGCCGACATAGCAATTCCAACGATCAGTCTCATGAGCGCAGGGGCAACAATTGACACAAGAAGACAAAACTGAAGTGTAATCGGTGGAGAGTTGTTCTATTGCTAAAGGGACTTCAAGTGCTGGAATTTGGGAGCTCACTATTCGGTCCAAGCTTAAAGAGAAAAAAGCCAAAAGTTGATTTCAGCCGCTACCAGTTCAAGTCATCGTCCCTGCAGCACCTTCTACGGCTTGATATCACCAGAAAGGCCTCGTTGTTCCCTAAATTCTCAGTGTCCGTTTTCGCAGGTTTCGTGGTGAGCAACTAACGAGTAATTGGTGATTCTCACCGGTTCCCGGTCGAGCACCGTGATTGCCCAGCATCTTTGGTGCTCTTTGCCTCACCTTGACACGACAAGAAGCCCTTGTCACCGATCACCGTTAAACCCCCTCCTCAGGGACCGAGAATCCCATATGCGTGAGCAATCCTCTCACTGAACAACACCGCGAGCCCCGACCAACACCAGCCCACGAGCCTCACCGTGATCACCATTATCAGCAAACCTCGACTGAGAGATCCTCCAGACAAGCCAGCCACACGCCGTGAGCCGTCTCATCCACAATCCGGTCAGATTCCGATAAGATTATGCAACCCAAATTAGGTAATGATTCTATCCGATTTGAATTGAATTGTTCAATTGCTATTTACAGATAGACTGTGTTATATAATTCATTTGATCGAGATTTAGGCATTATCCGATTAGGGCGTTATTGAATAGAGTCAATTTAATTATTTATTTGATCCGTAAAGATTTTGGATAATTTTTTAAGGGCCGCCTTTTTTACACTTCTAGTTTGGTTAAAACACTCCCCAACAAAGTGTTTGGACTATTTCACCCATTGTGGGTTCCACCCTTCAACATCTTAAACCTTCTCATGATGTCTTTTTTTGGTTTTTTTGCGTGGGTCCCACTTTCCTTCCTCTTCATCCCACCTTTCAGCATCTTTCTCACATTCTCTCTCTTGTAAAGAAAATGCCACCATAATCACCTTTGTAAAAGCACAAAACTCAGTTGAATGATATTTTCTTGGTCTAATTGGTGGTTGTGCAACATACGAAAGCCCTTCTCTATTCAAAACCAATTCAATATAATATAGAGGAGGGATTCAACTAGACTTTGCACCATCACCAATAGACTTTACTAGCTAATATGCGAAAATGCGTTTGGCGTGCCCACTTACTTTCCACTTTATCAAAAACCGCAAACAAAATGGTAAAAGTTTCAACAAACCTATTGAAATGATAAGAAAACTGAAATTTATTGGATAAAATCCCTTTTTTTTTACTGAGTCCGAACTATAACTAGACCAGTATGTGCATTTTGAAATCATTATGCCAAATTGATTGTAGAAATGAAAGAGGTCAATATAAACCAATCTAGAGAAATTTTCAATGAAAAGATGCTCAAAATTCACGAAAAAAAAAACAAATGCATGCTCTATTCGAACAGAGTCAAAGAAATCACTAAGTTCAATCGTTAGAAGTTAATGGGGTGATAAACATTTTTTCATTTGGTGAAAGCAAAACTCTTTAGGATTGAAAATTTCAACTAATAGAATCCTTAGAATGAGAGAAACTCTACAATGCCAAAAGGCCACACTAAAGATTATCCTCAAAAGCATAAACTTTAATAAGATTCAGCAGTAAACAAGGAATGAATCAATACTTACTTTTCCCAGACATAAAAAAAAGAGATGAAAAAAGAAAAAGAAGAAAAAACACCTCATAGTTCATTGACCTAAACCCATCACAAGGAAAATTACAACATTACTCAATACTAACCAACACTTTGAATTTAATTGATTTATCCGGTACCCACCATGAAAAAAGATGCAAAAACCACCTCAAACATCAAAGAAAAGAAAGTAAAAGAAGAGAGATAGAGAGATGGGTGAAGATGAAGGAAAATGGAATCCGCAAAAGAAGATTCCAAGAAAAGGCACACTAAGAAAATGGAGATGAAGTTGAAAGGTGTGACCGATAATGGATAAAATTGTTACAATATTTTGTTGGGGAGTGTTTTAGTCAAAATAGGAGTAGAAAAAGCACGCCCCTTTTTTAATTACTTTGACTTTATATTGGATAATTGTTGTGCCTAAGATTGTGATAATCTTTAGTTTAACCTGTGAGATGATGGGTTATTTTTTAGATTATCGTAATCTTTTATTAAAAATCTTTGTGGATGTTGTGTGCGGATTAAGTAAGATTCTATCTCTAATTTAGATAAATTTCCATGTCTTAAAATATAAAAAAATCCAAAAAATATTATGTGCATGTCATATAGATTAATTGCATTGCATCATCACTGTCATGTCATCATCATGTGTCACGTATGTCGTGTTGCATGTCATCTCGCTATGTCATTCACATATGGTATGTCGCATGTCATGTCATCATATATGCCATGTCATCGTTTGCATGTCATTTAGTGATTGTATGTTAAGTTCATGAAATTGTGAGTCATGCTAGAATAGTTGCATATCAATTTTTGCCCATCATTAGAAATTGAATGTTAGGTCATTTAAATAAAAATTGCGTGTCACATTAGAATAGGCATGCTTTGTATGTCTTCGCATTAGAGTAAGTGCATTACATGCATTGCAAATAGGTTAGTCATCATTTAAATGAGAGAAAACCCTAAAAAAGATTTGAGTGAAATTGCGTGTTAATTAGAGATTATATTTAGAGCGATGATGTGATTTTTTAATTAACATTACAGATGCTTTTGTTGCTTCGAGGTAGGTGCACCCTCCATATCTTGCAATTTATTCATCGCTTTTGATTATTGGGTGTTTCATTACTGGTTGTGCATCCCCTGATCACCTCATATGTTAGTGGATAAGTTAAAATCAATCAAAGCTGTATGCTAAACATTTTTTTTGAATAAAAGAGTAGAGGTACTAAAAGGGTCATTCAAGTAATCTAGAGTAATCAAGTCCTTGAACTTATAATCTTTTATTCATAGAAGTGAAGTAATTCTCCAAATACTTTATTTGAGTATCTAATTGACTCGCCAAAAATGGATTAGTGACGACTCTTAGATAAAAATCATTTGTTTGTTAAATAACTTGAATCTAAGTTGCGAATTGATATGGCTTGGGAGAGCCCGAGCTAAGTTTAGGCTAAGCAATCCATTGGCAACCCCTAGGTGGTGCGACCTGAGGTAAGGTTGTGACAACTAACATGTATGTTCAAAATCAACGTGGTGTCATGGAAGTCTTTGAAAGCTAGCTTAGTTAAATCAGTGGATATGAGGAATCAGCGGGGATGCTGATGTTCTTAGAGATCTTTGGAAACTGATATGGTCAATTAGCGAAGACGAGAAATCAGTGGGGATGCTAATGTCCTTAGAAGTCTTTTTATGCTGAAGCAACCAAGAGGATCATTGGATGATTGATTGCAAGTCATCTACACGGTTTGTCAGTCGACAAGATCAACAAACTAGTAAAAAACTTCACGTCTTGATTATGGGTAAGGGATTGTGTTGATATTTAGTTTTGAAAGGTGTACGTCACTTGATCAACTATTTAGAACATTGACAAAGCCGTTGACAAGGTTTGGAATTCGCATTAAAATCACCAGAGTTGATCAAGAGCAGTTGTGGCATTAATGAGCAAGTTTGACAAAAGTACATTGACACTGTTCTGGGATATCACCACGGTTAGAGAGATGTTGCCTATGTGATAGAGTCATTTTGACGATTTCTGGCTACAACCTACTGCTGGCAACAGTAGAATCAATGGCTACTTGAGGATTTCGATGGCCAATGGTCATTTGAGGATGTCTGGCTATATATTGAGTCCAAGAGAAGTAATTAGGTTGCAAGAAAAACGAACAAGATGAGTCATGTGCTTTGAGTCTTCTTTTTTATTCTGTTTATGTTGTTAGTTGCTGTTTACTCCTAATGTCAATGTTTGGGTGATGCTAATGTTTATAATCAGTGATAAGAGTAAGTGTACAAAAGTGATAGCAGTATGTGTGTCTTGATAGTGTGATTTACGGGAAAGGCGGCACTTGCTTATTATAACTTATTTTGAAGATTACTAGTGGATTCTAGTCTTGTTGTGGCTGTTAGTTTTAAGAGTGGATGTAGGCTTGAGGATAAAGCTAAACCATTATATATTTGCTTGCAATATCTTTTCTCTCTCTTCACCATTAGCATTACTTGCTCGTAATTATCACAATCTATTAAATAGCAGCATGTGCACTTGATTTCTATAATTTGTTTACACAAATGTTTGTAGGTGAACTTGTTATATTCTGTAAATATTTTTCATAGTTTTCAAACAACCTATTCACCCCTCTTTAGGTTGTATTGTTAGCCCTAATAACACCTTATTTTTCCCTTTTTGATCTTGAAAGGGTTTTTCACGTAAAAAATTCGCGTGTTTTCTTATCTATTTTTTCTCTTCAGTGATTCACGTTCCTATAAGTGGGGCAAAAGTACACAAGAAAACTTAGACCCAATTTGGAAGCAAGGAAGTCCTAATAGTGAAGGTAGCTAATGAGGATGAGAAAGTTTAGATTCTTTCCTTTCAAAACACAATGGCTAAAGGGTGAGTTTGATTACGAGAAGAAAGGAATTTGACGAAGAAGTTTGTCGAGGAAGGAATAGCGGAAATGTGGAGAAAAGCATAAAATTTTGCTTGATATGCTAGAAGAATGGGACTAACACCAAATTGGGTGAGAGAGACAGAGGAGAAAATTAAGAGGCAACAAAGGGCTAAGAGCAATCTACGAGACATGTCAAGTACTTCACTTTATTTCTTTTCATTTCGCTCTATTTTCATTTTGTCTTAATCGAAGTATGTGTTATTATTTTAGTAATTCATGTCTTTTGCTTTGGTATAAGAATATTAGAAGTGCCAAAAATTTCATATAGAGCTCACTTTGGTGCCAAAAGTTTTCACTAGCTCACTTAAATGCCAAATCAGAGAAAAAACGATCATTTAAGTACTTCACATGAGAAGAAATTCTATTAAACTCAGATGCACAATATAGTAGTTGTTTAGCTTTAGCATTTCGTGCATTTTTTGTCTATGCTTCTTTTAGTTGAGCCACAGCAGCTTGCTTATTATCGTGTTCCGATTAAACAGGAGCCCTAGCTAGTACTGCTAGTCCGTTTAAATCTCGTCTCACAATAGAATATCAGTTGCTTCAATGTAAGATTACATCCTCTATTCCCAGTAACCATAGTTGCTACCGT
Source organism: Syzygium jambos (assembly GCA_031216235.1). Classification (NCBI taxonomy): domain Eukaryota; kingdom Viridiplantae; phylum Streptophyta; class Magnoliopsida; order Myrtales; family Myrtaceae; genus Syzygium; species Syzygium jambos. The sequence goes on from CM062223.1 coordinate 14,222,404, forward strand.
TAAAGTATCGTGGCTTGCTTGGAACTTGCGAATCATGTGCATAAAAACCAACTAAGTTAGTCATAAATAAATATCTTTATGCTAAGAAGTAAAACACTCTAGATAACAAGTAACATAGCTCTGCTATCAATTGTTAAGACTAACCATGCAAACTATAGGGGGTGAATAGATTTTTTTTTAAGATTATGAAAATTTTTTGCATAAATTAACAACCAACACTTCTAGAGTAGATAATATCAGGTATGCATGGTGCTATCAAGAACAAGAACAAGTACAATATAGCACACAACAAATTATAGTAGTTCGGTTTTATTCCCAAGTCTATGTCTACTCTCCAGGCTAACAATCTCAATGCGGGTTGGAATCCAATACTAATCTCCAAAACAAGTTACAATTATCAAATACAGATCCTATCAAACGATAGATCACACTATCGGGTCTCATGTATTGTCATCACTTTTGTATACCAAATCTCATCATGATTATAAAGCAGGAAGAACAATATATCGGAAATTTCAGATGAACAGATCACAATTTTGATTAGAGAGTGACAATGAACAATAATAGTTTTTTCTATTTTCTATCCAACCCCTTGTGCTTCGTAGATCTTCCTTTATATAATCATCTTCAATCTTCCCATTGGAGATGGACTTGAAGAGCAAAGAGCCATGAAGAGTCATTTAGAGCTGTTGTCCAAGAATAGGATCGTGCATACAACATTTTTGCTTGAAGATCAGCATGGTTTCCCAAAATGAAGTCCGTTGAATCTATCACATAGCCAAATACTATGACAATCCGACTAAAAAGGCTATCCTCTTTTCTCTGACAATTTTCGGTTCTCCTATTGTGATCTTTCCAGCTGCTAACAGTTATAATTTTCATCTCTAACGATCATTTTTTGATGGACGCATTAACAGCATCATCAACGACTCAATATCAGCACTACCCACTGCTCATAATCAACACATGCTTTATCACTAGTTTGTTGATGAAGTCCGCGAACAAACTGCATGAAATAACTTGCAATTCTACATCCTATGATACTTCTAAGCATGTCAGCTTCCAAAGACCCTAAAAGATCAATCACGGTCCTTCCAAGTTCTCATGAGAATCTCGTCATGTCAGACTTGTTCACCTCTTGTTGAAATCTACATCACTGTAGCTAGTCTTCATTGAGCTCTTTCCAACAAACACCACGCAAATAAACACATATTCAAGAAGTATTCCACACAAACACAGAAGCACACGTTAGTCAATCTCTCGTCAGTGCTTGACATTCGGATCTCAACCCTCTCGACCATGGGCTAGCTCTCCTCCGTCCTGGGCACCGAGACGGGGAACAGCCCATCCTCCATGCACGCCTTGATCCGCTCCCTGTTTGTGCTGCTAGGCAACCTGAACCGCCTCGAGAACTTGCCCCGAGAAGGCTCCACTCTGTGCCACTTCTCGCGGTCACCACGTCCGCCACTCTTTTTACTATCTCCATCCACTGTTTCTCGATCATTATATTTCAAGGAGCATCTCTTTGATCGTTACCCCAATAAGTATCGTCACAATGGCAAATTTTATCCTAATATTTATCCTTTAAAAGGATTGAGAAAATTGTCGCAAAAATCCGAAACTTATTGCACTTTTGCCAATTCAGTCATAAACTTTTCAATTTTTTCAAATGAATCCTAAATCTTTTCGCTTCTTGAAAATTGACTCCATCCTGCTAATTTTGGCCGGAAAATGTTTACGTGGATGTCGGCCGACCTACGTGGCACTGACGTGAGCAATTTTAATAATATTTTTTTATGTTTTGATTTTTTTTCTTTGTTTTCTTTTTCTTTTTTTTTCCCTTCTTCCTCCTCCAGTTGGTCGCCAGGTGTCAGTAATTGGCCATGGCTAGGCGAGGTTGGCCTTGCCAGATTCAGCTAGGTCAAGCTTTGCCTAGCCATAGTAAGGTTCGCCCTCGCAAGCAACGGCGAGGCTCAGCCTCGCCATGAGTGGGCGAGGATCGACTTTGCCATGGTCTCGCCATTGTTGCATGAAGCCTCAGGTGAGCCTCGCCCTTGCCGGCCACTAGTGAGGGCGAGGCTCGCCTGAGGCTAGTGAGGTCGACCTTGTTGGCCCTCTCCCTCTGGCCGGTTGCTGGTGCCTGGCAACCAGCTTGAGGTAGAAGATGGGAAAAAAAATTTCAAAAAAATTAAAATATTATTTAAATTGTCCATGTCAAGGCTACGTAGGCCGGATAGCGTTCACGTAAGCATTTTGTGGGAAAAATTGGCCGGATAGACTCGATTGGCAAGAAGTGAAAAGGTTTATGACTCAATTGGCAAGAAGTGGAAAGATTTAGGACTTAATTGGTAAAATTGAAAGGTTTATGACTGAATTGATAAAAGTGTAATAGATTTAGGATATTTTGGATAATTTTTCTGAAAAGGATTAATAAAATTCATAATACTTCATAGTCGACACTGATTGGACAGATGATTAAGTGGAGCTCGAGAGGCACCTTAAATTTCTCCCTTTGCAATGACTATTCCATAGCTAACTCTATCTTTGTTGGTGAATTTTTTTTCCCTGATAACTCAAGGACACCAACGTAATTAACTGGCTATTTGGTTAACCGGCAATTTGGGGGAGAAATAGCACGACAACCCGTCATCATGGCCCACTACTAACAAACATGTTCCCCAGGACAAAAATCAAACCCACAACTATTGATTTATGTGTTGAAAGTAATGAAATGCCTTGTAAATAGCTCGACTCTAGGGTGGGTTTCTTTATTGGTGAGTTATACGGGGGAAATTGTCAAATCAGCCACAAATTTATTGTACGATACAAATTCTGTCTAAATTAACTATCCAATTTTGCAAATTTGATCATAAATCTTTACGCGAAATCATAATGTAATCCTTCCGGCCAATTTTTCACTAGAAATCCTGATGTGTCAATTTCTCATGTAGCACGGTTAGTAATGACTGAACTACCACGTCAGTGATTGTCAATGAAAAATGACCAAAACAATTACATTGAAATTTTACACAAATATTTATGACTAAATTGACAAAATTAAAAAATTTAGGATTAAATTGGCATCCTTACAAATATATTTAGAATTATTGGGTAATTTTCCCAATCTCTTGACAATACCATAAAGCTCCATTGTGGTTGTTTTTTCATGAAATATCTTGTTGGTGCCATACTTATTAATTCAGTAGTGAGCTCTCGAATTGACCTTCTTGATAGGACAATCATCACTGTAGTGCTATCTACGTGCTAGCCAATGAGTCACCTCATACATGCCGATCCACGAGTTTTTTTTTAAATTTTCCTTCGAACTCATGATCACTCAAGAAAATGTCTGCGCCCTTATCATAGACTACACCAATCAGGTGGTCTTAACTCAGAAAAATACTAACAAGAAAATCAAAAGCCGAAGAGGATTTCTCTCTTCATGAAAGTAGTTTATGAATAATTTATATTATTGATATAAGAAATTGATCCTTCACTATTCAACAATGTGATTAATATGTGGGGCCGAAATCTATTTTTTGAATTTCAAATCCCATTGCATTCTGATTGTTTGGTGACATATAAGTCATACGTTCTTGCCATTACTCTCCACTTGGATTCTCAGGACGATGCACATGCGCTTCAGCAAGCGACTTGTAATTACCAAACGAGGGCTTGAAAATTTTGAAGTGTAAATAGCGGAGTGCCTTCGTTTCCAACACATGCTCTGAAACGGTCTAAATTTCTTGGCTCTCTCTTAGACTTTGCACACCAAGAGACAAAAACGTTTGTCATACGCAAACATGAGGGACTTGCAAAGAAGCCAAATGGGAGAGCGGAACAAAACCCTCTCTGAGGCCACCGCGGTTATGAAGATTCTCAGCACTCCGAAGGCAAGTCTGGCTAAGATCGAACTTCTCATGTGCCTCACAGCTTTTTTACTAATCTTGCTCAACATCTTCGGCTCGTGGAGGCGCCGGCACAACAACCCGAAGTTCAGGATCCTGTTATGGGCAGCCTACAACCTCTCGAGCTACCTCATTGCATACACACTCGGTCTCATGACCAAAGCGTCGTTCCAAAACCAGCTGTTACCAGTTTGGGCCATTTTCTTGATGATCTTCTTCGGGAGCTCGGACTCCTACTCCACCCACAGCCTCGAGGACTGCGAGCAGTGGATGAACTATTTTTGGCAATATATGATCAAGGTCTGCGGGTTATCGTTTCTGTGGTCAACGTACGCGAACAAGTCGCCGATGATTTTGGCACTCTTTGTTCTTTTCTTAATAGTGCCGCTCAAGAACGGTCAAAGAGCATCATCTCTCCTTACTGCGAGCAGGCATGGCCAACAGGTGACCACCAAATTGATTGCTGACTACATGATCTCTGAGCATTGGTTGTCAGAGGGCGTTCTTGACCCTATCCAGATGAGAGGATACAACTATGTTGTGAGAGGGGAAGTTGATTGGAATGGCGTTAAACAAGTTGAAAGGAAAAGAAGCTGCAGCACCATGGGAAGCGCCTGACTACCGCATGTTATTGGAGATCACGGACAGAGTCGTCACCATCGAGAAAGTGTGGAATTGCGAAGGATGGCTTTTGAGATCGGATGGTGGGGACGAAGACAGCAAGCTCAAGGACATTTGCCTCTCGTTTTCGCTCTATAAGCTTCTTCGCTTAAGATTTAGCGGATATTCATTGCCCAAAGAAGCTCGCAAAAAGCTGAGCAAGTTGATTCGGAATGGTTTGCTTGCAGAAATAAATGACTACGAGCGAGCATTTAGGGTCATTGAGCTAGAGCTTTCCTTTCTTTTCGATTTGTTCTACACCAAAAACCCGATCATCTTCTTGCCGGGCCATTGGCTAGTAAAGGTGATAGAGCTCTTGCTTTTGGTCATTGGTTCTCTGCTGACGATCGGACTTTGTTTCTGGCTGTACAACTCGAATAGACCTCGAGATGAAGTTCAACTAGCTACTACAGGCGGGTTGAGCATCGACGCTCTCGTGACGGCACTAATTCTAATAGTATTTACATGTGTGGACCTTGTGCAGTTTTTCTTCATGGCCATCTCGGATTGGGCGAAAGTATCATTGCTATGCAACTACGTACAAACAAACTCATGGCAAGGAAACAAACAGATCGAGAAGCTGATAGGACTAATATGCCGGAAGGATTCACAGAAGCCTTGGGATAGGAAACTTCGTCAATACTCGCTTCTCGATCAAACAAGGTACTGTAAAAAACAAAGCGCGCCCGCCGAGTTGTCCCCAAAAGTGAAAAAAGCCGTTTTCCGTTCTTTAATGTCGAATCGATGGGTATTGGAGAATGGAAAAGCATCTTTGAGACTAAACGAAGTGCAGGGTGAGCTATCGTGGGCATGTGGTCTCGAGACACAGACTCAAGTCATAATTGTGTGGCATGTTGCCACAAATATTTGCGAACACAAGACATGGATTTCAAATTCTAACTTCTATGCGGCCACCTGCTTATTCAAATATCTCGCTTACTTAGTAGCATTCTCTCCAAAGTTATTACCGGATCACCCTTTCAATGCGAAGTATATTCCAATCGAATCGTTTCCAAATCAAGAAAATTGCTCAAAGGATGCAATACAAAACAAGAAAGAATTCGCAAATTAAAGGAAATTGGTAAGACAAGGGACGATACTGGTAGGTTAATAAACGAAGGCGCGCAGCTAGGGGAGCAATTGCTGGAAATGGATGAAAAAAAAGGTCAACACTTTATTTATTTGGAAGGTATTGGCCGAGTTTTGGGCGGAACTTATGGTGTACGTGGCTCCATCCGGCGATGCGAAAGCACATGCAGAGCACTTGGCGACGGGTAGAGAGTTCGTGACTCACTTGTGGGCTTTGGTCTCTCATGCCGGCATCGAGCGAGAACCTCCAGGTGAGCGGCCTCTACTCTCAACAGAAGCCGAAGATGGCCCAATTGATTGTGATATTGCACGTGGACGGGACCCTTAGTGTGTCTCCTTCGGTATTAGTCAAGACAAAAGTTCGAAGACTCTGTTACAAAAAAATAATAAGTAAAAAGAAGCAAGTGGCTAGTGTGATATTTGAGTGGGTTTACTATGTACAAGTTTTATAAATAGGAGGGTCCATGCTTTATGTAATTGAGATTGGATGGGTTGCTACATATGTTTCATTGAGTGTGATTAGAACTTTTGATCGATCTCCTCTGCTCGTTCGATGTTATATTTCTTCAGCTATATCTTTTGCAAGGATCTGTCCGAATGCTTGGTGCTTAAAAGCTTTCTCTTTGGGAGGTTATTTCTGTATGTAAAATCCAATCTAAATGATCGCTTTGACAGAACATGTCCACAATAACATCACGGCAAACTTCTTCCAAAGTAAAATTTCCACTAGTGTTAATTTGCTGCTTTAGGTTACTGAAAAAGATGGCTCTGTACATCATGTTTACAGTCTTGCCAATGTCGGCCAATGAAATGAGTCGAAGAACAGAGCGTAAGACAAGTATTGTAGGTTGTACATTACATATTCGCCATCCCCAAACCTGTCTCCATCAAGTGCCCCGTACATATAATGAAACATAATCATATGCGTTCGGGCACACCATATAAAATACCCACCAAATCCTAAAATGCATATCTGTCGACACCTGTATTTATACCGACAAGCCAAGTGTTCATTTTTGTAAAAATAAAAGTAAATTATAAATAATCGAAAAAGAACAAAAAAAATGAAATATTAGTAAATCAAATAAAATAAGTAAATAAAGAGAGAAAGAACCAACTCAATTAGGCCCCCAGCCCATCAATCATTTTGGTCTAAATAGAGTTCATTCAACTCGGCCCCGAGAGCGATCCATGAAGCTTTAAACAAGCTCAGCCGCCCATGAAGCCGGCTCTTTTTCTCTCTTCGTCTACATAATTTGTAAACGAGGAATGCACACGTGAGAGGGAAGGAGGAGCGAAACAAAATCGGTGCACGCGGTTGACGATGTCTGGGTTCTCTCTAGTTTCTCTCTCAACAACGACCTCAGATTCTCATTTAAAAGGAACTTTTCACTCTACGCCAATGGGGAGGACATGGAATGCCTCACAGAGAACCATTTCTGAAAATATGTTATACAATAATAGGAACGGCTAATGTTAAATCAATGAAAACATTTTATACAATGATAGACTTGGGGTAGAATCTAGTGTGAAAAAAAGATCAGTGGAGACTAGAGATATTGAATTGGAAGGAGTTTCTAAGAGTGTTTTGGTTAGAAATCCTAAAATTATTGTTGTAAACTCTAATAAAAAACCAAAACAAGAATCACATACACGTGAACCCACTTTAAGAAAATCCAGTAGAACATCTAAACATGTACAGAGGTATTCTCTGTCATTGCATTGTTTGCTTTTAACTGACGCTGGCGAACTAGAAAATTTTTCGGAAGTTGTGTAGGTTAGATTCTATACAGTGGGAGTTAGCAATACTGGATGAGTTAAAATCACTCGAGAAAAATAGAACTTAGGTGTTAACACATATACCATATGGGAAAAAAGCAATGTAGAGCAAGTGGGTGTACCAAGTCAAAGAAGAACCTGATGGGTGAAAGAAGCACAAAGCAGGGTTAGTAATAAAAAATTTTCAACGAAAGAAAGGATGATTACACGGTTATTTTCCTTCTTGTTGTGAAGTTCACTACTATTAGGCTAGTGTTGAGTATTGTTGCTGCTAAGAATTTATATCTAGAGCAGTTAGATGTAAAGACTACATTCCTCCATGGTAACTTAGAAATGGATATCTACATGGTACAACTAGAAAGTTTTCAAGAAACTAGAAAAGAAAATTATGTCTGCAAGCTCAAGAAAAGTCTGTATGGCTTAAAACATGTTCCTAGACAGTGGTATAAGAAATTTGATACTGTTGACACCTAAATTTTGACTCACATTTTATAAATAATTGCACAAAAATTAGGGACTAAACTTTATCCCCTGACAAAAACTATTAAAGTTAAATTGGATAGCATATAGTTTTAAGAGCATTTATCAATTAGTTGCATCGGACCAACGGCAAGAGAATTGGTAATTGAACTTGATATTAGAGGAAAGGGCCGATTTTAATGCCATGGTGGAAAATTGGTAATTGAACTTGATATTATCTTAATTCAAAGAAATATTGGGGCAAATTTGAGAAGCAATATCATGAAATCCTTTGTCACATGGCAAGCAATTGGTGCGTGTGCTTAAATGCGGCAAATGAGTGGGAGCCGATTCTGTTGGTTGTAAAAAAATAATAAAAATAAAAAGAATATAAAAAGAAAATTGATCACGTGCAAGGAAGAACATATATTTGGCCATATTCTCTAGTCTCAAAGAAAGCAAGTGCAGTATATGCTGTTGGGGAAATATGCTCCTCCGAATTTATAGAAGAAAAGAAACTTCAACTTCAAATGGGATGAACAATGAAATGAGACTTTGAGGTGTAATATCACTTTCTTTAAGAAATTATTTGCTCCACAAAGTTGCTAATGGTCACCGGCAAATTTCCACCGGGATACAACAAAGTCTCGATTGAGAATACCGAATAGCAATTTCGGTATATCTCCAAGGTCTCTCTAGAAAAACAATTAGAAAAGATGGCTGTATATCTCTTGGAAGAAATGGAAAAAATGATTGTTCTTCTTAATGAACAAAAACGTTAAAATATTTATACGTTGAACAAACACAACCTTTTGAATATAAAGAAGTTATGTCTGACCAGACACAACCTTCCAAAGGTTATGAGAGAGCCTAATTACCATTAGGCAGAAAATAAAAATTGGAAATTAAATTATTAAAAAATAACCGTCACTCTATTGTGAATAGTCACACTGTTTCAATATGATAAAACAGTTATTTTATAATAATAAATTCGAAATTTAATAAATAAATAAAAATGATCGTTGATTAGTGCCAAATCTCGCCCATGTGCACACTTACATCCTTTCGATGTGGGACAAGGTACCTCATTGTTTGTTTTACAAACAAACTACCAACAATCCCCCACTTTGTTTGTAAAACAAAATTGAAATAAAACGTTAAAAATATACAGCCAAAATTTCCGTGAGATTAATATACATAAATAAAGGTCTCTTTCGAGTTAAACCTTTACTTAGTGCAAGTGTCTCAAAACTCTATCAAAGTGACAAGTATCTCAACTTTATACTTGTACTTTTAAATAATAGAATTGGACATACCATACATATAATAACCTCTTGTTTCAGCGAGAAGTTCTATATCACTCAGCACTATTATGGTCATGTGCTTGTACCTATTTCATGAGCTCTCTAGAAAGCAACCCCAACTTTCGTAAGAAACGGCACCACTTCTAAGCTCATATAGTTGAAGTATCTTTCATGTGTTTCTGTTACTAATAACACATTTGAACCACACTTCATTAAGAATTTAATTCAACCTACAAACGTAACAGAAGATATTGACTTCTCATGTCAGGGCTCATGTCAGTATTAAACAATCACTTAGTAACTTATTTTTACCCATTAAACCTTGTAACTAGTGATGTTCTAGAAAAATGTTAGGTTACCATTACTGGTGATTTTAATTAAAGGGTTTCAGCCCCGTTTCTTGTGAGATCATATTTACCATGTCTCTTGGTAAAGCCTTTGTCAAGGAATCAGCTAGATTATTGTTTGACCTCACGTAGACAATTGTTACGGTACCATCTTTAATCAATTGTCTCACATGCCTTAGGCTAATATGTCTAGACTTATCATTATAAGTGCTATTATAAGCTCCTGCCAAAATAGCCTAACTATCACAATCAATAGAAATATGAGGCATAGGACTAGGTCATAATTTGATATCCAACAACAAATTCCTAATCCATTTAGCCTCTTTCTCAGTTGTTACTAAAGTAACAATTCAAATTCTATAGTTGAGTGAGTTATACACATTTGTTTCTTGGTCATCTAAGAAACAGCACACCCATCAAATGTGAAAATCCACCTAATAGTAGATTGTTTATCACCCATGCTTGTAATCCAATTAGTATCGATGTATCCTCCTAATATAACCAAATAATTATTATAGAACAATCCCAAACTTTTTTTTTTTTTTGGGTGAAGAACAATCCCAAACTTTTTGTTCTCTATAATAACAAAAAATTCGGGTAATAACTTTCCAATGTTCTATACTTGGATTACAAATATACGTACTCAACTTCCACACGAAATAAGCAATATCAGGTCTAATACAATGCATCACATACATTAAAGACCCTATAACACTTGCATATTCAAGTTGTGCTATTGCTTTATCAGTATTATAATTTAATTTAATATTGAAAGCAAATGGAGTACTCATTTCTTTGAAACCAAGATGTTGAATTTTATTCAACTTTTTTTTTAAATGTAAACACTTTGGCTAAGAGAATAACCCCCACTATCTTTTTAACTTTAATACCCAAGACAGTATCCACTTCATCCAAATCTTTCACTTTAAAAATGAAAGTCAGATACTTGTTAGTCTCAATGACTCCGATCATATTGGTTCAAAAAAATAAGCATATCATTAACGTATAAGCACACTAAAATATCATGAAAGAAGAAAAGCAACTTGCACATGCATTCCTTCTGTTCCAAGGCCTTAGTGTCCTTTGAATCAATAGTGCAAAAACATTTTGAAAATGGTTAGCAGAATAGAATCAGATGTCTTGTTGATGAAAGTCATGCATACATGTCTTGGAAGCTCAGCACAACTATGGTTTGCTGCACCAGGAGACATACAGAGACAGTAAGCCACCATAAGTACCTGCAATCATCTTCATCTTCCACTCTGCTCTTCCCAAGTAATTGTTCGAATTTCTCATTCAAAACTTTCCAGTTTAAATCATAAAGCAGGCAACCTACCTCTTACAGGATGAAGAGTCTCATATGAGTAAGGCTAACATCAATTATAGCCATATGACCACCAACAACACAAGCTGGGCAATCTTAGGCACAAGATTAGCCAGACATCATCATCATGGCCCTCGTTTCTGCATGATATTAAATTTAAGGAAGCTCTCATATCATCCTTCTCAGGACCCCACTGTCAGTACCATTTTGTTACAAATGCAACTGGAACAACTCTGAGTTGAGCACCTTCAAGTGGCTACCTTTGGCTAACACCCCTGGGATTGACTATGGAAGGATCAAAGCCAAGGCTCTTGCATGAAGTATTGCCCTTTGGAACACACTACACCCTCTACTTTCGGCACCACAGTGTTGAAGAAATGCAAACACATCACTTCCCATGACTATAAGTTTGTCCCTCAATAACGATAACTCACCATCTCAGCAAGAGCTTTCGATTGTGTGCATCCGAATTCATTAACAACAAAACAAATATATATATGCCAATTTAGAAACAAAACAAATATATATATATGCCAATTTAGATCGCTGAGAGAAGAGTCAATGGAATTCTCCAATTTCTCATTCTAATAAAAATCAAACAATAGTCAAAAACTATCATAACGGGTCAACAACACCAATACACAAAATGTGATGATGAATTTCTCAATCAAACAATTTCCTTGCTCAAATCAGGAACCCAGAGAGAGAATTGCCTACGAACCTGCAACGACGACGATGAAGACGAACAACATGACCGATCATACATGCGTCGGGTCCTTGTACTCGGGCAAGTACTCGTTCAAACCCTCCAATCTCACGGACGCCCTCGCGCACGGCCCCTGTGGCCTGCCCATGATGTACGAGTTCCTTCCGAAGTACTTGACAAGGAAGGAGTTCTCATTGCCAAGAGTCTGCCTCACGATGTCCAGCAACCCTTTGGCCAACTCCACGCTCATCTTCGCCGCATTCCCGATCTCTGGCAAAATTCACATTTATGAAATTCAACATTAAAATTTATCAAGTCTAACCTTTTCAATTGTTTCTGCACTTGGCTGTCCTCCCGACTAATAAATCTTCCCTTTCTTCATGCATACCCACGTCACAGGAACGACAAAATCCATTGTGAATTTGCCTCTTCGTTTGTGTTGGTTTGGTTCCACAAGATAATTCCACATCCTCCTCCTTGGCACGTCTAACTTGGCATCACTAACCACACACTCAACCACGCCATCTCCACAAATCGCCATGGCATCACTGACTTCATCATTGCCCAAATAATTTCTTAAAGAAAGTGATACCACGCTTCAAAGTTTCATTTCATTGTTCATCCCATTTGAAGTTGAAGTTTCTTTTCTTCTATAAATTCGGAGGAGCATATTTTCAAGAGCTTCAAGTGATTATGCATGATATTCATGCTGAAGGAATGACTCTAAGTGAAACATTTCAAGTGGCTGCATTCATTGAAAAACTGCCACCATCCTGAAGAGATTTCAAAAATTATCTCAAACACAAGAGAAAAGAGTTGTCACTTGAAGACTTGATTATTCGGTTGAGGATTGAGGAAGAAAATAGACTCTCTGGGAAGAAAGTTGGGAAGAACCTAGAGGTTTCAAAGGCCAATGTTGTTGAAGAAGGATAAAAACCCAGCAAGAAGAGAAAAATGCCTAGCAAGTCTGGAGAGGGATTCACCCAAGGCCTGAAGAAGTTCATTGGCAAGTGCTTCAATTGTGACAAGTCTGGACATCGAGCCAAAGATTGCAGAGCCAAAAAAAGACAGAAAACTCAGGCTAATGTGGTGGAAGAAATTTCCAATGGTGTTGATGATATCAATCTAACTGCTATGATATCCGAGTGTAATATGGTGGGAAACTTCAAGGGGTACCCCACTTTTGTGGAAGAGAGAGGACCTATGCAAATTCCCCCCTCCCCCCGCGCGCGCCGTCGCCACTGTCCATCCGACCGGTTCGGCTCGAATCGGGACGGGGACGGCCCATCGATTATTTTCCCAACCAAACAGACATGTTTATTTTTGAATTTTTTTATTATTTTATTCGAAACAAATATGTTCTGTTTATTGGACGAATGGACATGGTTCGGTTCTTGGAAGTTTATTTTCTCCTTGAACAAACACTGTTCGTTTGTGACTCTTCGTTAATAAACCGACTGACTAAGACAATTCGGTTCGTTCGTGACTCTTCATTTTTTTTTAAAACCATGACTATATACTGCTTTCAGTCAAATTTTTTCCAAAAAAAAAAAAAGAACTTCGTATTTTGACATTTCTCAAACACATTCATTCTCTGCGATTGTCTATGCAAAATTGTGTTCGAAGGAGTCTTCCGAAAACTTATCGCTTCGGAGGAACGAGATCCATTCTATCTTGGGAGACGATTAATCTCACGGAAATTTTGGCTGTGTATTTTTAACATTTTATTTCAATTTTGTTTTACAAAGAAACTAGGGGATTGTTGGTAGTTTATTTGTAAAACAAACAATGAGATGCCTTGTCTCACATCGAAAGGATGTAAGTGTGCACGTGGACGAGATTTGGCACTAATCAACGATCATTTTTATTTATTTATTAAATTTCGAATTTATTATTATAAAATAACCGTTTTATCATATTGAAACAGTGTGACTGTTTGTAATAGAGTGGCGGTTATTTTTTAATAATTTAATTTCTAATTTTTATTTTCTGCCTAATGGTAATTAAGCTCTCTCATAACCTTTGGAAGGTTGTGTCTGTTCAGACATAACTTCTTTACATTCGAAAGGTTATGTTTGTTCAATGTATAAATACTTTAACGTTTTTGTTCATTAAGAAGAACAACCATTTTTTCCATTTCTTCCAAGAGATATACTGCCATCTTTTCTAATTGTTTTCCTAGAAAGACCTTGGAGATATATTGAAATTGTTATTTGGTATTTTCAATCGAGACTTTATTGTATCCAGGAGGAAATTTGCCGGTGACTATTAGCAACTTCGTGGGACAAATAATTCCTTAAAGAAAGTGATATCACGCATCAAAGTCTTATTTCATTGTTCATCCCATTTGAAGTTGAAGTTTCTTTTCTTCTATAAATTCGAAGGAGCATATTTCCCCAACAATTATATATATATATATATATATATATATATACATATATATACATACAATTTGTATGCGATTAGGTAATCAAAGTCTGACTCCATCATTGCCCAAATAATTCCTTAAAATTGTTGAGGAAATATGCTCCTCCGAATTTATAGAAGAAAAGAAACTTCAACTTCAAATGGGATGGACAATGAAATGAGACTTTGAGTCGCGATATCACTTTCTTTAAGGAATTATTTGCCCCACGAAGTTACTATGGTCACCGGCAAATTTCCTTCAGGATACAACAAAGTCTCGATTGAGAATACCGAGTAGTAATTTCAGTATATCTCCAAGGTCTCTCTAGGAAAACAATTAGAAAAAATGGCTATATATCTCTTGGAAGAAATGGAAAAAATGGTTGTTCTTCTTAGTGAACAAAAACGTTAAAATATTTATACGTTGAACAAACATAACCTTTCGAATGTAAAGAAGTTATGTCTAAACAAACACAACCTTCCAAAGGTTATGAGAGAGCCTAATTACCATTAGGCAGAAAATAAAAATTGGAAATTAAATTATTAAAAAATAACCGCCACTCTATTGCGAACAGTCACACTATTTCAATATGATAAAACAATTATTTTATAATAATAAATTCGAAATTTAATAAATAAATAAAAATGATCATTGATCAGTGCCAAATCTCGTCCACGTGCACACTTACACCCTTTCGATGTGGGACAAGGCACCTCATTGTTTGTTTTACAAACAAACTACCAACAGCTACCGCTTCCCACGTGGTGACAAGCAGCACGTCCCTCTTGGAGCCCCTTTGACGAAGTCCATTCTGATCTGAGCCTCAACGACGAAGCATTCTATTCAAGGAGACGAGCCGATCCTATTGACGCTACTGATTTTCCTCCGAGGCGCCTGTTGTTTCCCGATGAGTTCCGGTGACAATCGGCACTGCTTGCTTTCTAATGTTCGGTTGAGCCGCTGCCCCTGATGATAAAGAGTTGTTGATGTTCATCAATGTCACCTCCTGAAGCCGCTACCACTCTCATTCTGTTCACAAGCAAGGAAGTAGCGAATTCCTGATGACGTTGCTGCGGTTGCCCTGTCCACACCCTTGGGGTGCCATTGCCAAGTCGAGTCATGACGATTTTCTATTTCGCGGGAAGTCCTACCCAACTTAGAGTCATTTAGTGGTCAAAGAAATAAGCATCCAGCCGAGAGAGGTGCATGAGAAAACCGAGAGCCACGTCATTGTAAAGCCCACCGTGTGCACCACTGCGAGCACCACCACCGCTATCGACGCCGGTCCACCATCATCTGCCTGTCCCGTTTTGGAAGCGAATCATCCGAACTAGGCAATTTTCTTGAGCCAAATTTGGTCTCCGTATTTCATTACCTAAATTGGGTTATTTTATGTCAATGTGATTTTGAGTGGTCTGGGCATTATCCAACTAGGATTTTATTGCGTATGAAATCAAATCTAATTACTAATTTGAGCCATGAGATGACGGGTCATTTTTTTCTAATTATGTTTCATTTTATTATTAAGTCGGGTAAATGCTTCATCAAGATTGCAATATCCGTTAATTTGAGACATGAGACGACGGATTATTTTTTTCGGATATCGTAATCTTTTATTTGAATCTTGGTGGATCTTGGGTAATTTGATGTTATCTCTTCCTATTTTTGTGGATTGGAATTGATTTATTTTCCGTTTAAAAAAATACAAAAAAATATCACCTGAAGAATGTTAAATTCCTTTTCTTAGAAAGTATCGCATGTTTAAGTTAGGATATTCATTTATTCCGAATTTAATAAAAGAAAAATACCAAAAAAATCATATGCTTATCATGTAGTTTGAATGTTAAAAAATAAAATTGCATGTCAGATAGATTAGAATTTATAAAAGAAAACCTCAAAAATATTTGATTGTTTTGGTGTGACCAATTTCTCTACTTTCTTCCAATTTGTTTGCTTTGTTATTTGAGTGTTAATTTCATTGATTGCACACTCGCATGATCACTTTACATGTTAGTGGATAAGTTAAAATAAATCCAAGCTGCCTGTTAAAATATTTTTGAATAAAAGAGAAAAGGTACCGAAAGGGCATTAGAGTAAGTTAGTATAACCAAGTCTGCAAATCCATAATCTCTGGTTCGTAAGAGTAAAGTAGAACTCCCAATACTTTACTTGGGTTTCTAATCGACTTACAAAGAATATATTAGTGGCGACTCCTAATTGAAATTATCTTGCACGTTAAAAACTCGAACCGTAAGACGTGAATTGATTTGAGTTTAGGAGAGCCCGAGTTAAGTCTAGGCTTAATAATCTATTAGCCAAACCCTAAGTGGTGCACTCGAGGGTAGGTCGTAATAGATACCTTTATGTGTGCTAACAGGTTCACTAAAAGTGAAATGGATTAATGTTGTTGCTTCAAGAAATTTGATGACTACTATATTATTTTGCTGTTGTATGTGGATAATATGCTCATCGCAGGATCTATAATGAGGGAGACGAATATCCTAAAGTACCAATTGTCAAAAGAGTTTAAGATGAAGGACTTGGGAGTAAAAAATCAAATTCTTGGGATGAGGATAATGCGGGATAGATCCGAAGGAATTTTGAAGTCAAGGGACTACTTAGTGTGGCAACGCGGTTTTTCTCTTTCTCATTTTGAAAGGGTTTTCCATATAAAAAATTCATGTATCTTCTTCTTTGCTTTTTTCTCTTCAACGATTCGCGTTCTTGACAAGTGGGGTAAAAAGCCATATGAAAGCTTAGACTCAATTTGGAAGCAATAAAGTCCTGACATTGAAGGTATCAAATGAGGATGAGAAAGTCTAGATTCTTTCCTTTCAAAGCACACTGGCTAGAGGGTAATTTTGTTTACAAGAAGAAAGAAATGCTTTGATGAAGAAGTCTGCTGAGGAAGGAATAGTGAAAGTGCGGAGAAAGCCTGAAATTCTGCTTGATATGCTAGGAGAATAGGACTAAAACCAAATTAAGAGCAAGCTACAAGAAATGTCAGGTGTAACTTTACAAGGCTTTGCTGATGAGATCTTGACAGTGACTTGGACAATAGGAAGAGCACCTTGGGTTATGTTTTTTCCTTAGGTGGCACCAGAATCATTTAGATGTCTAGACTTCAGAATCGTGTCTCTTTCTCAACATTGAAGCAAAGTATGTTGCTATATCTGAAGCTGGCAAGGAGATGATTTGGTTGAAAATTTTTCTGAAGGGGATATGCAAGAAACATGATAACAATGTTTTTTTCAGTGACAGTCGGAGTGTTATTTGTCTTGTAAAGAATCCAGTATTTCAGTCAAGCAAAGGACATTGAGTTAAAGTATCATCATATTCGCTAGTTAATAAATGATGGGACATTGTCATTGAAGAAGATTCTTGGTGCAAACAATCCAACAAATACGTTAACAATGGTTGTCGCCATTGAGAAACTGATGCTACGCATTGGCTCAGTTAGTGTCCATGGTTAATGATGAGGGGTATGCTACACTAGGACAATTTGGGTTACTAAGACAAGTGAAAACCATGAAAGACTATTGATGTTTTAAATATTAGAATCCAAGTGAGAGATTGATAGAGTTGTGGAGTATGAGAAAAGTGATATTAAAGCTCAAAGCTTTTACTACTCATGGCATACATGTAATTTCATCATAACTATATATGCCTAGACTCCTACTATATATTTGGGCAATAACTTTTTTAGTTGTAACCTTGAAGTTAATAACTCTGATACTGATACTAATAGTGAATGGATTGCCTAGTGCGTTACTGTGATTTTTCCCTTTCTGATTTTGAAAGGGTTTTCCACCTAAAAAATTTGTGTGTCTTTTTCTCTATTTTTTCTCTTCAATGATTTGCGTTCCTAAGAGGTAGGGCAGAGGCCCACAAGAAAGCTTAGACTCAATTTGGAAGTAAGGAAGTCCTAACAATGAGGTAGCTAATGAGAATGAGAAAGTCTAGATTCTTTCCTTTCAAAGCACAATAGCTAGAGGGTGAGTTTGTTTACGAGAAGAAATGAATACTTTGACGAAGGAGTCTACTAAGGAGGAAATAGTTAAAAGTGTAGAGACATGATGAAATTCTGCTTAATATACTAGGAGAATAGGACTAAGACCAAATTAAGAGTAAGCTACAAGACATGTTAGGTGTAACTTCACAAGGCTTTGTTTATGCAGATTTTGGTGGTAACCTAGACAAGAGGAAGAGCACCTTGGGTTATGTTTTTACCTTAGGTGATATGGCAATCATTTGGGTGTCTGGACTTTAGAACTGTGTGTCTCTCTCAGCCATTGAAATAGGATTGTTTTTATATCTGAAATTGGCAAAGAGATGATTTGGTTGAAAAATTTTATGAAGGCGATAGGCAAGAAGCATGATAGCTAGGGGTGTCAGAACCGAACCGGAAAACCAAACCGAGATACGAACCGAACCGAACCGAACCGAAAATTTCATGTATTTCGGTTCGGTTTCGGTTCGGATCATCAAAATTAACCATTTTTTTTTTCGGTTCGGTTTATTTCAGTTTGGTTCGGATCAGTTCGGATTGAACCGAACTGAAATAAACAATCTTCCTCTCGCCAAGACCCTCCTCTCCTCATTCCCCATCGACTCTTCCTCTTGCCGCCGTCCCTGCTCTTCTTCTTCCTCCCCATCGACTCGCCGCCGCCGCCGGCGAGGCGTCGAGCAGCGACGCCCCTCTTCTTCCCGCTCCTCTTCGTCCGGCGTCTTCTTCGTCGACGTCGTCGTTGTCGAGGAAACCGAAGCGGTTCAAGATCAAGAAGTGGAACGCCGTCTCGCTCTGGGCCTGGGGTACCTTCCCTCGAACCCTAACCCTGTTCCCTCTGCTTCCTTGTCGCTTTTTGAGCAATGGGTATTGATCGAATCTCTCTGTCTCCCCCTCTGCCTGCTGGTGGTTGCAGATATCGTCGTGGACAACTGCGCTATCTGCAGGAACCACATCATGGATCTGTGTGAGTTTCGATCGGCTACCGCAGTAACGTGGCTTCGAAGCTCTTTAGGTTGTTTGTGATCTCTAAGGTTGTATTTTTTTGCTTGTTGTCGTCAGGCATTGAGTGCCAAGCTAATCAAGCGAGCGCCACTAGCGAGGAGTGCACGGTTGCTTGGGGTAAGATTTGATTTCTCGATTCTATGTCCGTTTAGGCGCTGGCCTCGTGTGTTGCGGTTGTTATATACTTGCTGTTTGATGATGGGATAGTGAGGATTTCGCTAATGCTAGAATTTGGAACTTCACTGATGATGAGCGGTGAATGTACGAGCATTTTCTAAAATGACCCCCCCAAAAAAAAGAAGAAGAAACCGAAAATCAAAACGAACCAAACCGAACCAAACCGAACCAAATCGGCTTATTGGTTCGGTTCCAATTCGGTTCGGTTCCTATTTGGTTCGGTTCAAGGAGGAACCCTTAACGGTTCGGTTCGGTTCGGTTTTTCAAGAAAACCGAACCGAACCGAACCGTTTACACCCCTAATGATAGCAATGTTCTATTCAATGACAGTCCAAGTGCTTCTTTTTTTTTTTTTTGCAAATAATCTACTATTCAGTCAAGGGCAAAGCACATAAAGTTGAAGTATCATCGTCAGCTGATAAATGATGGGACCTTGTCATTGAAGAAGATTCTTGGCACAAAAATTCAATGGATACGTTAACAAAGGTTGTCACCACTGAGAAATTGAGGTTGTGCATTGGCTTAATTGGCTTCTATGGTTAGTGATGTGGGAGTTGACGCACTAGAACAATTTGGATTAAAAAGACGGGTAAAGACTATGAAAGACTACTGATGTTTTGAAGATTAGCATCAAAGTAGGAAATTGATGGACTTGTGGAGTATGAGAAAAGTGATATAAAAACTCAAAGCTTTTACCGTTAATGTCATATATGTAATTTCCATTATAATTATGTGTGGCCTATACTCATGCTATATATTGGGACAATATCTTTCGTAATTGTAACCTTGAAGTTAGTAATTTTGATATTGATACTAATAGTGAAATGATTGTTTAGTATGGCATCGTGGTTTTTTCATTTTCTAATTATGAAAGAGTTTTCCACATAATAAATTTGTGTCTTATTTTCTATTTTTTCTCTTCAACAATTCGAGTTCCTAACAAGTGGGGCAGAAGTGCACATGAAAGTTTAGACTCAATTTGGAAGTAAGGAAGTCTTGACATTGAAGTCAGCTAATGAGGATGAGAAAGTCTAGATTTTTTCCTTTCAAACCACAATGGCCAGAGGGTGAGTTTGTTTATGAGAAGAAAGGAATGCATTGATAAAGAAGTTTGCTGAGGAAGGAATAATGAAATTGGAGAGAAAGGATGAAATTCTACTTGTTATGCTGGGAGAATAGGACTAAGACCAAAGTATGAGCAAGCTACAGGACATGTCAGGTGTAACTTTACAAGATTTTGTTGTTGCAGATCTTAGTGGTGACTTGGACAATAGGAACAACATCTCGAGTTATGTTTTTACCTTAGGTGGCACTGCAATCATTTGGCTATCTAGGCTTCAGAACTATGTGCCTCTCTCAACTACTAAAATAGAGTATATTGCTATATCTGAAGTTGACATGGAGATGATTTGATTGAAAAATAATTTGAAGAAGATAGGCAAGAAGCATGATAGTAGTGTTCTTTTTAGTGACAATTAGAGTGTTCTCTCTCTTGCAAAGAATCCAGTATTTCAATTAAGGGCAAAGCACATTGATTTGGAGTATCATCATATTTGTTAGTAGATAAATGATGGGATATTGTCATTGAAGAAGATTCTTGGTATAGAAAATCCAACAGATATGTCAATAAAGGTTGTCGCCATCAAGAAACTAAGGCTGTGCATTGCAGGAGTTGGCTTCCATGTTAATGATTAGTGATTATTTCTTGTTTTGCGCTCTATTTTCATTTGGTTTTAACCTAAGTATGTGTTATCGTTTTAGTAATTCATGTCTTTTTCTTTTAAACTTTTTAAATTTTTTTTGGTTGTAATGTTAGAATAGAATTATAAGACCTTTTTACATTCACGACTGTTCATGAGTGTTAAGTGTGGGCTCACATTGCCATGCATTTGGTCTCGTCTGGTTCAATGCAATCTGATTCTTCAAGGAGTAGGATTCCGACTCCCACAATGTTCATGTGTGGAGAAAAATCTGAGTTTGGATTTGGATTCTATGTGAAATAAATTTACTCATAAAATGTAACATCATATTATCTAGCTAAAGTTAGGATTGGATATCATTCCACTTTTTATAAGCATAACACCGTGAAAAACTCAATTCCACCACTAACCACCGCCGCAGCCTCTAGCCTCCCTCACCAGTTGCCAGCAAAGGTCGCTAGCAACTTGACTCTGCCATTGGTCACCGGCAGTGGTTGCAAGCTGCTAGACTCCGCCATGAGCCACCAGGCTTTGTGTAGTAGCCAGACTTTGCCATTGGTACTGAATTGCCGATCGCTAGAATTTGCTTTCGGCCACTAGATGCATTCGCCGTTGTTAATGACAAGTATTCTTTCCTCGTGACCAAAATTTTCATAATCCAAACAATTGAAAAAGAAAGAATGATGCAACCCATTTGAGAGTTCCTTGTCATGGAACCGAAGTAGACTTTTTTAGTGAATTTGCGATTTATGATACCAACTACATGGCATTCTTCTATTTAGCCCTCAGGTTACCTAAAGATCCAACTATCAACTTTGAACTCTTTACCTTCCTTGTATGCTTTTTATATATATGCGGTTTATGAGATTTATATGCTTCTTATATATACATGTCTCCCTTCACCTATTAGCTTAAGCATTTAGACTAAACTTTCTAACATGATATCGTAACTAAATTTTGCCCAAATTATTTCGTGTGTACATTCCCCGTTCATGATATTACACGCGTCGTTTCTAATTTGGCTTACAAATGAGAGGGGTTATTAAAGTATTCCGTATCGCTTGTCTACGATGTTCATATATTTTTTATATACATGTGGTTTCCTTCAACCAATTAACTGAAGACATGTGGCTTCCATCCACCAATTAACTGAAGTTTTCGGGTTCTCCTTTCCAACATGAATAAAGATCGCTCAAAGAGAAAATCATAAAAAGCATGAAAGTGGAGTACAAAAATTAAGGCTAGGCCTTCTTTGGATTTGTAATTCCCTATTAGTTCTTTCTATAAAGCTTACGAGGGGCTTGTCTTCATGGACATGTGGTTCATGAATCTTTTTTATTTTCCTTCGAACTCATGATCGCTAAGAGAATGTCTTCGCCCTTATCCATAGACTACCACAATCAGGTGACCTCAACTCAGAAAGATACTAAGAAGAAAATCAAAAGCCCAGAGGATTTCTCTCTTCAAGAAAGTAGTTTATGAATCATTTATATTATTGATATAAAGAGATTAATCCCTCATTATTCAACAATGTCATTAATATGTGGGACCGAAATCTATTTTTGAATTGGGTTAATACCACGAAAAATTCCAAACTAGTACACCTATAATAATTTTACCCCAAACTAATTTTTTCAGTACCAAAAATTCTAAACTGGTACACTTATGACAAATTTACCCTCAGTTTGTTTCAGTTAAATTTTACTATAAAATTGCTTTGTTAAATGTCACGCAACAGTTAACTGATGTACCAATTTTATGTTTTACCCTCTATTTATCACATGTGTACCGGTTTGTAATTTTTTGTAGTATTAATTCAATTTAATGAAAATTAATGGATGGTAAATTTGTCACAAATATATCAGTTTGGGGTTTTTAGCGGTCAAAATATTAGTATGAGGTAAATTTATTACAACTGTACCAATTTATGATTTTTTGTGGTAAAAAAAAATAGTTTTGAGTAAAATTATCATAGATGTATCAGTTTAGAATTTTTCGTGGTATTAACCCTTTTGAATTTCATGTTCCATTGCATTCTAATTGTTTGGTGACACGAGATATGAGTCTTACGTTCTTACCATTACGCTTCACTTGGACTCTCTGGATGATGCACATGCGTTTCAGCCAGCGACTCGTAATTACCAAACGAAGGCTTGAAAAATTTTAAGTATAAATAGCGGAATCTCTCCGTTTCCAACCCATTTTCTGAAGAGGTCTAGATTTCTTGGCTCTCTCTTACACTTTGCACACCCAAAATACAAAATCTTTCGTCATACACGAACATGAGGGACTTGCAAAAACGCCAAATGGGAGCGGGGAACAAGGCCCTCTCCGAGGCCACCGCGGTAATGAAGAATTTCAGCACTCCGAAGGCAAGTTTGGCTAAGATCGAAGTTCTCGTGTGCCTCACAGCCTTTTTGGTCTCTGACGACCGGTGCTCAGAGCTCGTGTAGTCAGCAATCAATTTGTTGGTCTTCTATAGGCCATAACCGCTCGCAATAATGAGAGATGCTGCTCTTTGACTGACCTTGACCGGCACCATTAAGATTAGAACACAAAGCACTATAATTATTGGCGACATGATCCTGAACATGATCACCAGAAGTGTTACCCCAGTGATCTTGATTGCATATTGCCAAATATAGTTCCTCCACTGCTCGCAGTCCTCGAGGTTGTGGGCAGAGAAGGAGTCCGAGCACCCGAAGAAGATCATCAAGAAAATGGCTCAAACCGGTAACAGCTCATTTCAGAACGACACTTCAGTCATGAGACTAAGCGTGTACGCGATGAGGTAGCTCGAGAGGGTTTATGCTGCCCATAATAGGATCCTGAGCTTCAGCTTCTTGTGCCAACACCTTGACGAGCCGAAGATGGTGATCAAGATTAGTAAAAAGGCTGTGAGGCACACGAGAACTTCGATCTTAGCCAAACTTGCCTTCGGAGTGCTGAAATTCTTCATGACCGCGGTGGCCTCGGAGAGGGCCTTGTTCCCCGCTCCCATTTGGCGTTTTTGCAAGTCCCTCATGTTCGTGTATGACGAAAGATTTTGTATTTTGGGTGTGCAAAGTGTAAGAGAGAGCCAAGAAATCTAGACCTCTTCAGAAAATGGGTTGGAAACGGAGAGATTTCGCTATTTATACTTAAAATTTTTCAAGCCTTCGTTTGGTAATTACGAGTCGCTGGCTGAAACGCATGTGCATCATCCAGAGAGTCCAAGTGAAGCGTAATGGTAAGAACGTAAGACTCATATCTCGTGTCACCAAACAATTAGAATGCAATGGAACATGAAATTCAAAAGGGTTAATACCACGAAAAATTCTAAACTGATACATCTATGATAATTTTACTCAAAACTATTTTTTTTACCAAAAAAAATCATAAATTGGTACAGTTGTAATAAATTTACCTCATACTAATATTTTGACCGCTAAAAACCCCAAACTGATATATTTGTGACAAATTTACCATCCATTAATTTTCATTAAATTGAATTAATACTACAAAAAATTACAAACCGGTACACATGTGATAAATAGAGGGTAAAACATAAAATTGGTACATCAGTTAACTGTTGCGTGATATTTAACAAAGCAATTTTATAGTAAAATTTAACTGAAACAAACTGAGGGTAAATTTGTCATAAGTGTACCAGTTTAGAATTTTTGGTAATGAAAAAATTAGTTTGGGGTAAAATTATTATAGGTGTACTAGTTTGGAATTTTTCGTGGTATTAACCCAATTCAAAAATAGATTTCGGCCCCACATATTAATGACATTGTTGAATAATGAGGGATTAATCTCTTTATATCAATAATATAAATGATTCATAAACTACTTTCTTGAAGAGAGAAATCCTCTGGGCTTTTGATTTTCTTCTTAGTATCTTTCTGAGTTGAGGTCACCTGATTGTGGTAGTCTATGGATAAGGGCGAAGACATTCTCTTAGCGATCATGAGTTCGAAGGAAAATAAAAAAGATTCATGAACCACATGTCCATGAAGACAAGCCCCTCGTAAGCTTTATAGAAAGAACTAATAGGGAATTACAAATCCAAAGAAGGCCTAGCCTTAATTTTTGTACTCCACTTTCATGCTTTTTATGATTTTCTCTTTGAGCGATCTTTATTCATGTTGGAAAGGAGAACCCGAAAACTTCAGTTAATTGGTGGATGGAAGCCACATGTCTTCAGTTAATTGGTTGAAGGAAACCACATGTATATAAAAAATATATGAACATCGTAGACAAGCGATACGGAATACTTTAATAACCCCTCTCATATGTAAGCCAAATTAGAAACGACGCGTGTAATATCATGAACGGGGAATGTACACACGAAATAATTTGGGCAAAATTTAGTTATGATATCATGTTAGAAAGTTTAGTCTAAATGCTTAAGCTAATAGGTGAAGGGAGACATGTATATATAAGAAGCATATAAATCTCATAAACCACATGTATATAAAAAGCATACAAGGAAGGTAAAGAGTTCAAAGTTGATAGTTGGATCTTTAGGTAACCTGAGGGCTAAATAGAAGAATGCCATGTAGTTGGTATCATAAATCGCAAATTCACTAAAAAAGTCTACTTCGGTTCCATGACAAGGAACTCTCAAATGGGTTGCATCATTCTTTCTTTTTCAATTGTTTGGATTATGAAAATTTTGGGAAAGAATACTTGTCATTAACAACGGCGAATGCATCTAGTGGCCGAAAGCAAATTCTAGCTATCGGCAATTCAGTACCAATGGCAAAGTCTGGCTACTACACAAAGCCTGGTGGCTCGTGACGGAGTCTAGCTGTGACATTCCGGATTTTGGCCCATTTTTGGGGTTTATAAAACGTGTAATTCGTCAGTGCGCTTATAATGGAATTTCGCCCGAGAACTGATCACTTTCGAGTTCTTGTTTTTAAAAATAGAAATTCTGCTAGAATCGCACTCGATCGGATTTGGCCGTTAATTAGACCCCGAACTTGACAGTCGATTTCCGGAAGTTTCGGGACAAAATAAATTGGACGGTGTCGATATTATTGTAGCCAGCATCGAGATTGTCAGGAATAGTGGAAAAGTGGATTTTTGGACCGGGTGCGGATTTGGACTGGTAGACCTCCCTCGTAGTGTGGTTTGGGGTATTTTATTTTGGCCGAATTCAAAGTGTTGGTTAGTATTGAGTAATGTTGTAATTTTCCTTGTGATGGGTTTAGGTCAACGAAGCATGAGGTGTTTTTTCTTCTTTTTCTTTTTTCATCTCATTTTTTTTATGTCTGGGAAAAGAAAGTATTGATTCATTCATTGTTTACCGCTGAATCTTATTAAAGTTTATGCTTTTGAGGATAATCTTTAGTGAGGCCTTTTGGCATTGCCGAGTTTATCTCATTCTAAGGATTCTATTAGTTGAAATTTTCAATCCTAACGAGTTTTGCTTTCACCAAATGAAAAAATGTTTATCACCCCATTAACTTCTAACGATTGAACTTAGTGATTTCTTTGACACTGTTCGAATAGAGCATGCATTTGTTTTTTTTTCATGAATTTTGAGCATTCTTTTCATTGAAAATTTCTCTAGATTGGTTTATATTGACCTCTTTCATTTCTACAATCAATTTGGCATAATGATTTCAAGATGCACATATTGGTCTAGTTATAGTTCGGACTCGGTAAAAAAAGGGATTTTATCCAATAAATTTCAGTTTTCTTCTCATTTCAATAGGTTAGTTGAAACTTTTACCATTTTGTTTGCGGTTTTTGATAAAGTGGAAAACAAGTGGGCACGCCAAACGCATTTCCGCATATTAGCTAGTAAAGTCTATTGGTGATGGTGCAAAGTCTAGTTGAATCCCTCCTCTATATTATATTGGGTTGGTTTTGAATAGAGAAGGGCTTTCGTATGTTGCACAACCACCAATTAGACCAAGAAAATATCATTTAACTGAGTTTTGTGATTTTACAAAGGTGATTATGGTGGCATTCTCTTTACAAGAGAGAGAAAGATGCTGAAAGGTGGGATGGAGAGGAAGGAAAGTGGGACTCACAAAAAAAAACCAAAAAAAAGACACCAAGAGAAGGTTTAAGATGTTGAAGGGTGGAACCCACAATAGGTGAAATAGTCCAAATACTTTGTTGGGGAGTGTTTTAACCAAACTAGAAGTGGAAAAAAGGCGGCCCTTAAAAAATGATCCGAAATCTTTACGGATCAAATAAATAATTAAATTGACTGTATTCAATAATGCCCTAATCAGATAATGCCTAAATCTCGATCAAATGAATTATATAACACAGTCTATCTGTAAATAGCAATTGAACAATTCAAATCAAATCGGATAGAATCGTTATCTAATTTGGGTTGCGTAATCTTATCGGAATCTGACTAGATTGTGGATGAGGCGGCTCACGGCGTGTGGCTGGTGGTCTGGCAGCTTGTCTGGAGGATCTCTCATTCGAGGTTTGCTGATAATGGTGTTCACGGTGAGGCTCGCGGGCTGGTGTTGGTCAGGGCTCGCGGTGTTGTTCGGTGACAACTAAGTTATGAAGACAGTGTAGAGTACTGTCAAATTTTTACTCATTCCCGGATGAAGACAGTACTCATATGTGAAGGTTAAGCAAAAGCTTTTAATGATTCTGAATTGAGTATGTGATATACTATATGTTCAGAAATCACCTATGTGAGTGCAAAGTGAGGGCCGCTTCTATGAGAATTGAAAAAAGGTCGAATTCTCTAAAACACTCATGAGACCAGGCGGTGTTCATGGCCAAAACAAACACAACAGTGAGAACCAATTTTGTTCGAGAAACAGTTGTGTGATTTCTATTGTCTAGGCTTATACGAAAGGTCGACAGTTCAAAAACATCAAGTCTACTGATTGACCGAGTAAGTCCGATAGATTTCACTAAGGAAAGTTCAAAGTCTTATACTACTTATCCTGATGCAACGTTTTCTCATGGAATAATCGCACATTGCATCTCATGCATACACGAAGAGCCATGATATTTGAACTTCTCATTCATGTGGGGAATTATTGGGATTTTAGCACCAAAATCCCATAGAATTGAATGAAAAGTGTAAGGGTGAAAGTTTCCCACGTAGTGTCATGCCCCGCACCCTACGAGCCCACGATCATCCCTCGATGGTCGAACATTGAATGCGATGTCCCAGATACGTCGCCGACCCAACCCAAAACATCAGAGATTAAGCACACGCGGAAACAAATAGAAACCACCCGGACAATTAATAATGACAAGGGGGATAGCGATAGCATAAAACAATAACTGCAATTCATACACTTGACAAACACATACAACATCCACAAAGACGATCCCCAAGTTAAACCACAACAGCAGAACCACAATTCTCGAAGGGGGACAATCGTCGCAAACTTAACTCCTCCACAAAAAAGGAAACTCAAAAAGCCGGGTACTTGACCCGTCCTCAATTTCCGAGACACCCTTGCTGCGTCTCCAATTACTCATGGTCGTGGATCTGAAATGGTTATATAATAACCGTGAGAACGAGTCTCAATAAGCAACACCCTAAACCCCACGTAGGCCAATGCATGCCTAGACAAGTCATACATGCAATCAAATCGATAACATATATATAATTCGCATCAATGGACTTACTTCGCTATCCAACCACCTACTCACACTGCACGTTAGTTAATCAGAATAATGAAATAATATCCCAGTAATATAACATAATCGTTCAAGTACCATCCACACTCGTACTCAATCAATTCAACCAATTCAATCAGTCAATTCAATCACACGCTCAACCAGCCAATTCAGTCACACGCTCAACCAGTCAATTCAGTCACAGGTTCAACCAGCCAATTCAGTCACACGCTCAACCAGTCAATCCAGTCACACGCTCAACCAGCCAATTCAGTCACACGCTTAACCAGTCAATTCAGTCACAGGCTCAACCAGTCAATTCAGTCACAGGCTCAACTAGCCAATTCAGTCACACGCTCAACCAGTCAATCCAGTCACACGCTCAACCAGCCAATTCAGTCACACGCTCAACCAGTCAATTCAGTCACAGGCTCAACCAGCCAATTCAGTCACACTCAAATCGCATGCGTGACTGAACATCTTTCTCACGACCCGCGCCACTGCGCCTCAGATCCATTCTCACAAGCACACAAGCCACACAATTTGATCAATTCCAATGGCCGTCGTTAACACGTCCCAAGCCACGATATTCAAATAATTCCAATGACCGACGTAAACACGTCCCGGTCTAACACACCTTTAACGGGCCACCGTCAACACGTCTCAAGCCTGCGTCCATTTGGCACACCGGCCATTCATGCCTTCACACGGACCGCCGTCAACACGTCCCAAGTCCGTAGCCCTCCGATCAATCCGGGCTTAGAATCGACAGGCAAGCACACGTCATGCAATTAAATCAATTCCACACCAATTGCATCAATAACCCATAACCACAACTCAGTCCAATTCACAATTCGCCACCTCAATTCACAAACCCGACGTTCAAGTCGGCCACGCTCAATTACCCAAGTCAAGCAAACCATTAATCCAATTCAAATAGCGCAGTTAAACATAATATGCTCAAATTACATCACGCCCTAGCCGTTCTAACCGAGACAAGTCTATAAGTACTCACGTACAAATCCAATTCACATCACAGCCCATCCCACTTGCCCACAAATCCTTCATTCACGCCTACCACATACGAACAGCAAGCCCACCCATGAATGCCACCACAATATTATCAATTAACCCACCATAATTAGTCATTAATTAAGCCCCACAATTCTCACAATTTAATCTATTAATTACGCATGCACAAAAATTGCCCACATACCACGTTTAGCCCCAAACCGGTACTAATTATCTCCTAGACAAGTCTAATAATACCAAGTGTACTAGGCAAGGTAGGCAAGGTTTAGGGAGTCACTTACCAAGTTTTGGCCCGGAAAAAGTCGGCTCGGATCCAAAATGGCTCGGGTGAACAGTTCGGACTAGGCGCGGGCATGGGCCACACGGGTGCGTTGACCGGCCAAAGCGGGCACAATGGCCGATCGACGTGCCTAGTGCGCAGGCGCGGCGAACGTGCGGTTTGCCCGGGGCGCTCGGGCGAGCGGATGGGCAACGCGCCCGGGCGACGGGCACGGGCACGGGCGCGGGCGCGGGCACGGGCGCGGCTTGGTCGCGCGGGTGACGAGCCGGCCACGGCTTGGGCAGGCCCGGGCACGGCTGGGCTGGCTGGTTGGCCGGGGCAGCGACCGGCGACGGCGGCGACGGCGATGGCGGCGACCGGTGGCGGCGACGACCGGCGGCGGAGGCGGCGGCAGCGGTGGCGGCCGGCGGTGGCGGCGACGACCGGCGGCGGCGGCGGCGGCGGCGGCGGCGGCGGCGACGGCGGCGGCGACGGCGACGGCGACGGCGGCGGCGACGCGGTGGCGAGCTGGAGGGGGAGAGGGAGATGGAGGCTGAGGGTGAAGGAGATGGAGTTGGGGTGGGTGGCGGGGCGACGACGCGGCGGCGACGGAGACGCGGCGGCGACGGCGACGGAGACGCGGCGACGGAGACGCGGCGGCGACGGCGACGCGGCGGCGACGGCGACGCGGCGGCGAGCTGAAGAAAAGGGGGTCAGCCGGGGTGACGAGGCGAGAGGGAGAGGGAGACAAGGGCTGAGGGGTGCGGACCGGCAGCGGTCGGGCAGCACGGCAGACGGCGAGGGACTGGGGAGCCGGCCGGACGGCTGGACGGCGGCTGGGCCTCATCGAGCACGGCGGCGAGCCAAGCTCGCACGTCCGGGAGGGGAAATGGCAGCGTCGGCGGAGCTGCTGGACGACACGACGACGCGACGACAGCGCGAGGAGGGCGGCGGCGCTGGAGGCTGGCGGGGCGGCGGCGCCAGACAGGCGGCGACGGTCGAGCGGCAGTCGGACGAGCAGGACTGAAGCGGAGCAGAAGACCAGAACCAGCGACGTCGGGGAGAAGGAAGAAGAGAGAGGAAAAAGAGGAGAAGAAGAAGAAGGGAAGAGGAAAGAGAGAGAGAGTTGGTGGGTCAATGAGGGGAGTGGGCGGGTCAGACGCAGCAGAGGGGAGAGAGAGAGAGAGAGAGAGAGAGTTGGTGGGTCAATGAGGGGAGTGGGCGGGTCAGACGCAGCAGAGGGGAGAGAGAGAGAGAGAGAGAGAGAGAGAGAAGAGAATGGTCAAATCGCACACAAGTGCGATCCAACGATCACGATTCAATTCTAAAAACGATCTAACGGTCCACAAAAATTTCCCAAATAATAATATAGGATAATGGGCCACAATAAAATAACTCGAAATACACTACGAGGGAGGTCTGTTAGTCCAAATTCGCACTCGGTCCAAAAATTCGCTTTCACACTATTCCTAACAATCTCGATGCTGGCCACAATAATATCGACACCGTCTTATTTATTTTGTCCCGAAACTCTCGGAAATCGACTGCCAAATTCGGGGTCTAAATAACTGCCAAATTCGATCGAGTGCGATTCTAGCAAAATTTCTATTTTTAAAAACAAGAACTCGAGAGTGATCAGTTCCTGGGCTAAATTCTATTATAAGCGCACTGACGAATTACATGTTTTATAACCCCCAAAAATGGGCAAAAATCCGGAATGTCACACATAGGGTAGAAGAGATATGGGAGATGGGTTCAAATAGTTGAGCCTCACAAATGGGTTTGGGCCCCAAGGAGTACTCCACTTTTGTGGAAGAGAGAGGACCTACGTCAAGCTAGGTTGGTCCACCCCCCGCGCGCGCGCCGCCGCCCGTCCAGCCAGCTCGGTTCGATTCGAGTTCACTCTCTATCGGTTTTTATTTATTTATTTTTTCCGAACAGACATGTTGTTTAGAATTTATTTATTTATTATTATTTTATTTTTTTGGAAAAACAAACATCTCTGTTTGTGAGGTTCGGTTCGTCCGAACGGGAAAAACCGAAGCCCTTCGTGACTATTCACGAACCGAACCGGTTTGCTACTATTCACGACCTTGAGTAGGAACCGCCGGCGACTTTTCACTCTCAAAACTCTTTAATTTTCTCCATATACATATATCTGAACGGTTTAGTTCGGAAAGTGACACTTTGTGACATTGGCATTCCGCAAGACATTTTTTCCCGACGCACTCTACGCATATTCACTTCATCATTGTCATTTCGTGCGATTGTTCTGCAAAATTGCGTTCATAGGAGTCCTCCGGATACGTACCGCTTTGGAGGAATGAGATCCGTTCTATCCTGGGAGATGATTGTCCGATATCCTCGGGTACTGATTGAGGGGCCACATTCGTCTTAAGGACACAACGTTATTTCGTTGGGCTCGGATCAACATTTTGTTTATTTGGTTGTGCTGTTTTTCAGGTTTGTTTTCCTAACGTTTGTTTTTTAATTTCTGGTATATGAACTTAGCCAAACTACTCTTACCAAAAAAAAAACTTAGCCGAACTATAATACCAAACTACACTTTCTGCGCCAACTTGAGAAGATGTACTCAAAGAAGAAAAACCAGCCCAATTAGGCAAACCATGCACCAAATAATATATATAGTTTTCATCTATATGCATGTATACACGTAGATAGACCCACATACTTACGCTTCTAGGAAAACCATAGACAATCACAGGTCATATTATCACAATGCTCAAGCAAAGGACATGGATAAAAACCTCCACTAACCCCTAAGTCAAACTCACGTAAGACATCATCTTCGAAAGTAGACATTCATGTAGAGGTACAGATGCATCACGGATGCACATCAGCGTATGGCATGTCAGGGACCTCTCTCCATCAATGCAGCCGCACAACCGCACATAAAGGAAGGAATGGAACCAACTCCTTCATAGACTAATTTGAGGTAGAGACTAGAATGTCCTACTTCATACAGCACAGCTTAAAAATCCTGTTTCAATTTAATAAAGAAAATATCAAGGTAGAGGAAAATTTGTTCACCTGAAAATTCAGTCTTCTAATAATTTAAGTCCTCTAAACTTAAATAGATTACCATGAGGCTAGCAAGGGCAGAACTTGAGCCCAAGGAGCATGACATTGAAGAAAATACTAGTGAGTGCAGGATGTCATTTAATGCTGTGAATTCTGGTTTTCTTGGTGAATTCTTTGCTTGTGATGGTAGTTAAGATTAATTATAGAGATAAGCAAGTAAAGATATAGATGGCTTTGCGGACACATAGAAGAAATGAAAGTTTAAAGTCTAGATTGCTTAACTCAACTTATAGCAATCTACAACAGTTCTCTATTCACAAGGAATGGAGTTCTTTCAGTTCTAGATGAACAACAATTAATATAGATAGCACAAATGATAGTTTTGTATTATTATGGACCTTCTGCGATATAATTACTTTCGCAAATACATAGTATCATTCTTCATCAGCAGCCGATATAATATCGATTTGAAAATCAATTTGAAAATGTTAGTCGCGCAACACTTCTTGATTAAGCTTTGTAGAACACTTGCATGATAGATATCCCGCCATACTATTTGTTTCATTGACTGCACAAATGTTTCTCCTCACAAGCACCAAAACTATGTTCATGTTCGCCTGGAGTTCCACTTGGCTCGACTCGACTCTTCCAAACTCAAACTTGCTTAGGAAAGAAATGTGCCGAATACCTCCTATGACGGCGAGCTTGTGCTTGAGCAAGGTTTACTAGCCTCATGTTGGGCTGGATCCTGCCCTGCCTTACCGTCAGAGCTTAATAACTGTAACCTGGCTTGGCCCGTTCATTGATTTGGTCTAGCATGGTCTATACAGATAAGAGGGCTCTAGTTAAGACATTGACAAATTGATTCATAATGGCCCTGAATTTGTTCAAATGCGAGCATAAGCAGTGATCATTTGTAGTATTGGATGGAGATTGGCCCCCAAAGACATCTTTGATATGCTTTTAGTGAAGTTGCACCAACACTGGACCGAGCTCGTGTAGATCGGAGAAAGGACATGGCAACCGAATCTTCAAAACTGACATCTCCACATAAGCATATGAAACAACCTCTTTGGACAGACAACAAACAAAGAGCAATGACTTCTTAAAAAGGACATGATTTTACAAATCACATTCATAAATATATAGATTCACGGCAGCACATAGACTAGTTACACCCATCAGGAAAAAAAAAAAAGATATCGTAATACCCAGCAAGAAAGCACCGATCAAAACATGCAAATGCCGAAAAGGCGCCCTCGAGCAATTTCGTTGCTTTCACTTAACATGACACCCCTAGTCCTTCACAGTGGTCCCATGCTTCAACAGCATCTACATGACGTCCTGAGGTATTCTTGTGGCCTCCGTCCTCCGTTGTGCAACCTTCGCTTCCGTTTGTTGCTCGAGCTGCTGGACATTAGCGCCAGAATCTCCACTACTCTGCTTGATTGGCACCACATGAAAATGGAGACAGTCATTAAACAGTACGAACCAGCCAACTCCAAGCAATTATAAAGAGAAGACAGTAAAAGCTCCTAAATTTAATGATAAAATTCTGAAATTTAATTCATGCTGCATTATGATGGTTGTAATGTGCTTCGGCAAAGCTGCAGAGCTCGTCAAACTAAGACTTTATGTACGCTGATTTGAACAAGTGCAGGGCATGAGATCTGCGCAAGCATGAGTACACAAGCAGCAGTTCACCGCTATTATTTGATTCCAACAGACATTCCTATATCCTATATTTTCATGACCCAAGAAAGCAACTTGAAGTTCCCTCCAAGACAACAACACTAAGTGCTTAAACAAGTTCTAGTGAACAGATTCCCCAAAATCAACCTAACTACTGCTCTCATCGGTAAATATTATCGCAATCCCATCTTTTATTGATGCATGTTTACATAAGTACTGTACATCCAGAGTCCTTGTGGCCACAGAATGGTCATAAGATAGAACCACATGACTACCATCATAAATTTATCAAGTACAAAGACTCGCTGAATTTAAAGAAAGCAACCAATCCCAATTGAGCTTCGCTTTTCAAGTAGTACAGAGCTGCAAAGCTTTGTCATTTTGAACTTCCAATTACATGCATTTTTCCTTCACAAATGGAAATACCATATTAGGATACTAGATGGAGTCAAAACGACTATATTTTCCTATTCTTACCTCTGCAACCTTTCTCTGAAACTCACCCTCCATTTGAGCAAGAAATGCAACGATCTCCTTCTCTGCCTCTTCTTTGGCTTGCCTTAGCCGAGCCATTTTTGCTGTAAAGAACCAGTTGAGAATCTATTTATACCAATCCAGCAACAAGCAATTACTAGAAGCAAGTAACAGCTTATGAAGTGATGTTATACGTTCACTATGTTAAACCAAAGTCCAGTGCACAATAGTAAGTAACATTCAAAATATACTAATACTAGTTTTACTGCTCCACAGACAATCATGTGTGGCACTGGGGAATTGTACCAGGGTACTGTCACCTCACTCGGATGTAAGGACACATGTGCCTCATCCTTTTTCCTTCGTTAGTTTTTTTTTTTCCTTTTAAGTTTTCTGCAAGAAAACACAGGCCAAGGCCAAATGAATCATACAAGGACCGTTCGACAAAAAAAAAATCGAATCATACAAGGACTGGAGATGCTTAATCCCACAGGGTTGACTACGTGTTTAACAACTAGTTGGCAAGTGTGAATTAAGAGCACAAGATAGGTTTGAATGCTCACACCACAAAGTCACAAAATTCCATATTTGGGCCACCACTTGGGATTTGCTCGTGTTTCCCCTTGTCCAAGACGTTGGTGGGGCATTTTTTGGCCCAACGGTTTACCTACCTAAAATAGGCTTCCTCTTTATAAAGAAAGGGATTAGATGTGTCTATAATTAGTCTTTTATCTGGTTAACCATGACATATCTTATCCTGCCATCTCCTATTAGGTTCACTCTCAAAATCTTAACGACCATACACAACCATAGAGTACTAATTCTCCAGAGAGAACAACTAGCACTGAGATCATGCTAGTTAAGACTAAAGTAAATG
The DNA here is from genome assembly GCA_031216235.1 of Syzygium jambos. Lineage (NCBI taxonomy): Eukaryota > Viridiplantae > Streptophyta > Magnoliopsida > Myrtales > Myrtaceae > Syzygium > Syzygium jambos. The sequence continues at coordinate 14,258,256 of CM062223.1, forward strand.
CACTGGTATAAGTCTGTGATAGATGGTAGATCTAACGTGTAATAACAGTATGTAGACAAACTTCATTTCAGTAAACAAATGGAAATGCTATGAAACTAAGAAACCAATAAGCAGATTTAGAGACATGTTACCCTCTCTGGCAGCATTGGCAATGCACTGTGCCTCTTGTTCTGCAGCAAGCAGCTATTGAATTCCATTTTGTTGTCCCCTGTTGGCTTCCACAGGTGCTGACGTCTTCACGAAAAGTAAGTCAGAAGGAACAGCTACAAATTACTGTGAATTAGCACTCACTGTTAATAAAAGGATTTTGCTTCTTACTGCAGCAAACTCGGGACTTCAGTAAGCCATACAAAAAAATGAAGTTTAAAGGGTATTTGAAGATTCCAGCAAGCACATAGTTTTGGGGCAAACTTGATGAGACAATAGGGATCGAAAAGAACATTGTATCACTTATCAGGAGAATTTGAAACGAGTAAACTCTGCACCGTACTAGTGGCAGCAAACAATGAATTGAAAATGCCCACTCGGAAACGAAAACTTGGAAACTGTTGAGAAAAAACTCCTAGTCACTATGACTGAAGAAGCAAATACAGATAGCAATATTATAATTTAGGACACCAAAACGAAATAATTACGAGAGGCAAAGAAATATAATAAAAGGACGAGAACAATTGAAGACACATGACGATTGACACAATGACCTGACAAATTGTCTCTCCATTCATGCATCTCTTTGATATTGTCTCGCTCAAAACTCAAATCTTTTTTATCATTAAAAACAGTTGAAAGGGGTAAATCTCTGGGCATTACTATAGGAGCTCCACACCCATTTCAGAATGAGCCTACTACTTGTTTTGAGCAAGCTTGACACCGTCGCCCTAGCACGATGCTAGTGGGAGTAGACTCAGGATTATCCTACGCCATGGCACTGCCCAACCTACATCAGACAAACCAAGGCTTCTTTGAGGCCAAGGAGCAACCAGGGGGATTCGAATCAATGACTGGGGGGGCCCAAACAAGGAAAAAGTTATCAGTTTGCTATTTCCAGCACGAAATCATCATTTAATTCCTGTAAATGTCCTCAAGCTGCCATATACTGGAATTGCTGATTGAGACCAATTGAACAAATAAAGAAGACAGGAAACGTCTACACAATTGCAATGGGATGGATCCACGTGAAAAGGCCAGGAAATTTTTGCTGACACAATTGAAACACCTCTAAAGCATTGAGCACCTCCTACGTAGCACAGATCCAACCCCAAAGCCCTCAATAAGCTATCGCAAAAGCACCGACTTCAATTACCAACATATTCTGACTAATATTATGCAAAAAGAGTCAAAGTAATCACTTTTCCAACTAGAAAATAGCAAACCCAACAGATAAAATCAGCTTAAAAGAGAGATTCTTCGATGTGAACCGTGTGTTCAAGTATGAAGTGACCCCTGATCCAGAATTTACCAAAGATCTAAGATTGGACGCAACTGAGAAACGGAAGATCCAGAGGGAGAAAGAGAGAGAAAGAGAGTACCTGAAGAATCGGGTTCGGTCTAGATTCAATTCAGCCACTGATAGTGATTGCGACGCTTTGAGAAACTTCAAAGAGCACTTGTTAACTCTGAAAACAGAGACGGCACTAGAAAAAAGTTGATGCAACTTCATCAAGAATTATGCTCCCTTCTACTTTACAACGGCAAAATAGCAATATTGCCTCATCCAGCAGCCCATTCTGTTGATACCCACATATCATAGAAGTACAAATGATAGAGCTATCCCACTCAAAGGCCACCATGTCAACATCTTTCCAGCATCCACCGTCCTTCCACAATGAGTGCACATATCAAGCAAAGCTGCTTCCACACAAGCATTTGCCAGGAGAACAAACTTGATAATAAACCCTTGCAACTTCTCACAAAGTTTCCCTGCCCCGAGCAACCCACACGCCTTAGCAACAGTAGTTAAGGTGTGGTCAGGCAATTCCAAGCCCTCCCCCACCATACTCACAAATAGATCGAGCACTGCAAAAGCTTTGCCATTTACACAAAACCCTGCCAAAAGGGCGTTGTGAGAAACACAATTCTTCTCTGGCATTATATGAAACGTTCCCATAGCCGTATCAATCAACCCAAAATCCACATAGGCTCTAATCATCTCAGTCCAAGTAGTGATCCCTCGTGTCCATATTCTCAAACAAGGCCTCCACATCATCTATGGATCCACATTTTGCATAAAATCCGATAAGTGCATTGTTCACACTCAAGTCAGTCTCCAAACCAATTATGACCGCATGAGCATGAATTTGTTTTCCTCTAATTAAACTGCTAGTATCAGTAAAGGCAGTCAGCATTGCAGAAAGAGTCATCTAATCAGGCTCTGAAACCATCGATTTGGTCCATTAGCTAGTGTAGAATCTGCTCATCTCCTCAGCACCTTCATCTTTGCCAAGCTGCCTAGACAAAATTTTCCGAAAACTATGCTTTACGGATGCCCTAGTGACCTTTCAATGTTCTCAGCCTTAGCTGGAGATGAATAAGACTCTGTTCTGGAAAGACTCAGTTTCACTTTCTCAGACCATCCCTTTTTCTCGGTCAAAACTTGTTTCCGTGAACTTCCCCACTTAAGTTCTCTGTGCAGATTTCTCAACATATTTTCCCAGTGGCCATCAGGTACCAATATCGATGAAGTTCTAGGAGATTCAAAGTCAGATGACATGCTATGGCCTCTACTCACCATTTGCTCCCTCCATACAAAAGCCCCTATGGGCAAAGAAAGCTCTAGAAGTATTAACTTTCAGAGCCAACACCAGCAGTGACTTCGTGCTGTCTGTTAGTTTCTTTAGATCAAGGGCAACTTCAGTAAGCTCTGAAGAGAGAAAATAGCATTCTCATCTACAAGCAGGGAAGATCTCAAGCAAAGTATGATAGAAACAGCAATACTAGCAATAAGTGCTCCCCGTGCTGAACTGAGAATCTTGAAGGTAGATCCTTTGTCATCTTCAGCACTTGGGTCTACTTTACCATTGTTTTGTGCAAAAACTCATCCAAGATTGCCAAATGGTCTTTAAGTGCAAAGTTATGACCAAATAAACGCGTAACCAGTGAAATGCAAAGTATTGTGGCTCAAACCCCAGCTCATTGATAGGGATGGCCACGGGCATGGATTCCCCATGACCCAGGGTGCCCCGCCCCATTAGAGGTGAATTTGTGGTAAGAAAGCAGGGAACTGAGGGGTAAGTTCCTTGCCGCACGTTCCCCGGGCCTGTCCGGAGCCCATCCCTATTCACAAGGTGACTGTAGAGAAATGAATCAACAGTAGATAGCAGATGGTACAAAGCGTCTGAAGCCTCAATTACAGGAGGCAGGCCAGAATCAAATTCATTAACACTTCGCACCTTGGATGTATTTCCTCCATAAATTCAGGTCTCCGAAGGTATCAAAGAACTTTTTTAATATCAAAATTAAGGATAAGACCGTTTTATGAAACAATAACTCATCAAACTTGTTAATGGAGTTCTCTTCGCAAAGCCCTCTCGCTTGAGAGAGATATTCAATGTCCACAAGAAGAACATATGCCAATGGCACCAAGAATTGGTGCATCCCTGTTGAAGGAAAAAGTGAAATTTAAGGCCAATGCATCTGATGAACTTCACATGTAAGAAATGTCGAGATATTGTGCATTGTCAATGTAATTTAAGAAAGATGGCAGTAAAAGTGATAAGTGATTTCTTTTATGAGAAAACAACACGCAAAGTCCTTTCCTCACAAGTACTTAAATCTATCACCTCAAGTTCACATTCATTATAGGCCCCTACATTCAGCATTTGCAAGATGAATAACATTCCGAAGAAATACGTTAGAGCTATAACACTCAACGCACAGTCATTCAAATAAATGAAGACCTATATTGTAAATATTCCTTATACATGACATTCGCTTTGTATGTATGGATGTCCAAGGCACCACAACAATTTTTTTTATGATATCTGAAAAGCACAAGTGCAGGATCCAGCTACCTGGATGCCCATGGAACACCCAGCAGTCCCCAATGAACACCATGAGAAGATTGTCCTTAGAGTGCAGGTGTCCAAAAGTAACTTCCATCGTCTGGATATAAGCGCGATAATCCTAATCTACCATCTTCTTTAGCTCATAATTCCTAAAGAGGTGACCTCAACTGCTATCCGGTAATGGATAACATACAGCTTTTCACTCATGCAGGTATTTAAATTACCCAGACACAAAAGCTACCATTCGATAGAAATCAGGAATAAACCACATTCACCCTGACTATGGTCGCATTGCATGCGGGTAAGACCATTATTGAACAAAGTGAAGAAATAATGATCGTCATTGTCTAATAAAACAACCACATGTCCTACTTACTAGTTAAATGGTTCTAAACCATTAAACCCTAAAAGCACTCGACCCTAATTATTGTAATCCTCCTATTTATGCCTGCAAATGTTGCCCTTTTCACATTCAGAATTAATCTTGAAAAGCAAAATTCCGGTCTAAATCCTTAATATTGTCTACCAAAAAAATCCTCCTACTTTCCCTATTCCCTTTGTTCATATCGTTGGACCAGTCAGTACCCATAAAAGAGAAAAAATTTCATGGCTTCTTCAGAAAGAACAATTGATGATTTGTTCATCATAAAGGATAAGTGTAGAATCTGAAAAAAGAAACGTTCTCAAAGGTAGTCAATAACAACCGCTATTTGACAGGGAGAACAGCAACAGGACTTAAATTAACCTGGTCCATCGAAAGTCAGGTGAATTACTTCCATTTTTTAAAATATGTGGATCACAGAATACACCTTCACAAGCTCGGATTTCTGAGAGTTGTAAGTAAGCACACTTAACTCAAAAAAAAAAATAAACAAAATCAGATTGCGAAAGTACATCTAAATTCTGTCTCTCAAGGTTAAGCTTCAACAATATTTGCATTTAAGAAACTTGCTTTCAATGAAAAGAACAACATGAACTCAAAACTCTTTACCACACTGTGAATGATGCAGCAACAGGTAGTTAATATAAACAAGAAAATGCTCCTTGACCAAAATTAGTAGAGTTTTTAACAAAATCAAAGTTTCCGAAAGCGAATTCTATATCTTTTCAATAAGTTTTCCTTGGAGCTGTCTCCGATTGATTGCCCCAAGGCTCTATAGAAACAGAGAGGAAGTTGCAGAACATCCTTTCACTTGTTCAATCCCATTCACAACTGTCATTAATGACTGTTATCTCAGTTTTTGGTAGTTCTCACTATACAGGTCTAAGATGATAGAGCATCTTGACCCAGCAAAGCTTCTAATCATAGAAAGAGATAATAGTTAGTCAAGCACAAGCCAGAGAGCAGACAAACAGCAATGACACGGTTAAAAAGTTCGAAAATATTCAAAAAATGTACATGGCACTTGCAAATTTTATCAATGACAATACACACAAGATACATATGATAAAACGGGTAACAAAAGGGACAAAAGAATAGAAAAGACTATCTATCTATTCAAAAAAAAAAGAAAGAAAGAAACGACTAGCAAATGAAAAAGATAACTTTGAGAATCATATGGCAATCTTGGATGGCACCCATACACACAATTGGAGCTAAAGATATGTCAACATCATATGATCATGGAAAACAAATGCAGCTGAAAGGTTCACAAAGACAAGCAAGCAAGCGGGGGCAGGAAGACGTAAAGAGCAATGGCGACATAGACAAACCTGTTGACCAAATGTCTATTGATCCTATGAAGCTATATCTGCTATTAATGCCTGGAAGCGAGCCATCACGAATCAGAGAGAGCAAGCAATATGCAAGCTAATAACGTTGGAGCCAAATTAGTTTTCTTCTGCATTAGCAAACAAATCCTTTCAGGAGCAGGTTGACCTTTTCTACCTCCCCTCTTGAACATAGTGAAGCAACCAGGGAATAGAAAGAGTCAAAGTCATTAAGCTTAGCTTTCGTCGCCCTCACAGCATCCTCCACATTCTTCACTTCCAATGGCCAAATTTCCAGAACTTTATTACCAAGGTCTGTCATAGACCTTGCAACATCTGTTTTAAATCCCTCTCCCTCATAACGCATGTTTGGTTTTGCCAACTCATTAAAATCAGCATGGAATTTCTGAATACGATGATACATGTTGCCAATTTCATCGAGGAGAGTAATAGCTTCTTTTATATTCCCTTGCTCACATAAAAGCACAAGAAAATTGTTCGATTCTGTTTCAAACTCAGAGTCGACTTTGTCTATCAGCTCCACTATAGGCTGAGACTGAAGCATTTCTCTCAACACATTCCTTGCCTCTTCCATCCTTCCCTTGGCACTTAGACCTCTTAGCAGATACTGAAAACCCAACAGATCAGGTAAGATAGCTTTATTCTTGAACTCAGAAAAAAGGGTGAGAGCCCCTTCCATATCCCCACTTCGGCAAAAGCCATTAATCACGGCACTTACAGTGAATGCATCCACCTTAAGGCCTTTCATCTCCATTTCATGAAGAAGCTGCAATGCATTGTCCAACATACCAATCTTAGAATAGCTATCAATTAATGAGTTGTAAACATGAGTACCAGGTTCGAGCCCCTTACGGATCATTTTCTGGAAAAGTAGTTGAGCATCAATCAGAAATTGCTCCCTGCATAGAGCATCAATTAGTGTACCATATGTGATCCCAGATGGAACCAGACCAACTTTCTCTAGAGAATCACAGAGCCGAAATGCTTCCATTAATTGACCCTGGCGGCACAACCCATTAATGACTGAATTGTAAGAGACAACATTGAGGGCTATCCCCTTCTTCCTAATGAAAGAGCAAAGATCAAGTGCCTGGTTAAGATATCCTCGCTTGCAGAGACCATTGACCATGATTGAATAATCAACCACATCCATAGGAACATGATCTATCGTATCCATGAGTAGCTTATATGCATCTAAAACTCTGTCATCCTGTATAAGTATCTTAAATACAGATGTAGTTAAGGTGACAATTGACTTTCCCTCCTTCATCTTGTTGACAAATTGAAGGGCCCTGTCGACATCCTTCAAGCTTAGATATCGTGCTATTGTTTTTCCAACTTTAGGGTCACCACTTCCATATTCTTTAACAAATTTACACAGAAAAGGCTCAATCATGTGTTTCTTCCCGTCTATAAGTCCTTTGAGCATTAAAAAGTAAGACTTGCTTGTAATGAGCAAGCCATTCCTTCTCATCAACATGTAAATCTCCAACGCGGACTCTGAAAAACCTTTTTTGCACAAAAAACAGATAGCCTCGTTACATACCTTATCGTGTATTTCTGAGGGCAGTTTCTCAATTCTGACAACCAAATTTAAGACTCCATCGGCATTTTGGTCTCTAAAAGCTGCCTTAATCAATACCTTACAAATGCGTGTGTCTGCGGGCAAATCCTTTTCAATAAGTTCAAGAAATACATCAATGGCCATATCAATCATGGCTTCCCTGCACAGGCCCTGGAGGATACAGTTGTAACATGCAACAGAAGAAATTGATGTCTCCCTGAACTCATCAAATATCTCTAGCGCCTCATCTATTCTTCCTAGTTTACAGAATCCATCAATTAGTGTACAGTACGTAATGGAATCAGCAGTTAAATTCAAATTTGCCATTCTCTTATAGAGTGCATGAGCATCTTCAAATGCTCCCACCATGAATGACGCCTTAATTAGCATGTTACACATGACAATGTCCATAGAAAATCCAGCTTCTTCAAACCTCTGCCTTGTGTGTAGTACTCCCTGGACATTCTCTTCTCCAATGTACCCATGCAACAAGGTACTGTATGTAACAACATCTGCCACAACTCCCTTGGAGAATTTATCTGCCTCGCATGTTCTCTCAGATTTGCACAGTCCGTTCACAACAGTATTGTACGTAACGACACCCGGACTAATCCTCTTCCGATCCATGTCACTCAGCAAATCAAGAACAAGATCAAAATCACCTTTCCTACAAGCGAGATCTATCAAAGTTGCATACAGAAGTTCATCCGCAACCATCCCTATATCTTCAATAGTCTTAAAAATGTTATATGCTTCTTCCAGTTTTCCTTTCCGGCAAAGTCCCAATATCACCACGGTGTAAGTAACTAGGTTGGGTTTCAATCCTTCTTTTCTCATCTTCGACAAAAATCCAACCGCCTTTTCTGCATTTTCTTCTCGAGAAAATCCCTCCATAAGGACAGTATAGCTAACAGCATCTGCACCGATTCCTTTCTCTAACATTTCACTATTCTTCCTAAAAGCCTCCATTACAAAACCTTCCTTGAGATAACCCCAGACCCAACAAGTAAAAAACACGACATCAAAAGCCAGACCCTCCTCCTCCATCGCACGAAACAAATTGCCAACCTCGTCAACCCTACCTAACTTACAAAGAGCATGTACAAGGGCAGTGTAAGTGACTAGATTGGGACGTAAAGCGCCCGAAATCTTGGCCTTCTCAAAGAACTCAACGCCAAGTTCTGGTTTCCCGATTCTGCAAAACCCAGCAATAACAGAACTACAAACGAAATTATTGAAAGGGTATTCCATCTTTTCGTCCGCCATCAACTCCATGACCTCAATCGCTCTTCCCATCATCCCGCGAGAGCTAAACCCATGAATTAAAGAGCAAACAGTATAGGAAGAAGGCAAGACACGACACCCACTCAAGCAGTCACGAAAAACTGACAATGCTCTTTCCGGGTCCTCGCGATGGACACAGTAGCCTTGAATTATAGAGTCCCAGATGCGGTTCTTGGCAAAATTCGACGCCCTGGCTGTCGGGGACCTCATGAACCGCTCTGCTTCCTCGAATTTGCGGAGTTCGAGAAGAGCCCGCGTGAAGATGAAGTGAGTGCGCGAGTTGGGGTGGACATTGTTTTGCTCCAGCTGAGACAAGAGGTGGATGATGGAGTCGAATTTGTGGGATCGAGACAGGAAGAGGAGGTGGAGGTTGAAGTGCTTGATGGCGGGAGTGAACCCTCTCTTGAGAAGAGTCTGGACGGACGAGGCATTGCATGCTCTCTTGTTGGAGCGAAAGGAAGAGAAGGAACGGGAAAGCTTGGTCGGGGACATGGAGAGAATCCAGGGAATGTTGGTGTTGCGGAGCTGCTCGCGGACACCATCAAGGCTGACGGATTTGGCCGAGGGAAACACGAAGAGCCCCCTACAGACGAGAACTAGTGAAGACAACTGAGTCTCTTAATCTAATGAAATTGACGAGATCCAGTTCCTTCTGTTTTGAAAAAAAATATATATTTTTTCTCATTTTTTTAACATTTGGTTTGAATCAATGGAAAATATTTTCCTACTCAACGAAAAAAATTTCCTATCAAAGCTTAAATTCGGGAAAATTTTTGGAAATATGATTAGCTATCTGTAGGAACTTGGATTCGAAACTTTATATTTGGATACAAAAATCCCAAGGCCTTGGGCAGCTAGGCTCAGGTCCATCGAGGCCAGGCTCACCACCTCGGTGTCCCGGGCCCGGTCCCCCGTCGCCCGCTCCCGGGTCCATGAAGGTAGGGCCCGAACCCTTGGTGCTCGTACCCATAACTTAGGCATACCAACTCGAGTCCATAAAGGCCATGTTAGGGTTCCCTATGCTCAAGCTCTGGTCTAGGTCTACAAAGGCTATGTATGGCTCCTTGACACTCGGACTTAGGTTCGATCAATGAAACATTTGCTCCTATAAAAATATTTATCTAAACAAATTCGAATTTTCAATTTTTATAAATAAATCGAAATTTTTACTTTTTTCAATTTTTTTAAAATCGAAAATTTTATTATGTTTAATTTTTATCTTTTCTTTTCTTTTTCTTTTTTTTTTCTTTTTCCTTCTTTCTCAGCCAGTTGCCACCCGGCGAGCTTAGGCCTTGCCAAATCGAGGGAGCTCATTGCCTCTAGTGGCAAGCCTCGAGCCTCGCTAGATCGAGCGAGCTTGAGCGAGCGAGCTTGAGCCTCATGGCGTTGGACAAGCGTGGAACTCACCTATGGCTAGTTATGGCCAACGGCCGACCAAGGAAGAAAAAAAGGAAAAATGTATAAAAATAATTTTTAAAAAATATGAATTTTTTGATAATTTTTCATGTTAGAGTTTCCTTACCAAACGATTAAAAATATTTTCCAAGTCTTTTTAAGTTTTAGCCAAACACCAAAAAATAAAAGTTATCTTCATGGAAAGTATTTTCCAAAGTTGGTACATTTTCCTCAAAACAAACAAACCCTAAGAATCCAAATATTCGCATGTGGAATACTCCCTAACAAGAAAATGTAAGGTCCAGTAGGCTATGGGATAATAACATAAATGATTCATAAAATTTGATCCAATGTGTAATCTGATCTATGAACTTTTAATTTGTGTAATGTAGACCCTGAACTTTATCCGATATGTAATGTGATCTGTAAACTTTTAATTTGTTTAATTTAGTCCTTTAACTTCTGGTACGTATTCAATTTAATCCCTGAATTTTAATATTGTCATTCCAATAATTCAAATTCAAGGATAGCATTAAATATTTCCAAACACTAAATTGAATATGTATTAAATGTCCATGGGACCATATTGAATAATTTAAAAGTTTAGAGACAACATTACATATTGAGCTAAAATTCATAGGACTACATTGAACAAATTAAAAGTTGAGGAACCATATTATACATTGGGTCAAAGTTTAGACACAATTTATGTCATTTTCCCTATTTTTTACTGGACTAGCCCCGCATACAAAATTCTTTGAATCTAAAGTCAGAAAATATGTACTTGTTAAATTGGTAATTACTGATATTTAAGGACTATAAATTTCATAATTAAATTAAGGATAGTCTTGACAGTCAAGAATAATTACTTAAGATAGGTTCAATTAATTTACGAACTTAAAAGGAACATTGCCGTGGTTAGGTAAATTTACTGGAGAAGAAGAAATTTACGATAAAGACATTGTTTACTGTTTCTTGAGTGAAGTTATTATCGTTAGAACCATATGAGAACTTGATGTAATTTTTTATTAGTAAAATTAGAGTCCTAATTGTAATTCATATGGACTTGAAGGTCATTTGCAATTATTGAGGTCAACAACTACTAATCGTAGGCTCTATGGCTTGAAATAATTTGAGATTAGTTACTGTGGGACTAGTTAATTATTATGAGATAGCATTTTCATCTTACGAACTCTATAGCTAAATTACTATTTGAATCAGAAAAGTACTTGCTATAGGTTTAGTTGAAATTACGACTTCAGACAAATTACAATAATCAAGAACAGTTTCCATAAGATATAACCTGTTGAGGAAATAAAATATCGTTATCCATTACTAAACGATAGAATTGTCGAGTTACGTAGTATAAAAACAATTTATAACTAGTGATGAAAGTCATTGACCTCAATGAAACTATCGAACATTTGGGTAAAATTATTGCATTATTAAATAATTACTATTGACAACATTAGAAGTTCTAGTGAGAGAAATCACTCATTTCAAATGCCAAAACTACGATTTCAACTTCTTTTGAATATTGAAAAGACTTTAAAACTCCCTATCTAAACAAATTTTTGTAAGAACAAAAATGTAACCTAAATGACATAAATTTCACTATTGCAATTCATCTTAATATCTGACATGGATTTTGATGGAACTTTTTTTTAGAAAGAAATGTTTAGGCTTGTAACTAACGATGGGATGACTTTCTATATAATAGTGATTACTATATTTTTTTGGAGGGTGCAAGAGGGAGGGCGATTCTTTCATAATTGATTTATTTCCTTCACGTCTATATAGTATACATAATTTTTTTTTTGTGGGGACCCGTGGCTGTGTAGACATATAAAGACAATGTGCAATTAATTTTGAGATATTTTGTGGTGTCTATCAGCTTTTTTTATGTCGTTCAAAGATATCATAAAATAAAAACAGGCTGAAATTAGCCTCTATTTATTTTGCGAAAAATAAAAATATTTAGAAAATATTTTTTCCTAAAATTAATCGCTTATAATGTTTATAAAAATGAACGAATAAAAAATATTTTCTTCATCCATGAAAATATTCAAACAAAAATTATTATTGACAATAAAAACATTTTCTATTAACTAATTATTTCAAGCAATATAAACGATCATTTTAAAAAAAATATATTTTTCAAATGAACCCTTAAAGAATCATAATCTGATTGAATGAAAATATTATATATGTCACTCTCCTTTGGGCATCAAGATGTAATGGCCTTTGATTTAATTTTTGATTGAGTGGGAATTTTCTTGAGATTTTTAGTTTACTTTATGGTATGTCAATAACCCTTAAAATTTGACCCAAAAAAACAATAACTCTTAAATTGTCATACATCAGTAATAACAGACAATAAATTGTTTTCACTGGCTAAAATTGCAAAGAAAGGATACAAAGAGAGCGGCCTATTGAACAGCAAAAAAAAAGTTTTATTCACCTTCCATTCAATACATTGAAAAACAATGTGACAAACAAATGAGCAAAATGCGCAGAGATGACGCTCATTCAAACGCTCAAAGCACAGCACACATCAAAGAACAGATAAGCATCTCACAACATTCTGAGGGTAGTCCAGGTGACCCCAAGAACCATCCACCAGACCTCCTCCGATAATGAAATCCATGAAGCAATTACTCATTTGATGATGCCGGGCCTATTGGGTTGCGCTTTGGCTCTGGTATTGTGAACTCGTTTAGGTGCATCAGGGGTTAAAGCATACATCTTCACCGCGAATAATTCCTGAGGTAATCCCTTCTGGTCCTGTAACGATTCAATGGATTCAGGCTGTAGATCATAAGGGAATCAACAATAAAATGCATGGAATAGCTAAGCTCCATGTAATACATTCAGGCTACATAACAGAGAAGAACCAGTAGAATTCTTCTAGATGTTTGATATTTCAAACAGTAAAGTTGCATTAAGAAATCGCAAATTCGTCACTTCCCAAAAATATCATTTTCCAGATTAAGTTCAAGTAAATACAAATGGTGATTCAAATGAAATCCTTTGATCCAATATAAGGTTTAGAGGGTGTCAGTGTGTAGGAATGCTGTTATGAGCCTAACGAATGCCACAGTTCATCAATCTCATGCTGAGTAATTCATTAGCTATCCCCACCTGATGAATTTCCTAAAAGTTCTTGCAAAGTCTTATATATTGTTGCAGAAAATCAAGTGGAAGGAAATACAGTTTGTACCATTCACATTGGCAGAAACAATGATGCTCATTGGTCAATGCAACAGACATGCTTGTTATGTAGGATTTTACCACAAGGAAACATAGATTAAGTATGTATTAGGAGGACTGAAACCTTTGATTTGAACATATGCAATCCACACCGGTGGAAGAGCTCCTTAAAGTACGTATCGGACCTAGTGATGCTTCGATCTTCCTTGTCTAACACAAATCCTGCATACAGAAAAGTCTGGCTCATGAATCTCGAACGCTATTGGGAAAATAAGTAGAAAAAATTTGATGTGAACCAACATCAGGCTATTTATTTGAAGAGTCCTCAAGTAATCCTTCTTTTCTATTTTGTGGGAATCCATAGATCCTCTTTCAATGAACCTTAATGCATAGCCAAAGCCATTGTTTTTCTCAACCCCAAATAGCAAGCAATTGCATCTTCTTTTTTGTTGTCTTAAAAAAAATCGTATGATATGAATTGACTTTCTCTTAACAGAATCATAACCTCTCTTGAACACCTGTTAGACATGATTTGACTTTCTCTATCATCAACTTTTTCACTAATATATTTTAATCTCATACATCAAAATTGAATGATACCGATGATGAAGTACTGGTAGACACTATGCTCTTCTCAATTATCATAAATGTCGGCACTTTTGTGGATACCTAAAAGAGTTATAGCCTGGTATACCAAAATAATCTGCCAAGTACAATATTTTAGACATTCAGATATCTATGCGCTTGGAAGGTAGTAAAAGACCTCAGTCTGACGTGCTCTCCTGAACTACTTTTAACTCTCTAGCCTACTTATTGGAATGCATCATCGACTCTTTCAACATGCTAAATTATACACTTGATTTTTCATTATCATTTATAAGATACCCATTCTTTTCAAATTACCATTCTTTCCCTTATTCTCGTATAATTGATTCAAAAAGTATGATTTCGTAGATTATCATAGTTACTGACTCTGAAAGTCTGGAAAATGTGGAAAGGGTCATTATTTTCATATAATAACATGCAAGAATACTATATACAAACTCCATTCATAACAAACTTCTAATGACCCCAAGATGCAACTATGGCATAGTTCCAGCAAGAAACTGTCCTGAGCCTGACTCAGTGCATGCGTATATTAACTTCTGTAATTAATATCACAAACTCCCTGATTCAAACATATGAACAAACAAAATTAAGCTTACAAGAATAGCATATCGATTAAAGCTTTCCTTTTTAGTACTGGTTCCTGTCCTCATATTGTTGACTTTTCTGGAAAGTTAAGGTCTGCATGTTTGAGTTAACCGTATCATCTTATATTATCAGGTCTAACCATAAATTCATCATCACTGAGAGTAGAGTATGAAAGGTGAAATAAGTACCACTTCTAGCAATATTCTCCTTCAGGACGAAAAGCCCACCAGGTTTGAGGCCAGCCTGAAATATATTTTGCTGAAGACATGAGTCATTCATAAAAGCAAAGTAGCAGAAAGGGAAACCCAAAGACACTCCATAAAATGTCGCCACTTATCAGTTACCTATATGCCATTTCAAGGCAAATTAGTTTGGTTAGATATTCTAGAAAAGAAGGCTATTTGATTGGTCGATAACTGATAATGTCGATACAATGGCAAATTACCATTGTATGGCTAAAATGATCATGGAAAGTATATGAATTTGGAGTCATGAAGGCCTCAGAATAACGTAACAGAAAAAAAAAAATAAGGCCTTAAGAGTGATATTATATAGACCAGCCACTGAAGGGAATATAATAGTTCAGATTAAAGCACGGATGCCATAAATCTAACATTGGTGAAGAATCAATGTTAACTAGAATTTCTTGCTACAGATTCCATTAACTATAGCAATTTGAGTCATTTTATGACCAATTATGGGGAGGATTTGGTATTGTCCTGACAAGGGTAGCAAGTTAGTGCCAGGGGAAAAGCACGGATCAAACATATTAGAAATCAAGAGAATAGAGAGTCCTTTGCTCCACTTCAGTCTTGTCACTTCTTTCCTCAACTTCTCATTCTTAATTGAATCTTTTCTTTTACTTTTTTTTTATCTATTCCTTTCTGAGAGCATCTGCAGCACAATTACTGCTTATGAGCAGCTAAAAAAGGCCAAGCATAGTTTAACAGATATATAAGGCCTCGTTTGGTTCCATTGACAAGCAATCCATAAGTGGATCCTCAAACCAAGTATTTCCATTTCATAGAATTTAATTCCTTTTCGATTGCTGGGATGACAGAAAAATTTAGGTCTTTAGAAGAAAACACATCTCAGTCATTGAACACCCAATGGCAGAGAATTATTCATTTCTTGTTCTTTTTATCTCTTTTCTTTAGTCTCTTCTTTTATTTTCCTCCTTTTCCCTTTCTGGTCTTCTACGTTCTTCCCCACCCAACCACACACAGCACATCTGTTGTCGCAAAGCCACCCCCACCTGTTGCCATCACAATCCCTCACTGTCACCCCTCCATCGACCAATGACATCAATCTCTTGCCTGCTCAAGTCATCCATTGCACCTCTCTCTCTCTCTCTCTCTCTCTCTCTCTCTCTCTCTCTCTCTCTCTCTCTATGCGGAGCATGCAACCCGGCCCATAGAGGTCGCAACCTCTGTTGATTCTCTATGCCGAAGGTCACTTAACTTGCGTTGTTGCGCAAGGCCCAAGACCTCCATGGCCTTGAAGTCTTGCTTGAGCAACAGAGAGAGAGAGAGAGAGAGAGAGAGAGAGAGAGAGATGTGCAGTGAATTGAGTGAACTTACCAGTCTTTAGCAAGTTTCAGAGCAAGAAAGAGAGAAAGATGTGCAAGTGAGCTCACACGGCAGTAGAGGCGATGGCAGCAGCATGTTGGGTGAAGTAGGAGATGATGGGGGTTACAGTTCCATGGTTTTAGGGTGATTGACAATGGTTAAGGTGGAATTGGAATCCCAACACTAACTATTAGTAGGAGATGTGATTCTATTTTTTTTTGAAGAATCTAATTTAAAGAGCAATTCGATTCCATGTTGAAATTTCTTTCAAATGCAATAATCTCAATCTTTGCATTTCAATTCTTCCAATAATCGATTTCTCAGGGAACCAAACATGGCCTAAAAGTATTTACACACAGAGAAAAAGCTCGAAGTAAGAAAAAAAAATCTAACAAAGCAGCTCATTACTGCTTTGCTTCTCCATCTTCTTCTCAAATTTTATCTTTTGTTTCTCAACTTTAGGAACAAGGGACAGATAATTGACCAGGTGACTATCTACGTTCTTCCCCTTGCATGCCTCTCAAGACGAAAATATTTGACAATGCAAATACTATAAAAGAATTTAAGCCACAAATAAATATGTGAAAGGCATTAATGATCTCTGTACTTTTGCCTGAAATTCAGAACCGTCCCTCTGTTTCTTTTTTGTACAAAATGATCCCTACGCATTTTAAAAAATGTCACTATTAGTCCTTTGGTTAAATTCAGCCGCCACAGAAACTGAGTTGGCAATCGAAAAGTTAAGGTGGCAATCTGAGAACAAATGTCGTGGCTTTAATGATGTTGCTGATCTTGTCATTATAATAAAAAAAAATGGAAAAAATTATGTGAGAAAAATGAAAAAATAAGGACAAAAATTTCAATGAAAAGTCACATAAAAAAACAAGTGGATAGAGCACTTGGTGATTATACAATCGAACCACCACCACCACCACCCCCGCCCAATACACACACACACATAAAAAAAAACGAGTGGTCCCTGCCCACTCGACGGCAACCACCAATGTCAAGGTTGCCTGTTTGCAGCAACCACCACAATGATTGTCTTCATGTCTGTCACAGTGGTCGCATGAGACCGCCACGACAGATAGAGCCCCCCTGACGCGATGGTTGCCTGTCAAGAGTGACCACAGTCAAGGTGTGGCCCCTATCAACGGTGTTTTGGTGACCCCCACAACTGTGGTCTCAACTCCAGCAACACATGCACAACAAGGAGGGGGCATATCCAGCACCACCATGTGATGGGATCACCCGAGGGGTGCGATCACCAAGCGGTGGTTGCAGGCATTGCCTATGGCATGCAGGTTACAGCCCGATTTTTTTTTTTCATTGGTATGGCAAGGTCAGAGAGAGAGAGTTTTGAATAAATGCAAAGAAGTCCACAAAAACCAGGTTAGCTTTAAAAAAAAAAAAGGCCCACGTCAACAATTTTTTAAAGAGTCAACATGTTAGCAAAATCAGTCACCAGACCAGTGCAAGGACGGACGGTGGCACATGTTAAAAAGTACAGGAACCATTTTGGAAAAAAAAAGTGGAGGGATGCTTTTGAATTTCGAGCAAAGGTATAGGGACCAATAGTGTCATTTCACCAAATAAATACTCATTCCAGGAATAATAACTAGCAAATAAAAAATTCATTAACTTTTATTCTCTAAAACACCTGACACCAACAGCAAGCCCCAAAGCTCATCAGACATTTTGAGCAGCAGTCCAACCTCCAAGGAATTTTCACAATAATAGCAGCCAATTGTCTTTTATAACAACAGCTGAACCTCAGAAAGACTACTGCTACAGCAATGATAGCAGACACTATACTTTCCTAGGCCTATCTCCAGTTGGAACTCCAATATACATCAGTATCAAATTAAAGATTTTGATCATGCTTCACATTTCTAGGTTTCTTAGAACCTGGAGCAGTTTTACACTGTTTTCTTAAGGGGACAATAGTTGACTTACTTTGGCTCTCATAAAGAACGATATAAAGTCATCATCTGCAAGATGGCCAATGCACCACTGAATCCATATGACATCATATCGTCCTACATCAGGTGTGAATTCCTAAAACATAAACAAATGAGTTTCAACATGAAATAAGTACACCACTTACATACTACTTGTACAAGTGAAAGTATAGCAATCCAGTGGGACAAAGCAAACATTTCTAGAAGACGTTATATACATGCATTTGCAAATCTGCAAGCAAACAGGCAGCCTGTGGATCAAATTTAAGGCAACTAGTCAATAATCCCAGTTTAAAATCCTTGAAACATCTATACTTTCAGATATATGAAACCTATAACCCAGATAACTTGTTTTCTCCTTTGAATGAAAAAAATAAAATATTTTATATTTGTAGAAGAAAAACAAAGGGGTACCACATCAATGCAAAATCATAATGTATGCTATTGTGTTCATGTAACCATAGTCTGTAGCTATTCCCTGATAAACAGAATGACCTTATAATCAGTATAACATTTAATATAGTCCTAAAATTCTAAAGATGATATCATGGAATCATATATATTGATAGTTTACAATGTGAGGACCAATTAGGTACATTTTGAATGTCCAATATTACTCACCTGAAGGGGGTCACAGAAGAAATTAGTGGCCTTGTTCTCGATTGCTGAACCGCTTTCAGGAACCAAACTTTCACGGGCAGCTTCTAGGAAGTGCGATACAGGCTCAAGGAGATCAACCTACGTCCCGGACGAAAAGAAAGATATAACAATATTTGAAGAGCTGACACTTCTCTCCACCAACAAGTGTCAATTTGGCCCAACAATACATCAAATGTTGTGGTGAACACTATAAACAAGGTTTCACAATGAATATGTTAACTACCGAGCAGCAGAAAGCGATCCTCTGTCTTAACACCCAGAAAATAGTCATTAAAAATTAAGTTATGTAGGTGTAGAAATACAGTTGACGCCAATCTACAAGAAAGGAAAGAACAAGATAGATTTTTCCCTCGTTATGAAACAAAAATGGACATTGATGTGTCAGGATTAGGGGTTGAAGCAATGAAAGACTAGGAGGTCAAAGAAAAAGACAACAACCTGCCATGGCTAGACAAATATAGGTCTGGACTCCTTAAACAAGTATCACACTCAACCCAACTGCTAAAAACACGAAATGTGAGACATTTCCTGGTATATTGTTCTTCAAGTAGAAGGGAATAACAATGCTGAGTTTCCAGTCTTACAAGTTTTTTTTGTAGCTAGAGCTAAAGCAAGTTTGCTGGCCAGAGCAACAAGGAAAATACAACTTTACCTCAGCAAAGAACCTGATTAAAAGATTCTTGGTGACTCTTCCAATGCCAGAACCACAATCTGCAAGAGTTGTCCGTATTGGTGAAGAGTTTCTGAAAAGAGAAACCAGCTGACTGGTACTTATGAAGAGTCAAATCCATGAATTAACAAAAACCAAACAAACACAAGATATTGTTAATATAGATTTATGTCAAAATAAGAATAATGCAACAAATATGTTGACAATGGACTCTCCATATATGATAACCGAAGCATTCCAGATGTTGTCGACAACGCGCTGATTATATGGTCATGGGTAATGTCCAGTGGCTGCAGAATCATATATTTTACAAAGTTTCACGTGAACGTGTTAGAGAAAAGTCAAATTGTGCCACAAGATTTGCCACTGGGCCCACATAGTCATACAAAGCCAAAGTGGATTATCTGGAGCTTTAAGAAGAGTTTAAGTGGGCAAAAGAAGGCTTCTTAGTAGACATACGCTGTTCAATAGCATGCTTTCTGTTCTTTCATTTGACTTCCTCTCTTTGTTTCCAACCCCTATCTCAGTGGCAAAAAGACTTAGGAACATACAGAAAAGGTTGCTCTAATCTGACAGTTCGCCGGTCTAATAAGAATATTTTAAAACACCTTTCAGTAAAGCTTTGTAAGGCAGGGAGGGGATGTAGATGACTTCCATATCAGGACGCTATTAGAGAGGAAACTGGTAGGAAAACTCTGTCGGGAGATGACGGAAGGTTTCATGACACTGTATTCAGAGATTAATTTCCTGGCTTTTTTTTCCGACACAAGCGAGGAGCAAGATAGTTACGGTGCTGATTACTACAATGGAGAACTGGCATGCGAATTGGGAAGTTGACTTCTTACCCATGGCTCGAGATTGAGAGCCCGAAGCTGTTGTATAGAAAGAAACTAGATATGGGGGAGAGAACGATTCTCCACACAATCATCAAGGTGCAATCACATTGTAACCGTAATCTAAGAATTATCAATCTCTTCAATGTCTCAGTCGAATTAGTCCTATTCACACACACAAAAAAAAAAGAAACAAACAAGCACACACCCAGAAGCCCACGCCTGCACACACAGAGGGAGAATACCAACCGAGGGCAACGAGATTACGGCCTCTTCCACCACCCGGGAAACGTTCAGCCAAAATCATTTTGAGAAATGCTTCACTGCCCTTTACGTCAGCGTCATTAACGTGTGCATATCCTCCCAACACTCCATCTGTAGTTGCCTCCACACCCTTCTCTCGAGGCACAAGAAAGACCCCCCCATAATCATTATTCAGCGACAACACCATGGAATTACAACAGACTTCGCTTGTAAGCACAAAAAAGGAACACAATCTCAACTGGGCAAAGCGAGAAGCAAAACAGAGCAAACGGGGGAAAGAGAAAGAGAAAGAGGGTGATGGGAAAGTCGCGTACTTCCCAATAGCCAACGCCTTGGCGGTACCACTCCTTCCGCTTGTGAACGTCTCCTTCTTTGCCGATCGCTTCCCTCCACATCTCCACGGCGTTCCTGAACTCTCGCCCCTCGGAATCGAACCCGCTGGCCTCCATTACCGCGCTCGCTCCCGGCTTCTCTGTCCCGCGGCGCTTCGCAGAGGAGAGCGACGAAACAGGGGTTTTGCGGAGAGCTGAAACCGGGGTTGTGGAGGAGATACGGTCGGCCTGCGAGTGCAACTGGGTTGGACCCCAATCGACACCTGCGCCTCCATGGGGGATCGATTCCAACTTATGGGATCTGCTCGTTTCTTTGAAAATATAGCGTTTTTTAAAAATATCTTTCAAGAAAATGACAATATTTTTTAGTATTCGGCTAAAATCTAAAAAATAAATTAAAAAATATTTTTTGCTGTTTAACATGTCATTTGATTTTCTAGGGAAAATTATCAAAAAATTCGAATTTTATAAATTCCTTTTTTTTATCTTTTCCTTTTTCCTTTTTTTTTTTCCTTTTTTTCCTTTTTCTTTTTGCTTCTTCCTCGACTGGTCGCTGACGATGGCCGGCAACTGACCACAGGTGAGGTCAAGCTTGCCCGAGGCTTGAGCCTCACCCGGCTTGCCAACGAGGCTTGAGCTCAACCTCGCCCACCTCGCCACAAGGCAGTGACCGGCCAAGGAAGAAGTAAAAAAGAAACGAAAAGAAAAAAAAAATAAAAAAGCAAAAATAATTGAAAACTTGAATTTTTTTAAAAAGAAAAATAAATAAAAGGAAAATGTGTTTGGTGAAAGAAATTGTTTGGTCTATAGGTGAAAGAAGGGAAAATTGTCCAACATATTGCATTTTCGCCAATTCGGTCCAAAATATTTTGCACAATCTTCCCGATGAAAGAAAGAGGATTAAAAATGTTTTCACCTTTCTGAAAAGCTGAAAACATTTTCCCTATTTTTGAAGGTATGTTTTCCCATATGGAAATTAATTGAATGCCGAAAAATCCGGAAAATATTTTTCCAGAACTTATTTTCTGTGAAACAAACGGAGTCATGGTTCTTTTCACAAAATATATCACACTAAGAGGACACAGTCATTGCATTTACAGTTGTGCATTTGACTGATTGCTATTACAAAGCCAAACCTTTACAAAGAGATATAAACAGAGAGGGTTTCTAGCTCAGAGTGTAACTGCAGCAATTCTCAAACCCAACCTCTTCTAAGCTTCGCTAATTCTTATTTATAAAAGTCTTTTATCCAACTGTTGGAGACCTTCAAAGAGATCCAACTAGCCGTTTGAGAGATGTCGGAGACCTGTGCCAGAATCGGAACCACCCATACAATCATTTCATCTAACTTTGGCAGGTTTCCTTAAATGGATTCGGTTGCATCTGTAGCTTCATTGAAGCGGAACCTGTCAGCTGCTTTTCCGAAATATTTTTTGGTTTTTCAGCTACGAAATCTAGGCTTGTACCAACTATTCTTTACACCATCAGTGGTCATCTTCAGTTGCTTACCTCGCAATTAGCAATGTTAACTCCGCATCAGCACGATCAAACATTCATCATTAGCACGTGCAGATTGTGAGCGAGTTGAATGACGACCTTCAGTGACGATACTAATGAAATGACATGTGATAATAGGATCAATGATCCTTCCTCTTTTATCAATTCTAAAAGACTTTCAAGAACACTAGCTTGATATAAGTAACTCTGAGTCACAATGACTTACCACTCCGGTACTTGTTCACCTTAAGCATCACAGCCTAGTTCTCATTTTTGCTGATACAAAGAAATCATTGACATCGGTAAAGCTATCCTACCATTTGCAGTTATCATGATAGATATTAGTACCAAAGGCAGTTTTGGAATCATCAAAATTTCATAGGAATATTTTACCAATAATTTTCCCCTTTTTTTATGATGACAAAACTGTTCCACATATGTGCAGTAAATAAGAATGAAGATTGTTGCAGTTAAAATAAAATGAGACTGGTTATTCGTAGATTTTTCTTTGTGAGGGTTAGTCATGATTCTAAGTCCCTTGAGATCTTCAATGAGCATGGTCAGATGAATGTAAATATGAAATTCAATCTGAGATAGGCATCAAGAGACAACATACTTCTTAAATAGTTCCATCTTAATAGACAAACATAATAATTAGCATTGAAAAAATAACTATGTCACAGCGTTGCCTAACGTAATTATCTGACATCTCAGCTAAAAAGTTAATAATCATCAATCGTGCTCGCTCCAACATATATGTCTAACATTTATGAACTCGGAAGATCATAATCATAATCAACACATCGCATACTCTCCCCTTTTTTTTAGCATCAAAGATGATAATAATTAAAGCGCATGAGAAGTGGCAAATAATTCATTCATTCATTCAAGCAGAAGAGGCAGTAGCACAACTAACATCCAAAGTAAAAATAGAAGGAACTTCCAACAAGGATGTCAAAACATACATCCCTATGATCTACGTGAACACTTTCTTAGAAGAGGGAGTAATCTCGGTTGGTGCTGATGGCTCAGGAAACGGACGAGCGAGATTATAGCATTGAAGGGAAATGATGGCTTGCTCTAATCGGAGGATGTATCGAGTTTCCATTTCCGCACCTTTACTTTAAGTCTTTTCAATACTTGAGTGTTTAATTCCCGTTTTTTTTTTCTTACATTTGTTGTTCTTATCCTTGTTAGAACGGTTAGGACAAACCGTAGGATCGTAATAAACCCCCTAAAAACCATTTGATGAACACTTAGCAACTTAAACGACCTCTAGGACTCATAATTGGTAAACAAGACAGTTTGATCACTTAGACGAACATCCAATCAAGTTAGAGGTACTGAAAGGACACTAATAAGAACTATTAATATAATCAAGTCCCCGAACCTAAAAAATCAGCTTGTATAGAAGTGAGGTATCCTTCTGTACCTCACTTGATTTTTGGCCGACCCAATAATAGGCTAGTAGCGACTCCCAATTCACATAGAACTTTTTAGGATTAATTGGAACTTACAATGAGCCCTAACATTGCACGAGGTAAGTGCTTGAGAGAGCCCGCGTCTAATCAATGGCAATATGCCTACCTTTTGAATATTATCTATATACACGTCTCCCCGACCGCGTTAGGTAGGGTCACGACAAAGAGCAACGTGGAAAGAAAGAAATCCATGAAGAGCCCTAGATTCAAATTGGGATCTATTGTTCTTAGGATTTACCTACTTTTTACCTGATTGCAATTTGTAGACAAAATTGCCCAAACTCTAATCGCCAGAATAAGTCAACCGGTGAAAATTTGGCTAGATAGCAAGTTAGGACCTTTATTTAAGACTAAGTTAGCAACTCCATACTCTTATTTGAGATAGAATCCACCAAGGCTTTTATTTGAGAAAACAACTCTACCTCGGAGCTTTATTGAAATTTCCCCTAAAAGCCTATTATGAATTTTTATCAAACTCATTTATATATCTGATTATTTAAGTTAACATAGAAATGCCCTGCGATTGTTATTTTTGTCTCATATTCCCTTAAAAAAAAAGAAAAAATAATCTAAGTTAGAATTAGAGATATGAAAGACATGAGTTATTCTTCACTTAAAGAAGACTGAAGATTGTAATACCATGAGCAATAATACATAATCAAAGGTTTTAATTTTATGATTAAATATATCTTACCTTGATGTTATGTAATTGAAGTTGCAGGTAATTGTACCATTTGAAAAGTCGGTCCAAGTGACAAATTATGTCAACTACAAATTGGTATAACATATGTAAACAAACGAGGTATTTACGCAAGGACTGTAAGAAAAATGGTAGAAGCAATTAACAAGGTGTTAAGTTAAACATCTAAGAAATAAAATTTCAAAGTAAGTTCAATCTTATATCTAGATCATTGTCAAAGTAGTCCTCAATGATGTTTAAATTTACATTTTGACCAACAATATATATTTTTACTTTTATTTTTGATAATCTAGTGGCACAAGAAGAAAAACTTGGCTATCCGGAGACTCATGAAAACATTAATAATAATTTTCCTAAACATCTAAACTGTTAAGATACTAACAAAATATATGTATGGCCTATTAAAACACTCCTACTCGCATGTAAATTTGTCTTTGTACACAAAAAATATGAGTCAATGTAACCACATCAAACAAGTAATGATCGAAGACAAGACAATAGGTAGAATAACAAGCTTAACAGTCAAGAGAAATAATAAAAGGGAGTGTCATCTCTTGACTTTTACTCTATACCATGTCAAATAAATTGTTTCCTTTCGACATTTAAACCGTTAAAAAACCAAAAATATACCATGAAAGAATACAAGCTACGCAAAATAATATATACACAAAAAATTAAAAATATTAAGTATACTTTTAAAGTATTATTTTTCGCGGTTTCTCTTTTCTTTTTTCCCGTTAATCAAGCAATCCTGGGGACAATTGGCTAGTTAAGACACTAAGATAGGGGATCTTCTTCCTTGCTAAGGGCCAAGTTTACTTGTGTACATGCTGAAGAAGTGAAAATACAAACATATAGAGAAGTTTACAGCGAAACGATCTGATCCAGCATGATGCAATTAAGGAACAGGGCAACAAGCATTTCCAACCACTTGAAAATCTCCCCGACCCTATCACATAGTATTTAATACCACTTCATAATCGCGAGCGAATAAAGGGTTTCTTTTCTGTGGCTCTCGGGAGATCTATCGGTTTGGGTCCTTCATTCGGCGTCTTCTTTGAAGCTACCGACCCTATAACAGATTTGGCCCACCTCTCGTGCTCTTGCGTCACTTTATTCAATCCTTCTTCCCCTTTCTCCATAATTTCAGGTATGTCATTCCGCCCAACTTTGAGATCTCCAGGTCCATTATCGTCACTGAGTGAGACACAATGCGCTCGATCTTTCAGGCCTTCCTGCATTAACTTAGTTGTCTTCATCTTTCCTGATGCAGGAACAAATGGACATAAATTGAAGCTCAAAAAATTGTGACATCAAAGTGATGATATATGCATCGGATAACAAAGGACAAGCAATTCAAGAAGAGCCAATAAAATCCACACCTCTGGAAGTGGTTTGAACAGCTCTTACAAGCAAGGAAATTCAAACAAATGCCACTATTATAACTGTGCGTCTCGCATGATGCAGCATAGAGATCATTGACCAGCACAAATTTGGCAAAAGCCCAAATGTTGTTTCATATGCACACTACTGCTAATGAACCATCCAAACCAAGTGCATCCTTATTTCAATACCTTCCTTGTTTTTGCCTCATTCAAGTTTACTGTGCAACTCAAAACTACGCACAGCAATGCAAAGTAAGCAACATCCACCATGTAACTGGAATTTCGTGCCAACCGGAATTGAAAAAAAAGTGAAATAACCAAAAACACCGTCATCAATTAGCAGACGGGCGACTAGCGAACCAAATCCGACAACACAAAGATACAGGCTCCAGCTTTACTTAGACAAAAAGGAAATGGACATCGCAAGATTCGAAACGCCAAAGACGGAGAATCACTCGAATTTTTCGCGCAACATTGGTGGCAGGTTCCGGATTCTAACTTCTAATTTAAACCCCAGGGAAAGAAGACCAACATATCTTCGAGCGCCCAAAAAGGCTTCAGACAGCAATCCACTGGAACACTGGAAAAAAAACCCAATTCGAGTCATCAACCCCAACACATGATTCCACGTTCTCCACCATGAGCGCCACTCCTAGAGTCATATAGCATTCTTCTTACCTCGACCCTCCTCTGTTCAGGCAAGTGAAAATCAAAAGCAGCCGACTACAATACCTAAGTTGCCTAATCAAATTCTTGCACGAATCATCATCCAACACAGACACACAGAGACCGCATGAAGCCAAGCCATCATCTAAGAACGAAAAACCAGCGATTGAAGGGCGAAGGGAGAAGAACCATTGATGCCCCCGAGGGACTCGAGGACGACGGAATCGACGGCGAACCTGCCGATCGACGCCAGAATCCTGCCGACCCTGCTCTTGAGACCGACGGCTTCGCGCAGGTTCCGAAGCCCCTCCGACTTAGCGGCGTTCGCCATGGATGGTATGGTTCGGTGCGATCAGAAACCCTAGGGAGCGAGCTCGATCCTCGTGGAAAATGGGAGGAACGGGAAGCGACGAAAAACTCGGGAGATCATCCTCGTCGGGAAGGCGCGATATTCTATGCTGGGCCGATTCCGGCGATACGTGGGCCGAAAAAAGGCCCAATAAACGACAAAGGCCCATTCGCAGGCCCAATTTAGACAATACCAACTTTTTTGTTCAACGGACGAAATTATCCGTCTGAATAAAAAAAAAGAAAAAAAAATTTATGATAGGCTAACAAACAATAGCCTCACTTTTCCAACCAAAACAAATTATTTTGTCAAGAATAACCTCACTTTCAAATAAACTAATATGAGAATATGAGAATATGCTTGTTGATTGTAAAAATTAACCAAAGCATGGTAATTTAATTGCATTTTCGTGACACCATGTGTACTTGATTATGATCAAACATAATGAATCTTTATAAAATATCATAAAACAAAGGGAAATATATTTTGCAATGCTTTGTATTCGGTTCGTATTCTGACATCATAAACTCGCAAAATTTGATTCTTTTTTTTTTTACGTTCACGACTGTAAAATGCATCATGCTAGTCGATGCAAAATCAATGACGTATCTAGTGCCCAACTTGGGTTCGTTAAAATTATGAAATCTATTTACATAATTGTAATATCTCCATATAGAATATAAAATTCAAGTAAAGTAGTTTGACACGATTCCGGTATCATCGGTAAAAAAAAATTATATTATGTCATTTATTTAAAAAAATTTAATATATCCAAGTTTTGATTACTTATTTTGTCTTGTTTTTTTTTCTCTTGTTATTCTGTACTTTACTTTTTTGTTTGGCCAACTAGGCGTTTTTTTTTTTTTTCCATTTAAACCTTTGCCGCTTTGAAAACCCCTGGCATTTTTAGGATCACCAGTATCCATGAAAACCGGATACACAAGTCAGCCGGTTTCCAGGGAGAATTGGAAGGTAGACAAAGCTCTCTCACATTTGTGATAATGTTGGGGCGGTTACATTTCATTTTCAAAGATAATACGTATACGTAATGTCGTAGGATATGTAACTCTGGTCAAGATTTGAAATCATATTGTATAAGGTTACACTTGTTCACAGTTGTTGAGAACGTACCTGTGCATATTGTTGATGAACGTACCAATGCATATGCAGATCTAATAAACATTTGTATTAGTTCTTATATTGTAGAAAATATGTGGTTTCATTTTGAAAATAATTAATTTATCTCGAGCAATTTACTGTACGATAAATATTTCCTTACTATTGATATAGCTATAAAGTTCGGGTTGTGGGTGCAAATGCTACTATATATAGTGTAAGCGAGTTAGGCCAAGTTGATGTAGTAACTTCTTTTTGTACTTTCGTTTTTTTCATTTTTGATCGAAGATATCACATACCATTGGCTTCTTAAGTATATATAGTTTCCATGAGAACTTTATGGAAAGTGATTCTTTTGATTAGAATTTATTGTAGAAATTATGTGATTTCATTTTGAGATTATTAATTTACCTCAAGCAATTATCATCATTACAAATATTTTCTTACTGCTGGTATAGCTATAAAGTTCGGGTCACGGGTGCAAATGTATTTATATGTACTGTAAGGGAGTTAGGCCGAGTTAACGTAGTAACTTCTTTTTGTACTTTCGTTATTTTGATTTCAAATCAAAGATATCACATACCATTGGCTTCTAAAGTAAATATATTTTCCATGCGAACTTTATGGAAAGTGATTTTTTTGATCGGAAATTATTGTAGAAAATATATTTTTTCATTTTGAAATTATTATTTTTTCTCAAGCAATTTATTATCACAATAAATATTTCCTTACTACTAGTATAGCTATAAAGTTCGGGTTGCGGGTGTAAATGTATTTCTATATAGTATTTATATTAATAATGATGTAGTAACTTCTTTTTGTACTTTCATTATTAATTTTTCTTGAGCAATGTAGATGAGGAGAGCCCTTGCCTAGCTAGCGAGGGTGAACCTCATCTAGGCGGGCGATGCCCTGGCTCAATTCGGCAAGTACGATCCTCGCCTGCCTAGGTTTGGGCATCCCTCACCTAAGGTCGGCAACTTTGCCGGCCATCGACAAGGCCTAGCAATGGCCAGTGGAGGGAAGAAGGGAAAAAGGAAAAGAAATTGAAAAAAAATTAAAATTAAAAATAATATAAGTCAGCGTCGGTCGTGTAACATGGGACAGCTGGCATCCACGTTAACGAATTCTGATCAAAACTGGCTAGATGAACTTAATTGGGAAGTAGTGAAAAGTTTTAGGACTCAAATGGTAAAATTGAAAGATTTATAACTAAATTGACAAAAGTGCAATAGATTTATGATTTATTAGACAATTTTTCCAAGGACATCAAGTCTCAAGCTTTAACCAATTTCTTTCAAAGTGGAAACATGGGAAGGGCAATATTATCTATGCTTCTATGGCTCTTCAACAAGCTTTAGTTATACGTCCAAAAAACGAAACAAGCTTTAGTTAGGTGGGTCGGTATTGTTTTGCATCATGTCAATTCGGTCTGATATTTTATTGGCATTCTCTCTTTCTTTTTAAAATTTTTCCTCCATATCTTCTCACCTAATCATAGATTATCTCTTTGTATCATTTAATTCAATGCATTAAAGTTTTGTTTTTATTATTATTTTTGTATGGAAAAAGGCTAAAATCGAATAGAAAGATTTAACGCGTAAATCTATTATTTCTATTTTATCACGTAATAAAACATGAGATAACTCTCTATGAGGTAATGAAAAGAATCTTGCATCCAAGCGCTTATCACCTCCAAGTTTAGCAAACTAATTAATACAGCAATTTCTTTCTCGAAAGTTAGTTGCACTTCAAACTCAAAGTGATAATGCAACAGTTTTATGATATCTCTAAGCAAAAAAGTTTAACAATTTCTTTTTGAGATACTAACACTGATCACAAGTTGACCAAAACTCATATTCAATATATCACCAATTTAGAATTATTTACTTCAACCAGAGAAGAAAAAGGTTATTTGAAAGTAATACACCAATACTCCCTCATCCCCCATGCGCCATGTGCCAGCATCAATTTGTTATATTTATATTAATTTCACCGGAGATGAATCTCATTAAACATTTCGATTGAATATGGGCCTTTTATTCAATTTGTATTACTTAATATATTGTAGAAAAAAATTGATTTCATTTTGAAAGTATTAATTTATCTCAAGCAATTTATTATTATGATAAATATTTCCTTGCCACTGATATAGCTATAAAGTTTGGGTCGCGGGTGCAAATGTATTCATATATGGTGTAAGCGAGTTAGGACGAGTTGATGTAGCAACTTTTTTTTGCAGTTTCATTATTTTCATTTTAAATCGAAGATATCACGTACCATTGGCTTCTAAAATAAATATTTTCCAGGCAAACTTTATGGAAAGTGATTCTTTTGATTGGAAATTATTGTAGGAAATATATGATTTTATTTTGAAATTATTAACTCATCTCGAGCAATTTAGTATCACGATCAATATTTCCTTAGTACTGGTATAACTACAAAGTTTGGGTTGTGGGTGCAAAAGTATTCATATACAGTGTAAGCGAGTCAAACCCGAATTGATTTAATAACTTCCTTTTGTACTTTCATTGTTTTCATTTCAAATCGATGATATCACAAATCATTGGCTTTGAAAGTAAATATATTTTCCATGTGAACTTTAAGGAAAGTGATTCTTTTGATTTGAAATTATTGAAGAAAATATGTGATTTCATTTTGAAATTACTAATTTATCTTGAGCAATTTATTATTACAAGAAATATTTCCTTACTACTGATATAGCTATAAAGTTCGGCTCATGGATGCAAATGTATTTATCTATAGTATAAGCAAGTTAGGTCAAATTGATGTAGTAACTTCTTTTTGTACTTTCATTAAGTCAAATTGATGTAGTAACTTCTTTTTGTACTTTCATTATTTTCATTTCAAATCAAAGATATCACATATCATTGACTTCTAAAGTATATATAGTTTCCATGAGAACTTTATGGAAAGTGATTCTTTTGATCGGAAATTATTGTAGAAAATATATGATTTCATTTTGAAATTAATAATTTTTCTCGAGCAATTTATTATCACGATAAATATTTCCTTACTAATGGTATAACTATAAAGTTCGGGTCTCAGGTGCAAATGTATTAATATATAGTGTAAGCGAGTTAGGCCGAATTGATATAGTAACTTCTTTTTGTACTTTCATTGTTTTCATTTCAAAACGATGATATCACAAACCACTGGCTTCGAAAGTAAAAATTCATTTTTTTTAAATTGTAAAAATTATTCATATCAGTATCGGTTATGCCATATAGGATGGCCGGCATTCATGTCAGCGATTTCCGACCAAAATTAGTTGAATGGACTCAACTGGCAAAATGTGAAATAATATATGACTAAATTGATCAAATTAAAAGATTTATGACGCAATGCAATAGGTTTATGACTTTTTTTGGTACTTTTTCCATCTTCACACAAAGTATTAGACAAAATGTTCCCAGTTTGAATATGCATGGAAGACAACATTAGGAAGTGTTTGCAAGAGCACGTGGAAGTCGTGCCATTTCAATCGAACTATCTCGCTCTGTGGCTTGTTACATTTAAAACACATTCAAAGCATATCCTTCCGAGAACTATGTGGGCTTGAAGAACTCAAAAAACTTCTTCATAACATGTAGTCTCATTCACGATTGAATTTTATGGAATTCTACCAATACCACAAGTAATTCGAAGGCAACCAAAAGAGAACCATCTACAATTTTGATTTTTTTATTTCCTATACATGAACTATACGTAGAAAAGAGTTTTGAATAACCTGATATATGATCGGTTGCTCCTAAATCAAGAATCCATGGAGTAATTTGGTGTAGATTTTCTATGAGGAAAGCAATGGAAAGATAATTACCTTTTTGGGCTAAAGAGCAAGATGGATTTAAAGAAGGCTGTGGAGGTTGAAGGAGTTTGTACTTTGTACAGGTGCTCTAATTGTTCCTTTGTCAGTGGAGCTGTATCTAACTTGATTTGCTCTTCCTCATTTGTTGCATGGAACGCACAACTATCACTATTGCTTCTTTTCTTCCAACCCTCTTTCTTCCAATTTTGTCCAACAAGTCTCTTTGGTATGCCATGGTTTCTTGCAATGTTCACACCACGGTTTCTTCCTCCTGTCTTCCTCAAAATCAAGCCCCTAAGATACAAGTACAGAATTTTTGGATATAGAGCTGACACTTGTTTACAAATCACATAGCATGATTTGCCTCCGAGATTCCTCCTTCTAACTTCAGAGAAAACCTCATGGATGGATGGTAGAGGTTTTCGACCAAGGACTCTGCCTCTCACCTCATCCAAGCTTCGATTAAGGCCTGCTGGAAACATGTATACTTTATCATTTTCTTCTCTCTTCATTTGTCTCTTGCAATCAGCTGGACTTTTCCATTTATCATTATAGCAATGGTCTAATTCCTGCCACAAAGGTCGCCATTTCATTGTAGTAAACAATGACTCCACGATCTCCTAGCCTTGATTTCCATAGCTTTGTCTTTAGTTCAAATATTTGGGAAGAATTTTCCAAATCATAATATGTTTCTCTCACAACGTGCCACATGTCTTTAGCAGTCGGAAGGAATAGGTGTAGTATTCCAATTGTCAGTTCCATAGAATTGATTAGCCAGTAATCACTAAAGAGTTCTCTGATCTTCAAGTCTTCCAAGATGGATTTCTCCGATCTCCGAGTCTTCCAAGACAGATTGCTTTCTACCGGCTCCTTCACCGCACCTATCAAGTGGCCTAGCTTCTCTTTGCCATCAATTGCTAGTTTCACCGATTGTGCCCACTCTAGATAATTTTGGCCATTTAATCGGTGAACTCTTAATAGCAAGTTGGAGTTCTGGGAGAATTGTTCTCCTACACTTCTCGGTTGTGCAGAGATATCGGTTGATTTGCTCTTTGGCATGATGCCTGAAGAAGAGCTTTTGAATCCGGTCATTGCCATTTTCACCATAGTAAGAGCTGGATTCAAAACCTCAGCTCTGATACCATGCGAATTTCTAAGAAGAAAAATGGTTTCTTCTTATTTCTTATTTTCATAATTCTTATAGAGAACATTACATAAAAATAGGGCCTAGGATAGCTAGAAGATAGCAAGAAACTATGAGCAAAAATAATAAAAGATTTCCTACTTCCTAATTGTAATGATTTACTTCATAATTCTAGTGATCTACTTCCTAATTATGAGGATTTAGAAATGAAAGGATATAAAATACATGGAAACAAAACAATTCCCTTTGAGATTTTCTCCTAATTCTTCAACAACCCACACTAATTTGCATCACCAAGATAAAGGGTCTCTGCATCTTGAGTTTCTCTTTGACAAGTACTCTTTATTTTGTCTCTGTTTCTGTTCGGTGTAGCCATCTCGCACCCTAAGTAATCATTGTACAATTTCTCTTACGTCCTAAGTTTTTGACTGACCAGACTCAACAGTAAATATTTTGTGAGCTGAGCTTGTTTACTTTGGTGAGTTTTGCAGGGAAGCAACTATGACCAAAGCTAATGAAACTGGAATTCCAGTTAGGCTTGAGGTTTCTGTCCCAATTCGCTTGTTTATGTGTTGCTTGAAGGTTTTATCAGGAATACCGGTACAGGGGTACTAATGACATTTTAGAGTCAATTTCCCAAAATTTTCAGGGGAAGTTCAAGGCCATGGTGGTTTGTTGGCTCCTTGGACTTGGGACTCTTGTGTCTTGGAACAGTGTACTGACTATTGGAGATTATTACTATGAAGTGTTCCCGGTAATCAATTGCGGTTTATTCCCAATTTCCCACAATTTTTTAAGCAAATTCCCTAATTTCTCTGTTTCATGTTCTGTATTTAGTAAACTCTTTGTTCTCTTTAGCTGTCTCATATTGATATGGAAGAGTCTTGACTCTGTTTGAGTTCTGTCTGACTAGAAAACAAGTGTGTCCAATGAATTTTGCTAGTCAAGTGGATCTGTTGAACAAAACTTTCATTACTGTCATCTTGGCTGTGGTTCATTTTCTTCATCGCTGGAGGAGTTTGTTGCTATATGGTTGCCATTACTATGCTGTGTGTGTGACATTCGGATGAGTTCTTAACATAATCATCTAAGAAGTGCTTTTAGGATTCGCAAACTATTTACTAGTCTTTCAATATCTTTTCTTCTCTTATTCTTATTTGGGTTTGTAATTCGCTCATGGTAATGTGAAGCCACAGGTTGATTGCGCTATACTAATTATGTGTTTTGTGTTGGCTGAAGAATTACCATCCTTCAAGAGTGCTTACCCTTGTTTATCAACCATTTGCAATTGGGACGATGGCCATCTTAGCGTACCACGAGTCCAGAGTCGATACAAGAAAGAGGAATGTAGCTGGATACATTCTTTTCACTCTAAGTACACTCTTTCTCATAGTTGTAAGTTATCCAAAGGCATAAATATCTCTATTCACGATGCTCCTATTAGTGCGTTTGTCTGATTTAAGTTATCATCCCTTAATTCTAGTATGTTACATGAACTCCATTGCTGAATTTCTTACATGATAGTTGGACTTAGCAACGTCAGGGAAAGGGGGAGTTGGGCCTTATTTCGGGCTATGTGTGCTCGTTGCTTGTTTTGGAGTGGCCGATGCCCATGTTGAGGGTGGTATGGTCGGCGATCTGTCTTTCATGTGTCCTGAATTCATGCAGGTGGGCGGTCTCCTGCAGTTTTTATTTCATTCTTTTCGCAACTTATATCCTAAAAGATATCTTTCGAGTCAGATAATGGTCTTTCTTCCTCAAATTATGGTGGATTTTCATTTGTGCAGTCGTATTTTGCTGGTTTAGCTGCATCAGGAGCTCTAACATCTGGTTTGAGGCTGATCACAAAAGCAGCCTTTGAGAAGGCTCATGACGGTCTTCGCAAGGGAGCTAGTATGTAATTCTTTGTCGTCATAAAAAAATCTTCTCAATTTCCAGATTCATCCCTTGTTGTTAAAGGAACTTTAACGGTCAAACAAGTCTAGTATGTCTTAATAGTCATCTGTGGCACAATGACTTAAGTTTTATGTCATAACATGGTTTCATCTCAAATTTTAAGGTATTATTGGTAAGTAGGTAAAATCCAGCTTCCTATGTCGTGCCCTACTTATACACATGAAAAGATCGTGGTGCAATAATTAGTTTTGTCAAGTGAAAGCAATATGTAGAACTCTGCTCTTGAATCTTAAACTTGTTTTTCAGTGTTGTTTCTGGCAATCTCCACATTCTTCGAGTTCATATGCATCATTTTGTATGCGACTTGGTTCGCTAAGATTCCAGTTGTGAAGTACTACCGCTCCAAGGCAGCCTCGGAAGGGTCTAAAACTGTCTTAACTGATCTTGTTGCCGCTGGAATCCAAACACAGGTGCATCGTAGCAGTGGAACTTTCTCTATTGTAGTTGCAAAATTTGTGCTCCTTTTAATGTAACTAAAACCTTGAAAATTTTGAAATTTTGGCAGGATGGAGACTCTAAAGAAAATCGATTGAGCAACAAACAACTGTTGTTTCAGAACATAGATTATGCCATTGATATATATCTTATATATGTTTTGACATTGACAATCTTCCCAGGCTTTCTTTATGAGAATACCGGAACACACCAATTGGGATCATGGTGAGTATTGATAAGAGAATCCAATTTCTCTACTTCAAAGTAAATGTTACACTTCTCAAGATAATCTTATATTTTTAAGATGGTCTTATATTTATAAGATAATATCATATACTTGTGATGCTTGTATGCATATCATATACTATGTATGTCACCTTCTGCAAAGGTTTGTGTGCTATGATCTTGCTTCACCGGTTTTGTTTCAGGTATCCGCCGGTTTTGATTGCTATGTACAATGTATGGGATCTCATATCTCGATACATTCCCCTTATTGGTTGGCTCAAGTTAGAGTCCCGAAAGAGCCTCATGATCGCAATTCTGGCCCGTTTCTTGCTTGTCCCTGCATTCTACTTCACGGCAAAGTATGGCGATCAGGGGTGGATGATAATGCTCATTTCATTCTTGGGCTTGAGCAATGGTTATCTCACTGTCTGTGTTATGACAGCAGCACCCAAAGGATACAAGGTTTGACCTGAACATCATCTCTTTTGTCGAAGTTGTGTTAATTAGGGCAAAATTTCTATGTACCATGAGGTGATTTGTTTTTTCAGGGACCAGAGCAAAATGCCTTGGGCAACTTGCTTGTGCTTTTTCTCTTGGGTGGGATATTTTCGGGAGTTGCTCTGGGCTGGTTGTGGATCATAGGCAACGGCAAGTTTTAGAGAGCAGTCATTGTTGTAGTTTCACTACATTGTGATACTTATCTTTGGAAAGCCTCAGTTGGGGTATATTTCAAATCTTATAGGTGCTTTGAACTTGGAGATGCAATGTATGACAAACTTTTCAAACGTTCTTAGTTGTCCTATAGTTGAGATGAATCGCATATGAATAGAAAAAGCTTATACATTCTAGCTTATTGTCTACTGGGACCAAATTGATCTAATTCGATATGGGGGTGTGCTGTAGGCTAACTTTCGTAGAACTTCGAATGTTCGTTATTTGTTTTGCATCGGCATGAAAAATAAAATAAAAATGCAGGACAAAAGAATTTGTTATAGCATGACAAGCAATGTATATGCTCGGTGCTGAAACCTTCAACTTCCAGCAGAAAACTACAGTGGTGACAAAAAGAAAAGTCTACGATCTTGAAATGCCACCCCTCTCGTTTTTGGACTCAAAATTGCAGATAAAGATGCAGATAACCCTCTGCCATGTAACAAAAATAACAATGGGGCATAAGTAAATGGGACGTATTTAGGGAAAATTGTCCAAAAAGTTTTAAACCTATTGCACTTTTTCCAATTGAGTCCTAAACCTTTCAATTTTACCAATTGAGTTCATTTGGCCAATTTTGGCTCGAAATAACTGACGTGGACATTGGCTATCAAATTAAAATCGCATCCAAACAAAATCAGCCTTAGACGTATCTAATTGGTAACACACACTTGAATAGAATCGATTCTATCCTGATCTAGAACATATCATTTTGATTTTTTTCTTCATCAAAATTGAGTATAAACGGGAGAGAGAAATTACCTTGTCGACAAGAGAAACTTGATCACGATGCACATTTTGAGGGGAATGATGAATGCTATAAGAGAAATGATGTGAAATGAACCCATGCCTGCGCGGGCCGGGGCTCAAGAAAAGTTATGATATTTCCTTCGAGAAAACTACGATGGAAGTGATTCTTGAGGCCTTGGAAAGCTTGCGATCATGTTGACAGTGATCTCATCAACCATTGCTAAAAGCTGATCTTTCAAACTCTCAAGAGTGGGCTTCCCGATTAAAAGTCGCAATACTCGACAAATCGATTGTCTGACCAGGTTGACGTGATCTCATCAACCATTGCTAAAATCTGATTTTCCAAACTCTCAAGATTGGGCTTCCCGGTTAAAAGTTGCAATATTCGACAAACTGATTGTCTGATTTGATCGAATTGGGTGTCGTTTGGAAAGCTCTCACAGAGCATGATCCATTGTACCATACGATCGAAATTTTGACGAGGTTGACTTATCGCCCAAATTTGGTCAAACCTCGGTAACGATATTAGGTGTCTACAAGGAGTCTGTTGATGCATGGATATCTACGCTTCGATGGCTCTTCAACAAGCTTTAGTTAGGTAGGCCGGTATTGTTTTCATCGTGTCAATTCGGTATGATATTTTCTTGGGCAAAAGTACACTACAAGTGCTATAACTTGTGTACGGCGCTCACTTTAGTGCCATAATTTTTTTTTGGATCACTTTAGTGCTAAAAGTTTTGAAAAACGATCACTTAAGTGCTAAAATTTTTGAAAAACGATCACTTAAGTGCCAACTCCGGTGCCGTACACAATTTTTCGTCGGAAATCTGACGTGGCATTTTTTTTTATTAATTTCTGAAGCTGAAGTGGCTCGCCGGAGATTGGCACTTAAGTGATCGTTTTTCAAAAATTTTAACACTTAAATGATCGTTTTTAAAAAATTTTAGCACTTAAGTGATCGTTTTTCAAAAATTTTAGCATTAAAGTGATCCAAAAAAAAGTTATGACACTTAAGTGATCATTTTTCCTCCCACTTGGCACCAAAGTGATCCGAAAAAAAGTTATGGCACCAAAGTGAGCGCCGTACACAAGTTATGGCACTTATAGTGTCCTTTTGCCTATTTTCTTGGCATTCTCTCTTTTTTTCATTTTTCCTCCATATCTTTCTACCTAATCATTGATTATCTCTGTGTCATTTAATTCAATGCATTAAAGTTTTGTCCTTGTTATTATTATTTTTGTATTAAAAAAAGCTAAAGTCGAATACAAAAATTTAACATCGTAAATCTACTATCCCTATTTTATCACATAATAAAACATGAAGTAACTCTCTATGAGGTAATGAAAAGAATCTAGTATCTAAGTGCTTATCAACTCCAAGTTTAGCAAACTAATCAACAAAGCGATTTCTTTACCGAAAGTTATGTTTTGCTTTAAACTCAAAGTGATAGCACAACAATTTTCTGATATCTTTAAGCAAAACAGAGCTAGCATTATCAATCATAAATTATGGACTAAAAACATCAGTGAAGGCTTTAAAGTCAATCTCGTTGATGATCTTATGAAAACCAAGTTGTTTTGCGAAGTTGAGTCCCAACTACAAAATTCAAAGTTTTGCTCGTGTCGACGAACATATTCCTACAAACGAGGCAAAACCACCAAACCAGTCACCCATTTCGCTTGTGAATAAGCACATTGCTCCAACAAGTCCTGGATTGCCTTTAAAGGCCCATAAATATTCAGGTTAATCCACTCGGAAGGTGGAGGATCCCATTTGACAAAAATTGGAAATGCATCCACGTAACATCGAGTTATTCACAGATGAAATTTGATGATTTCCTTTGTGTATAACCAAATTACTTGTACTGAATTTAAAGGGAAAATAAAGGTTTTTTTGGAAAAGTGACTTGTTTCTCTATTGCCCAAAAAGCCATACACCTACTTCAAAATTATGCTTCGATCTTAACTTTTTATTTAGTTTTTTCTTTTGGTAATTGTTGTATCATAATTTTTAGTTAAAACTTTGAACGTCATCGAGTTATTTCATTTTACTAATATTTGAAAAATCAAATTACTATTTGGAAATTAAATCTAATCGTAAAAGCAAAATAAAGTTAAGGAATAAACTTCAGTTATGGTCACTTAAAAGTGGATTTTGCAAATAGATTATTGTACTTTGATTTCAAGCATGAAATATTATATTTTTTTGGTATCGATGCGCTTTGGTTGGAATTCGGCTAATTCCCGGATGAAACGCTAAGATGGAGCCATGTAATTGTTATAAATTTGGACTTTCTCTCGAAATTTATTTTTTTGATTATCCTTTAGCATATTATTAATCTAACACCAAACAACATTGATTTTTTTCTGTTCACTCAAATATGATCGCTCATTCAGAATTAAATCTAAGCTAAAACAGAAAAGGTATACTTTTACTTTATTGTCAAGCGCCATAGTTAAGTCAATAATTGAGGCAGCAAAAAGGTTAACATTTTCTTTTTGAGATGACACTGATAACAAGTTGGCCAAAACTCTTATTCAATAAACCACCAATTTAGAAAAAGCTTATTCCTGCATTTTACTTGGCCGATTAAGTTCTCTCTTTTCAATCAAATGTCTCCTTTTAAGCTACTCACGTTAAGCCACTTGTGGCTTTTGAATTGGAATACTTATCTCTTTCTTTACACTTTTAACCAAGGTCATCACTATTTTAACCTTGGTTATTTGTTCTTATCTCTTATTAACTCATAAAATATCTTCGTCAAGCAATCCAAGTGTGGCCATATATGTATTACCATAAACATCAATTGTTCTTCACAGAAGACCCCAAATAGATCATCCTTTGCTTTTGAAAGTGAGAGGTTTTCGCATTCACCTTGATTGACTATTTGTGTTCGTCAAGGCGGTGGCACGCTTCAGGCTATGAAGGACTCTGCCTGTTCTAAGATGACCTCCTTCAATTGATAAACATAAGTCGTCACATCTTATCAATAACACATGCAAACTAAGCAGAAAATAAGTAATGCCAATTTACTGAAAGCATAAATAACTATCAACAATCACCCCTCGAGACCTTTTGGAGTCCCTTGTTGCATAGAAAGCTCCGAGCTATTAGAAATTAAAATCAAACCCCTTTTCCCCTTGCCTTATCTGAGCCTGTCTCAAACATGGAAAGTAAAAATGACCTGAAAGATCTTGTGTTAGCCAGAATCAACAACCATGCTCTGGACGATCAAAACCAAACTTTTTAAAAGATTATTTTTTAAACCACTTCATTCCAACCCAGAAGAAAATTTTTAAATTTTACCTCTGGGACTGAATGATTCCTCCCTTAGATTGCACAAAAATCTGTCTCAGCAAACCATGCCTGGTCTCTAGGAGTGCCAAAAACTGTATGAATCTTGCCAGAGCCACTAGTCCCCAGGCAGGCAGCCAGCTTTTCACTCATAACCCTAAAAAAATCATCCACAAGGGCTTCACCATGCTTTCATACACTTCATCCTACAGCAAGTCAAGAGATAATTCACAAAAGATTAATAAAACAGAAAAAAATTCAAATAAAACCCAAACTATATTCTGTAATTGTGAGAGGTTAAAAGTCCCACATTCCTAATATCTTCCAAGATTACGGGAATGCAGCGAGCAATGTAATGATCTGCTCTGTCATGTTTCGAACTCCATTTTCGTTTTAATGCCAAGAGCAAGTTCAGTATCATGAATTCAACTACGTACGTCTATTGAAGTGAAGACAAATTCATATTTCTTTCGCGATTCTAGCCAAAAATCAAATGAGAGCAAGACCTGCTATGAATCAGGCTAGAATAAAACCTCTGTAGACCTTGGGTTCGATTCTCTTAGAGCCCTATAGCGTCAAGGTCACCGACGTGGCATCATTCACAGCGATACAGATCTTGCTGCTCAGCTGCTACTTCTTCCTCACGTTGAGTGGTCGTATTCGGGGTTCCTTCACATTCTACAAGATGTCTAACTGATGTTTCTCCAAAATGTCGAAGCCAACAGTGGTCGTTGGTAGCACGAACCTCACTCAGCGGTGAGGGCATCGTAACCTGTGGTGGCTTTTGACGTGGATATTCCATTTCAGGTGGCGATACTCTTTAGAGTGAAATCGAAGTTGGATGTTTTGTCGAGGATGGTGTTTTGAGCGCGACAAGACACAATGGCACTAAAAAGTTAGTTGTGATTTGGGCCGACAATTCAGGTCAAACAGACAAAACTGGCCGACAATGAAGAAATTGCGACCCGGTTCATTTCATGGCCTATTATCCGAAGAAATACTGACTAAACGAGCCTATTGGGCCTGAATAGCTTTGCCCATGTACACTATTATCACCCTTGCTCGTGTTTGTGGGACCAGGGATGAATACATTTTATGCGTTGCTCGTCGGGACAACGTAATGCTTGAGAAGAAAGCATCGAAACTGAATGATCGAAAACACTATTCAAATTAATAGTTTGTTTCAAAGAAGCTTCGGCTATTTTGGCTCAGTTGAAGTGACAAACCAAACCATAATTTTGCGAATTTATAATTGTGGTCAAATTCGTTGTTAGTCATGTTAAATATTCATTCAAAGCTTTATTTGAAAATGTTTGCATATATTATGTCAACATGATGTCTCTCTTTATACCAAAAAATAAAAGACATGATGTATCTCGTTTCGATGCATTTACAAATATCTAAATACATTTCTTGCGTGCTACTTTGTAAGTCACCTTACATGTCTTATGTTTGGATTTTAAATGATATTTTTGGTTAAATCTACATTCGACATGATTATTTTACGTCAATACAAATTTAGGAAAAAAAATCAACACTCATATGAGGCGTCGAGTAAGCAAAAATGAATGAGGCGTCGCTAAGCAAACTGGAAATTTTTTTCCTAAAGTTTATGAATTATGAAAATGAAGAGAATGATTATCCTTGGACAAAAAAGGAGAAGAATTATTAAAAAAAAAACTACTTGAGTACAAAATCTCACCTCACTCGCTCGACTACACCATAAATACAAATAGCCAGAGTTGCCCCCATTAACATCAAACTTTATAACTTTGTTTGTTTAGCGAAAAATGAATTTGGAAAACATTTCCAAAAAAAAATCTCTCATATTGCTTAATAAATGAATGAATGAAAAAAAATTTCATTGTACACGTAAATGTTTAGACATAAATTATAGTCGATAATGAAAATACATTTCATTGATTAATTATCACATGAGATATATGGGATTCTTTTTAAGAAAATATTTTGTAAATTATTCATTTTTCACGTAACAAACATAACCTCTTTACCAAAAAAAAAAAAAAACATAACCTAAATTTTATTATAATTTGATTAGTCTTGGTTTGACTCGTGCACTGGCGAGACTTTCTCATTGGTGTCTTACCCTAAATTACCTACTTGCCCCTTGTGTTTTAAATTATTGGATTGTGGAAAGGGCTGCGCTTTTTCTATTCTTAATTTAGCTAAAACACTTCCAACAAAATATTGTGACCATTTTATTCACTGTGGATCCCACCTTTTAGCATCCTCTGCATTTTCTTTTTGTCCTCTTTTTGGTTTCTTCTTTTGCAGGTCTCACTTTCCTTCATTTTGGTCCTTCTCTCTCTCTCTCTCTCCGTTTACTTCCTATTTTTTTATGTTTGAGATGGTTTCTGCATTATTTTTCATGGTGGTGCTAGATGAAATGATTAAATTCGGAGTATTGGTTAATGCTAAATAATTTTCCTTGTGATGGATTCAGGTCAATAAAGTTTCAAGGTGTTTTTTCTTCTTTTTCTTCTTCCATCTTTTTTTTTGTTTGAGAAAAGTGCGTATTGATTCATTTCTTGTTTACTGTTGAATCTGATTAAAGTTTATGCTTTTGAGGATCTTTAGAGAGGCCTTTTGGCATTGCTAGGTTTCTTCCCTTCTAGGGGTTTTGTTAGCTGAAATTTTCGAAATTTTGTGGAAAAGATTGGAAAGAAGAAAAGCGGGACTTGTCCGAATCTAAAGAGTTTTGCTTTCACGTGGGTCTTGTCCTTACCTAAAGAGTTTTGCTTTTACCAAG
Organism: Syzygium jambos; assembly: GCA_031216235.1. Taxonomy (NCBI): domain Eukaryota; kingdom Viridiplantae; phylum Streptophyta; class Magnoliopsida; order Myrtales; family Myrtaceae; genus Syzygium; species Syzygium jambos. The sequence goes on from CM062223.1 coordinate 14,301,235, forward strand.
TGAAAAGGGTTTATCATCCCATTAGCTTCTACCGATTGAACTTACTGATAAAACATGCATTTGATTTTTTTAGTATTCTTTTCATTGAAAATTTCCCAGGACTGTTTCTCTCAACCTCTTTCTCTTTTGCAATCTATTTGGCAAAAATAATTTCGAGATGCACATTTTGATATCTTCCCTTAATATTGGTCTAGTTATAATTCGCATTCAGTAAAGAATGAAGGTTTTTTATCTAATAAATTTCAATTTTCTTCTCATTTCAATAGGTTTATGGTAACTTTTTACCATTTTGTTTCCAGTTCTTGATAAAGTGGAAAACCAGTGGGCACGCCAAATGCAAATTTGTATATTACATTGTAAAGTCCGGGTGTCGGTGCAAAGTCTAGTTGAATCCCTCCTTTGTATCATATTGGGTTGGTTTTGAATAGAAAGTGGCTTCCATTTGTTGCATAGCCACCAATTAGACCAAGAAAACGTCATTCAAATGAGTTCTGTGCTTTTACGGAGGTGATTATGGTGGCATTTTCTCTACAAGAGAGGGAAAGAGAGAAAGATGCTGAAAGATGCGATGAAGAGGAAGGAAAGTGGGACCCTGCAAAAAAAGGAAAAAAATACACGAAGGGAAAATTTAAGATGAAAGGTGAGACCCACAATGGGTGAAGTGATCATAATACTTTGTTGAGAAGAATCCTAGCCAAATTAAGAGTGGGAAAAGCACGACCCTTGTGGAAATAAGAAAACGATTAAAGGCACTTGAGCTAAAACTGTAAACTAAAATCCATCTCACAGAAGTCCGGAACAGCCCTTCCACCACCTCATAAGAGCGACACATCCAAGAATCGTGGCCGGATCGTCACAAGCATTCTTTTTCAAAAATCCGACCATTATAGGTTTGGAACTGTCAAACTCGAGAGAGAATAACTGAGAGGAGTGGATAGAAGAAGAACAAGAACGAGGAAGATAAACATGTTGGCTCGATCAAATCAAAGAAGTTCAGAGAAAATATTGACTCCATATTTCTCATGTCTCTTTATCGGTCCTTTGAGAAGCTTTTTCGCAACACCTTCTGATCGAGGCAACAACAGCTGTAAGGACCGCTGAATCAATCAAGAAGAAACCTGAGTGAACACGAATTAAGCTGCTGTTTCAATAATAACACACTTGTCCGCAGGCGAGCAGCGACCCAGGTTTCCTCCAAAGGAGAAGGAATTAAAAGGTCAGATGAATTGCAACATAGCAAATAACAATGAAGCCAACAAGGCTCCAACAGAGAGTCAAAAAGGTTCACAAGGCAATATAAGTAACTCCTCTGGTAAAAGAACAAAAAAATTCTTATTGAAAAATTCGCCGGTCCAAAAAGGGTACGAGAAAAGTATCATCACAGTAAAGAACAGAAGGAGAAAATGTCCTTGGAGAGGGAGACTCTCTCTCAAAAGATAGATAAACAATTAAGCAATGTAATTGTATAGCCTACCATGGGATTTCTTGACCATCCCAGGCGAAAAACTTGCCATTGTCTTGAATCTTTGCGTGGTCGATAATTCCCAAGAGCTTCTGCACCGAATACTCCTTGGTGAAAAGCTTGCCTTCAGGAACATTTCTCTGAAAGGGCTTCGAGAGATCTGTGTCCACTGTGCCAGGGTGCAGCAAAATGCAGATAACCGGATCCTTCTTACGTGCAAACTCTACCGATACCGTTTTAGTCACTGCGAGAATCAACTCGATGTTTAGGAACATGCAAACACAAGAACATTGATTGCCTCTCTGTAGAGTTCTACGAAAAGTGGGCATAGATCTACACACCATTTTGGCCAAAAGAACAGGGCATACCAACCATACGCTAAAATGTGCAGACACTTGGATTTTGGGTTCACTCAGCCAAGTGATTTATCATACTTTAACTTCAGCATTTTAGAGCATGAAGTGAAAAGAGTGTTTCTGTTCATCTTCTGTCGGTATTCTCAGACTCATCATCTGGCTGCTCTAAGGTCAGCCACAGGATGATTACTATTAGAAACCTGAAGAAAGATGAAAGGAAGGGTTGTTTTACACATACAAAAAGCAGACGGCCTAAACTTCCTAAAACTAGAGCACAGGACATCGCTCACAAATGCCCCAAAGTACACCGGATGTTTAGACAATTTTCCTCAGACCATAGTAGCCAATTGTCTAAACAAACTTAAGTGCTTTCATGAAGGCCAGAAAAGGAAGAAACTTTACGCTGATTCAATGCGGCTTTGGAGGATCGGTAAGAGTGCCACCCACCAAGGCGATTGTCCCCAATTGAACCCACCCGGGCACTGATATTGGCCACAACAGCAACATCTCTATCAGTACCAGTGCCTCCACCAGCCTTTAGAAGGGGCCACATGTGCTGCTAGGGCATGTTATATGGGTTAGTGATACATAATTGAAGTTTACCATGACATCAAACTGATACCTCATCTGATTGACTCTCTTAACGAGAAGGATACACATTTTTATTTGTGGCCACAGTTTTAAAGGAAAACTCATCGGCTTTGACCTTGAATCCAGTCATTTCTGCGTATCACAAGATTAACTTCTAAAATCAACCCCTCAAACTCTCAATTGTACAGAATGGCCCCACCATTGGGAGTCAATGTTGCAGCGCTCCATTCAATAAACAAATTGTGGCATGAAAGTCTCATTTAAGACATAAGAAAATAAAAATTTGGAGTACATTACTTTGACAATTCCCGGAGTTTTAACTAAATAAACATCAGAGCCCTTGCATTTCCAAAAGAGTGGAAAGCATTGAAGTTCATAACATCAGAAACTAGAGAAGATAGAACTCTATGAGAAACTAGAGAAGTTTTGTCCGTACAAGGGAAGTTCTGTTAGTGCAGAGTTTTATTCTTCTTACATTAATTTGAGTAGGTAGAACTCTATGAGAAACTAGAGAAGTTTTGTCTGTCCAAGGGAAGTTCTTTTGTTACCGTTGACTAAATCCCCAGTTTCCTTTCCTTAGCAAAAAGACAGTTGATGTAAATAAGGGATACAACCACATTTGGGCCGGAACCACTATATGGAGACATAGTTTGGAAGTCCAAGCTTTTATATATCTAGTCTGAATATTCTATCTTTGAATTGTTTTACTAACTGTTGTTTACTACGGAATTGGCTACGTGCTTCCATTGCCAACTGAAAAGAGGTTTTTCATTGTTTTGAGAATTTTCTGCAACTTGATTAAGACAATTCCCAGTTGCCATATTTTGGGACCAATGGAAGCCTGAAGGCTGTGAACAAGACCTTCAATGATTTTTTCGAAAAAAAAAGACCCAACGTAATTACTTGAAAAATAAATAAAAAAACTCTCAGAAATAGAAATGAGCCTAAGTTAAACTATAGAAAGTGTTAAACCTCTATCCAACTTGTTCACTTTCCAGTGTCACCTTCAAACCATTTCCTTTGACATGCCATGTGCATAAATTCCTCTATCTAAACAAAAAGGAAGATACACCTGAATGGGAAGGTTGAAAATAGCCGTTTCAACATTCTCATTTTTCAGCAGGTGCAGTGTCATTGTATATTTTGCAAATAACCGCAAACAATACTGTAAGTGCTTAAGTATTGCTAGGTTAATTGTCTGAAGAAACCAGTAGTTCGGACAGTTGCAAACTACAAGAGTATACACATAACGGCCAAGAATTGGACAGCTCTAACTTAGATTGAAGAACAAGTAATGCTAGAAAAGTAAAGAAGGTCGGGCATGGGTTAAAATGCATTGACATTTATCAGTAACTTCAGAAGATTCTATGTAAGTCTTCTATTTCAGACCCACAAAACAAAGGCAACACGTGAACCAGTGATACCAGCCCCTTTAGCAATTCATTTTAATCAAATGATTAGCACATAATGAAATATTCCAACATGACCACGAAAAGAAATGCCTTGAGAAATTAGAGGCTCAATGACTTGAATATCTTAAGAATGTCAAGCCAACTCATTAGCCAAAAAATGGCAAATGTAAAAGCCCAAGAAAAGTACCTTGATGACAAGGATAGGACCCACAGCATTGACCTCATACGTGAGCAGCAATGATGACTTCTCTACTTTGAGGAGTGTCGTTTCTGCACTGAAAAACAATGAATAAAAATTTAATAAGTCATGAAACAGCAAAAGGGGGAGGTCGATAAAGTAAGCTATCCTCACTGCATACATTGAGCTCAACGCTGTTCAATTCGAAGGAGCTTATAAGTCTAAAGTGAATTGGTCTAGATTGCTTTACCTGGTTGGAGCACATCAGGTATTGAAAGTATTCCGGATGCATTAACCAGAAGATTCAAGGAGCCATATCTATCTCTTATGGACTTTGCAGATGCCTAAAAAGTAATTTTGTGTCAGATGAATCTGCCAAAGACATATGAGTAGCTCTTTCATTAGTTTATATAATTGCAGTTCACAATGCCAAAAGACCTCCACAGATTGTCGTGATATATGATATTGGTAAGGTACAACTTTCTTTACTTCTTTGCCCTCAAAACCAGGAAACAGAGAATCACAATCTTTATTAATTTTGATTTTCTCTGAACGAGACACCTAATTTTGACCCAAAAAAAAACCCGAGACTCCTAATTATAAAATGCTTGCAATAATCGAGCAAAACCTCCCAGATTTATTTCTTCAAAGCTGCACTGAGAAATCAATGCTGAGATGGAGAAAAATGACCTCTATGGTACTTTCATTGGTCACGTCCAACGGCAGAATGCTAAGGCGTTCAGCAAACATATTTTTGAGCGAAAGAAGCCCTGATGCCTCATTAGGTTTGCGACATGTAGCAATGACATGCCCTTTTTCACTTTTTTGCAGCAGCTGCTCTACCTAATGAAGCAGGAACAAAATTAATAAAGTCATGTACAGGCTAAGTCAAATGATCTGCTGCAGCAGATTTGAAAATTCCACTCAACTTGAAGATAAGAGGAAACAGAAAATCAAATCGGTATAACTTCTAAATGAATCAATGTATCGAAAAACAGTGTTCATAGCTGTAGCATTTTAATTTACACCTTTGTTAATTGACAGTGCAAATGGTTTCGTAGGGTGGCAGTAAAATAACGGGTTAAATCAAGAGGACTTGGATCTGAGTAAAGCTAAATCTGGAGAAACAAGATTAATGTTGTTCGAGATGAAGCAGTGGATCAACATTTCAGTAAGGTCAACTGTTGAAGCTGTAGGATCTATCTGCAAATAAGAAAGCAAAAAAAATTGCAAGAACAGCAAGTATTGTTCAAGGACTTTCTTCTGTTGTTTGGCTTGGCTATGCATCACCAGGGTAGACTACTTGAAGAAGCTGAATTGAAGAATTGTGAAAGACCACAGTACCATGGAAGAAGTTGACAGGTGACATTCTTGTAATTTCTTTTGCAACTGATGATGGCAATGATGCCCGTAATCATGAAGGCCCGCCACAAGAGTTCAGACTCTTTTCTTGAAACTAACAATGTGACAATTGAACACTGATTGCGTATGTATATAGCACAAGAGTGCCTATATTACACGTTGCTGATAGCCATGACAAATTGCTTACTTGCTTATGGGATAACATACCCGTGCAAATCACATTAATATGCAGCACAGAAAAACCTAAATCAACATAAAATTAAAAGAAAAAAAGAAATTCTAAAGTTTGGATCTCATAGGTGTCAGGTGAATTACCAATTACCTATTTTTAGGCACCTCTACTATATCACTAACAGAAGAAACATGCCAAATAGAGCGACATGATCATTATAAGGGTTGGTATAACAATTTGAATGAGTTATAAAAGGCAGAGACTTTGTCTTTTTAATTAGCTCAATTAAGTGCTGAATTAAAGAAAAAACCAGCACTTACTAAGATTGACCGAGTCTGATGATGCTAACTAGCGTTTACTTAAAAGGTTAAGTTTAGTTATAAAAAAAATATACACCAAGCATGTAAATAAGGGAGGGGATTACTTAATTTGATCAACAGAAACACATTTGATGACACTTAGAATGGTAAATTTATCTTGATAAATACGATAGTGTAACTAAGCTTACTAGAAGATGAGGGATAGAGGTGAGAATGGATACTTAATTCTTTCACTTTCCTGGAACCGGGTTTATATAACACCTCAATTTTTAACAACCATCTGGTGTGGAATTCGGGCAACACAGGCTTACTCTTTTCAAGGAGAAAGATTGCGACACTATACTCACATAAGTTGAGCGAGGAATTCAAGAGTAGGTATAGAGCTCAGCATGTAAAAAAGGAAAGTCCAGATGGAAGATAACAAATAGAGATGAGAGTTCATATAGAGTTAGCACAACAAAAGAGAGAGTCCAGAAGGCTTTCACTTCGTGGAACCTGGATTGATATATCACCTCATCTGTTCAGCTCATCCAAAGTAGGACTCAACCACAGTTGGCCAACTTCTATTTTGATAAGTAAGATTGTGAGACTTAGCTACAAATTATGTATCTAAAACACGTTGCTTATATCCACATCCATATTTAGTAAAAACTAATCACTTTCAACATTTAACCAGACGAAAGTTTGTTTTCTTTTTTCAATATTTAAGGGAATCAAGCATCACAATTTTAGGACAAAAATATATAGTACCTATTTTCATTTCTATCAAATAGGCCCTTAAGATGTAAATGAAGTTGCACATGTTATTGATGTACCTATACACCAATGGTGCAAGTACTGTGCAGCTAAGTTGCACATGCCATAATGCAAGTACAGAAACATAAATCCATAATCATCTAGCTGTACTTTGCCATACTGATAGTCTCTGAATGGAAGAAAATTATTACAAGAGCTGTTGCCATGACAGCCAAAGAAGACTCCAAACTAAAGAGAAACCACAATATGAAGTTCTCGATTTTTTTTTTTTTTTGCAGAGGGTAATTTGACCACAGCCTACATTATAAGCAGCTGGGAATATTGCCAACTCAACTTTAAAAACATTTTATCTGATTATACTTCTAAGAAAATTTATCTGCTGGATGAAACCTTGGATTTGGGCCTTCTAGCCATCTTAATTCACAAACTTTGATCCCCAAATATCGCAAAAGCAATAGTTTAAAAAGCTCATATTGATGAAAAGATAGCAGATGCTTCAAAACAAGATGCAACGTACTTTAAGAGAAAACACATTTGATTAATACGGATTGACATGTTAGTTAGTTAGCAGTAGCCCCCCCCCCCCCCCTTCCAAAAAACAGAATATCTTTCGAAGCATATATAGTGAAGAAGCACTGTCATAATCCCTCTAGACATGTAAACTCATCAAGCATTGGAAGAGGTGATTATTCTGTTGTTTCTGTTGTTTTTAAAAGGTGATAATTATGTCTTCCGATACATGATAAGAAATGTGTGAAGTAGTGATGACAAAGTAACAGTGTACAACCCTCTAGATGTAAAAACACACAAATGGCTTCGTAAGACTGATTATTTTGTATCTCGTTTTCCCGACTTTCATTATGCATCCAATTTTTGTAGCCTTCCGTAGAAGTTCAAGAAGGCATTTGCTTTAATCATGTATGTACTGTCCACGAAAACATGAAAAGAAGATATACTCATTTAAACTCGAAATCTTCTTGCCTCATTATGTCAATGCCCCGAACAATCGAATAATCCTATCTCCTACCCTATGCACTGCCAAATCACTAACAGGGTCTCTCCACTGCTATCAATTCGGAAACTTAAGATAGTTCCCCACGACTTGATCAAGCAGTGAACTTGCACTTACACGGGCGTCAGCGAACCCAGAAGATTAACCAGAATTATATATCACACAAATGATAAATTCAATTCCGACGAGATAGCACGTCGTATCACGAATCAAGGGCAAGAAAAAAGAACTGAGGCGAAACCCATTAAAAATGAAGGCCCCAATCAATCAGAAACCATCCAATTATAAGCTACATTGCACAACTAAAGGAAGAAAAATGCTCACGAATTCAAGCCCGATCCCCCTGGAAGCGCCCTGCACCATGGAAACCCCACCATCCCATTTCACAGCATCAGGGGAAGAAGAAGAAGAAGAAGAAGAAGAAGAGCGAATTGTTGCCGACAGCGCGGGGCGAAGACAACGGGAAAATGCCATCGATGCGCGCTTGGCGAACGCAAGCGGTTTCATTCTCCACGGACTCCACTCCCTCCGTTTCTCTCTCCCGGAGGCTCATAGCAGGGTAGGGTCTGTCGCTGTTCGACGAAGCGTTGGGGGGGTTGTGAAACGAACGAGTTCAAGTAGGATGAAAGAAATGGCTCAGCTTCATCCACGTACTGGCCACGAAGAAACTCCCCTCGTTTGATTTCGAAAGCTTCCACCATTCATTTAAAGTTCCGTCTCACGTGTAAGTTTGATGCCCGTGCGTTGAGCAAATGCACAAATAGCGAAAATTCATCGTGTTGTCGATTTCAGAAGTCAAAGCTCGTGATAATGTTATCTAACATTACCAATTTTAAGCAATTTCCATGCATCATAAGATTTCGATTTTTTTTTTGCTAGAAATAAGATTTCGAATTAATACCACCAAAAATTGTAAACTGGTATATGGTGATTTACATCAAAATTTTCCATTTAGTAGCTAATATGAAATTACAGGTGGCTTAATAAGATGACATGAAAAATTTTCCTTTAAGTTGGTGATATAGAATTACATGCAACCTACTCAGATGACGTGGACTACTCCACTCTCACTCTCTCTCTCTCTCTCTCTCTCTCTCTCTCTCTCTCTCTTCTTCTTCTTCTTCCTTTTTCTTTCTCTTCAGTGCTGCTCATTCTTCAAAAACGATTAGAAAAATCCTAAATCTCCGATTATCTTCATCGGTCTTCCTCCAAATGTCTGGTAATCCTTATTGATCTTCTCTAGTGATCTTTACTTTCTCTATCTCTTTCTCCCTGTTGGTTTAGGACAGTGCTGAGGCTCATTCTTTCAGAAATAATTAGAAAATCCCACATCGATCTTCTTCGATTTTCCTCACAGGTCTCCAGTAATCTTCTCATTTTTTTTTAAAAAAAATTTTCATTAGTTTTTTTGTCAAACTCTTTATGCTTGATCTGACTGGTGAGGTTATGGAATTTAAGGCAAAATACCATTATAGTGTGAAATGCCGAATAGAAAACACCATCTTGGTCATGTCCTTTTGTGTGTTTATGACTTTGTGTTTCAGATTTGCTAGTTATTTGTGAGAGTCCAACTTTTTGTTTACGAATTGTGTGTTTTCTCTTACATTCCTAATTTCCTACTCGTATGATTGTGTTTCATGTTTGCTAGCATGTGTATAGAAATACGTTTCTCTTGCAATGTAAGTTCGTGTGGGGCAAAATAGTATTTTGAGGAGGCGAAGATCTTTTGCTTTTCTATTCGTTTGATGGCGAAATAGTTAGAGCTCTCACACTTTATATCTCATCCAAATTACCAAATTAGGATTTTCCATGGCTTCAATTGAAAATGTTGTGAAGAGAAGCACATTCTCCTCCAACTCTATCGATGAAGTTCATCCCCTATTATGCAAACATGGTCGGTACGTGAACCTCCACACTTCTTCGAGAACTAGATATCACGGAAGGAGATTTTACGTTGGTCGTTATGGGAGGTCATGGTTATGAGTTATTGCATTTGATTGGTTGTCTGCAATAGATGAATTATTAATGAGTCAGCGCATTTGATTTGGTGCTTATTGTTTATCGATCCACTCTTCTGCTCCTATGTCTCGGGTAGCGATTTTCTTGTCGAACGCATCTTTGTTCACGGCTTTTCTGGTTCTTTGCACCAAGTAGCGTTGCTTGCGGTTCTTGTCTTATGGGTGTGCATGGCAAATGAGGAAACAAATAAAATGAATTTTGGACATCGAAACAATTCAAACTGTGCTAAATGTGTTTCGTGGAGTTGTCTGGACAGGCAAAGACATGTTGAGGCATTTGCATTGGCAGTTGGTTTTTGCTATTTTCTGCATCTTGTCTGCTAGTATCATTCAGATTTGGTTTTTTTTTTTTTTAATTGTGACACCATGTTGATGTTTGCAGTGATCTGTGGCACCCTTTGAAGCTTTTTAGATGGTGGTGGCTATAAAGGCTTCATTGATCACTGGCCACATTTTCTTTCCATTCAAGGCTCGTAATGCAAATTGGTAGCAACATTTATGAGTATCTTTCTTGAAACAATCGGCTATGTAATTATTTATGTTACACTTCATGTAATTGATGCAAGAGATAGCATGGCTACTCGGTATCCCTGAAATATCCCATTATTCGCAAGTACATGTATTCTCGCTCATATCGGCCACAAACATGTCATCGTTTACTTCAACCTCAAATGTGGAAGCAAAACCTAGACTTCATTTTTTTTCCTTCTCAATCTTCACTTTGATTCTTGGACAAATTTCATCTCTTGAAGCCACCATCAATTAGCTTTTCTCATACATTTTCACCATAAGTGATTTTCTTATGACCTCCAACATATCAACAATGGGACGTTCCCTTTCTTTGCATATATTTATTTATTTATTTATTATGCATTGAACATGCTCAAATTGTTATCGATGCATCGCAATTGTCCAGATTTGGTAAATGTTAGGAAAGTGCTTCGGACATTGTCTCATGAAGTCTTCACATGTATGAACAAACTCTTCCTCCATATCTTTTGGTGCCGTGTTGAAATCAGCCTTATATGTCAAGTATGCAGCAATCCAGAAGCAACTCATAAGGTTTCTGCCTTATATAGTTTTTTTTTCATTTAGCATAAATGTGCTGAGCACTATTCCCATGCTCTGCTTGCGAAGACAGTTTACAAACTGCATTAAGAGGGCGCTGCAACACTTAATTGACGTGCAAACTAGTCCGTCTATGAACAAGAAAGTACTTCTCTTAATAAAATTTATGCACGATCTTACTTTTTGTTGGTCGCTTTCAAGTCTTTCAATAGTAGCTTGAGAAACCAAGTCCCAGATAATTAATCTCAGCTTCAACGAGCAATTGGAAATATTTGGTTATTTCCATCTTTGCCAGGAGCACAAAGCAACAACCCTTTGATTATAGTCTTCGTGAAGCATCCATCCAATCCAATTACTCATCCATAGCTTGCTAGAAAATCCTTTTTCAATTCTTTGAAGCCCATATACAATCTTTCGTACAATGATTTCCGGTTCTCTCTCTTTCAATTCTTTGAGCATTAGATCGATCTTCTCTCTCTCTTTCAGCTCCTAGGAAAGTAGTCGCCTGTGAAACCTGATTTTCAGTTCTCTCTCTTTCAATTCTTTGAGCCTTAGATCGATCTTCTCTCTCTCTTTCAACTCCAAGGAAAGTAGTAGCCTGTAAATCCTGATTTCCAATTCTCTCTCTTTCAGCTCCAACAAGGTCAGCAATTGTCATAATGGCAGCATTAGATCGATCTTCTCCACCGTGTTTTGTAGACACATTACGGATCTTTATCAGGCATTGGGTTTGGCTACAAACACGGAAGAACTTCTGTGTGTAACAAGTTCTGCTAACTGTGACTCAAACTAAAGCAACATAAGCACCATAATTAACAGGTGGAGTAGCATATACCCAAGATCCAACTAGCAACTCTTTCATCATAAAAGAGGTGACAAAAATCAATGCCCCTGAAACGGCAGGTCCAAGTTCGATGAAATTAATATTGTTACAATAGTTGACAAATCTGAAAATAAGAGGAAAATAGCAGGGCACCATGTACCTATAAGCCAAAGTCAAATCATCGAAGTTAAGACCTCCTACTTCATAGTGCGTGTTATCGCATGCTTGTGCACATCTACAAATGCTTATTATTTACTATCTTATGTTTCCTCACAGAAACTGATTAGTTAAACTTATCTGCCCATAAAAAGCATAAGATGAGTCAAAAAGACAATTAGTAAGTTGAGTCATGATCCTTAGGTAGAAATGCATTTAAGGCCGAGGGCGCACTCATAAGTACATGGAACACCTTCAAGAGAAACCACGGCAACATCACACTACGCGTTAATCTCGACGGATCAAAACGTGAAGAGTCTATTTGTTGGTATGAACTACATTTTAGTCGTGAATGATGTGTTATGAGCCACAATCATCATGGCAGTGGCACGCTTCAACATTCCACAGGCTATTAAGGATTCTGCCTGTTCCAAGTCAGTAATGGTGACCTGCTTCAATTGATAAATTTAAGTCATCATATCTTATCAAAAACACCTGCAAATTAAGCAGAAAAGAAGAAATGCCAATTTACTGAAAGCATAAATAACTATTCACAATCACCACCTGTCAATGTCCACTGACGCATAGAAAACTTAGAGCCATTAGACAAATCAAACGGCTTTTCCCCTTTGCCTCGTCCTGAGCATGTCTCAAACATTGAAAGTAAGAATGACCTGGAAAGATCTTGTGTTAGCTAGAATGAACAATCAGAACGATCAAAACCAAACTTTTTAAAAGATTATTTTTGAAGCCACTTTATCACATACCATAAGAAATATTTCATATTTTACCTCGGACTTAATGATTCCTCTCTTAGACCGATCAAAAATCTGTCTCAGCATACCATGCCCGCACTACAAAAAAACATGGATTTTGCGACGGAAATTTGCGACGGGGATTTTTTTCGTCGCAAATTTGCGACGGAATTTGCCACGAAATAAAAATCCGTCGCAAATTTGCGACGGAAAATAAATCCGTCGCAAATTTGCGACGGAAACAAAATCCGTCGCAAATTTGCGACGGAAAAAAAATCCGTCGCAAATATTTGCGACGGAAAAAAATATCCGTCACAAATTTGCGACGGAAGAAAAATCCGTCGCAAATTTTTGCGACGGAATAAAAATCCGTCGCAAATTTTTGCGACGGAAGAAAAATCCGTCGCAAATTTGCGACGGAAAGAAAAATCCGTCGCAAATTTTTGTGATGAAAAAAAAATCCGTCGCAAATTTGCGACGGAAAAATAATCCGTCGCAAATTTTTGTGACGGAAAAAAAAATTGCTACGGAAAAAAAAATCCGTCGCAAATTTGCGACGGATTTTTTTTCCGTCGCAAATTTGCGACGGATTTTGCGACGGAAAAAAAATCCGTCGCAAATTTGCGACGGAAAAAAAATCCGTCGCAAATTTGAACTGGAAAAAAATCCGACGCAAATTTGCGACGGAAAAAAAAATCCGTCGCAAATTTGCGACGGAAAAAAAAATCCGTCGCAAAATTTGCCCCGGAAAAAAATCGGACCCAAATTTGCGACGGAAAAAAACATCCGTCGCAAATTTGCGACGGAAAAAAAAATCCGTCGCAAATTTGAATCGGAAAAAAATCCGACGCAAATTTGCGACGGAAAAAAAAATCCGTCGCAAATTTGCGACGGAAAAACAAATCCGTCGCAAATTTTGCGACGGAAAAACATATCCGTCGCAAATTTTGCGACGAAAAAAAAATCCGTCGCAAATCGCAAATTTTCAGAAACCCGCGTAGAAAATTTTCAGAAACCCGCGCTCTGTTCCCCTCGCGCCATCGTCTCCCCTTTGCTCGGTCTTTTTATTTCCTCACCACCACAGCTTTCCCTCTCTCTCTCTCTATGTAACAGCACCTCCTCCTTATTTAAACCCCTCAATCCATGCAGAGCCCTTAAACCCAAGTCACAGCCACAACACAACTTGTTCTGAAACTCCTCAACACAACCTGGGAAACCCCACACACTTTCTCTCTCTGCATGATCATATAGGCATTGCCACTAGTTCACTCATCATGGATCACTTGAACTACACCAACTCGTTCATCCCCGTTCTCCAGATCGATGTCGAGCGAGAAATCGCCGGAAGCCCGCTGCTTGTGCAGGAACTGACCGATCAGCCTCGACGGCGGATCTTCTTCCAACCCCTTCTCGCCGCTTCCCCGGCGGAAATCGAACTCGTCGCTGTTACCGACTTGGGACTCGGCACCGTTCGCGTTACCGCCGGCAACTTCCTCGTCCTTCCGGAAGTCGTAGCTCGAACCCCTCCAAATCTTTTCGTTCCCTCCTCCGTTCATCGTGCACGCGAACTTGTTCTGCTTAGTGGGGTTCGGCAATGCAAGTTCGCTACAGTGCGCAGACCACTGTGAGTTCTTCCTGTGCAGTGACGATGGCGACGGGAAAGAAAGCGACAGGAAGGTGGTGGTCGGAACGCGAAAAGCGGTAACGCGGGTGCGGTGTGAACGGAGTCAAAAAGGCAAGAGCGAGGTTGGCTGTACGAACTAGTGAATCCGGAGATAAGATTTTGCTTTGCTTGATTGACGGGGGTTCGGTACGATTTCGAGGATCGCGAGGAAACGAAGGAAACAATTGCGACGGAAAAAAAATCCGTCGCAAATTTTTGTGACGGAAAAAAAAATTGCGACGGAAAAAAAAAATCCGTCGCAAATTTGCGACGGATTTTGCGACGGAAAAAAAAATCCGTCGCAAATTTGCGACGGAAAAAAAATCCGTCGCAAATTTGAACCGGAAAAAAATCCGACGCAAATTTGCGACGGAAAAAAAAATCCGTCGCAAATTTGCGACGGAAAAACAAATCCGTCGCAAATTTTGCGACGGAAAAACAAATCCGTCGCAAATTTTGCGACGAATTTTGCGACAAAAAAAAAATCCGTCGCAAAATTTACACGGAAAAAAATCGGACGCAAATTTGCGACGGAAAAAAAAATCCGTCGCAAATTTGCGACGGAAAAAAAAATCCGTCGCAAATTTGCGACGGAAAAAAAAATCCGTCGCAAATTTTGCGACGGAAAAACAAATCCGTCGCAAATTTTGCGACGAATTTTGCGACAAAAAAAAAATCCGTCGCAAAATTTACACGGAAAAAAATCGGACGCAAATTTGCGACGGAAAAAAAATTCCGTCGCAAATTTGCGACGGAAAAAAAATCCGTCGCAAATTTGCGACGGAAAAAAAATCCGTCGCAAATTTGCGACGGAAAAAAAAATTTGCGACGGAAGAAAAATCCGTCGCAAATATTTGCGACGGAAAAAAAATCCGTCGCACTTTTTTGCTACGGAAAAAAAATCCGTCGCAAATTTGCGACGGATTTTACGACGAACTTTGCGACGGATTTTGCGACGAACTTTGCAACGGATAGTGTTCGTGGCTAATTTGCGACGAATTTTGCGACGGATTTTGCGACGAAATTTTTTTCCGTCGCAAATTTGCGACGAAAATTAATATTTTCCGTCGCAAAAATTTGCGACGACCTAGTAGCGACGGAATTTTTTCCGTCGCTAAATTCGTCGCAAAAATGATTTGCGACGGATTTTTGCGATTTTTTCGTCGCAAAATCCGTCGCAAAAAACCTGTTTTTTTGTAGTGCCGGGTCTCTGGGAGGCCTGATAACTATATGAGTCTTGCCTGAGCCACTACGCCCTAGGGTAGCTAGTGTTTCACTTATACCCATCAAAAGATTATTCGCAAGGCCTTCAACATGTTTTGATACACTTCATCCCACAGCAAGTCAAGAGATATTCCACAAGAGATTAAACAGCAAAAAAAAATTGAAATGAAACCCAAAATATGATGTAATTGTCACAAGTTAAAATTTCCACATTCCAATATCATCCAGGAAACTATTGGGTTTGCCCAGTGGCCACTTTTCCTACTTAGAAAAGGAGAGGTAAAGAATTCGATTCCCCTCCTTCTCAGGAGGCTAGAGGTGAGGACGTTTAGTTTCAGATATGGGTTTCGACTCCCACGCTCTATAATGAGACATAACAAAAGATTGAGAGTAAATTAAGAGTTAAAGTGAGTCAGACAAAAAAAAAATCATCCAAGATAGCAATGTAATGATATGCTCTGCCATGTTTGCTTCGAACTCCATTTTCGTTGCACTACATGAGTCATTGCCGAGAGCAGGCTTGGTATCATGATTTTAACTACCAACGTCTATTGAAGTGAAGATAAATTCATATTTCCTTCTTGATTCTATCAAACAATCAAAATGAGAGCAAAACCTATGAGGAATTGGGTCGATCCTCTTAGATCCCCTGCAGAGCTACCGGAGAGCGTCAAGGTCACTGACATGGCATCATTCACAGCGAAACACATCTTGCTGCTCAACTGCTGCTTCCTCCTCCTGCTAAGAGGTCAGATTCGGAGGTACACATTCAGATTCTACAAGATGTCCTATTGATGTTTTTTCCGAAATGTCAAAGTGAGCGGTTGTCGCCAACGGCGTGGGCCTCGCTCGGCGGTGAGGGCACCGTAACCCTCACCAGTGGTGGCTCTTGACATGGCTATTCCATTTCACCGGTGAGCAGGTGGCGACAGTGTTCAGAGTGAAATGGCGGACAACAGTGATTGGAGGAGCAAAGTTGGATGTTTTGTCGGTCAAAGTAGTCAAGTATGATGTTTTGAATGGTGACCGCGGCATGACACACTAGCACTAAAAAGGTCGGTTGTAATTTGGGCCGACAATTCGGGTCGCACAGACAAAATGGGCCGACAATGAAGAAATTGCAACCCGGTCCATTTCATGACCCATTATTCGAAGAAATACTGACTCAACGAGCCTATTGGGCCTGAATATATTGGCCCATGTGCATTATTTTTATCCTTGCCCGTGTTTGAGAGACCAGGGATGAATCCATTTTATGGTATTGCTCATCGGGACGACGTAAGGATCTAGAAGAAAAGCATCGAAACTGTTATGGGCTCCGGCTGAACGAGCCGAATGGAGTCGCACTCCCTCGCACCAAGTTTCTGACCTTGTCGTTGAGAATACTTGCCCTCGAGCCATTGTGAGTGTTTGGCCAGTACATTCAATCAATTTCGTCGAATGCTGTATCAATGCCCGAAACAACATACACGCGATTCTAAAAAAAAATGTGGGCAACTCATTGTCGAAGTCATGCCTGGTGCTTTCATTATGGATTTCTGATTTGAGCACGCGGAGTTTGTATTTTGTTCAAGCACAATAAGATGCATGCACACAATTGCGAGAGGCATTAACGTAAGTGATATTCTTGATTCAGTGATCATAATAGTAGAAATCTGTTAAGATCAAGCCAGCAGGAAATTTCAATTTTTTAGGGGAGGAGGGTCATTTTGATTCGGGAATTCCGGCATTCATTGATTTTTGCCCCCTTATTGTAAATTCGAAATGCGCTAACCGACCAACCGAGGAGTGCCGAACCGGATCGACGAGTTTCTAGTAGCCATTTTTTCAAGTGACTTTCTGTACATTGAACAACCCCAGAAGGAAGATACATTCAGGACCACTTGCACAGACAACCTAATTACAAGAAAATTGAACATTCACCCATACATAGCCTGGCCAAGGTCATTTGCAAAGCCCTGTCAGCTTTATTTTACTGAGAAAATAGCGGAGTCCCCACAGTTTGATGAGATCTGGAGCGGCGCCAATGGTGGCGGACAGAGGGTTCATCAGCACGTGGATGACTTCTCTCATGGTAGCCTCTAGGAGCTCTTGGTCCTCGACACATCAGAGCGCAACTCACCATCGGGTACCCGCTTAGCTTGCGGTTGATCACGACGAGCACTGAAGCCGGATTCGATGGCGGCTAAGGGAGGTCTGGCACGGGCTTCTTCACCCACCTCATGATGTCCACACCGTCACCAGACTCCCCCAACGGCTTCCCCCAGCTATCAGCTCCCACCCGAAACTGGAAAACTTAAGTATAAAAATTGCAGCAGCCAACACAGCAACGGCAGCCGCCAGCCGTTGTGGAAGGTGACCAGCACAGCAGCAGTTGCCTCTTCACAGCGTCCATTGCGGCAGTCGTCACCTCTGTCTTGGTGGTTTGAGAGAGAGAGAGAAGAGATGGACCACTGAGACGAGGGAGGTGGCGACCACCGCTATGGTGGTTGCCTAGGGAGCGCAACCATAGCGGGTGGAAGCTTGAGAAAGGCGAGCCTTGAGGCTGTCGCGTGGACTAGAGGTCGTGAGAAACACACACAAGTGTAACTACTGATGCTTCTTCACTTTATATAATGCCAATGCTTCGTTGCCTCGTTAGGACTTGGGCTATTCTTGCATGTCAACGTATGCCCACTTTTTAATATTTTAAAAGGTCAATGTTACGAAAAATCCCGAATTGACGTACCTGTGATAATTTTACCCTAAACTAATTTTTTTACCATAAAAAACCTCAAATCGGTACACTTATGACAAATTTACCCTAAACTAATTTTTTACCACGAAAAATCCTAAACTGGTATACATGTGATAATTTTGCTCTGAACTAATTTTATGACCACAAAAAACCCTAAACTAGTATACCTATGACAAATTTACCCCGATTTAATTTTTAGACCACAAAAAATCCCAAATCAGTACACTTGTGATAAATTTACTCTCCGTTAAATTGGATTAATATCACGAAAAATCACAAATTCATAAACTTGTGACAAATAAAGGAGTAAAACCCCAAACTGATACACCCGTCAACTATCACGTGTCATCAAACTCAGCAATTTGACAATAAAATTTAATGAAAATTAACATAAAATAAATTTGTCACGTATGTACCAGTTCAAAGTTTTATGTGGTCAAAAAATTAGTCCGGGGTAAAATTATTACAGGTGTACCAATTTGGGGTTTTCCGTCGTAAAAAAATTAGTTCGAGATAAAATTATCACAGGTGTACCAGTTTAAGATTTCTCATGATCAAAAAATTAGTTTGGGATAAATTTATTGCCAATTTGAGATTTTTCGTGATATTAACTATTATTTAAATATACCATAATCTCATAAATCACCCTCTTAAAGCCTGATCAAAATGCCGATTGCTCTACTCCACTATTACAATTGCTATATCTTCACTCGTATTAATTGGATATGTAGCGCGATTAACGGAATTGCACGCCACCTCTATCAATTATCCATCTGCAGAACTGATACTTGGGATTTACCCCTCCTTTTTACATCAAGCCCAAGACAATATTGCATTTTTGTTTTCCACATCCTTCTTTCATCGTCGACCTCTCGAGAATATGTACCTTTTTTTTAGGTTTAAACCTTTCCTTCTACTTGTTGAAGTCGCAACATCGCCGAATCTCCTAAACACTCGTCTTCAACGTTCCTATCCCGCTTCGACCAGGTTCGGGAAAGTGAAGATAACAGCAATTACCTCCTTTCACCGCTTGATGACTACGAATTCAATCCCGAGCACTGAGCAGGTAATTTTAGACCCTTGCTTAGTCAAGCCTCGAATTCCTTCATCTATCCTGGGTTGCTTTCCTCGGTATAGAGAAGAGGAACTTCCATTCCAAAGGAAAGCACATTATTGAGTTTGTATGGACCCCTCCATCACAACGGTTCAGAGCTTTTCCTTCCTTTGACATCACTTTCTTCCGACGGGGTTTAAGGATAAGGTCCCAAAAGGAATCGGTCCGGGAATCTGCTCAAATTGACAAGGCCCTTCACTTCTGCTGTTTCAATAGATGCTTGATTCAGGTCTTTTGGGTGTTTTAGCCAGTTTCGAGTCTCCGTCTACCGGCTGTCTTTTCTTCCGTCCCGGGTGAATGTCGATGTCCCTTAGACCTATTTGCTATGGCTCAGTCCATGGGGAGAAGATACAGCCTCTGTTGAGTCGGCAAAATGTAATTATTTCGGACATATGGCTCTTTAATGAGTCGTTTTTGTAAAGATTCAGGCGAGGTCACCCTGGAACACACGGCCTTTCTATTGTTTTGGCAGTTAAAGTATGTCTTTTTCCATCCATCCCTGAGAGTTTCCCAGGATTTGGCAAACCTGACCTATTATCTCGCTTAGGGCAAGTTTCTTGCTTTGGGGATGCCTTGTACTGGCTGGGATTAAATCATGCATCCACATCGGCGTACGAAAACACCTCCGGCGTCTTCTTCGACCCTTTCTAGATCTTTCAAGCATGGGCAAAGCTCTATTTTCCTTCTTTATTTTCTTATACCAAGCATGCTCTGTCTCGCTCTAGGAATGTCAAAGCTGGACCCTATTTTCCAAACACCAGAGAATGTAGGTTGCTAAGTCACAAACTCAAACCCATTCCTGCAGGCGTTTCTTCCTTTCAGTACTTTCTCGGCTGGTTTTGCAACCATGAACTTGACATAGCTGATTTCTGCCCTCTTCGCAAATTTGACTTCGTCAATGTTTTCAACTTCATCTACCCAAAAAGAACACAGAAATTTTGGATCTCTGTTCTCACTCCTATGGACGTTCCCCTCAAACTGTCAGCAAAAGGGAAACTCAAGCCCGGACTCGAAATGTATGCCCCGCAATACAGTGCATGACAATTTGGGCTCACCCAGGACATCCTTATGCCCATTTTGCGTTCTATGGAGTATCTCTTCTTGGAAAAGGAGTCATTATGTATCGACCCGCGAGGACCACTAGACCAAGAAAACTGAGAAGCCTCTTGTCCATGCGCTCGCAAGACTTCAGAAAGGAAAACGATATCAAGTACTTACTTACATTGTCTCTGTTGTTCCTATCAGCATCTCTTGTGATATCTGAAAATTTCTACATCAATTAATAATATGTAGAAATTTGAAGATGATAAATGTCACAAGTGGAAATTCCAATTAGATTATTAACGCCGTAGTATAGGAAGGTCTAAATTGTATTTTTCGAGTCTATAGTTTCCAGAAAGCGATTCCATTAGGGTTAAATTAATGAATATTTGCTCTTGGGTCGATAATTTAGGTTAGCGATGAAACATGTATTGCCACGTTGGTTATTAATGAAGACCGATACGCTTCGAGTTTTTGTATCAGATAAGTGGTATGTTAGAAATTTATTGAGCTATTATTCTCATGGTGATTAGTAATTTTTGCAGAACGTTTTAATGGGTTCAAAATATTTTTTTCTAATTGGTGCTTGGAACAGATACTGATTTTCTTGTTTATGTACTGATTTAATAGATATTTTGGTAACTTAACAAAATATCTACTTTGAAAACCATGTAGTTGAGCCAGTTGTCACTTTTTAATTTGTACACACGTCTCTTCATTTTTCACCAAGTATTTTAACCCACATGCGCTTAGTTTGTGACATTGAATTTAGCCTAACAATAATATCATGCATTAAGTCATTTCTTGTAACTTTAGCCCATTAATGATATTAATAAGCTTGAGTGCTTATTCGTGCATTTTACTTGGCTGACAAAGCTTTCTTTCTTTTCAATCAAATATCTCCTTTTAGCTACTCACATTAAGCCACTTGTAGCTTTTGGATTGGAAAACTTATCTCTTTCTTTACGCCTAGTGTTTTTAACCCAAGGTCATCATTATTTTAACCTTGTTCTTATCTCATAGTAACTTATAAAATATCTTCATCAAGCAAACCAAATGTGGCCATGTATGCAATACTAGAAACATCACTTGTTCTCCACGGAAGACCCCAAATAGATCATCCTTCACTTTTGAAAGTGAGAGGTCTTTACATTCACCTTGATTGACTGTTTGTGTTCGTCACGACAGTGGCAATTGAGGACTCTGCCTGATCTAAGTCTGTAATGATGACCTGCTTCATTGATAAAATTAACTCATCATATATTATCAACAACACATACAAATTAAGCAGAAAAGAAGAAATGCCAATGTACTAAAAGCATAAACAACTATCAACAATCACCTCCTGGAGACCTTTGAGAGTCCGTTGTCGCATAAAACGGTTAGAGCATTAGACAAATCAAACGCCTTTCCCCCTTTTCCTCCAAAGCATCTTTGCTAACCAATGTTGAAATGATTGACTCGACTAACTTCTTGTCCAAAGTGGTGCTCACCGAAGTCTCCTCATCCTTTAAAGAAACCAAAAAATTAGTAATCCTCTGTAACTTATGAAGAGCAAAAACCTTGTGGTACATAAATGTGAAGTTGCATTGTCCTGACCCATAGAAGATTGCGCACCAAGAAGCACGAGGAAAAGAAAAGGAATTAGTTTCACCTATCAAAATTTACTTTGCATTTAAAATTAGTAAAGCAAAAGAAAAAAATCTAACTAAGAAAAATCTGTTCAGATGAAAGGTTCCATCGAGAAATGAATGAATTTGAGGACTCACTCTTTTGCCTGGGTTGTAAAGCATAGTTATGTCATATCGACCACCAGTCCATGATTTGTTTAAAGAATAAAAGAGTCTCTCCTAACAATTTGCATAAGCTCGTTATAAGAGATACTATGTTTGTCAGAACAGTTGATGATATTATATAAAGCGGGGAGTTCAGACTACTTTTACACGATGCCACGACATCCATGAAAACTTTATCCATGCAAACTGAGCTATTTTACCTTTCATGTGTTGTCCATTCTATCTTTTACATAGATAAAAATATTGTTCCACCGGATGATCCTTTTTCTACCTAAACAATGTTCCCATAGCAAGATACTTGTATATGGGATAAGTACAGCGCAAGTGCCATAACTTTTGTACGGAGGACACTTAAGTGCCATAACTTTTTTTTGGCTCACTTGAGTGCCATAACTTTTAAAAAAATGATCATTCAAGTGCCACTTACGAGCTGATCGTGAGGGCTCGAAACCGCGGCTTTTCCGATCGAATGGTGACCTTCCCGGTGAGGCGAGCACCACCAACTTGAAGAGGGGGTGTCGGTGAATCATTCAATGGCCTCCGTTCGTCTCGAAATTTCCGTTTTAGCCTCCGTTGACGAAGGTAAAAATGCTTCTTAGTCACACAAATCGGCTCGATAAATGTGTAACTACGAAGCATTTTTACCTTCGTCAACGGAGGCTAAAACGAAAATTTCGAAACGAACGGAGGCCATAGAATGATTCACTGACACCCCCTCTTCAATCTGGTGGTGCTCACCTTACCAGAAAGGTCATCGTTTGGCTAGAAAAGCCGCGATTTCGGGCCCTCACGACCAACCCCTCTGATAAGCTGATCGTGAGGGCTCGAAACTGCGACTTTTCCGATCGAACGGTGACCTTCCCGGCGAGGCAAGCACTACCAACTTGAAGAGGGGGTGTCGGTGAATTATTCCATAGCCTCCGTTCGTCTCGAAATTTCCGTTTTAGCCTCCGTTAACCAAAGTAAAAATGCTTCGTAGTCACACATTTATTGAGTAGATTTGTGTAACTACGAAGTAGTTTTATTTTTCGTCAACGAAGGCTAAAACGGAAATTTCGAGACGAACGGAGGCCATGTAATGATTCACCGACGCCCCCTCTTCAAGCTGGTGGTACTCGCCTCGCCGAGAAGGTCACCGTTCGACGGGAAAAGCCGCAGTTTCGAGCCCTCACGATCAGCTC
Source organism: Syzygium jambos (assembly GCA_031216235.1). NCBI lineage: Eukaryota > Viridiplantae > Streptophyta > Magnoliopsida > Myrtales > Myrtaceae > Syzygium > Syzygium jambos. The sequence goes on from CM062223.1 coordinate 14,324,432, forward strand.
ATAAGTGGCACTTGAGTGATCATTTTTTTGAAAGTTATGACACTCAAGTGAGCCAAAAAAAAGTTATAGCACTTGCACTGTACTTATCCCCTTGTACATTATAACATAGTATGATCCAAATTGTGACTAATCCAAGCCACAGCATCTACATGAAGGAAGAAGGGCCACCCAGAGTCCTTCCCACAGGATAGCAGTACAATGTTAGGAAAAACAACCAAACTTTTGATATTACAGCAATATGCAAACAAGCAATCAATCTTCACTAAATTGTACTAGCAAAATAAGTAAACGTAGTGGAACTAGAGGAAAGAGAAATAGCAAGAATGCCTCACGAGCATCGTCTATGAGCTTAACATGCTGCAACTCATCCGACAAGCGCTGCACCTCCTCCTGCAGCTCCGAAACCCAACCCTCTGCCTCTCGGCCTTCTCATCTGCCTTGTCCCCATAGTCCATAAAATCCTCTCGATCATTCCCATACAGGGAACACTCCGTCTCAAATACTGACAATGAGCCGGCAATTTCTAGTTCTCCTCCACAAACTTCTTCAATCCCGTGCATTCATGCACGCTTCGGCCTGCGCATTCCCATTAGCAAAACAAACCCATCCACACCTATAAGCATCATCCCGGAAAAAAAAAAAAAGAAAACCAAATCCAACGCACGCGCAAAATAGTCTAGGAGGGAAACACATCAAAATGCATGTCCTCCTTTGTCACCGATACTCGTGAAATCCTGACTACTTGCTCTCTTTCTTTTCTTAATGAGCCCGGCGGCACTCTAGATTGAATCTGTCTTGGCACTATTGGGCTTGAAGCGAAGATGGATCAGGAGCTATCTCCCAGAAGGTAACTCACCGGCCAGAAGACATACGCTAGCTAAGTAGAGGATTCAGATACCTCCTTAAACAGCTCGTTCTTTCCCTGTGATCTAATATTCAATGCAGTCTGTAAATATGGGTTCCGAAAAAAAAGGTCAATAGTCAACAAGTCAAAAGAAGGAACAGCGGTGTTCGGCTCTTTTAAGAAGCCAAGGGCACGAAACAGAAACAGAAAAACAGAGAGGAAAAGAAGAGAAAGGAGAGGAAGAGAAGAAGAAAAAGAAGAAAGGGAGGATTTTGCGCCGCGCGGACCTCGCCTAGCCGATTCGACTTCGTATCGCAACGCTCGGTAAGTACTCGCGCCCCTCATTCGTTTGATCGAAGAAGTTTTCCGATTTAGGGTTTAAATTCGGAATTTTGGAAAATTCGAGCGGCGAAGTTTGATTTTTGAGTCGTTGAGCTGCGTATTTTTATAGAATTGGTAGTTTACGGTGTTGCGGAGCTGTGGGATTTTACGAAACCTGATATGGACTTACGGTTTGCCGGATATGAATTTTTGAAGTTGAGTGCGCGCAGTGAACAGTGCGCGAACAGTGGTTTTAGGTCGATTTTCGTCGGTTTTCGGCTCGATTTTGGGGCTGCCAAGTTGGGGTTCTTGTAGTGCTCAGAATAAACTTTCTCTGGACTTAAGTTCACTTAGAACGGAGTTTGGTGGAAAAAGTTATGGCGCAATCAAGTTTCGCGCTTAAGTTCCGCGTCGTGGACGAATTTGAATAATCGCTTTAGACGAGTGTTTTGGGAGCGTCTTTTAGTCGTTATATTAGCGTTTAAGCCTAGTTGAGCCGAGTCGTAGTTGAAGTAACATTTTACTCGGTTTTGATATCGTTTTTCGACTTATTGTTAGGTATTCGAGTGCGTTGGCTCGAGAAACCGCTGTAGGTTAGTTTTCAGCTTTTCAAGGTGAGTGGTACTATTTCTTCTTTGAATTTGTAAACTCATTTTTAGAAAATGATATGTATTAGATATGTTAGCATATAAGAAATGACATTTTCTTTGCATAAAAACTGGATCGAGCATTTACTGCCATTTTGTGTATTTGAAATAAAAGATTCCTTTTGGTTTCGGTTTGAATTTACTAAATGTAAATAGGTTTGCAAAACCTTTTGAGAAAGACTCATGAGGAGTTCTTGCATTTGAATGTGGCTTATGAAGAGTTTTATATCGGTTTATGAAATGGTTTATGAAATAATTTCTGGAATGGGTGTTGTAGAGTGGTGGGTGATATTGTTGTGGATTTTGATGCTCAGTGTCTCTGTGAACCCAAATGAGGGGTTATAGGTATGCGCATACTAGTCTAGGATATCCTTGTGGGCCGAGCCACCGGCTTATAGTAGGTGGAGACCTTGCCAAGGGGGGGATCTTGGTCGCCTTTCACGGGGCGTTATCTGTGATCATACTTAGATTTCTGAGCATGAGATTGGCCAATGGAATGGACCATTGGCGTGTACTTTTCGACGAGATTGGCCAATGGATTTGACCATTGGTTTTTTCTTTGAGATTATTAATTGGAATGAGCTTTCCTATTGTGAAAATGTGACGTTTAAAGTAGGATATAACTTATTTTGAACATGGAGTTTGTTATATGTTGGAGTTGGGTTAATTGAGCTTTCGTTTGGTCATTAACCGTGTGCATAGTGGGTGCTCGATCTATTTAGAAGAAATGTATTATTCACTGAGCCGTGGTAGCTCATTCCTCTCATCTAACTTGTTTTTCAGGTTTTTCTCTGAGACGCTAGTAGGCGTGAGAGTTTCGATGTCGGGGAGGATATTTTGATAGTGGGACTTTTTGGTACGAGTTATGCATGGATGTGGAGCTTAATGTACTTAGCTTTTTGGTGGATTGTAGTTAACTCTGATATTGTAACCAAATAAACTCTATATCATGTATATATATATATATATATATATGTGGATACATATATTGATGATATTAGGTGAGTTTTGATTATGTTTAGGCTGCGTCCTTTTGTGAAAGGATGGCCGTGTCATGCCCTTATTCTTGTTGAGTTTGGGTTGTGACGCAGTCCATCCAAACAAACATATAATTATCTTGCCCTAGCGTGCTCAATGAGGCCATCTTTCTCATTCAATCTGGAGTATAAGAGCGAGCACTCCTTGTGTAGCCGTTTCTGAACTGCATTTGCATCGACACAGAAAGGCCTAAGGTGTGATCGATAGTATCTTTGATGTAATCATCGATTTGTGGGGGACGATCCATTTCTTCGTGGCCTCTGGAAACCCTATATCCCTGAAGCTGGTCGGTGCAGGGGGGAAGGGAATTCTTTTGCTCGTGCATTGAATTTGGTTTGTTGGTTTTCGAGATGATGCTTATGGGTGTCGATGGGCTTGTTCTGCCTATGGGAATGCGCAAGCCAAAGCGTGCGTGAGTGCACAGGCACTGCAAAGGCTTTAGAGGAGAACTAGAAATTGCTGGCTTATTGTCCATACTTGGAAACCGAGTGCTCCCAGTATTATTATTAACGGGAGGAGTTTATAGACTTCGGGATGAGGCAGGCTCTTGATGGAGCGGCAAGACCATATTCTTCTTCGCCTTCTCGGTCTCTGTTGGATTGTTCTTCTTTTGCACAGGAATGGAATGGCAATTCATCTAATTGTAAGTGTTTTGTTAGAAGCTCTTTTTAGGCTGCGTATAACAACCATTCTGTGCCCGGGAATAGATTCTGGTCAGAAATGATTTTTTTTTATTTTGTGTCCGGGAACTGATTCTAACCATTTGAAGGCATTTGGTCACGGCCCAAAATTTCTATTCCTGAAATAGTAAAAGAACATAAATGTATTTAGTAACGGCATAAAATTTCTTTTTATTAATAATATTTTAATAACATCTTAAATATTTTAATATTTCTTTCTTTTCTTTTTTTCTTCTCCTCCTTCTTGGACATGGCCGGTAAAATATTTTTTAAATTAATAATACTTTTATTAAAAATAATTTTTTATTTTTTTTGCCATGGCCGGTAAAAATTTTTCTTATAAATAATTTTTTAAAAAAATATTTTACTAAAAAATATTTTTATTTTTTTATTTTTTTTGCCATGGCTTGGTCGTTGGCCATGGCCAGTAAAATAATTTTTTTATAAATTTTTTTATTAATAATATTTTAATAAAAATATTTTTATTGAAATTATTTTTTAAAACTTTTTTTTGCCATGGCCTGGTCGCTGGCCATGGCTAGTAAAATATTTTTTATAAATAATTTTTTTATTAATAATATTTTAATAAAAAAATTTTATTGAAAATATTTTTTTATTTTTTTCACCATGGCCTGGTCGCTGGCCATGGCCGGTAAAATTTTTTTTATTAATAATATTTTTTTCGCCATGGCCTAGTCGCTGGCCATAGCCGGTAAAATTTTTTTTGTTAATAATATTTTTTTATTTTTTTCGCCATGGCCTAGTTGCTGGCCATGGCAGGTAAAATTTTTTTATTAAAATATTTTAATCTCGCCAGATATGGCGAGGGTGGCTCTCATGTCGAACATTAGAAGATATATTAAAAACCAAGAAAAAGAAGAAGAAAAAAATATTGATTCTCTTTTTTGTTCACAGAATCAAGAAGCTACATTTTTTTTATTCTTGATTCTGCTCCAAAAATGTAAAATTTGTGCCCAAAATAAAAAAATTAAACAAACGAATTTCTATTCCCAAATTGATTTTGAGAACAAAAGAACTGAATCAAACACTATTTGGCAAGTTACCATGCACAGCCTTATTGTACTATATAAGTGCGATCTATCATGAACTCCGCGCACGCTGTTTGATTAAATGTGTTCCTATAAGGAGAGTACATAGCAAAGTTAGTGAGAAGACGATGGAAACGTTTGACCATGAGGACTTCTGAACCTATAAATTGTCAATTTTTAACGACTTACTACGTTTAACAACAAAAGACTGGACCAAATTCAGCTTATAACTTCTTCGCCTTCATTTTTCCCTCAAGGAGTCCTTTCCACGGTAGAACCTCCTTTTTGATCCCTCGAACCACCATGTAGATCCCTCAGCTTGGCTAGATTCGAAGATGCGGCCGTCTTCTCCTTAACTCTGAATACTCTCAATCATCACGGTGCTAGCTGCGACTGCTGGGAGATCATCGCCACCACCTGTTTCATAAGAAGGTACCAGTAAGGTGCGACGAACAGGTGAGGAATCTCTAGTTGATGCTCAATGAGGAGCCCTCGAACTGAAAGACCCTGAAAGAGAAGATGATATTGCTTCAGACTGGAAATAAAAATATCAAAATATGAGAGAGAGACAAAGAGAGTTAAAGCATACGGGATCTAATACAATGGTCAGCTGTATAAATCATTACCAATAACATTGCTCAGTCAAACATATCACAAAGGTGAACACCATTGCCAAAAAGACAAATAAGTAGAGTGATAACTGTAGGATTACATGTGCTGAACTGGCTAAAAGAACCATAAATCTATGTACAAAGAACAACTATATACCTTCTACGACACTCAGATCGGTGAAAAGACAAATTTGGCTCATTCGGAATGTATTATAGAGATGACAACCCATCAATCAAGAGTTATAGAACGAAGGTCCCAATAGAAAACAGCACACCCTGGTGTTCAGAAAGCAAACTAGAGATTGGGACATCTTACCTGTCCAAGAAGCAAATCACGCACATACACACCATTGTGGTCATTTGCCCATTTGATCCCAAAAACAATGTGACAAATAAAGAAAAATTTGATGACGGTTATCGCCTTAGAGAACTAATGGGCTCGATGACGGTTATCATTTCAAAAGATAAAAAAGGGGGTTCGGTAATAGTTATCATACTAAGGACAGATGTCAGTACAAGGAAAGCACAAGAGCAGTTGTCACTTCATACAAAAAATAAGATTGATAACAGTTGATAAACATATGTCATTTAATGAACGGTGAAAATGAAATCAACGATAGATATCGGATACAACACTAAGAACAGTTACCAAGTCTGTGCTATAAATAGCGTATGATTATCAACAGAGGAACCCCCGACACACGTGAACAAAACAAATGTTGTCTTTTATCCTTAATTTCCAGTTTTATGCTTTCAGTTTCCATAGCCGTAGCCCTTACTTTCTAGTCTTGCACTTTCAGTTTCCTTAGCTGTAGTTGTTTAGGTCTTTGTAAACTTTGGACGCCGCTAGTAAATGGATGGTTTCGTCTGAAAATCCTGTAAAAAATCAAGTTCTTTATTTACGCCTGGATTACTCCTGTCCGGAATTGGATCTAGAACTCAGTCTCCTTTCATTAAGAGCCGAAGAACGACTTTCGATGAATTATATTTCGTCGCGAGAACATTTCCGACGTAACAATCCGAGAGAAAATTCCCGAAAACAATCTCGAGTCAACAGTAAGTGCTTATATCAAAAACATAAATTTAACGTAATCATCCAGAAAATAATTCTTCCTAGTGAAAACCAGAAGCCATTACAGCTCCTAAGATCAAAAGGGAGTGATGATATAGCTTAAGTTCTAACAATAGAAAATCAGAGAACTACATCCAGAATAGCATCCTCAGACTGCTTTTCGAAAAAGTTAGTACATATGAAACAGCAATGGGGAAAAAACTACCGAACTCACATGCGTCATGGCAAGTGCAAGAGAGAATTTGAGCAAGGGGACTTTAGATTTCAAAAATTTAGTCTTCTCATATTATATTTCTCAGCTCCAGAATGGATCCATCAATGTTTGGGCATCTATACGCACCCACAACCAAACCAATGCTCAGCTAGCTGCTTTGTGATGACTATATCAGACATTTCAAAACCAAAAGTACTTACCAAGTAATGAACCAAGTGAAAGTGCAACACAGATCATTGATCGTCCAAAGGAAAGAGACCGCGCAGAGATAAGAAAAGGCACAGGTCTTAGCTCTAGATAAAGCAAAAATAAATTGAGAGACTCCTCTCATCAGATGCCCCAGTAAAGACTACAATAAAGAGAAGGTAAAAGATAACAAGAACAATTTAAAGAAACGCAAAAGTACTGGGATATCCAAAACTTACACATGCATGGATGTAAAATAGTAAATTCAAAAGGTAGCTCATAATGTACTCTCTTCATATTTTTGTTTCGAGGCTTTCTAAGCACTCATAAATCCTCCATTCCTCTGGTTCACCTATGTTGCAACATGTGACCATTATAACAGCGTTCCCGAAAACATTCTCGGGAAATAGATAGTCAAAAATAAACTTAAAAATAGAGAAAGTCATTTTTTGTTACAGGCAGATCTGATTGGTGCTCAATAGCATTACAACATTTACGGTTCACCAAAGATAAGGAAGGATGTAAGCAATGAGCTATCAGAGCCAGTGTGTCTGCTTTCAGTCCACAGCGCAGAGCCACATGCTGTAGTATCAAATTCATCCCAACAGAACCAAAAGCACCTCGAGCTGTTTTAGCTTAAAACTATGACATCTTTTAATAACACTCTTTCCAATGGTTAAGAATGACAGAAGTTGCCCATGTCTTCATTCTGCATTCAATGAACATAACATCCCAACACGAGGAAGTGCTTCAGCATACTGTACAACACATCCATAAATGTCAAGGCAAAGTTGCAGGTACCTGTTCATCTTTAACGTGTGGCTCACAACAACTCCATAAGGTCTTAGGATCCGCAGCATATCTCAAGTACAGATATACGATCGACAAAGCTTTAGGAAATGTGAGCACCAAGCGCCACATTATTTCATGGCCACGCCACGATTCATTGGTTAGGAATCATTTCATGGATGTAGTAAATTACTCTGCAAACTAAAAGTTTACAATATCAAACCTACTACTCATAGTCAAATGTATCACCATCTTAATACGAATCATAATTTCATGGCCCCTTTTTCTTTTTCTTTTTCTTTTTCTTTTTCTTTTTCTCCCATCCTGTTTCATTTCTTTATTTAATAGCAAAAACAAAATCTGAACAACAATATTCGGAAGTTAGCCATGAATCTTGTTAGATTGTTATCCAACGAAGTAACTAGAAGAAGAAATTATACAAATGGTCCCTCAACTTTGACTCAACATGCAATGTCATCCCTGGATTTTTAATCTGTTGAATGTGGTCGCAAAACTTTAGCACTATTTGCAATATTGTCTCTGAATTTTTAATTTGTTCAATGTGACTTATAAATTTTAGCTCAATATGCAAAGTCGTCCCTGGACTTTTAATTTGTCCAAAACAATTCCTAAATTTTTTGTACATGTTCAGTTTAGTCCCTACATTATATGAAAATATTCAGTGTTGCCCTTCTATTTATCAAGTTAATGGAATTTGCTGATTTGGCTTCCAATCCAATTTGAATGGTGGACAAAAAAAGTTACACGTGAATTATCCACTTAAGATATTAAGCTCAAATTAGAATAAAATAATTTTTATAATTTGTTTAATTTATTCAATTTTGAAAAACGACTCCATGTTATTTAATGACGTGGATTATTATATATCAATTTGAGTCGAAAATCTTACATGAATAATCCACACATAACGTTATTTTCTTGTAAAGCTTCCACCATTTTGTAAAGTCCCGTCTCGCTTTTAAGTTTTGCCTTTAGCTAACCTACAAATCTTTGAATGCCCGTGCATTGAGTAATGTATATGCAGTGAAATTTTATCATGTTGTCAATTTCAATTATCAAAGCTCGTGTTATTGTCATCTAACTATATTACATAATTTCCAGGTATTATAATATTTTAGAGACGACATATGACATTTAAAAGTTAATATTGTCCTCGTCCTTTACATACTAATCAATATAATACATGTTCAACGTGTGAGATTGCAGAGATAATCGGCTCATCATGTTTAATATTGCGAATGTAGTCCGATAATCTTACAAAATAATAGTGCTCTCTACATAAGCATGCGATGATTATATTGATACTGGCCATTTGATCTTATTAAATTGAAAATATCTATCCCATATATAAAAAGAGGCTAAAGTTCATGTGATTACCGACTTCGCTTTTCTCTTCTCTTCTCCTTATTTTTTTGCTATTAGTTTTTATTAGTTGAAAGATTGTGTTCATTGAACCCGGAGGCCGTGTTGGGCCTTTGTATTTTCAGGTACAATTATTTAATTATTCTTGAATTAAGTTATATAAAATTTTAAGAATTAACTTGAAAGTAAAACTACAATGAAGAAAAAAACTATAAGCCACATAAAGGGACGCCTAAATAATATTGTAAGAAAAAAAATAAAACAACACGTCAAAATAATGTATACACAAATTGATTGAAAAGACAAAAGATTATATGATTTCTTTACGACGAAAAGATGGCTCAAGAAATAAACTAAATATGAGTGGAAGCTTTTCTATAAAATAAATAAAAACTAAAGTATGGAAAGATAAACAAACAAAATAATTAAGAAAAAAGGGAGAGAAAAAGTACGAAAAGTATATTTGGTGGGGAAGCCAAGAATCGAACCTAACCGAAAGCACCCAAGTTGAGTGCTTTATTGCTGGGCAAGCCATTATTTGCTTTATGATATTGACACGCAACATATAAAATCAGACTGAGCAACAAATCATTGGCTGACACGTGGAAAGTCCTAGAAGTTGTATTGTACCGCACTATAATATATTTAAAGATATTCCTTATCATGATTAACTATTTCATGGCCATGCCACAATGCATTTGTGCATAGATGTACTTAATTATTCTGCGAGATGAAATTTTGCAAAATCAAATCTACTACTCAAATGTATCACCATAACTAATATTAATAGGAATCATTTATCATACCGGCATTGGGCATAGTAAAAAGTATTTTTCTCTGATATCGATAAAGTTAGGATAAAGATCGTAGAAATTCCAAAAATATGGTACGGAATACACTTTAGTGCCACAATTTTATTAAATGATCACTTAAATTCAAAAACTTTTGAGAATGACTCAATAAAGCACCTTTGACGATTTATTTCGCTTGAAAATTCTACATGGCCGTCGGAAAAATCTTCCTAAAAATTTTAACAAAGTAGAACCACATCAGTTTAATTCAGTCTTCCCCCAAATTGTGAAATCTATTTGTAGATGGATTTATAAGCCCACAAGTCGAAGTGATTATGGGCATTTTCAATGATTTTCTTGTGTAATTCAGTATATCCTTTTGCTTCCATTTTTTGGTTTCTAGGGTTCCGATTATCCAATTCACCTTATTTCGATTCATTTGTCATTTTTATCGAAATTAGATACATTATATTTCGATACAATATCCTTACCAAAAAAAAATATTTCGATACAGTATATATTTTCTTATCATGTATTTCACCATATACAAATGACTAATTCAGCTTGGATGAATCTTTCTAGCTTCAAATTGAGATGAAATGTCTATTTAGGGTTTTCCAGTGGATACCTATTATAAACGGTTTTACATGTACTTTTAGTTTGTTCCTTCAATCAATGCTTAACATCAACTTACACACATCTAGATCTGCAAAAGCCATTGAACTTGTGTCTTGATTTTGGTGGATCCAACTAAAGTCGGGTCAGATTAGACCCAAATAACGATTGAAGACAAACGCCAACCCAACACGTGGTGGACGACAGTGCCATTTTTTTTTTGTCAGAAATGACAGTGCCAATTCGGATTTCTTAAGCTTAACAAAATTCCAACAAGGACAACGATGATGTTAGGATATGCAATCTACGATAGAGGCCATCGGTTTTAGGGGGTAGGCTCTAGACCAAAAAATTAAAACCTATTTCATTGGAGCTGGTTCCCAGTTTCACCAATTGACCCTAGAACTAGTCTGAAACCGAACCGGTCAGTCCGTTCCAGGGTTGACTCTGGATTCGACCTCTTTTTCCTTTTCTTTTTCCTCTTCCTATCTCATTTCTTTAGTTAATGGTGCAGACAAGATCTAAACAACAATATTCAGAAGTTAGCCATGTATCTTGTAGACTCTTATCCAACAAAGTAATTAGAATGCTGGTACAGACTACAGAGACTCGAGTTAACTAGACACCATCGAGGAAGGACTACACTAATTATTGAAAAACAAAAAGACAAACTATGCATGAAACTATCTTACCTTTACCAAAAAAAAAAAAAAAAACCATGCATGAAACAAGTTGGAAGTTATGAAGGATGTTCAGGAGATAAATCTAGCTGTGGTTATATGAGTTGGAAAAGAGGAGGAAACACTGGAAGCAGAAATTGCCCCTCATCATACTGATACAACATATCTGCCTTTAGAGTAATACATAAGGAGTACCAATTGAGGCTACAGATTGCCGGAATTAGTAAGGAAATTTCCTCTGCTTAGTTTGTTGATATTAACTGTGATGATTTATGGTGTGAACCCAACTGTAGGAGCAGATCCTGTAGAAAGTTTGGAAACGAGAGTAAATAGGCTCCTACACAAACAGCTCTAAGCAGAGCACAACTGGCAAGGCCCGTTATATACCCTAAGGCCCTGATTTCCAAATAAAACTAATTGGTTTAGCGTACAGAATTGAGAACCGAACCGGTCAAGGCCGGTTCCCAATTGGTTCGAGTCAGTTTCCGAATTGAACCAGATTGAGTGCTCACTCCTAATTTCTAAGATCTTCCTGTGAGATAGGTTACTAGAAGTACTTAATTAAGTGATATTAAAATATCTTAGCACATACGAATTATTCGAGAGTTGTTGTGCTAAAATGTACTTTATATAATAGTTTTGAAATTTCCGATGTCTTTATTCGATAATTAAGTAAAACATTCCTAATATCAATTTTTAAGTAATTTATGTTTTATTCTAAAAAACTTACGCCAAATATTTTATGTGCGAGCATTAATAAGAATTACTTTAGTCGCTTGTAATTAGCATGATTATCTTCAAAATTTCAGTATTGTATAGGACTTTATGTTTATTCTCACTCATATTTGATATTGAAATTTGCAAGGGCAAAATTGTTACTCACGATAATTTTTTCCTTTCATCTAATTTCTTATTCTTTTCAAATAAAGCAAACTCTTCTCCTCCACCTTCACTTTTTATTCATCCGAACAAAATGAAAAAAAAAAGTTGTATTTTTCTCTATCTTCAATTAAAAGAAATTTCCTCAAAATCATATGTTCCATTAGTGAGTTACAAAATCATTACCATCGTTTAAATACGAATTCCCTGTGATATTCATATTTGTAATTTGTCAGTCGCACTATATTTTTCGGAAGAAAAATTGAGAAAACTATGACTATTGAAAGATCATTTTTCTTTCACTTCTTTTCGTCGTTTCTTAATTTTCATGTTTTTATTTTCTAAGACGACCCCATAAAATTTTTCAAACAAGTGTCAGCGACTTGTCCAAAGGTGATTTGATTGGGAGTGTCGTGTCATGGGACCAAATCGTCTTCTCTCCACACAAAAGTCTTTCCTCCGTTGGTGTTACCTTCGAAGAAGTCCATGGATGTGATGGCTGAGGCAGCACAAACCACAAAGACAACATCAGAGCAGCATTATTTCTTGAAACGACAACATCTTTCGTTAACTTTATGAATTGAACAAGACAAATTCAATATTATAATATTGCATCTAATGATAAATATATGGTAATTGAGCTCGCCTAGACACGTGAAGATGAGAGCAGCATAATTACATCAAACATCTCATGCACAAGTGAAGTTGAGATCATGAAGGAGAGAAGTTGAGTACATTTTTTTTCGTACAACAACGAACAGATCAATATTAAATAGATAGATAACTGAGTTCAAAATTTATGTCGTTAACTTTATGAATTAAATTAGATAAATCCAATATGATAAACATTTCATCAAATGACATCAATCTAGACATACTTAAGTTTCCTTTTTTTGCAAGTCTAGATGAGATGGCGGGTGTCACTAAAGAAGGTAGTAAAAAATAGAGCTTGTTTCCACAAAAAAGAGGAGCTAATTCAAAAAAAGAGAATACTAATTTTATCTTAAGTGACAATTCTAACTTAAATTTTTTTTATTAATAAAAAATATTAATTTTTACTCAAGTTTCAAATCTGATCCCGTAATGTAGAATTTTTATATACTTTGGGTCAAATTTGAAATTTATGTAAAGTTGATAAATTTTTTTTAAAAAAAGAGTTCGGATCAGAATTATTATTTAAAGTAAATTTTGTGTTTTTTATTTTTTGAAATTAAACCAAAAAAGAGATGAAAAAAAATGGCATAGGGACCAGAGGGAAAGGAGGAAAAAGCAATTGAGGCGACGTTTAATGAAATGAAGTGACATCTGAACTATCACATCAGGATGCGACGTGAGTATCGTCCAGTCTAATGCGTAGGTCCCTCCTTTGTCCCCCTCTTCCACCTTCTTCACACGTATCTATTGGCTGATCTTCGTCCTTGCACCACATATTGTCATCTTGCACCACATATTAGTTAACTTATGATGAAATTTCATCGTGTTAAGACATAAAGTCCACGTGATATAAAACAGAAATTATAGATCTCTCTCTCCTCACCTATTTGAAATCGGTTATTTTTTCTTTCATCCCTAGTTAGAAAAAAAAAGTCACAACTTAATAGGTTACAAATATAAATATCACTAACATGAAAACTTAATTAAAAATTATATGCTATTTATGTTTTTAGCTCATCAATGAAATGTAGACCTATCAAAATAAGTCATAAACCAATTTCTTAACCCATATATGATATGATGAGTTGTTATATCGGTAAGTTTTATTTAGTAAATGGGTTTAAACATAACATCGGTATTAAAAAGGTCATAAATGGATCATAAATGGGTCATATATGGGTTTACAACTTATGACTCTCTCTTCATTCGACCTCGCACTCATTCGCTCTCAGCACTCTCATCTCAATTTGGGTATGGGTAGGGATCGGATATGAGTCGAAAATTTTGTACTATAGATAAATGAGTTATAAACAAATTAATGGATTAATTCGGATCGAATCAGAATGGCCAGATCCAAACTCGACTTGACACACCCGTCTTATAGGTAGCATGAAAAGAATGGAGAATGAATAGTTGTTGGAGCAAAGCTCACGCAGCAATGTCACAGATCAATCGAAAGGGTCACATAACTTAAGGACGAGATCTACGCTAAGATTTTTTCTCCATCCCATGACCCTCCACGCTCTCTTCTTCACCTCTTATTTATATCCCTTTCTCGTTCCTCCACCTTTCCACACACACAAATCTCTCTGTCTCTCTCTCTCTCTCTCTCTCTCTCTCTGCCATGTACTCCTTTCCTTCCACTAACTAGTGTCTCCACTCTGCAGAGCAGTCAAGATCAGAAAAGGAATCTCCTTCTCTATCCATTTCAAGCAAAAACTCCATGAATTGATCATATCTGATCTTGTAATCATCTCCTGTGATGCCAACTCTTGCTTCTCAGAATCCTTAAGTACGCACAGAAAGAGAGACAGAGGGACAGAGAGAGAGAGAGAGAGAGAGAGAGAGATCGTACTCATATTGATATTATCTCAACATGTCAGCCGCCATAGCCGCCGCAGCAGCCGCGGCGTTGAGCAGCCGGCGCAACTCCATCGGCACGACCTCCGCCCCTGCCACGGCAAGATCCGATCTCCATCAGTCGTTCATGTATCCTCCGCCGATGATGATGCTGCCGCCGGCCGTGAGCCGCTACGAGTCGCAGAAGTGGCGGGACTGGAGCGCGTTCCAGCAGTACCTGCGCGACCACCGACCGCCGCTGGTGCTGTCGCGGTGCAGCGGTGCGCACGTGCTCGAGTTCCTCAAGTACCTGGACCAGTTCGGGAAGACCAAGGTCCACGCCGAGGGCTGCCCCTTATTCGGCTGCCCGCAGCCGTCGCCAGCATGCCCGTGCCCGCTGCGGCAGGCCTGGGGCAGCCTCGATGCACTCGTGGGGCGGCTCCGGGCCGCCTTCGAGGAGAGTGGCGGGGACCCGGAGACGAACCCGTTCGGCACGCGGGCGGTGAGGCTGTACCTGAGGGAGGTGAGGGATGCGCAGGCCAAGGCCAGAGGGATCGTTTACGAGAAGAAGAAGTGGAAGAAGCAATACGAAGAGCCGAGGCCGGACGCAATGATGTTTCAGCACTAACGATTACAATAATAATCAATTTGAGTGCTTTGATTCATTGATGCTAGAGAGAATTTTCAAGAGTAATCAACTTGATGTGGCCTTTCTTTGCTGGTTTTGTGTAGCTATTACTAGATGGATCACGCATGATACATCGTTTGGTATCTCGATTTCGACCATTGATTTTTGTCATCGAGGTATCAAGTGAGCACCGTCGGAGAAAGAGGATCGTTGTCCGAATTTGCCCGCCGGAGATTGATGTGCAACATCTAGAATGTGTGTATGGTTAGGCAAATGGAGTAATTTAATGTGTTTAGCACTCTATATGTCTATGCAGCTGGATTTTGTAACTTTAAATTAAATTATCAGAGCGGACTCCATTCTCTACCGCACCAATCATTGCTTTTCTGGGCTAATATGATGGTTTTCTGGCCCCTCTTGGGTAATCTGAAAGGCATAGGGAAAAGAGCTAAATTTACGTAGGAAAATCTTGCGAAGGTTTACTTACCGAGGGAAATGATAGGTTTTAAGTTATGTGATGAAGAAATTTGATTTTGGACATGAGCAAATCCTTTAAAGACTCCATCTTAGTTCAATCCGGACCTCGAGATCTCCGCAGTTTAAAATTTTAAGAGGGTACTTCCTCTTTTCAAGAAAAAAAAAGATACAAGGGGAGTTGATGCAACATCTGATCTGAATTGCAACATTACTTAATAATTGCGTTCTAGAAAAAATTTATTAGTATATATAACATTGCTACATTGCATATGGAGTTATTTTGTAAAGATTTTATTATAAGCTTCCTATGTTTTTTTCGCAAACTCGGTTGAGTTTTCCCAAAGCTTTGGGTGCTCGAACAAGATTGAAGCGTGCTATCCTTCTTGCTTGATGGGGATCTTCTAGTCTTTATCGTAACTACACTTATTGCTCAGCAAATCACTAACCGTTGATTATGTGAAGGAGATTTTGATAAAAGGTTGAGACTTATTATGGAGGGTTTGGGATCTCAAAGGGAAGATATGGAGAATAAATTGAGAAAATACCTCTCCAAATTTCATCGAATTTTAAAAATAGTTTAACAAGCGCGGCGAATGGAAGCTTTGAATTAAGAAAATACCTCTCAATAAATTGAGAAAATTTCATAGATATGGAGTTTTACTTGAACTTTGAATTAAGTGAGTTCGTAAATAAAATACTTGTATTTGTTCATAGTTGAATTCTCTTGAATTTTAGTTATTAATTAAGTGAGTTTCGACAGAGTCAAATAATAACTACACGAAATGCAATTTTCGTGGCAATAGGTCTCATCTTCGGCAAAGAAAATAATTCTCATCATAGAAAATAAGACATGTTGCCATGAAAAAAATAGTCGTGTTCGGACAGTTAGCCACGAATTATTCTTTTTCGCGGCGAAATATATGAACTTAGATTGACTTTAGAACCAGGGGAAATAATTTCATGGTCAACATTTCGTGCCGGTATGTCTTATTTTGAGCCACGAAGATATTGTTGGTGAGTATGGTTAACAATTTTAGCCACCCATTTTGGTGGCTAACAAGCACGGCGAAAGTACTTTTCATGGCAACGGAATACATTTCTGGGCACGAAATAATGTTGGTGGCAAATTTTTCGGTACACTTTGTCCCATATTTTTAATTAGGATTAATACCACGGAAAACTCCAAACTAGTATATTTGTGACAAATTTACTCCAAACTAATTTCTTAACCACCAAAAACTCCAAACCAGTACACCTGTGACAAATTTACCTTCTGTTTGCTTCCGTTAAATTTTTTCGTCAAATTACTGAATTAAATGACATACGACAGTTGACAAATGTACCATTTTGGGATTTTAACTCTCCGTTTGTCACAGGTTTACCTGTTTGTGATTTTTCGTAATATAAATCCAATTTAACAGTGAGTAAATTTGTCACAAGTGTACCAGTTTCGGGTTTTTAGGAGTTAAAAAAATAGTTTGGGGTAAATTTAACACGGGTGTACCAATTTGAATTTTTTATAATTAAAAAATTAGTTCAAACTAAATCTGTCACAAGTATACTAATTTTGAATTTTTCATGGTATTAACCCTTTTAACTACAAAAATACTTTTCAGTTGCTAAAAATGAAATTGCTTTCTTGGCTATAAGTATGATATGTAGCTATAAGTTTCATTCGATGGTCAAATTGTCGGGGCCATTGGTAATTCGTGTTCTTTTGTGACAAGAAACAAAACTTATCGCACTGAAAATGTCTCTATCATTATCGAATTCACTGCCAGGAAATGCTAATTGCGTAACACCAGTACGAAATTGATCACATTTCATGTCTATTGATCATAAATAATTAACATTAGCGAATTACCAAAGGAGGAAGGTTAATTAGTTTTGAATTTATATTATTCAGACGAATAAAGTAAACACCGCAGTACAGAACAAGTGAGTCATCAAGCAAATTAGCCACATTACTTAGGACCTATTTGTTTCGCGAAAAAAAATGAATGGCTTGAAAAATATTTTCTTAAAAATAATCACTTGTATCGCTTACGAAAATGAATGATCGAAAAAAATATTCCACCGTTCATGAAAATATTTAGACATGTCAATAATGAAATGTTTTTAAGTAACTGATTATTTCGAGTGATATTAACGATTATTTTTAAAAAATTATTTTTAATTTATTTATTTTTCGCGAAATAAATGGAGCCGTAATACAAACTATGACAATAGAACGGTTGCTAATTAGTACAACCAAAGCATCATAGTAGCTGACGTGGAGGAAACGCTGAACGTTAAAACTATCCTTTTATTGACTAGATAGATCAATGATCGTCGTTATAAGTCAATGATCGATCGCATGTTTTGTCATATTTTTTTCAACGTATCTCTTGTTGATACAAGCCGTTAACAATCATTGTAAGATAATGTTATACGTTAATCACAATTTTATTAATAAACACAATAATAATTAACTAATCTTGTTGATAATTACAATTGCTATATATAATTTATGAAATATAATAAATCGATTTTGCACATTGACAGAATATATGTTACTTGAAGTATATGTTGAAAGGCATGAACAACTACATGTTATATATAACAATTACACCCATTTCACATAAATAAGTATATAATATTTAGTAAGTAGTAATAACTTAAATTTATGAGTAAGTTATTAATTTGAATAGTAAGTTAAAACTAATTTTAAATGATGAATAATTGTTACAATTTTAGTTAGTGTAGTTTTTAATTCTATACTTCTTTTATAGTATATCTAATGATACTAGTTTTAATTTCGGATAATATAATAGTGGTAAATTCTAATTTTAAATTTAAAACTTTTTCTTTGAATATTTGCAACGTAAACAAAAAAAATTTCTTCGCAAAAAACCTGGGCGGGAAAGATCCTACCCATTTTGGCAACGTAATTCAAAACTTTCATTGCCAAAAAGCTTTTCTCGCCTATTCAATAGGCAACAGAAGAAAACCGTCGCCATATCTCGCTATAAATTAGCAAGAATTATGTAAGGTTCTCGATATTATTGTATTGCCAAAAAGCTTTTCTTGCCCTATTCAATAGGCAACAGAAGAAAACCGTCGCCATATCTCGCTATAAATTAGCAAGAATTATATAAGGTTCTCGATATTATTGTAATTTAAAAGCAAGAAATAGGGTTACTTTAACCATAAATCTTGAATGTCTTGCATTTGATGTATTTTCAACTTTGTAAATCATTAATGTTATCACCAATAGGCATAGTAAAGGGACTGGAGAGTACTAAGTTTGGAGTTCAATCCCCGTGAGGTCCGCACACTTATCTACATAGAAAAAAGGAGTGAGATAAAAAAAAATCATTAATGTTTTTATAGTGTTAAATTAAATATATCTATTATCTGCTGAATTTCTTTTCACAACAGGTGATGAGTTTGGTTGAATGAAATATGTTTTCCCGAGCAAATGAAACTTTGGCTACTATATGGAGACTCCCTCACTCCATTTTTTTGTAATCTTAGTTCTATTTGTAATGCTGGGAAATGCCCCTAAGCTTCTGTACGTCATCTTATAAATACTATTTACATTTACACCAAAAAAAAAAAGAAATATGCTTTGTAGTATACATAATTTATCATATTTATCATTTTTTATAATATAGGGGTACAAACGTAGAGGATCGACTACCTAGACACCCTCAGAACACTTTGCAAATGATGTATATGAACAAGTGACCTCAAGTTCCTAAGTTACAAACTCTTGACGTCTAGTTAACTGTTCCAACCAATTGGGTTAATTTCGATTTTAGTTTAATATATATTATCTTTTATCACAAATTGCTCATGGCGATCACACAAGCAAAATTAATGAGTTTTTTTTTATTTATAAATCCACGAGATGTCCAAAACTCTTTGATGACACATCTAAACCATATCAGCTATAACAGTCCCCCCGTCCCTTCACACACCGAGTAATTATTTGAGACACACATAGTCTGCGCTCTCAGGATAGCCCTAAGAGAATATTCAAGTATAGTGATTCGAAACCCAAGCCATGAGCGAGAAAAACAAACACACTCACCACTTGAACAACCCCCTATTATATGAGTTATTAGGAGGCAAATTGCGCTATGCTCCGAATACAAGAAAATTATCGATAAATAGAAAAAGTTAATGTACACTATCCATTAATAATGAAAGTTTCATAAGTAATTATTATCCATGAGTTTCATATTGTTATAATATCTGCGATACCGTTTTTTTTATAGAACAAACGAGGAAATATTGCTAGAGAAAGACAAGAGAGGAGAAATAGAATCGCCACTGAAAGAGCAACGTCTAGATAAGCATGCTACCAAATCATCAAGATTAAGCTTGATAAGTAAACGCTAGGGATACAGATGGAGTTCATCATTTGGACATTGAGTGGGGTTTCTGCAGCAATCGGCTGACGCGTTCAACTTTTGAGGATCTTTTGTATTTCAGTTCTTTGTTTCATTTGCCATTCTTTGTGGTGGTGGATAATGTCAACAAATTATTTTCTTATTCTGCTCTTTGAATGGTGGATAAACCTCAGCTAGTCATGTAGATATATGGTGAAAAAAGGAGGGTTTCCAAGATCCTCCTTGGGGAGAGTATAGTGCAATCTCTCATCACACTGTCTGTTTTCTTTCTTTTTCTTTTGTCTTTCTCCTGTGGCCATGCAATGTCATTTACTATTTCCTTGTGGGGAAGATGGTTATACCGCAGCAATAAACGACAGAGATAGCTTTGATCACTATTCAAAGTAGCGATCTTCACATTTCACTTCTACTTGAACTATGCCTAGCTCTCAATAAGATAGAATTCCCAAGGGCAGGGTCTACCCCATGCTTACATTTTACTGTGGCTACATCCGGATGACAAGTGCTCGACTCCTGCTGCTCGTGCATTTGTTTCACTACGCATGATGCACGGTCCACGCGGAGCAGCGGCTTCTCGAGCACCACGTATGAGCAAGGCGACACCCCTCTTCGGACGAGCGCTGGCAAGAAGGATGGCTACAGATAATCGCTGGCGACGATTGCTCTTCTTTGCATCGCCGAGCTCAACCTGGAGACGAGCGTAGCGACCACGAACATCGTCCAATGTCTTCTTGTCTAGGTCCCGTTTGCGAAGGATGACACTTAAACGGGTCTGAAAATCGCCGACATTGTGCCACTGACGCTAACATGGACAATTTTTATGAATTTATTATTATTATTATTATTATTATTATTATTATTATTATTATTATTATTATTTCCTTTTTTTTCTTGTTTTTCATTGTGGCCGGCGACCGAGGTCGACCTCGCCAGATCTAGCAAGATCGTGCCTCACCCAACCCCTTGGCAGCCCTTGCCAGAGGCTGACCTCGCCTAACTACGGTGAGGTCTAGCCTTGCCGGACACAATGAAAACGAGAAAAAAATAAATTCATAATAAAAAATTCACAAAAATTGTTCACGTCAGCGATTCCCGCCAAAGTTGACCGGATGGACTAAATTGACACAAATGCAAAAGGTTTAAGACTCAATTGGCAAATAAAAATGTTCAGGCCTAAATTGACATAATTACAATACGTTTAGGACTTTTTTGGTAAATTCCCCAATATTGTTGTGCAGGACATACAAGAGGACAAAATTAGATCGACCTAAACAAAAGTGGGTTTAGGAAATAGGGTGTTGAAAATATAAAAATTTATAAAGTTACATATATCTATCTGATCTGAATGAGCGATTTCACACTTTGAATTGAAAATTAAACTGATACATGTGAAACTTATCGATTCAGTCCAGTTCGAGTGATTCCTAGTCCAATCCGATTCTTTTGCACAGCCCCAGCCTCCTAGGCAGCATGCTGTATCACCTTTTCCTACCGAGAAAAAACTCCACTTCAAATTCATTCTATTGGAGGGGCAGTCCATGGAACTACCATCCAAAAGCCAAGCAGCCAATGGCACGAACAAAGGGTGGTTTAACCACGTGTCATGTCATGACTGACTTCATTTGTCAAGACATGCGATCACTTGCCATTTGTCATGACTATAAAACGCACCTGTTGACCAATTACCGACAGCCTAAATCTTCACCTACAAATAGTGACTCGACAACTCGACTACGCTTCTTCTCCCTCACTCTCTGCACATAATACACATTCCTGTCCTGATAACTTCAGTATCGGAGAGCGACCAAAGAAAAAATACTTCAGTATCGGAAGATCAAACCGGATCAAAAACCCAGGTGCCCTAACCCAAAATTGTCGGTGTAGAATCATCACAAGGCGGAGCTTTGACAAATACCTCGACCAGATCGCACATCAACATCAACTTGGCAAGATATTGAACAATAGCAACTTTTCATATGCCGCATATTATGACATTGTACTATCGTCATGTTTCTAGTGATAACTTCTAACCCGACATGCTTGAACCCGATATAGAGCTGGTAACTCCGAGGTTGATCATGTAAGTATAAAAAGGGCCAATAGAAATTTGACTTTTATAGGTACCGCACAGATTTTCTCAACAATAGGAAAGCACTAAGGTTTCCGTACAGCAATAATGCAAACGACAGATCGGTGGCTCATCTTGGGAGAAGAAAGCCAACTCAAAGAG
The DNA here is from genome assembly GCA_031216235.1 of Syzygium jambos. Lineage (NCBI taxonomy): Eukaryota > Viridiplantae > Streptophyta > Magnoliopsida > Myrtales > Myrtaceae > Syzygium > Syzygium jambos. The sequence continues at coordinate 14,346,456 of CM062223.1, forward strand.
GCAAGTTCACTTGCACAACATATATGAGAGAAAAATACTTTTCATTTGTTTTATAAACAGCATCCTTACAAAGATGAGAAACAACAGAACCCGGCAAATCTCTGAATGTTAAAACTTCCATCCACCAATTTTCTCCTTTTCTTTTCTTTTTTTACAAAAGTCCGTAATATCAAAGCGGACAAACAAATATACAACACGAATCCTGACACTTCTGACTCACACTAACCCATCTATCTCAAGTTAGATGAACTTCCTAATCCTCTTGCAATTGATAGCATACATCCTCACAGACAGCAAAGAATGGTAGTTGGTACAGAATTGCGTTCAGCTGGTCATTGATTGCGGAACAGAATTGCGTTTAACTAGTAATTGATTGAGGAACCCAGAGCCAGGCTACAGATGGGTCTACGGTCGTGGAGATATACAGACAGCTGCACTTGACCCAAGATCTGCATAGGAATGTACCATGAGGTTTCATCATCTTATTCAGAATATTATCAGATAGTAACAACTCAGATCAGCATCTCAGAAAAATAGTAAACACTAAACTTTTTCCCCGTTTCAGCACAATACCCTTTGAAAAAGTGCCCCCAAAGAAGAAACTTCAGTCCTGAGCCAAACAAGAGACCTGGTGCCACTTCCAAACTGGTCTAGAAACTATTTTTATTTTGGCAAGAAAATATCCCAGTTTTCTTAATAACGCTATTGAGAACACATTTTACATTGTTCTAAAACCATATTCATTTATTATTACTTCTTCAAAGGACACGCAAGCTACATGTTTCCAAGGGGCAAGCACTCAAAATATCCAAAGGAGATCAACATTCATTTTCACATAATATGTGCATCACTTCTCCATTTTTGGGCTATTCATGGAAGCCAACTGCTTTTTTTAGTACAAAAGCAGATTACACACAATATAGGCTATGCCAATCTGAAACTTTTGTTGCAACCTCAACACCACCAGACACATAAGTATCACCAAATAACCTATCACGATAATAAAATAATGATGACAAATAATTGGAGATTCAATATGCAGAACTACAGAAACTTAAAAAAACTAACCTTCAAGGTTGAGCAGTAAATATCACAAACATATTGCAGTTGCTGGTTACTAACATTCCAAAGCATAAGTCTGCACCTGTAAAAGAAAACAATGAGGTTAGCTGATAAAGCAACCCAAACATGCAAAATACACTGATTCTCCTGCAAAGCGTAATTAACTTCTTTCAGCTCCAGCTACCAACAACTTACTCAAGTACATACTGAAATGCTGGTATCGTTATCAGCTTGATAAAGTAACCCAAGAGAAACGGATAAAAACTGGTGGGAATATCATGTGAAAACTACCAAGAGAGCCAAGTTAATGTATAATGAGGACACACTTTATTACAGAGACATTTAAAGCAAGAGTGAAAGCTAATTTCAGCTCCAACAATGTTGGACCAAAAGAAAAGAAAATATCCAAGAACTAACACCTTCAAAATAATATACAGTCTTGATGATTATACGTGGCAACAACATTTGAAAAAGAGACGGATCAAAATTATTTGTGTGCCTTGATTGGAGGTTTTTCCCTCATTAAGTTGGGAGTCTTTTTTAAAAGTTTGGAGTGCATTAGATTTTATTAAGTTTCCTTTTCCTATTTGGAATTAAATAGTACATATTGAGTTTTTATTGAATTAGATATTAGGATGTTAAATTAACAATTTAAGAGCTTCCATTTTAAATTGAAGTAGAGTTTAGTAGTCTTTAATACCACGCACTTGCTATGGATTGTTCGTAGTCCATTTAACTAATAAAGTTAGATTTTCAGCAACTATTTGATATTGGATCATCTTATGCAATTCTTCTCTTAAGTATGAAGCTTCCAAAAAATGTAGGTGTGAAGCTTAGGAAGGTAATATTCTTCCAAAATCCTTTTATTTTCCAATAAAACCTTTTCCAACAGGAAACGTCATCAGTTACTCCATATAACCATCATAATTCAGCTTAAACCCTAACTTTACAGTTCACAGCCCAGAAACAGTTTTTCTAGACCTGATTAACATCTTATCAGGTTATCTTACATCAAGCCTATAAAAGGGATCTATGGAAAATTATCAGCAACGACCTGGGAGAACAACCAGGAGCTCAGAACCAGAAGTGATACAAATTCTAAAAAAGAAATCCCTTCTAGTGCCATGGACGAATATTACTGTACAATTAACAGGATCAAACTACTATTACCCTCCTCTAGTTCTGTCCCAATCGCCACATACAGAAAAACTCCAATTAAGAACATACTAAAGGAGTTTTACAAAAAATAAAAGCTCGACAACAAACAAAACGACCGTCCTTGTTTTGTGAGTAACTGTATACGCATAAGCAAACACAAATTAAGAAGAGATCTTTGTTCACCTCTGGCATGTTCTCATCAAGAAAACCAGATGAATTTAGATTCAAGCCATGAGAGCTATCATAATGGAGAATCCTCAACTTGCCTTCCTGAATTTTAGAGAAAGATATGTAAGTATAAAAGGAAAGCTTGTAAGCCTAGTCACATGATCATTCAGTCATCCTGGATCACATGAACTCACCTTCGTTCCATAAATGAGGCCACCTCCAACTGAAGGGTGAAAGCATGCAACATTGACTTCATCCTCTGCACTTGGAAGAACTCTCACAAGTTCCATGTCGGAAACTCTGTAGACCTGTGTAATGTAAATGAGTTAGAGAGAGAAATGCATAAAATCATGGCCGTACATAATGGCACTTCACATAAGATACACTTCTTTTAGAGTAACTTCCAGGTATATCCTGCCCTATACGAGCTAATGGATAACAAATTTATGATGGGGACGATACGAACAAAACAATCAAGATGGATAATAACCTGTGTGGAATGTACATAAAGATGATTGTGAAAAGCTGCTAATCAAGCAACACTCAACAGTTCACGTCATTAATTTTTAAGGAAATACAAGGCTAGTCCAACATTACATGCAACTAATACCAATAATATCAGTGCCACTGAGATTAGATGATTTTTCAATTATACTTGGCTGAGTGGCAATAGCCACCATCCATTTCTCAGAAGATAAATGGAGATTAAGAGTAAACAACTGTATATACGACCCCATTTCTCATGGCTCTATGGATTATTTTATCATCTTGCTCATCAACCAAGAGAGGGCTTACTTGATAGATATGGATAAGTTTATGCCAGATTTACCACATACAAAATTAAACAAACGCATCACTCCCATTTTGTATGAAATAAACTGTGTTGCAAGCAATCAAAGTCACTGAGCAGATATGTTTTCGATAATAAATGGCAACGCCAGGTAAAGCATATAAAATATAAGAAGATACTGGAAGCACAACTGGGGACATCATCCCTAGTGACATTACACTTCTTACTCCATATCTTTTTCCAGAAAAAAAAAATTCTTGTTTCATCAGTTTCAATCATCCGTAGCTTTCCTTCAAAGTGTACTACAATTGCCTCTCATTCCTCAAGAATAACATATGAAGTTCCATAATTCTATACAATGCAATGATTTTTTTTTTTTTGATAATCGAGGTGTCCGCGCGACCGGCAAGCGATGACTCAGCTATAAACCGGCGGTGATACACGACTAGTCCTCGAGTGACGCTAGCGCAGGACCCACCACCACGGCGTCACACTTAAGAATCCCTAACGACTACGCTGGGGTTTGAACTCTGATCCCTTCGTGGGGGGACCAGAGCGCAAGCCAACGCAGCCGCTGCGGGCGGTGGTTATATACAATGCAATGATAATTACTGAAAAAATCACAAAGAACGTAAAGCAGACACGCTGTTATTTGGCATAGTGCCAAGTGGAAGGATGACATATCCCATTGGAAATGACAGTCACTGACATGATTAAGCTGCAAAAGAAGATGCAGAAGTTGCAGGAAAGAGGCAAAAGAGTCTCCAAAGATGTATCTGAACCATCTTATTCAGGCTATGCATGCAAACAAGATATCTAACTTTGACTTTGTTGAAAATTAGGAATGAAATCTTAGATTTTGGACTCTGGAATTTAATTACTCCAAAAAGAAACAGAAGTTTTGTTACCTTAGGTTGAATTGACAGTAAAAATCAAATTGAGAGGCAAAAAATCATGGGATATATGCTGAATGCATGAGATATTGACTTTGATTGGCCAAAACTGTAAGCTCATGTGATTTGTTAACAATAAAAGATGTTTATCTATAATCTATGACAGGGGGAAGCAAAGTAACATCTTTACAAGCTGACACCACTAACACTAAGAGAGTGCATTTTTCAAGACAATTGCAAACAACGTAAATCACAGATGATACTCACGCATTGCCAACCCCCCCCCAAAACTATATTCCTGTTTCAAAGATGACGAAACTGTAGAACATTTCAAATTATAGAGCAATCTAACTGGGTCAAATCTGGTTGCTGCTCTGAGTTTCCTCAACATGTCCTCATGCCAAATAACTACCAGATGAGCATTTCATTCTCGTATTTGTCCCATCAACATCAATCAAATTGGAATGATCACCCGCTTGAGGACTCATATGAAAGAAGAGATAATTTTGTTGCAGGGAAAAGGACGCAGCATCTCTCCCACATTTTGTTTCACAGATTCCTCCTTGCACACGTTTGATCATTTAGTTAGTTTCCGTTTATGATCCTATCTGGCAGTTGGGAGTCAAGCTTTGTTTCTTCTAGCATGCTCATGTAATTCAAAAAATGAATTAAAGAGGCGGAGAGGGCTCAAAGCAGATACATCAACTGGGTAGAATGGGGGCCTAATAGATTTAATATACAAAGCAAACTTATGTTATATAGTTGTGCATTCAATCTGATAAGATGATAGCAGGACAGAGTTCAGAGATACCAACTATAGGGAAAAAATAGGAATTTAGCTGCAACGGGATCAAATAGGCATGACCCAAATATATATCAATGGCTGAAAATTAATCAATAGCTGAAAATTAATTCAAGCTGCAGAAAAAAAATAATGGCATATTAAATCCTACAACAAAAATTGACAATTAAGGGATGAACTGAATCCAGAAAGACACCAGAAGCTCAAAACTGAATATGGAACAACAATAAACTTATACCTCCAAAATGGTGTAAATAGGCACCATATTCTCTCCATTGATGACAATGCTCTTAAGAAGTGAACTATGGCGACGGCCATAGGCAAGTAACAAGTGTTCAGATGTCGGAGAGAACTACACAATCATAAATTAACTTGAGTCAATAGGCATTGACAAGATTTCGCAAACTTTCCATACATTACTTGTTTAAAATGCTAGTGAAAAAGTGTGCCTAGAAAACAAAGAATCTGCCAAAAAAAGAAACATATCCAAGCCTTTCCTATTCCTATGAAGACAGCGGATTAGAAGCCCCAAAGTTACAGTTTAGGTTGTTAGTAATTACATGACAAATGAATAGGAACAATGTTTCTGCACGAGCACATTGACAGAAAACTAACAAACCTTCGAAGTCAAAAATTAAAACAAATGGCAAGAGTGATGTGAAAATACTTAACCTTAGATATTCAGGAAACTCGGATAGAATTTGAAGGGGATGGCATAAAATATTTTAGGAATAATCACAACAGTAATCGGACAATCTTGTGAAACTCAAAAAAGAGAAGATACTAACCTGAATGGAGGTTAAACAATGAGCAGCTCTTACTGGTCGTGAAGCAAGCACCATTCCAAATCTGGACAAGTGAAAAGCATATCAAATCCCATATCACTGGATAACAACAAGAATATGAAAAGGTACAAACATGTGCCACTGGTAACAGAATAAAGGCGAAAGATGAGAGCATTACGTTGCCTCCTCTAAGGAATAAATCCTAAGCTCATACATAATTTGATGAGCAGAAATTGGGTGTCTTGTTGGTGAGGTTGCCACTCCTGTGACATCCTGATTGACTTGGCTATGTAATCCGGGATCAGATCCCAAATGAGGCAGCACACATGCCACACAGGCAGCTAAAAATCTCCCACATGGAGAAAAATGGGCTCCCATTTCACTGCAACAAATGAAAAAGGAACTTAGCCAGCTGTAAAGGCAAGTGTACAACTGTACACAGGACACTAAAAAATGCTTTAATTCTCAGGAACAAAAGATCCGCCTAGTAATAAGTGGTCATTACAAAGACCCAAGAGGTCTTTAGTTTACTTCCCACTTCCTACCTTCCAAATCCCTCCATTTGCCTCCAAACACCCCCTCTCCTCCCCCCACCCCCCCCCCCCCAAAAAAAAAAAAAGAGGAAAGAGCACAAAAGCTAGCTCATTGCCTACACTTGCTCTAACTGAAACCTAATAGCACTGTCTAGATCTGACTTATATGATATACCTGCAGAGAACTGCATGTGGAATAGTTAAGCGGCAACTTTCTAAATCAAGCTGTGCACAAGGATCTTTCACGTCATGTGGCCATATTCTAAGCTTCACAGTGCAGGGAAACTCTGTAGATGCCGCCGCAGCCAGTGACATTGCAAGTTCAGACCTGAGTTTACTAACAACAGATTGAGGATCGTTTTCATCTCGTGGTCCATCATTATTAAGTCCAGTAGCGTGCACCCCCCGGGACCCAGGAGAGCGATATCTAGACCCAGATCTTCCACCAAACCGTGATGGGTCTCTGCCATTCGGCATTGCTCCAGATGTGATTTGTGAAACACTTGCAACCTCACCAGAAGCAGATTGAGTTTCAATATCTCCAGGACTTGATTGACGTACAGTTCGTGGACCAGCTTGGGTCTGACCAACTAACCATCCGTGCAATAAAGGCAGCTCCCAAAATCTCGGGTCGCTGAAAGAGAAAAGTTGAGTATTCCTCTCTTCAGGTTGCACTTCCATATCCTCCACAGTATCCATTGCAGACTGACTTACTTCCGCTTCCATTGCACTTGAGAAAGCATTATTTCCTGTCTCTTCAGGCACGGAAGGAGAGTTGCCACTATCAACTGGAGACAGAAGGAATTCATACTGCCCTGATGGGGTTGAATATGGCAAAAGGCGCACTGAAGAAGATGAATCTACCCTATGCTGTCCATTAAGACCAACATCGCCATCTATGCGCTGCAAAGGTACTCTTCCATCATCTCTAGCGAAGGAAGGCCACATCAATAATGGTAAAGGCATGAGAGGCAGTTCATCCGCCAACCTAGATCTTTCATGAGAATGAGCATCTGCAAAATATACAGTAGGAGGAGGGTATTGCAAATAACCAGGAGAAGTTGCAAGAGTCATGGCTGAATCTGCCAAGTCAAGGTCATTGACCTGCAGATAAATAAAATGCTAACATCAGCAGAAGCTATAGTTGAAGGAAAAAAGTGCTAACGATATAGACTTCACCTCAGCTGTTAAAAGAAATGGAGCTGCATGTGGGTGGAAATGCACGGCTCTAAGAGATCGCAGTGTCCTCAGAACGATAGTTGGTGATGATGTCTCTCCTCTCCTATTGTAGTGCCATATGTACAACTAATAGAGAAATACAATGTCAAAGCCTCCAAAACTAATCCAAATTTAGCAATCCACAAGAATTCAAAGCAAAATCCCCACCTTGTGACCAGATGCAACAGCAAGAAGCTCTCCCCGAGCATGGAATGCAATTGATGCAATAGGACGGTCTGTAGAAAAGACAGCACATAAAAAATATTCTTAACAAGTCCCAAAATCCACATAGTTTCTTAAGATATGTCAGGGAAGGGAAATTAGAATGACAATTACAAAAATTGCGCGATCCTATGCACTCTGCAGTATTTGCATCCCACAGGCGAACTTCATGATCCAGACTGCCACTTGCAAGGATCTCCGGATACAGGGGATGGAATCTTACCTGCAAATTCGAGAAACTAATGAGATAAAGCTAAAATAGAGCACTAAATCATACTTAGCATATTCAAGGAGCCCTATAACAGAGACTCACCACCCACGGTGTCCTCCGATGACCCCTTAAAACCTTCAAGCAACTTCCTGTCTGAGAATCAATGAGTTTCACCGTATGATCTCCACTGCGATATAGAAAATAAAATCCAACTTGATAAATGGCATATGCCCAGCTCTAAGTCAAAGTAAGACTCAACATTAACAGTGACCATCATTATGCAAACATATAGGGATCTTCAACTCACTGTGTAGAAGCAAGTATTTTTCCATCAGGACTAAAGGCAGCTGCAATTGTTGACCTTGGAGGAGGCACAAGTGGACAATATTTGGCAGACAAATGCCGCAGTGATGCTGCCTCCACCCTGCCAAAATAATCATACTCAAAACAGTCAATAAAACATTGCCAAAAAGGAAGTATGCCACAGATTCTCATTCATCATTAGAAAAAATCATCCCAGAACCCATGTTTCAAATAGAATCACATTATAAGTCCAAGAAAATACCATGATATGAGACCTTGTCTCACATCTCTCACTGCTTCACAACTTTGCTGGAATGGATAGGGCTGGCACTTTGAAGTTTCTCTCCACAATTTCTTCGATGAATGTTTTGATCGTGGAGAGACCTCTCTTTGCACTAGGAGTTTAAAGACATTGCTACCACTGGAAAATAAGAAATACATATAAGGAGATATGTGCAGCAATATAGCACGGAAAAGAAAAGAATGACTTGGTATAATCATAAGGATAGAGTTAGAAAATTAAGGCATAAAATGTACTTAATTACTCAGTAAGAAAAGCTTCCATGTCCGTGATCACCAAAGCCTGATCTATTATACTTGGGTAATTTCATTTGCTTAGTTGCCCGTCGCAGGGTTGGCTATAATGCTTTGCAGTCTTTTAGCAACTTACTCAGTTATTCCAAACACAAAAAACAGAGGGAGACTTGGAGAGAGTGATTACTCTAACAATTTCCATTGATGAAATCATTATTTGATGTGAAAGAAAGGTTCATCTATAAACTAAGAGACATGTCAATACATCATTGCTAAGGACAATTATCATACTTAAACCACTGGGCCTTGACCATAAAATCTAGAAATTCTGTAACAATAATAGATGTAATTTTCTTCCTGACATAAATAAGGGTTTATTGCATTTGGAACCATCAAGTTTAGATTGATTGCCCTTTCTTCTTAAAATAAATGCTAAGAAATAATGAGAGACAAACTGATTCAAAGATTCAATTAAAATGCTTTCCATCATTTTCACCCAAAAAAGTACAAAGGAAAATACCTTTAACTTATCACCCACAGTCGTAGAAGCAGTTAAATTTGAAGCATGATGAGCAAATTACTTGCTAAAAATCACTTCTTTGTTTGAATGATCCACAAAATATAACTTTCAATCAAAATGCTTTCATCATTTTAACCCATACATGAATAATGAAAAATACCGAACTAATCACCCAGAGGTGTGGAAGCACTTAAATTTGAAGCATGATGAGCAAATTACTTGTTTATAATCACTAATCTGTTTGGATGATAAACAAAATCTATGTATCTATAATTATTACAAACTTGACTCCTAGAATTAGTAAGGATCAATAAATCATATTGTGTCTATTAATTATTACTTCTACTAGTAAAGGTAATTTATTACATTGTACCAATTAATTTAACACTCACTATTTATTGTATTTTCAAATTTAACAAGATTCATCAGCAAGGGGGTCACTCTAAAATACTATTAACAGAAAGACATATCGCATCAAGCAAAACGTTAAAAAAAATTAATAAGTGAATAATATTAGCTCTATCCTTGTAGACTGAAATGGAAGACGAGAACCAACAAGAATTCCCTTTTTATTCACATGGAATGTGTCTTGAGGAGGAATACTAACTCTCGATAACATCCAAAACCAAGGTCAAATCTTGGCAAAGGGCTGGTGGCTCTGTAAGAGGTAGCGGAAACTATTGACCATTTATTGCTACAGTGTGGTTGGTCAAGAATGCTTCGGAATTTGGCTTGGTCGATCGTGGGCAATCAATGGGTCAATGCAAAGACCGTGCAAGAAGAGCTGAGAGCTTGGTAAGATATATGCATAGACAGAGAAAAGAGAGAGAAGATTCAGATGATCCCTTTGGAGACTTCTGGCTGATTTGGAGGGAGAGAATCAAGATAATTTTTTTTAATTCAGAGAGTGATTTTGCAAAAGTAAAGGACTCTTGGCATTTTACTTAGGATATTTGGTATGAACACAGAGTGAGTCCTAATGTATATGCCATTCGAGACCAACTAGAATCCTCTACGATACTGCAATTTGAATATGGTTTGGCATCCCCTTGGTGTCTTTTAAATAAATTAATTACTTTAAAAAAACTACTAGTTATATAAAAAAAATCAACAGATTACGAACCCCAAACACGAGAGCTTCAAAAGGGAATCCAGCCATGCACAAAAATAAAGGTCATTATCCTAATCTGTAATAATTAATCTAGGTTATAAGAAATGCTGATGAACAACTACATACTTACGAAAAACATGCAAGCACGGTTGTAGAAATCCTAAGCTACAAGATACATACCATACAGGAGTCAATTGTTCTGCTAATTAGATGTCCACCGAATTGAAAAAGGTGAAAATGGGCCAGAATGCGTGATTCGATAGAATGGCAAGATTGTTTCAATGATCAGATTACCATATCCAACTGAGAAACACAAGCCTATGGACTCAAGACTGACTTTGCAGAATTATAACCAAAAAAATCAGCGATAATGTCCCAAAAACTCAAAAGAAACAAATCTTCTGAAGAATTTGGATCGATTGAGAAGAGCCCTTCCTGCTCAACCCAGAAAATTTGGTAATGAAACCAAGCTACGGACCAAATCACACACGCAGATCCAATTCCTCACGCTCGGATCCTAACGGGTAGATTAAAGTTCACCCAGATCATACAAAGCCCACCAATCTCTCAGGAGCTCAACACGCACCGCATTTGAGCAGTCGCCCATAGCCTCAACGGGCATCATCAAAATTCCAAAGCAGAAAACACACGCACGCCGCGAATTAAAACAAACCGAGCTCAACTTTCACCTCGGATGGCTCGCGGCGTGCCCAGAAACAGCCCGGGGCGCATGCGCCTGCTGCTGCTGCTGATTACGCTGCGAAGAGCTCGAGGTCGAAGGATTATTGCCGTCTTCGGGCCGCGAGACACCCCTCATCATACCCCCCGAGCAGCCTCATGCATCCGAAATTCTCCCGCTCGGAAGCCCACCCCAAAATCAAGCTCCCTCGCCGCCACCGCGTCCGATCCTCTCCCGGGCGGCGATCAGCGCGCTCCCCATTTCCGGGCCGCCTCGCTCGGGCTCGGCCGGTTTCCTCCCTCCGACACGATGATGCGACGCCGGCGGCGGCGGGATCTGCGCGGGATTCGGCGAGATTGCGGCGGGGGGAGGGGACGAAGCTGCTTGCCCTCTGCGCCTGCGGGCGACGGAGCCGATCGACGGAGAAGCGTAGAGGAAGGGGAAGGGGAAGAAGACGAAGGGATAGGGAAGGAAACCCTAGAATCGGGAAAGAGAGAACTTCCTCAGGTCGTCAGTTTTTTTTCTCGAGTAACAGAACAAACATCGTTTCGGGAAAAAAAATGAAGAGAAAAACGAAGAGGAAGAAAAGAAGAATATTGGCTCGTGCCAAAAGAACAAAGGCCGTTGGAAGTGACGAAAACGCCCTCTTCCAAATTAATGCTCGATTGAAATATAATAAAATAATATTTCGGCCAGAAGAAAAAGGAAAAATGACACAAACAGTTCTTGAATTTTGGCTCAGTATATAATATGATCTATGAACTTTTAATTTATTCAATGTGATCCATGAATTTTTAATTTGTTCAATGTCGTCCTTGAATTTTTAGTACTTATATAATTTAGTCTCGAAATTATATTAAAATGTTCAATTTAGTCTTTCAATTAATTTAGGGACTATATTGAATATATACAAAAATTATAGGTACCACATTAAATAAATTAAAAATTTAGGAACCATACTGAACATTAAGCTAAAGTTCAGGGACTATATTGAACATATAAAAAAATGCAAGAATCACATTACACGTTGAGCAAAAGTTCAGGGACTGTTCATATCATTATCCTAAAGAAAAACTAATAAATAGCATGAACTCTTTTTATTTGATCGAAGAATAGCACAATCCGTTCAGTTCATGAGAAATGTGGCATTTTCTGGAAAATGTTTTTCAAGAAGTCATTTTCCAAGGAAATGACAATATTTTCCGGTGTTTGACTTAAATCTAAAAATGAGCTAGAAAAGATTTTCCACTATTTAGCATGAAAATTTTGATTTGATTTTTAAGGGAAAAATATCAAAAAATTCGAATTTTTAAATATTTTTTTCTTTTTTTCTTTTCTTCTTTCCTCTTTTATTTCTTTTTCCTTTTATCTCTGTCGGTTGATGACCAACCGCATGGGAGTGTCGCGACCTACCTGAACCGATCGGATTTAGGCCAAGAGGTATTTATCGATAGATACAAATATCGATTGATTTGTTTGAAAGACGAACCAAATGGTTTATTAATCCAAGAACCGAGGCACTTCAAAGCCTCATACCTTATGCAACGAGAATTATCTAAACTATACATTTAATTGGAGTTGCCACTAGCCATGATTAAGGTTGGCTAGAAACCCTGATCGAGACGCGGGAGTGTCGTCTCGATACGTGCGAAAACCAGAGATTCCAAAATTCGGGGACTTGATTACACTAGTGATCTACTAGTGCCCTTTCGGTACCTAAACTTGATCACTCGCAAACTAATGTATCGGACAGCCTATCTAAAAAGCTAAGATTCCACCTAACCATTCTAAAATAGAAAATAACAATTAATGTATTAAAAGTACGTAATCAGATAATCATAAAGAAAATAAATAACCAGCAACCTAGCATCGTCTCTAGAAAGGAAAAGACAATCAAAGACCCTAAGGTAAAGCTCTAATGGATTATCCGATTTTTTGAGAATTTTTTTAGAGAGTTTTTCTCATTTTTCACTTTTTTTGAGTTTTTTAACCTAAAATCTAGTGAAATTAAGCCCAAAACTGATTTCTAAACACTTCCTAATTTTCTCATTTTTTTTTTGGAATTTTTCCGAATTTTTCTGAATTTTTTAATTTTTGAATTTTTAAATATTGTATTAATAAAAATAAGAAATCCGGACCAGGTCCCCTGACCCGATCCGCCCAACTTCCTGACCTAGCTCTCGGACCAACCCGGGAACCCATTTTCCATTCCTCTTTTTTTTTTTCTTTTCTTTTTTTCTTTCTTTTTTAACTATTTTTTTCCTCCCCACGTGCTTTTGCCATGCACTTCTACCATGCCATGCACGCTCTTTTCTTTTTTTCCTTTTTTTTTACTTCCCTTTCCCCTTTATTCTTTTTTTTTCTCTTTTTTGGTCTTCTTTTTCTTTTTTCTAATTTTTCTTTTTGTTTTTTCTCTTCCCCTGCGTTCCCATGCACGTCCCCCTCCTGCTCCTGGCCGAGACCTCTTCTCCCGAGAACTTTCTCCCTCAAGTTGGCAACGAGGATGTCCACCGCCCGCCGTCGACTCGGGCCGCCAGTGTCGATGGTGGATGCTGGCCTTATGCCTTCACCGGCGTCCGACGTTCCGGCGACCGCGCCGGCGACTCGGAGAAAAACCACATTTCCTCGCCGGCGACTCAAAATACACTTTTCGACTGTCCAACGTTCGGCTCCAGAGAAACGCGCTAAAACCAAACAACCCAACATACAGACAAGCAGCAAAGATCGAAAACTAACGGGGGGCGGCCTCAACCGCGGGCATCGCTCTGGCAACGAAAAGTTTTCCGGCGGGTACGGAATGTACACATGGTCGACTCGTACCGGAGTTAACATGCCATAAAATCACACAAAATCAAGGAGTCAGTGACCAAATATCAATATCCAACGAATAAAGCATAAATCAAAGGTTCTACGGATTGTTTTCGTGTTTTTTCAGTTTCGGTCCTCACTTGGGCATTTCATCAAACATGTGAGGAGCGTTTGAAAGATGGGATCCCAGATCCGATTTTGACGAAGTTTACGGTTGATTTTCAACATATAACACTTAGAACAACTTCATTGGGTGCCAAAAAAATGTTTGCCTCCGTCGACGGGGCCGGGCAACCACCGGATAGGCTCGGTGTGCCCGGCACTCGAGAGGCAGGGGAAGGGGAAGCAAAAACGGGGGACCTAAACTAGTACCCACCTGGTTCGTGGTCGACCAGAGCAAGGCACGATGGTTGGGGGAGCTCGGCGATGGCTCAGACGGTCCTCCGCGCGAGGGAACAAGGCTCGAGCCTCTCCAATTCACTTCAACTTTCTCTCGGTCTCCCCTTTCTCTCTTGAAACTCTCTCCCCCTTTTTTTAGAACTGTCCCTCTCCCCACTCTCTCTTCTCTCACGGTTTCACCTCTGTTCCCTCTTTTTTGAACTGTCCCTCCCTTTCTCAGTCTCTTCTCCCTCCTTTTAACTCCCCTCTCCCTCTCGTCTCTCATGCATGCAGACTCCATTTTCTTCTTTTGTGTGTGCATGTACGAGGGCAGCAAGAAAGAGAGTGTGAGAGAGCGCCTTTTTTGTGTTTATTTTGACCTTTCTCCCATGGACGTCCATCTCTCTCTACTTTTATGATAATTCTTCAGCTTTTGTTAGTCAACCATACTAGCTGCCTTATTTTTCATTCCCAGCTCAATGCCACGCTTGATCATAGCGCCTTCTCAACCTCTACAATGCCAGCAGCCGGGTCCTTCTGTTCAAGGCTGAATCAGGTCCGTTTTTTTGCTAAAACGGCTGCAGGCTCTCCTGAGTTCTTGTGTTGCCAAGATGCAGCACTATGCCATCGATTCTTCTCTTCTGGAATCGCGACTGTCACGCTTCTCGTGCAGAGCGTCCCTCTGTTTTGTCATCTGCTTCTTGCTCCATGAGTGAGCATGAGGGAGAGAACAAGCGAGAAGGGGGCTGGGCTGAGAAAAAGGTCAAAAAAAGGAAGTTGGGCTAAGAATAGGTACTGGGTCCAGAAAAGATAGGAGAAGGAAGATGAGAGTTTGGGCCTAATTGGAAAAGAACGAAGAGGGGCCCGGCTCGGTCGGGCCGGGTTGAACCCCCTCAATTCTCTTTATTTTATTTTTTGTTTTTTAAATATATTTTTTTATATTTTCTAATAATTTTATCTCTCCTTAGCACTAATTTGGCCCCTTTACATATTATGCGTTGATTTAACAAAATAGGCAAAATTAGGTGTCAACAAGGAGTTAGAACCTCGAATTTTGGCCTAGTATATAATATGGTGTATGAACTTTTAATTTATTCAATATAATTCATGAACTTTTAATTTGTTCAATGTCTTCCCTGAACTTTTGATACTTATATAATTTAGTCCCGGAATTATATGAAAATGTTCAATGTAGTTTTTCAATTAATTCAGGGACTATATTGAATATGTACAAAAATTATAGGTACCACATCAAACAAATTAAAAATTTAGGAATCACACTAAACATTAAGCTAAAGTTCAGGGACTATATTGAACATATAAAAAAATGAAAGAAACACATTACACGTTGAGTAAAAGTTCATGGACTATTTGTATTATTATCTCAAAGAAGAACTAATAAATAGCATGAACTCTTTTTATTTGATCGAAGAATAGCACGATTCATTCAATTCGCAAGAAATGTGGCATTTCTGGAAAATATTTTTCAAGAAGTTACTTTCCAAGGACATGACAATATTTTCCGGTGTTTGACTTAAATCTGAAAATGAGCTTGAAAAGACTTTCCACTATTTAGAATGAAAATTTTGATTTGATTTTTTAAGGGAAAAATATCAAAAAATTTGAACTTTTAAATTTTTTTTTCTTTTCTTCTTTTCTCTTTTATTTCTTTTTCCTTTTATCTCTGCCGGTCGATGACCAACCACATGGGAGTTAGAGCCCCGGGTGAGGCTCGAGCTCGCCTAATTCCGACGAGGTCGAGCTCGCTTATTTCAGCGAACTAGAGACTCAGGCAAGGCTCCACCTCACTAGATTTGGCGAGGTCAAGCTTGCCCAAATCTGGTGAGCTTGAGCCTCGTCGACCTTAGGCGAGCTCGAGATTCACCTGTGGTCAATCGCTAGTTGTCGTCATGGCTAGTGACCAATCGAGGAAGAAGAAAAAGAAATAAAAGAAAAAAATAATTAAAAGCTCAATTTTTTAAATAAAATATAATTAAAATTTTGATTTTAAAAAAATAGTTAAAAATTCAAATTTTTTATAAAATAGAAATAATTAAAATTTTGTATGTTTAAAAAACATTTATATAAGAACGAATGTTTCATTAATCAAGCAACCTGAACCCAAGCGCCGAAGACTCGCACACAGCCTCTGTGGACCAGGGCTTGAGTGTTAGGGACTAGAGCTCAAGCATCGGAGACCCGAGCCTAGCCTTTATACACGCAGGCTTGGGTGCTCGGACCTGGTCTCGATGGACTCAAGCATGGGTGCCGAGGGCCTAGGCTTGGGGCATTAGGGTCCCCAGCCCCACCTCAATTGACCCTAGTTCAATCTAGATGGATTCGTGCTCGGGCATCAGGGACCTAGTCCCGACCTTGATAGACCCAGCTCCAATGTTGGATATTCAAAAACCAGCATTAGGGTTCCCATGTTCAAACGTAGAATTTCAGGTCCAAGAGCCAATATCTAGTCATATTTTGAAAAATGTTTTTCAAATTATTCAAAGAGGAAATCATTTTCCTTAATTTAATCTTAGGTTCTCCGTTGATCAAACCTAAGCGAACCGAACATCGAAAAACGAGAAAAATATTTCTCGCGATAGGAACGAAGCCTAAAATTCACTTACTTTGCATTCAAAAGTAAAAGTGAGAAGTAAATCGAAAGTTGTAGAGTCATTGACCGTTATAATTCCGAATAAAAAAGTGTGATTCCATAAGACAACTGAAATTTTCAATTAAAACAAAAGTCCGATTTATTTTCAATCATTTTCATGATTGACTTTTTATTGACCTTACAAATGAGAGAGTATGATTGTAATTTTGCTCTCGACTTCTCCATTCCAATTAGACTATCAATTGCTCCATTTTATTTTGTTTTCTCTCTCAACTTTTTTTCTTTCAGTTTTATTTAACCTTCTTAAACTGCATATTGTTAGATATCCCAAACATCTATGACATTAAACTTCGGTGCACTAATTCATAACATAAAATTAATGAAATTCACCGTTGCTGATCAAGCTCGTGTGAAAAGCCATGCAAGCTCGATTGAAATAATTTAAAAATGAATACTTGGTCAAGTTATTATATCACTTATAATTTTAATTGTCTAAGAATTTGTTGAACTCCATCTCTAAGCTGAACTCAGAGGCAGCTTGCTTGTTTTCTTAGTGTAAAGCTATACCCAACCAGTATTAGTTTTGAAAAAGAGATAATCCGGCGGCATTTTCTAACGTGACTCTACATTGTCATGACTTCACTCCAATCACTAGTTCTGTCTTCCGCATCCCCCCGTATAACAACTTCCGGCACTGCCAAATCCTATAGTGTGATGGCCGATGTGTACAGCCTGTAAAGTAAACTGAGGACTAGGGTTATCAAAAACTAAACCGAAACCCAAACCAAAACAAACCGAAAATTTTGGGTCTTTTCGATTTGGGTCTCATCCGGTTCGGGTAATAGATAAAGGATTTTGGGTAGTTCGCTGATTTTGTTCGGTTTTTTTTTTATTTTATCTCAAAACAATGCAGATCAAAACTAAACCAACTGGGGTCATTCGAAAACCCTGGAAAACCTTTAGAAAACATGAAATAGTTTGTGTCTCGACCATCAAATATATGTTGAATTCAAGTCATTCTATTCATGATTATGCAATATGCTCGACTGGGGAAAAACTGCAGTCATTGATGCTCATGGCCACAGGCTATTCATGCTCACATTCTGCCGTATGAGCAAATTTATGCTACGTTTTGTAATTTAACTATACTCATATTTGACAAAATTGATGATACTTACGTTATTTCCATTTTAGACATGAAAAGCTCAGTGAAGAAACGTTATGTTCATTCACGAGATAATTCATAATATATGTTTCATCTCTAGTTCATATTTTATTTTACAGAATGTCCAAGAAAAATGGTTTGCATTAATACCAGCAATTGCATGCTTTTGGCAAGATTTTGGTCATGTTTTTTTTTTTGGTAAGTAAGATTTTGGTCATGTTTTTTTTTTGGGTGAAGAAAGATTTTGGTCATGTTTATCTCTTGTCAAGTTGAAAAAACATTGTTAATTGGAGAATTACTCCTATAATATATGATAGCAGGCCAATAAAATAATGAACTAATGATTGCTTTACTAAACTTTATCTTTTGAGAAGAAAAAAATCGAAAACCCAAACTGAACTGGATTTTTGGTTTGGGTCACAATTTGATTCGGTTCAAGCACTCACCCTAACAGTTCGAAACACGAACCAAACTGAACCATTAACACCCCTACAGAGGATGGGTTTTTGGAGGTAGCTCACCCACAAAAAATCGCGACTCTTTGTCTTGAACACCCCTACCGAGAATGGTTAGGCATTTGGGGAAAGCCTTTGGCCAAATGGAAAGGCATTTAGCACAAAGGGCTTTGGGGAAATGTAAGACTATTTAACAAAATGTAATTGAAAAGTGCTTTGCGGAAATGCAAGCTATTTGATAAACATATATTTGAAAAATCCTTTGATGTGACCAATTTAAGTTTTTTAAATTTTAATTGTTTAAAAATGAAGTAAAAAAAATAATGATAGTAACTTTTATATTTTTGGGTCAAGAATAATGTAATAGAAATATATTAACAATTTTTTTTAAAAAAAGAGTCATTTCATTATAATACATATAATCACATGTCCCTAAGAATGAAATACGTTATCCTTAAATATTACAAACATCCTTAACGACTCTGTAAACTCATGGTTATTTCATCACGTACACATACCATACCAGAAGATACATTATTGTTTGAATCACTCATCCTCTCATTTACATCATCATGATCAACCGAATATCCATTATCGGGATCTAATTCTACACTTTCAAAATCCATATCCATCACAGCATTTCTTTGTATATAATTGTGTAAAACCATTGTCGCATTGACAATTTGCACTTGCTTTTCAATGGATAACATGACATATTTGTCAGAATCTTCCACTTATTTTTTAATACACTAAAGGCTCACTGAATTACTGAGCGCAGAGAAGAATTGGCACGATTGAACACTTCTCGTCGATACCTCGTTGGCATAGGACCTTGTCGAAATTATGGCAAATGATATCTAACATCTTTATATGGCCCCAAATAACTCGTGAGATTTTGATATCCAGCATCTACTAAATAATATATACCTACACAAATATAATGAAAATTTAATCAACATATGCCACATGGATACATATGGATATACCTAAACAATTAATTAACGAACCTAGAGGAGGATAAGGAAATTGTGCATCATGTCTTCCAGTGATTTCATAGAAGATATAGATATCACGAGCTTGTCCCTCCCAACTGGCACAAGCATAGATAAATTCCATGTTAAAATTACATACAGCTAACACATTTTGAGTCGTTTGTCCTTTTCGATCAATAAAACAAATTTGATCATATGCGGGTACCATCGTTGGGATATACGTACCATCCATAACTTCAATTCAATCCTTAAAACAAAGAACGCAATATTACATGATTTACATTTAGTTTTTCCTCTATATTGTACAATTTTAACTTACCTTAAAATGTGGATAAAATCGTCGGTCTTTCTTAATCTTCTCTGGAACTTCCTTAAATTGCCGATGAGTTGGTTGGATCAAATCTTTTCTCATATCACATACTTTATCTAAAACTAAGCTAAAGTGCCTACTTATGGTTTTCCCAAAGCATTGAAAGCGCTCTTGTGCTAACCTATTACATATATCATGTCTCAAAATACGAAGAAACATACCAACGATTTCTACAACATCGGTAATCCTAAATCCTTGAATACCATAGCGTGTTATCAAGTCATGTGTTAAATTATTAAATACGTCCATGCGCATTCTAAACATATTATAGTACCTTATCATATGAACTTCTTCACCCATCAACTCTCTTAACCATGCATAACCTATATACGATGAGGTCATGCAAGGTTCATTGCAAAAGTACATTGCTCGATAACCAATTGAAGCTGCTGCGATTGAGACAAGACCCCAATATTCATTTTCCTCTTTTTCACGATTTTCCCTTTCAAGAGAACCATCCATAACTGCTTAAGTAACAAATATATAGAGGGGAAAATACCACAAAAAATCTCAAACTATGCCACTTGTGATAAATTTATCATGAATTTTTTTTATGACACAAAAAACTCCAATCTATGCCACCTGTGATAAATTTATCCTGAACTTTTTTTGTGACACGAAAAATCCTAAACTATGCCATTTGTGACACATTTACCCCATAATACATTTGTCCAAGGGCATTTTCGTCTTTCTCTTTTTTCTATTTTTTTCCTTTTTTTTTCTTTTCTTCTCCGGCGTGGGCAACCTCACCCGAGGCCAGGGAGGGTTGCCCTCTCCTGGGTGGGAGAGGGCATCCCTCGCCGGAGAAGAAAAGAAAAAAAAAGGAAAAAAATAGAAAAAAAAGACGAAAATGCTCATGGGCCAAAGTATTGTGGGATAAATGTGTCACAAGTGACATAGTTTGTGATTTTTCATGTCACAAAAAAAGTTCAAGCTAAATTTGTCACAAGTGACATAATTTGAAGTTTTTCATATCACAAAAAAAAGTTCAGACTAAATTTATTACAAATGATATTGTTTGAGATTTTTTGTGGTATTTTCCCTATATAGAGGTATTAGAGTATAAGAAAAGTAATGAACAATCTTGATCATCCATCAAGAGAAACAATATCAACCATTATATATATGCAAATTAAACCACATAAAGAGAACACCAACAGAAAACATTTCTCAAATTAAAACATAAATAGAAATTAGATTCACACGTAATGTAAATAAAAGTCTCACATGAAAACAAAGTAACATACCAAAGAGTTCAAATAAGATGCTAACATCTTAGCTATGACTCTCTTCAAACTCATACTTGAGATACTTGACTTTTAGTGTATCACTCTTCAAGCTCAAGAAAACCTGCTTATTGTCTTTCTTTTCCTTAAAATGAGAGATTACAAAAAAGTATAACTTTTCACTTGCATAATTTCAAGTATGGTATCCAGCATATCTATAAGGTCCTTATAAGGACCGTATCTCTCATTTGCTTGAGATGATGCAGCAGCAACGCTCCTTTGTTCAATAGCTGAACAAAGCCTGTTAATTTGCGTTCCAAGCTGCTGTGCCTTGGTCAATATATTTTCTTTCTTTCCTCAAGCTTGCCTCATTGAAGTATGCGCAGCTCTTTTATGGCTCTGAGTTCCAATTGGTTCAACGGTTTCATTCACATGAGACTCCAAATTTTCATCAGTAGATCCTACACCATCACCGATACTAGGTTGTGTGATCTCAATAACATCTTCATCAATACATAAACCTTGCCCTAGAATTTGATGTGATTCCTCTATTAGTAACTGTATCTCTGAATATCTTATCTCACAAAGCTTCAAGATCAGGATGTATCCATTTTGTCCTAAAAATCTTAAGCTTAGGATTAGCTCGTTATAATATAGCATTTGCGTAAGTTGTATCATTTAAAATGAACTAAACACAAAAGTAAAAGAAAAAGAGATAAAAACCTGAATTTTTTCTCCCACCATTCATCACTCGCATCAACGGTTTTCTTCCTTGAATCTCATCTTAGTCCCATTTCATTATACACTAATGTCCTCCATCTTTTCCATTCTTCCTTAAGATTATCCCACTAACTCTTCATTTGATTTTCATCATATTTTTTACCCGTCAACTCCTTAAACTTTCTAATGATGACTGTCCATCTATCCCTTTTGTTGTTTGCAGGACAATTGCCTTTTTAAATTTGTTCAACGCACAACTTACAAAATGTTTCTACATCTTCCGAGCTCCAAATGCCTTAGTTGCCATCTACTAGTAAAGTGACATGAACAAAATTGAGAGGCACAAACAAACAAAATTAACCATGAAGAGATTTGAATAAACACGTGCTTTTCTTAAACACACAAATAGCCAATTTTCCCAAGGCTATAGATGGCAAACCCCATCATCATGCAACCGTAGGATGCCAATGCATTTTTATGGATCCTCTTAGAAGCATTTTTATAGATAACTAGTTTCGACCGCATAAAAGTCGTCCGTGCATTCTATAAAAATTAGGAATTGTATTCGTCCATAATGAGTTATTGACGAATTCGTTCAACATTATGCCAAACCGATAATCGCCCAGTCTCATCCAAGTAAGGCACTCACACGATCACGTCCCATCCATTCCTTTTCTCAACATTCAGTGCATAACAACAACACATTACCCAAATGAAAAGGTTTGGTCAATATTCACAGTGCGTCAACACAATATCCAATTAAAAACCCTTAGTTTCATAATTTCCTTCACAACATTCAGTGTATCATCACTTGCGTAGCTTGATTTTTGCCCTAAAAAATAGAGTCGTTCTCTCCATTATCAGAGCTTAAAGCTTGTGGGGACACAGAGTTGCAGAGGCGACTGATGAGAAGGCGACAATGAAGGACAAAATCCTAAAAAACAGGATTTTATGGTGGATTGGGAGGGAAATGAGGTGATCTTGGGAAATCGTTGTTGAACTATTGTAGGGAAATCAAGTTACGCAACAATTTCAGTTATTCGGCAACATTTCTTAACACACTAAAGCAGGAAATCAAAGAAACGTGAATTCAAAGAAACAAGAATGAGAGGCCAGAGCATAGCAAAATAAATCCACCAGAGAGAGAGAGAGAGGAACCTGTGGAGAGATGTGAGCGAGCGTACAAAACGGAGCAGTCGAGCGAGGCAAACAAGCTGGCAACACGAGGCGGCAAGCGAGGTCAGCAAGTGAGACACAGCGAGTTGAGTGAGGGAGGTCGACGAGCGAGCAACGGCATAGAGAGAGCGACGTTAAAGCGTGAGGGAGGGTTGAGCGAAAGTACAGAGTGAGATGGGGGACAAAGGAATACTAGGGTTTCTATTTTTTAAAGGGGGGCAAAAGTGGGTTTTTAGTAAAATTTTGAGGGCAAAAAAGGCAACTGGCATACTTTCATTAATTGGTGGACTAGCATTCCAAGAATGCTAAAAGCTTAAGACACCCTAGGACTAGCCTTGAGCTTTCAGCATTCACAATGCTAACATTTGGCCAAAGAGGTGAGAAAATAGTTTGCCAAATACTCAAAAATTTTCCCAAGGGGCTTTGGGCCTCTTTCCAAAGCTGAACCAAGCACCCCCGTTATCCTCAACTTCCTTCAACTTATCATTGTCAATTTGTTCAGGGCTCCAAATTTAATGATGGCAACTAAGCATGTAGATCATGCCTGTTGCAAGACTTTACCCTATATCTAACCACATGTGTTAACAATATCCATGCACCACTTGTGTTCGCATTCCCAAAGGTAGGCCCTCTTTTAAGAGGATTCACGGCATGTCAAACCCTAATTTTTTTATTTTGAAAATTGCTTTTCTAAATATATCTAGTTTGGGAAAATTTCATGTATCATTGTTTGTTATTACTGCTAATTTTAGTTAGGGTTAATACTACGAAAAACCTCATATTTATTATTAGTGCCAAATTTATTTAGTGGTACACTTGTGACAAATTTATCCCAAATTAATTTACCACAAAAAGCTTCAAACTAATACATTTTTGACAAATTCACTTCAAACTAATTTTTTAACCACTAAAAACTCTAAATCGGTACACATATGATAAATTTACTCTCCATGACTCCGTTAAATTGAATTAATATCACAAAAAATTCATATGACAAACGAAAGGTAAAACCCCAAATCAATGTACCTGCCAATTGTCACTTGTCACCAAACTCAACAAATTGACTGTAAAAGAAAACTAACAAAAGGTAAATTTATTATAAATGTACTGGTTTTGGGTTTTTGTGGTCAAAAAATTAGTTTGAAATAAATTTATCACAGACGTACCAGTTTGAGGTTTTTTGTTGTATTAAACATTTTATTTAATAAGCAAATTAATATTCTAGCAAGGTAAATATATTAAATCATATCAATATAGTATTTGTATGTATCATATCAAGCCGGATGATATCTCCTTTTATACTATATTTCGTGTTATTTCTTGTGTCTTGCTCAATTGATTTTACAGCGTCGGCTCAAGTGATTTCCAGCCTAGCTCCAATGCAATTGCTTTTCCATTTTCATCGTTGAATATGTGTACGTTGAGTTCATGTCCCTTTGGTGTCAATGGCTCACAACCTAAATGCTTTGCCATTCCATCAATGAATATGGTCTACAATCACACAGAAAGCAACTCTTTTCGACCTCACACCAAACCTTTTCAGACATTATTCCATCTGAACACAAGCAAACTCAGACCAAAATCCCACTTCTCTCACAAAAATCTTGCAGAATCTAAGTATTAACTTGGACAATGTGTGCCTTTGCAGGCTTACTGAGAAGGTAAGCCTATGTATGTAGTCCTTCGCATACTGCAATCGGGTGCGTAATGTGCCCTCATCATCCACCCCTTTTCACTTCTTGTTCAGTAAGTTGGCAAGGTTGCGGAGCTCCTCGAACGCTTGCATTGTCTCTGAATCAAATCCGCCTGCAAACTGCACAAGGACAGAAATGAAACAGACATCATTCTTCTACATCCAATGACTAGTTACTTATGGCATATGTGATAACAAACGACTGAGGAATTAGTTTTTGCTCAACTTTTCGATGGAAACAGGTAAATTCCTAACTGTTTATAAAAACGATAAATCATAATGTAAAGCCTGTTATTGGGAGAAAAAATGCAAAGGATTTAAGTGATATAAAGCTTATACTTCAGTCAGCACAAAACCATATTAACATACTAGTTTGACATACAAACACAAGCATCTGGGACTAAAGCTCCCAATCCATGTATGGGCGCAATCTATGGACACTGATCTCAGAGTTTGGCGGTAAGCTACGCCCAAAGTAGCCCCTCGTGGGTATCAACCAATGTAGTCTAGTACACATGGACTTTCTTTTACACCACATAATACAGCCTCGAGACATTATCATTAGAAACCAACCTTATGGTGAGAGAACCCAATAATTTGTCAAGATTGAACCATATTCAAATCTGGGGGAATTCGCAAGCAAAAAGAACATATTCCAAGAAACAAGGTGTCTGCTTTTCATAGTTTATGATCTTATCAACAATAACAATTGATTAAGGTTACCCACTAAATGGAACCGGTTACATGAATTCTGCTATGTCATTACACCTGTTCAGCCATTGTGATTGAATTCTCAAGTGTCATGAGTCACAGCAACAAAGCAAGTAAATTTGGACAGGAAGCAATAAAAATACGAAGATGTACTGCAAATTAAAATGTAGATGGGGCAAGAGAACTCGTTAATTTGTTAAACCTGATGAATTCTGAAAGCAAATCTCACTCCTTGGAGTAGCATGTAGTCCATTGCAGCATCTTTATCAGCTATAGCCTTTAGCTGAAGTTCCATGGCCACTCTCTTCATGTACTTCTGAGCCAACTTGACCGAGCCAATCTTTATCTACGACATAAAATGGATGGCTCATTCTCACTTAATCATGATATTGTTTGCATTTCTTAGATGAATAAGGATCAGAGATGTGTAGAAATGGAAGTGTAGTAAGTTGATCACGTCTTAAAGTTACTGTTGCATTTCATCCTCTCATGGGAAGATGCAGATTGCACATGTTTTATGAGCATGACTCACAACCAATAACGAAGACCGATGTGGCTTTTTTTGCACCATATCAATTCCACATTTAAGGAAATTGCACCATATCAATTCACAGCACTATATTCATCTCCAATATCAGAAAGACATTTATGAGATTCATCATCCATGCATCTCAAATTTTTTCAGCGAGTATAAATTAAAATCACCGGATCAATAAAGAGATAGTGGGGCTGTCCAATTGATATGTGCTCTACTGACTAAGCTGTCTCTGACTTCCACATATAGCACTAGATTTTGATTGTGGAGCAAAAATAATACAAAAATGAAGCAACTGAAAATTTGAAGGTGAGTCTCATTGAAATATTTCCCAATACACTCATCTTCCTACAGAAAACTGGAAACAAGCATGTTAAAGACACAAGTTGTACCTTGGTTATGATTCCATTGTCCAGCATCCAGTGAACCGGAATTTGATAATCCTTGCAATTACGCATCAAAGACTCTCGTGTCCGGAGAAGGTTGTAAATAGTACGCTCCATCCTGGCAGTGGCAAAGCATATATGCAAGCATAACTACATAGGACAACAGTAGGTTCTCGAGAAAAAAATTATTCAAATGCATGTAGTTCGTACTTTTCAGACAAATTGACCATTTTCTTCAATGCAACATCACATGGGATCCGCAAGTCATCTTTGTAATAACACACTTCTGACTCCAGCTTCTTGAGATCTCTGTAGCTAAAGGCTGCTTCTCTTAGTGTATCGGCTTTCTTCTCAGGCCAATCAAAGTGCTTTAGAACAGCCCTCTCATCAACCTTATATGTGTATACAGCAAGAACTATCAGGAACCACTTTACTCATAACCTCATCAGAGTTTATATTCTTAACTTCTTAAGCACTTTATATGCTTAATGTGTGCATTATTTACTTCGTGTATATGAAATTGTTTATTATATTTAAAATTCATGAAATCCAACTACATTTTGGGCAGACATTATCTCAAAAGACTTACTCAAAAATGCCAACAAATGTGTCAATGAATCTGACCTAACAGAAAAATATAATAACGGATTATTTTGGTCGACATATCTCGAGTACAATCAACTTACAAGAAAGCAAAGCTCATCATCAAGCCACTTCACAAAGGCCACAACATCTTCGATGTTCTCATAAACTGCATTATTCACCTCTCTTATCAAAGAATTGACAAATTCTCCTTGGGTCTCCACATCTGCCTTTATCTGAATATAAGAAGACAGCCATTAATTATGCCTGGTATGAACCAAATAATTTCATATAAAAGCAATGCTAAACAAAATAAGGCATGATTATGTTTTGGTTAGATTCTTTATATCAAAAAAGACTCGTACGCTGGAGGCATCTGCAACGAAAATAGGGCTCTTTGCTCTTCTATTTCACTTTGACAAAACTGAATAGGAATTGTTGTTCAAAAGCTACTTACAGCAAGCAAATGTGAGGAACGGTTTTCGATTTCTCCAATCATGCTGCTGCGGACATTTGCAACATCTGAAGCATCACAGGCTCCTCCACTCAAAGAATCCTTTCTAGAATCTCTCTTCATAAGTGAATGGTAAAACTCAACTACTTGAGGAGCCCGCTTCACTACTCCACCAGTTCCTTTCCCAAATAACTTGGACGGCGGCGGCGGAGGCGGAGGCGGAGGCGGTGGAGGTGCTGGAATTGGGAGGGCGCAATCTTTCTTAGATTCAATAGGAAATGTACATGAAGGCCTTGGTGGGGGATTTGGAATACGCAAAGTCCTTTTCTCAACTTCAAAAGGAACCACTAATTTACTAGTTTCTTGACAATTTGTATACGACTGTGGTCTTTGTGAGAGACCCCATTCACATATTGTTGGCATAAGTGGCTCCATGCCCTTTTCATTTTCTTTTGGGCACATGAACCCATCAGATTGCCTCCTCTTGTTCAGCACAATATCTTCTGCACTGCATTTCAGCCCACTTATGGAATGCCTTCTGGGGCTTCTTTCTTCTTCCAAGGGGAACCAATTTTCTTGTAAATTATTATCAGGGCACTCCCGATTCGACAAGTCCTCACTGGTAAGGGGCCATTTCTTCAACTTTCTCATTAGACTCGCCCTTCTGGTATTACCGTACTCTATAGACTCACTGCTTTGACATGATAATGAGCTAATAGAATCGTTATCTGTTTCGCCAGAGTCCGGGCTTGATGCTCTATCAGAATTTATCTCTGTCCCAGTGTTGCGCAGCTCATTTCGTAAACAGGAATTTACCCATCTCAAATAGGCTAATTCCTCGACTTCATTTAACCGACTCATTTGTAAACCTTCCACTTGTTTACACAGGTCTTCATTCGTATGTCTAAGTAAAGAAGCCTCTGCTTTAATCTTTGCCACTATGTCACTCTAAATAAACCAACAAGAGCATGATAAGCACATCACAGGAGTCAAGTAAAAAGAAAGGGAAGCTCTGTACTTGTAACAGCAGATAAATAGGGCATACACAAGCAAAAATGGTAATATAAAAGATTTTTATCCTATTTAGAAACTGCACTCTTCTGCATTTATCCCAACATTCGACCAAGTTAGAATATATATATAGAGGCCAGAGAAACGGAACATGTTCAGAATAAGAACTGGGTTCACTTTAGAAGTTTGCCTAGTGATTCTATTGCTTACTTCCACTCTATAACCAGGAAAAATTGCGTAATCTGGGAACATTGTTATTCAGGGGCACTCAAGTATTAGAATAAATCAGCACCTGCGACATCCATTCATGAAAAACAGAACACATTCTCACCAATGTCGAATCAAGAAACAAAAAACGTTCAATCCATGATAATTACCTCAGAACCCTTAGCAACAGTAGCCAGCTGAGATTCCACAGTGGAAAGCCTACAAGCAAGACTCCTCTTCTGAAGCTGCAATTCCTTATTCAACCGTCTCAGTTCCAAAACTTCCATTCCCAGTTCACGCGAACATGACGAAATCGCCGAATTCTCGCGGTCCTCTCGCCTCAAAGCCTCTTCTGCGGGATCCGACAGTTGCCCCGTTAAGCTTCCTTTCTCACACTCCAACAACTCAACTCTCCTCCTAAGCTCGTCAATTTCGCTCTTCTTCCCATCTACTTCTCTTTCAAGGTCCAATACCCTTGGGTTCCTCTTGCACTCTGTCAACTCTGCCTGAAGCTTGGACTCCCTTTCCTTGGACTCTTGAAGCAAGCCCCTCAGGTGGTCCAATTCAACAAACAGGTCGCGCGAGCCTTGCCTGCGGTGAGTCTGCTGCAGCTGCGGATAGACCTGAGCCGAATTCGCCGAGCAGGACAAGTCACCGATCAGAGACCGTTTGACCCGAGAATGCGAGACCGTGCTCTGATTCTTCTGGTTGGAGACTTCGGAGCCCGAGAGAGGCACCTTCTTCGTATGAACAGTGGTGGTCAAGACCTTGGTTTTCTTGTCAGCAGTGAGACCCTTCACTATGTGCGAACCCCACGAAGAGGCGGACCGAAGTCTCGAAGAATGGCCATTCCCCTTGGCATTTTGAGGCCTCGGCACCTGATTCTGATCGGCAAATCGCAGGACCCTCGCGGGGTTCTCCAACGGGTTCTCCTCTCTCATCGTGTCACGTTGTGATCCAAGAAAGCTCTAACGCTTGGATGAAGTCCAAGCTAAAGCAACGAAACAGAGTTGCCACTCATATTCCGGAAACGTTAAAAGCCATCCAGAACGAACTCCAGCACAAAGATCGAGATGGGTATTCAAACCAAGAACGACCACCCATGAACCGGCTTCAATGGAATCATCATCAGCTGATGAAAAATTCCTAGCTCGGTGAGAGAAGCGGGGCCTGGTCGATGTCCAACGAGTGCGCCGAAAACGAGCGGTTCAGCGAGTTTGGGAGCGGAGATGAGCAGCTGGTCGTCACGGATTCATCCTGGAAAAGGGAGGAAAGGATTTTTACAAAGGCGGAAGCTGCGATTTCAAGAGGGGCAATGAGCGAGAAAGGTGGCGACTTTTTCCTTTATTGCAGTTTGCAGAGCAGTGCGTCCGGTCTTTTTGAATTTTCGAATTTGAATGGGGGCCGGCAGCAACGGTCGATTTCCGTGCCCGGGGGGCCCACACTGGTGTGCGCGTGTGGGGTTTTGTGTGGGTTTTTGCGGTTCGAAAAAGCGGGGGCGTCTTAAAATTTACTCTTTAGTTTTTATATTTAGATTTTGTTTGTTCAGAATTAAATTTAATTAGAAGAAAATTTGCTTTCCCATCAAAATCTAAAAATATCGAGGGAAAATGCTAAATAATGGCCCGAATTACTCTCGTTCTCTTAAATAATAGTCCGAAATGAATTTTGTTTCAAATAAAGGTTCAAAATAATCATTTAGTCTCAAAGAAGGGCCTGACCTCACTGGAGTCAAGAACATTTTCATCATTTTAATTTTTTTATTTTTTTTCCTTTTTTATTTTTTCTTCCATAAAATACTCAAAAGAAGGCTAAAAGTTAAAAGAAGAAGAAGAAAACACGCACGCTTCTCTTGTGGCTGTCGCCCCATCACAGCGGGGTCGTTGGTGCCTCAGCGAGGGACCGTGATTCTCACCAACCAAAGGCGACAACTAGCTGGCCCTCGCCAAAACCGAGAGGGGGCAGCAACCCTCACCCAGATCTGGGCAAGGGATGGCGAGCGGCGACCATCTCCTAGATTTGGGTGCCCTCTCCCTGTTATGTCTCTCGCCTCTAGTCGACAACCTCACTGGTTGTTACCGCCGCCCCACCGATGATGGGGCAACGGCCACAGGCGGGAGTGCACTCCCGCTTGTATTTTTTTCTTTTTTAAAAGAAAAAACTTTTGTTTTTTTTAATTTTAATCTAATTTAACTAAAATTTATGTAAAATTAATATTTAGACAAAAATGCCATTGATCGACCAGCAAAGTTAGGCCCTTATTTGAAATTATTATAACTACTTTAGGCCTTTATTTTAAATAAGTTTCACTATGCCCTTATTTGAGAAAATAATGGGCACTTTCAGATTATTATTTGGAATTTTCTCAAGAATTAATCAACATATGAAAAAATTATGAAAACTACGATATGTGAATCTACGTGTTAACTTTTGTATATTATGAAAGTTTCAAATTTTTTAGATTAAAAAAAAAGTCAAATACGATATATTGTAAGATTTACTTTAATTAAAAATCCAAAAAACAATGAATATTGCAAAGAACCCATGTTAAATTTTTTTTTCTCAATGAAAATCATATGAAATTTATACAAATGTTGGGGTTAATACCACAAAAACCCTAAATCGATACACCCGCGACAAATTTATCCAAAACTAATGTTTTGACCATCAAAATCGATAACCTGTGACGAATTTACGCTTTGTTAGTTTTATTTAAATTTTACCGTCTAATTACTGTGCTAGATGACATGTGATAGTTAACAAGCGTACCAATTTGAGATTTTACCCTTCATTTATCACGTGTATCAGTTTTGTGATTTTTCATGTTATTAATCCAATTTAACGGAAATTAAGGGTAAATTTATCACAAATGCATCAATTTGGGAGTTTTGGTGGTCAAATATTGTTTGGAATAAATTTGTTACAATTGTACCAATTTGGAATTTTTCGTGGTATTAACCGTAAATGTTGACAACCAAATATTCTTATGATGTTTTCTTTTTTCTTTTTTTTGAAATGTAGATATTATTATAAAATTTGGTGAAAAACACGTTTTGTGCTTTATTTATATCTATGTGATCATAGTAGTAAAGGGGGTCTCTTACTTTATGGATATTAACAATTTTTTTCCTCAAATGTCCTCTTTTCATTTATTTAACAAGTATTTTATCCATAGACATATGCATAATACTATAATTTATATTATCTCTCACATATTTTAATTTTTATAATTTTTTACTTTCTATATTACACAACCTTCCAAAAAAATCAAATCTTAAAATGATTTTCTCTTTACATATATATATGTGCGCATGCGCACTCTACTTTTCATTGTGTATTTCTATTAATTTCTTGATTCTAATATTTCTCAATAGGATAATTTTACTTTATTTTTAAGATGTCACTTTCTTAGATGCACACAACGCATGTGCACCTCTACTAATACATCTTAAACACTAAAAATAAGGTAAGAAACTTTCCCTTTCTATAATTTTATTTGTTTTGGATCTTCCAATTTATATGACTCTTGCCAATGCTTCGCATGGATTTTTTCTTTAAAAGTAATTAAAATAGTTTATTCGAGAAATTAATTTTCAATTTTCTAAATTCAATTTGTATGAAATGATGACTTATTCAAACAGAAAAGTATTACATATTTATGTTACTATTGATTTTTCCTTTCTTTTATTTGGAATGGAAAAAATATGCTTGTGACCACAAACACAATTAATCATCTAAACTGATGATGACCAAAGTAGAGGTGCCAAAAAGATTCTCCAAATAAAAATGGCACAACATATTCATATTGTCGAATCTAATTTTTCGTTCCAAAGACGAATGATCAAAACTAAATGAAATGAATTATTTATAGACATTCTAGGGGAACTTGACCTTCGTGCATGGGAAATATTATTCGATTTAATAGTGCGGAGACATTACACTAATTTTTTTATGCAATCGTTGGGAATATGTTTGGAATGCAATCTTGAATTGTAGAACTTAACTCATCTCGCCAGCGAATGTACCTTTCAGATTCTCAACTTGGTGCATATAAGAAGAAAGGGGATTCGAATGGTCAATATGCATTGTTTCTTAGTAAAGAGATAAACATTAGATGCTGAGCATTTAACTTTCATGGTACAAAACAAATGTGAAACGGACCCTAAGAAGAAGATAGATCAGTCAAACACTTACTAATGAAGTTATCAATTGCAAAAACCCACTTTTGTAGAAGATAATAATAATGATACTAATAATAGCAGCAGCAGCAGGAGGAGTAATAATAATTATAATAATCATAATAATAATAATAACATGCCAGACTTATATAGTTCATGAAAAAGAAACTTTCAATTATGTGCACATACGAAATGAATAAAACCCTCTCATATGATGATGATGATGATGATGATGATAGAAACAACAACAACAACGTAATTATTATATGAAAAAACTTTTATGATAAATACCAATTAGAAAGCCTTCCACCTCATTAATGTACAAATCCCAAGTTTATGTGTAACTATAAGATGCAACTGAGGCTTTGATAGATTGACTGTATTGATAAGTTATTGCATCATTGATGTCGGAGAAATTATCCAAAATGTCATAAATCTATTGCACTTATATCGAATTAGTCCTAACCATTTCCATTTGATCAATTGAGTCCTAAACCTATTAACAATTTGCTAGTGTAATCCATTAGCCAATTTTGGCTAAAAATCACTGACGTGGACAATTTTTATATATTTTATTTTATTTTCTTTCTTTGTTTTCCTTATTCCTCTGCCAGTCGCCGGCCATCACCGAGGCCCGTTGATTGGTGGAGGAAGAAGGAAAAAATAAGAAAGAAAATAAAATAAACACGAAAAAATAATAATAATAATGAAAAATTGCGAAAAACTGTCAACATTAGCATTGGTTGCGCTACATAGGATGGCCGGTGCCCACATTAGCAATTTCTAGCCAAAATTAGCCGAATGGACTAAATTGGCAAATTGTCAAAAAAGTTTAGGACTAAATTGGCCAAATTGAAATGTTTATTACTAAATTGGTATAAGTGCAATAAGTGTAGGATTTTTTTGGTAATTCTCCTCACTTATGTTTGTTGTTTACGATATACTAATAGGATATGTTTATGTGCAGTATCATTAAGATAGAGAAAATCAAGTTGAAAGATGGTACGAAATTTTATTATTTGGAACTCGAATATCTAATAATTGAAAAATGGCCAAAGTGAGGCGTATCATGTTACTTAGAACATATTTACATGATTGGTACGTTAAAAAAAAAGAAAAACTAAGGGCGTGTTTGGTAAAATTGAAAAATATGTGTTGGATATTTTTTTTTGTCTTCACGGTGTTAATAATCTTAACCGTGGAAAATTAAAAAAAAAGTTAATTTATGATAGATGAGAATGGGGAGAATTACCAAAAAAGTCCTAAACATATTGTACTTGTACCAATTTAGAAATTTTCTTTTGGCCAATTCATTCCTAAAACTTTTGCATTTGTGCCAGTTCAGTCCATTCAACCAATATTGGCCGGTCAGTGCTGACGTGGACTTTTTAAATAATTTTTGAATTTTTTTCTTTTTTCTTTTCTTTTCTATAGTTTTTTTCCCTCCACTCGCTAGCCACAGGCGAGGGCCGAGACACCCTCGCCAGCAATGAGTGATGGCATCGTGGCCCTTGCCTCTATGATGCCCTCGCTAGATCTAGTCAAGCAAGGTCTACGACGCCCTTGCCAGCCCTAAGTGGAGGGAAAAAAATAAATAAAAGAAAAGAAAAAAAATAAAATTATTAAAATTTATTTTTAAAAATTCAACATCAGCTCTTGGTAATGCCACGTCAGTGCCGACCAGCCAAAATTGGTCGGATGACAAAATTGGCACAAATGCTAATAATTTAGGATTGAAATGACACAATTGCAATAAGTTTAAAACTTTGTTCGGTAATAATCTTGCTAAGAATGGGTCATTGTGTAATATTATTTTTTTACCAACTAAGGAATTGGAGTTAGTATCTATAGATTTTAAAAATATATTGACAAGATTCTTATTAATTTTTTTATACTTTTATTGTGTATTTCTATTAATTTCTTTTATTCAAATATTTCTCAATAGGATATTTTTACTTTATTTTTAAAATGTCACTTTCTTAGATGCACACAACGCAAGTGCACCTCTACTAATACATCTTAAACACTAAAAATAAGGTAAGAAATTTTCCCTTTCTGTAATTTTATTTCGGGCCTTCCAATTTGTATGACTCTTACCAGTGCTTCCCATGGATTTTCCTTTATAAGTAATTAAAATTATTTATGCGAGAAATTAATTTTAAATTTTCTAAATTCAATTTGTATGAAATGATGATTTATTCGAAACAGAAAAGTATTACATATTTATGTTACTCATGCTTTTTCCTTTCTTTGATTTGGAATGGAAAAATTATGCTTGTGACATGAAGACCACAAACACAATTAATCATCCAAACTGATGATGACCAAAGTAGAGGTGCCGAAAAGATTCTCGAAATAAAACTTGCACAAAATATTCATATTGTCCAATCTAATTTTTCATTTCAAAAGACAAATGATCAAAGCTAAATAAGGCGTTCTAGGTGAACTTGACCGTCGTGCATGGAAAATATATATTCAATTTAATAGTGCAGAGACATTACACTAATTGTTTTGATGCAATCGTCGGGAATATATTTGGAATTTAATCTGAATTGTAGAAATTAGCTCGTCTCGCAAGCGAATGTACCTTTTAGATTCCCAACTTGGTGCACATAAGAAGAAAGGATGGATTCGAATGGTCAATATGCATTATTAGTAATGAGATAAACATTAGATGCTGAGCATTTAATTCTTTTAACCCCATTCATGGTACAAAACATATGGGAAACGGACTCCAAGAAGAAGATAGATCAGTCAAACACTTATTAATGAAGTCATCAATTGCAAACACCCACTTTTGTAGAAGATAATAATAATGATACTAATAATAGCAGCAGCAATAATAATAATAATAATAATAATAATAACAACAACATCAGCAATAATAATAAGAAGAACAAGAACAAGAACAAGAAACTTTTATGATAAATACTAAGGGCTAATTTTAAAAAAAAGAATATCAACTTTACCTTGAGTGACAATCATAACATAAACTTTTTTTTGTCTCAATAAAAAGCACCAATTTTTACTCCACTCCCAAATATGACCTCGTGATGTGAATTTTCCAAATTGTTCAGGCCAGATTTGGGATTTGAGTGAAAATTGATAATTTTTTATGAAACAAATAAAATTCGGGCCAGAATCGTCTCTCAAGGTAAAATTGATGTTTTTTTTTGGAATTAAATACCAATTACAAAACCTCCCACCTTATTAATTGACAAATCCCAAGTTTACGTGTGTATGCGTATGCATATAAGATGGAACCAAGGCTTTGACAGATTGGCTATATTGATAAGTTCTTACATCACTGATGTGGGAGAAATTATCAAAAAAGTCTTAAATCTATTGTACTTGTACCAATTTAATGCTAAATTTTTCAATTTGTTCAATGAAGTCCTAAACCTTTTGACAATTTGTTAATATAGTTCATCTGGCCAATTTTGGTATGAAACCATTGATGTGGATGTCAACTATCCTACATGTCACCGCCAATGCTAATGTGGATAATTTTTATAATTTTTTAGTATATTGTTTTCTTTTTCTTCCTTGTTTTTCCTTAGAAAAGAATAAATAAAAATTTAAAAATAATAAAAATAATAATAAAATTGAAAAAATTGTCCACACCGGTGCCACCCACGCTACATGGAACAGTCGCTGTCCACGTCAACGATTTCAAGTCAAAATTGATCAGATAGACAGAATCGGCAAATTATTAAAAAATTTAGGACTAAATTAGCCAGATTAAAAAGTTTATGACTAAAATGGCATAAATATAAAAGATTTAGGATTTTTTTGGTAATTTTCCCCACCGATGTCTAATGTTTGTTGTCTACAATATACTAACAGCATATGTTGACGTGTAGTATCATTAAGATAGAGAAAATCAAGTTGAAAGATCGGTGCAAAATTTTATTAATTGGAATTCGAATATCTAATAATTGAAAAATGGCGAAAGGTAGGCGTATCACTTTGCTTATAACATAATTAAATGATCGGTACTTTTGAAAAAGGAAAACTAAGGGCCTCTTGGATAAAACTAAAAAATATGTGTTGAAAATTTAAGCGCTGAATTTTACGATGTTAACAATCTGAAGTGCAGAAAATAAAAAATATTAATTTATGATAGCTGAAAATGGGTCATTGAGTAATATTTTTTTTACCAACTACGGAAGTGGAGTTAGTATTTATATATTTTAAAAATATATTGACAAGATTCTTATTACCAGTAATTACTTTTACAGTGAACGAATTACATAACCCCCTCTTATTTGAATCTCTGAAGTCATTGCTACTACGGTTATTAGACAAGTTTAATCTCATTAAGTATTGCCTTATTGAGTTTAAGCATTTAATTTGGATTATAAAGCAGGACGTAGATGTCTATTCCATAAAACTAAACATTAAGTATTTAAGTGCAAAATAGATTAGGTGACTTGCACTTTCAACTTTTAGTCATTCTCAAGATATACAATTTCAAAAATTAAAGTACAATTCTTTAAGTTTATACATATAGAGTGATTTATAATAATTATTTTAGCTTTTTTTCATTTTTAAAATTTTGGAGTAAAAGTCATAAGAAGAAGTAATAAGTACATCGTTTTATGTTACGAACAAGCTCAAATATAAATGCGAAAGTGCACAAATTCAATACGTTTGATATTGTATGGAAAAAAATATTTTTGATATTGTCTAAATTTCAAATGATGGTTGATTTGAACCAATTGACAATGATGATAGGTCCTGAAGAATCATGGTATTTATGCCACTAGCCATTGTACTGAAATTATATTTAAACTAATATAGTTTTAAGGCATGTTTGTTTTTTTCATTCTACGAAGCAAAAGGTATTATTTTTCTTTCTTTAAAAAATTTGGATTATAATTATAAATAGTATGTGAATCTATGTATCAATGTTGATTTGTTGTGAAAACTTCAAGCATTTCTGGTGAGAAGAAATATTTTTTTTCAAAAAAGAAAAAATCATTCTAGACACCGCTAAGTCTTTGAAATATTATTCAAATAAAAAAATTGAAAATATTACATATGTGAATGCAGTGTTAACATATATGTGCTATCATAGTTTCAAGATTTTAGGTTAACAAAATCAAAGTACATATGCAATAAGATTATGAAAAGATAAAATAAAAAAACAAAGAAATGCACTCTATAATTAGAGAAAACAAATAATTGCATTGGTTAAAACTGCATTATGAATGTCTTTTACAAAAAAGGGTTAACACCACGAAAAATCCCAAACTGGTACATCCGTGACAAATTTACTCAAAATTAATTTTTTCACTACCAAAAATCCAAAATTGGTACATTTGTAACAAATTTATCTAAAACTAATTTTTTGATCACTAAAAACCTCAAACCGGTACATTTGTAATAAATTTACCCTCCGTTAAGTTGGATTAATACAAAAAAAAAACTAGTACACCTATGACAAATTGAGAGTAAAATCCCAAATTGGTACATTCGCAAACTATCACATATCATTTAATTAAGCAATTTAACAGTATAATTTAACATAAATTAATGGAGGATAAATTTGTCATATGTTTACCTGGTTGGGATTTTTTATGGTAAAAAATTTAATTTGAGATAAATTTGTTATAGGTGTATCAGTTTGGGATTTTTTGTGGTATTAATCCAAAAGAAAAAAGAAAAAGATAGACAAACGAAGAAGTTGAAAGAGAAAATAAAAGTAAAACTATCATAATATTTACAAAGACAAAAAAGGTAATAAGAATATAGCATTTTGTTTTTGTTGTTTGAGAAAATAGATTGAAATGAAAATATAATCTAAAATCTAGGCTCTAGTTTCATTATGAAAATTTGTGAATAATATTCAAGGGTTGCTTTGACTTTATTATGCAAAGTTGAGGGACTAGATCAAACAAATTAAGAGTTGATAAACTAGATCACCCATTTTGCAATGCTAAAGGACTAGATTGCACATCTGACAATAATTTAGGAATTAAGGGTGCGTTTGGCAACCATTCTATTCCCGGAAACTGATTCTGCTCACAAATAATTTTTTTTATTCCGTGCTCATGAATAATTTCTTAGCATTTGAAGACGTTTGGTAATTGCCTCAAATTTCTATTCTTGAAATAGAAAAAGAACATAAATGAGTTTGCTAATGGAACAAAATTTCTTTTTAATAATAATATTTTGAATTTTGTAATATTTCTTTCTTTTTTTTTTCTTTCCCTTCCCCTTCCTTGGCCATGGCCAGGTCACTAGCATCAGCCATAGGCCAGGATCGACGAGGGCTTTACCGGCCACAGGCGAGGGCCACCCTTGCCCAGGCCATGAGCTGCCCTCGCCGAATCCGGCAAGGGCAATCCTCGCCCAGGTAGTGAGAGTCTAGACCTTGCGCGGTCTTGACCTCTGGCCGATCGCCGATTAGAAGAAGAAGAAGGAGAAGGAGAAGAAGAAGGAGAAGGAGGAGAAGAAGAAGCAAAAGGAGAAGGAGGAGAAGCAATGGAAGGGGAAGGAGCAGCAGGAGAAGAAGGAGAAGGAGAAGAATTTTTTTTCATTTCTGATTCTTATTCCCAGAATCAAGAAATAACTTTTTTTTACTTGTTGATTCTATTCTAAAACTAATTCTGAGAACAAATTTGTGCACAATAACAAAAAATTTACCAAACGAATTTTTATTCCAAAATTGATTATAAGAACAAAATAATAGAAATTTTTACTATTTTGTAACTTGCTAAACGCACTCTAATGGTGACTTTCTCTTTTATTTGAACAAGCAAAAAGACTACAGTAAACATTTAGGAACAGTTCAAGAATCACATTGAATAAATTAAAAATTTACTAATCACATTATACATTGAATCGAAATCAAGGGACTTAGTGTCATTTCCTTTCTTCTCTTAAACTTGGTTTGAAACAAGTGGCGGAAAGCACAGTGTGCTTTGAAGGACTCGGTAATGTAGGAATGAAGGCAGAGAGCCCAACCAAATTTCTCTGCCTATGGTCCATCAAATGGAGACATTTAATGGGTTAAATTTCTAAAAAAAAGCCCAATTATTAATGAGCAGGCCTTAACAGAAATTACAAAAAAACAAAAAATGATTTTCATAGGGCCAAACACAAGAAAAACTTTTTCACAGACCCACCAGAGGGCTGCAAATGAGTCATGGAATGATGTTAACCTGACCTTTTGAGTTTTGCCTTAAAGTTGAGGCTTTTGGTTTTCTTAGTAATTGTAGAGAAGATTGAGAGTTCATTTGTTTCGCAAAAAATAAATAATTTGAAAAATATTTTCCTAAAAATAATCGCTTGTATCGCTTACAAAAATGAACGAACGAAAATATTTTCCTCGTCCACGCAAATGTTTAGACATAAATTGTTGTTGATAATGAAATATTTTTTATTGACTAATTAATTCAAGTGATATAAGCGATCATTTTTAGGTAAATATTTTTCAAATCATTTATTTTCCGCGAAACAAACAAGGAAGCCTAATCAAATTCACTTTTAGTCGGCCATAGCTGCATTGCATTTCAAGCAATCGAATTCATCTATGACTCGGAACTTAGTGAGATTCATATTCATCTACTTCATACATGAGTGTCCTTTGAATTCGATAGATCCATGCTGTGTGCACTCGACTTCTTCAATGGCTATCCCATCATTCGAGTGGAGGATCACTTTGTTTTTCAAAGAAAACCACACGTCTCTTGATCAGGCTTCTCAAGTTATTAGACCTGTCAAACAAATGGTCGGGTCAAATTTGGGTCGACTAAAAATTTGTTCGATCCAAATTAACCCATCAATCCGTTCATGACCCATTTATTTGTAATGCAAATCTAAGACCATACTGACCTGACACATATTCGACCCGATTCAAATTGCTAAAACACTTTTATATTTAATCTAATATAGGAAAATTCATACCAAAACTAAAGTGAAAGTGCAGGATGAGTGAGCATGAAGGGTGAGAGAGAATGAAAAAAGAGTTATAAAAGTAAGTTGAATCTAAGTAAGTCGTAAATTTATTTACAATCTATTTACGATTCTTTTATGATCCATTTAACATTCATATTAAGTTTAGACTCATTTAAGATTAATTTAGTAAATATAATTAATATATAGGTTCATAAATGGGTTTATAATCACCTTGAAAATCTACAATTTACATATCGGCAAAGCACTGCGATCTTTGACCCAAAAAAAAAAAGCACTGCGATGTGACAGGCGCTTTTTGCAGACAGCTACAGCTCCCTGGAGCACGGGAAAGAGCACGAAACATCACAAAAAAGGGGGAGCAGAGTTGCTCGCTGCCACACTACTCAGCATGCGTGAATGCAATCCTTAAGCTCAAGCCTCTACACTTGCTTTGGCCGGCAAATAAGGATATTGACCGCGAAGCTGAAAGGCCATGTAGTTCCGCATTTGCCAATAGGACTCCTTTGGACACAAGAAAGGGAGACACGGTACCAAATGCAAGAAGTTTAGGTGCCCATCTCGCATGTCCAATGGGCGCCCGCCTCTAATTTTGCTTTCTAAGATTTGATTCGGAAACCTGGAATTTGACACATACTTAATAAATCTTAGATGTCTTAGGAAGGTAATAAACACATTTGAACTCATCGGAATTGCGTTTGGTTGCAGTGGATTCGATTCCAATTGATACTGCGAATCGGAATTTTAGACATTGAACTTGAGGAATTTATGAATGCGCATGATATTTGAAATTCATAAAGGAGTCTAGGAATTCAAGTTTGGCATACCAATTCATTCTGATGGCCTTGCGGAAAAACGAAAAATGATATTCTGTTTTCAAATTCGCACCTATTGATGGAATCATATACTGAGTAATTAATGTTTAAAATTGTAATTAAGAAAATACTAGATATTATACTATTCCGTATTAAATCATGATTAGTAATTTTAATTAGTATTTTTAAATTCAAATTGAAATAATATGTAGGAATCAATTATAAATGAAAAAAAGATTAATTTGTATTATAGTTAACGAGGAATATAATCAAATCTTTGTTGCTCTAGCTAGTTGTATATAATGGGTTACACAAGGGATGGAAAAATAAAACAAAAAGCCGCTCCCCCGATTGACCATGAACCGGTTTGGAACTGGCCGATTTATGGTGCGCATGGAATCCTTTCTTGAGTAGAAATTCTGCTCTAGAATGGATTTCGGAATAGAAATGCATTTGTTAAAAAGTTTTCGGAATGTATTCTGGAGCAATTTTTGCATTTTGGAATAAAAATGCGTTTGTTAAAAATACTTGATTTCAGAATACATTCTTAATTCCAGAATGTATTTTTGATTCCAGAATGAGTTTTGGGCAAGAAAAAGAGAAGCTACTTTTTGTAGCTTTTCTCTTCCAGAATGTATTCTCCCTGTTTTCTCTCTTTTTCTCACTAATTTTTTTCGGAAAATGCATAAAAATTGAAAAATTCCAAAAAAATTCATAAAAATTTC
Organism: Syzygium jambos; assembly: GCA_031216235.1. NCBI lineage: Eukaryota > Viridiplantae > Streptophyta > Magnoliopsida > Myrtales > Myrtaceae > Syzygium > Syzygium jambos. The sequence continues at coordinate 14,388,566 of CM062223.1, forward strand.
TAGAAAATAAGAAAAAGTCAGATTTCAGGAAAATAAGAAATTTGGTAAATTTTTTTCAAAAAATATAAAAAAATTAAAAATTTCAAAATTTCACAAAATGGCTTAGAATACCTTTGGGCATCCACTTTGAGTGAAATTTAATTTTTATGAGGTGCCCAAAAAATCAAAAATTTCAAAACTTCACAAAATAACTGAGAATACCTTTGAGCACCTACTTTGAGTGAGATTTAATTTTTTTGAGGTGCCTACAAAAATAAAAAAAAATAAAAAATTTCAAAACTTCATAAAACAGCTTAGAATATCTTTAGGCACCCACTTTGAGCGAAATTTATTTTTTTTGATGTGCCCAAAAAGTCAAAAATTTCAAAACTTCACAAAATGACTTTGAATACCTTTGGGCACCCACTTTGAGTGAAATTTAATTTTTTTGAGGTGCCCAAAAAAATCAAAAATTTCAAAACTTCACAAAATAGCTTAGAATATCTTTGAGTATCCACTTTGAGTGAAATTTATTTTTTTTGATGTGCCCAAAAAAGTCAAAAATTTCAAAAATTCACAAAATGGCTTTGAATACCTTTGGGTATCCACTTTGAGTGAAATTTAAATTTTTTGATGTGCCCCAAAAAATCAAAAAATAAAAAATTTTAAAATTTCACAAAATGGCTTAAAATACCTTTGGGCACCCACTTTGAGTGAAATTTATTTTTTTGAGGTACCCAAAAAAATCAAAAAATAAAAATAGATTTATGTTCCAGAAATCAATTTCTGGAGCAGAATTAGTCATGTTTTATCAAACAGATTTTTCCTCCAAAAATCAATTTCTGGCAAGAATTCCGGAAAATCAATTTCTGGCAAGAATTTGATTTCTGAAGCAGAATGGTTACCATTCGCGCCCTTAGTTGTAAAGTCGTTTTCAAGGTCGACGAATTTAGAAATTGAAAATCGGCTAAAACGGGTAAATTTATATTACTGAAGCCGATGACTCTTGGTGCAATATTAAGATATTGGAATAATAACACAAATAATCCATGGATTTTGGTCTAATGTGTAATGTGATTTTTAAATTTTTAATTTGTTTAATGTAGTCCTTAAACTTTAGCTCAATGTGTAATATGTTCCCTGAACTCTTAATTGTTCGATGTGATCCCTGAACTTTTGATAGATATTCAACTTAATCCCCGAACTAGAAGAAAATGTTCAATGTTGTCCTTCAATTGATTCAAATTTAGGGACAATATTGAATATTTTTACATAATTTATGGACTAAACTAAACATGTAATAAAAATCTAGGGATCACGTTACAAATGGAGTTATAATTTAGAGATCATATTGAACATGTTAAACATGTGCAGTAAAAATGTGTTCCTCGAACTCTTAATTGTTCGATGTGATCCCTGAACTTTCGGTAGATATTCAACTTAGTCCCCAAATTAGATGAAAATGTTCAACGTTGTCCTTCAATTGATTCAAATTTAGGGACAACATTGAATATTTTTACATAGTTTATGGACTAAACTGAATATGTAGTAAAAATCTAGGGACCACATTACACATGGGGTTATAATTTAGAGATCATATTGAACATGTTAAAAATGTGTAGTAAAAATGTGTTCCCTGACCTCTTAATTGTTCGATTTGATCCCTGAATTTTTTGTAGATATTCAACTTAATCCCCGAACTAGATGAAAATGTTCAACATTGTCCTTCAATTGATTAAAATTTAGGGACAACATTGAATATTTTTACATAGTTTATGGATTAAACTGAATATGTAGTAAAAATCTAAGGACCACATTACACATGGGGTTATAATTTAGAGATCATATTGAACATGTTAAAAATGTGTAGTAAAAATATGTTCCCTGAACTCTTAATTGTTCAATGTGATCCATGAACTTTTGATAAATATTCAATTTAGTCCCCGAACTAGATAAAAATATTTTAACGTTGTCCTTCAATTGATTCAAATTTATGGACAATATTGAATATTTTTACATAATTTATGAATTAAATGAGCATGTACTAAAAATTTAGGAATTACATTACATACGAAATTATAATTTAGAGATCATATTTAACATATTAAAAGTTAATGGATTATATTATACGTAAGGCAAAAAATCAGGACAATTTATCCCATTTTGGCTGAGGTACTCGCATTGAATTAAGTTCCTCTGACATCACTAAAACCCTGTCGCGTCGTCACCGATTCTTCAACAGTCGTTTGTTTTGCTTCTGCCGTTGAGCTTTCGTCATTTCTTCTTGTTCTTCTTCTTCTGGCTTCTTCTTCAGCGAAAGCTGCAAGGAGTTTTGCGCGGGGATGCCATTGCTCTCTGGGTTTCTCTTCGAAGCCGAAGGCGTTATCCACTGAAAGATGTATGGCGTGATTCTGGCGAATGAGCAAATTTGCATCTCTTTCGTCGAGAGGCATGCGGTTTCCCACCGTCCGGCCCGAACCCAGAAAGGGTTTTGCCCGTGCGGGTTTCCCGAGTCTCGTCGCTCGATGCCTCGCGTCTTGGGCTGGACGAAGGCTCGTTGCAGAAGAATCAATGCCCTGTTGAAAGAAGAGTCCCCGAGCAAACCAAACGGAGGCAGCTTGCTCGAGGGAGAGTTCGAGTTTAAGCCCTCCTTCGACGAGTACTTGAAGGCTATGGAGTCTGTCAAGTCTGTTAGGGAGAGAAGGCGTGCGCACAATTCGAATGAATTGGACGATAGTTCGGGTAGAAAAGCTGACGCAGATCGGCGGGATGCGAAAAGGGAGAAACTTGATGGCGATTCGGGCTGGAAAATGGCTTCGAGTGCAGGTAAAGATGGATTGAGCCGAGATGGTATTAGGGAGAGGAGGTGCAAATTGGAGAGCACAGAGGGTCGCGCGAATGGCAAGGGGAAGAGTGAGGTTCAAGGAGAGATGGCCATTACGAAGAAGCAAATTTTGAATAAGGATTCAAAGGCTCGACGTACGAAAGCTAGCATAGTAGTATTGGGCGGTCGCGATATTACTAATGATTATAAAGGCATTGATTTTAGATGGAAAGGTGGTTCTAAAAACACTGAAATACCCGGTAAATTGTGGAGGAAAGATGAACGAGTTGAGAAAAGTATGGAAGATAAAATTAATCGACAAAGTGCCTCGCCAATGAAAACCAGGAGGCCTTCGAACTATAAGAAAGATGATGAGCATTTCGATGAAGAAAGAGCCGCATTCAGGACCTTGAATGAGTTCAGTGATGTTGTCGATAAGCCAAAAGCTTCGCGGATGGAAATGGAGGATAGAGTCCAGAAGCTAGCAAAATGGTCAGTATTCTACTTCCTCTTCGGCTTTCCTACTAAATCCCCATATATTAGAATTCGCCGTTTTTGTTGCTACACCTGCCTTTATGCTGACTGTGGAGAAAGACGGAGCTTTCATGTTGTAAATTTATGTAGTCTTGACAAAGCATTAGCTAGTCCTAAGGGGGACGGAAAGAGAAATGATGGTCTGTTCGTCTGCCTTTCTTGTCTTTGATAGGTTACCATTGCTCTAAGGTTGATCCATATGGACATCCAAGGAAACTGGCTAAAAAAGGAAAAAATGGACATCTAAGGAGCAGTCAATGTGAAAACATGATCACTTGCACATGTATTAGTGGACATGCTAAAAGTTTAGCTGGCATTGGATCTGTACTGATAATCCTGGGGACTCCTGTGAGATATTCTCACTTATAGGAGGGGGCAGTACCTTTGTCACAATCCTCTGTCTACTTCACTTCATCTAAATCAATGGAATAATAAAGATTTGGTTGGTAAAACCTCGGACAGTCACTTCTTCTTTGTACTCTTTCAATGGAATAATGCTAACGCTAGGAGTGCCCATGATTTTGTTTTGTTCACTTTGCCCAGCATGGTGGTTTGGTTTGGAAATCTGAGATCCAAGCTGAAAATTTTTGCTTCATTTTAGTGCTTTCATATCCTCTAAAAATTAATATCTTACATAATGCAAGAACTGAACTTATCTTGTGCTTTATGTTTGTGGAAGAGTAATAGTAGATGCTAGATAAGTTCCGCTAGTTCCCTCCTGTATTAAAGCAGAACAAATCTGAATGAACGGATTTGACTTGATCTTGTTTTCCATTTGAACTTATTAGAAAGTTTAACTCCAAACTTAAGCTATCAAATGGAGGAAGACTACATGCACATTAGGCCATGATGTATCCTTTAATCAAGTGATGTGGGATAACACTTTAACACTCTCTCACATGCAACCCGGACTGAAGCAGTATAAAGAATGCGTGCCGAACTGAAGAATAGAAAATCACACGAGAACAAACTTAAATAGTAAATGGCGGTTTGGAACTTGGCTCTGATACCATGATAGCAAATCCAACCCAAAAGTCTAAGATATTTGGTAGGAGGAGATTACATACAAAGGCCATGGTAAAATCATGTAAACAAGTAATGTGGGATAATACTTAACAGAACCATATAATGTACATGCATCGAGTACTTGAATTTATCACTTGGTTAAAAAGATCTCTGAGAAAATCTTCCCTGAAGTTTATTAGCAACATAAGGAAATTCTTGTATGTTTGCATTCGGCTTTGGGTACTGTTGGAGAGTCAATTCTTGTTTGTTTTATTTGCCTCATCCTCTGTTGTTTGTTGCATGTCCAAGGTTATTATGCTTTATAAGCTCATAAATGATGTCCCCATCCTGTGATGCCATGGATTATAACTGGAGTGGCATGTTTGCCGTATCTTTTCAGCTTATCTGTCATATCTCTTTCCTAGTTATTAGCAGTCATCTTTATTAAGTTGTTCTTTTTTTGTTGTCGGACTTAGTTTAGATATTTTAATTTTACAGGTTGAATGGTGCAGACATTGACATGCCAGAGTGGATGTTCTCTAAATTTATGCGGAGTGCAAAAATCAAATTTTGTGATTATTCTGTATTGAGGGTTATCCAGATACTTGGGAAACTAGGAAACTGGAGGCGAGTACTACAAGTCATAGAGTGGCTTCAAATGCGCGAGCGCTTCAAGTCAAACAAGCTCAGGTGCTGGCTTCGCCTTTGACACTGTTGCAAAATTGTGCTACCATTCTCTTTGTTTGATTAGTAATCATAACAATTTAGGCCTTTGTTTGTTGCAGCCTGGCAAAAAAAAAAACATTTCTGAAACAATAAATATCATTTGTACTTGTTTTCTCTTTTATCCTCAAAATCCTGCTAGTTACTGCTATGGCATTTTTGAGATAAAAGTAGATGCTGCAAAAAGATGAGATAATCTTCAGATTAGTAACTCATAAGAAAGCAAAATTTCTTGAGTTGTCCAGTCAGCGCATAGTTGTATGGTGGAGATAATGGCAGTAATGTGGTGTTGGTTGTAAAGGAGTGGGATGAATGGAAATAACTAGTTCGATGGTGGTCATTGACTTGATTCTATCTCCTCCTATGGTGGCGTTGTTGCCTTGATGGCCACAAATTTTAGCTTTGGTGTCTTGCTTACTTTGGCTTAAGTTCTATGAAGAGGTATCTCTGCTAAAATCCCTTTCAGGGTTTAATATGCTGCTCTCATAGTCAAATATGGATTTCATGGCTCCTTATATAGCCGTGCAACAAAACTATCTTGAGCAATTGTTCGAAACTTTTCAACCCAGTAGCAGTGGAACTAGTTCATGTAATTGATCATTTCCGGTAGGTGGCCTCCATAGGAATGATGCACAATATTAGGCAGTTCAAAACCCTGCCAATAACTCTTGATTTGAAAGAATCGACGTCATGTGGCACCTTTGGGATGGTTCCTCATTTTCATTCACCTTGTCCTTTTCTTTCTTAATGCTCTTCTACTTCTTTGGATTGAAAAGAATTTTTAGCACACAGGTGATTTGAAGTTTAGTTAAGATATATTTTGTTGATGAATGATCAGTCGAATTTTAAGTGATGTAGAAACTTCTTCATGAGGTGGGGTCTGCAGCCTGGAGCACAAAAAGCTGGTCCTGTTGTACTTAAGGCTAAAAGGGAACATTAAGTCAATGTTTCTTGATTGTTGAGGAACTTGACTGTTGTAATTGTACAGATCTACTAATTTCTTGGAGTTGGACGAATGAAACATGGTCATTGTACTCATGATAAACGATTCGCCTTAAGCTTTGCCTTTGAAAGAATTCAGCTTTAATATTTGGTTCTGTAACTGCAGTGCCAGCTTACAAGCTTGACCTCTGGATAGTTTCAGGTTGTTTGAGTCATTTTTTTTTCACAAAAAAACGGAGAATGCATAGTAGTAGTGGATAGCAAGGTGAAAATTTAGAATGATGGATGACTGGTGATATTATTTTAGTGGTGATATTATTTTAGTTATGCCTATTGAAGATTTTGCTGTTTCCGGAATTGAGTGGTTTTTAGGACTGGTCCTGGGTTAATTAAATCAATAAGAATTTCATCATGCTCCTGGGATGCGATTTTCTTAAAATTTCTTGAACGTGACTTCCCACTTTATCTGCAAGCAATGGATCCCGGTATATAAAAGTTGTCTTACACTCCAAAAGCATTCTTTCTCTCAACTACTGCATATCTTAGAAAATTGTCAAACTGATCACAACATCATCTTCAGGCACATTTACACTGCTGCACTGGATGTACTTGGGAAGGCAAGGAGGCCTGTTGAAGCGCTAAACTTGTTTCATTTGATGCAAGTAATGTGCTTAAACCTTTATTTTGGGTTGTTTTCTTCTTCTTCTTCTTCTTTTGAGGGCGGGTGTAGGTAGAGCAGTCCTTGATAAATATTTGCACTTGCTCTATGTAAACGTTGGGGTGCAGGCCTTGACTGAATCTCTCTTCTCTCTCTCTCTCTCTCTCTCTCTCTCTCTCTCTCTCTCACCCTGTCCAGAATCAGATGTCCACTTATCCTGATTTAGTGGCCTATCGCTCCATTGCTGTGACTCTTGGACAAGCAGGGCACATGAAGGAACTTTTTGATGTCATTGACACTATGCGATCTCCTCCAAAGAAAAAGCTTAAAACAACGACCTTGGTGAAGTGGGACCCACGATTGGAACCAGATATTATTGTCTACAATGCTGTAAGTTATATATACTATTGATCCAGTTTGGGCGGTTGTCCTGTATATGCGGCTCCACTCTGATGTATTTTCACTAATTATCTTCCAACTTTGTCGTATGTAGTGTTAATCCTGTTATATGTCTGACTTTCACAACGGTGAAACTTTCATGTATAAGGGTGATGATTAATAAGCTGTTGTTGCAATTATGAATACGATCTAAATACTATGCCTAAAAACTTACGAGTAATGCCTTGTCGAAGATTACTGTGCCATGACAGATGAAAGTATTCTAATATGGTAAGTCATACTAATTATACTTCTGGATAGTATCAATAGATATGAAGCTCAATTACGAAGGGAAACAATGCAATTTTGGAGGTTTTCATTTAACACTTTTAAACATGGGGCCTGTGGAGTATAGAAGGCATGGTGTGAATTGGAGACACGTACTACAGAAGTAGCAATTCCGGTATCTTGGATACAGGTTGCAAAAGTATGAGTAATGAATTGAGATGTTACCCATGGGATACAAGCAGGATGGATAGGTTGAAGTGCCATGTCTATTATTTTCTGCAATTACTGGATGTTATTTGGGTTTAAGAGTCATTCCATGAAATCAAAATAAGATTCAAGATTGTTTATGCATGAAAGTCTAGTCAATGAAGCATCAATATGTGCATCTAATGAAGTAGTAGAGACAAGAGTTCTTTCCGGATGTGCTAGGAAAAGCAAGGATGATAATGAATATCTAATTGGTTTGGGTTCAATTGAGAATCAGATGAGAGAAGCTCATTTGATGTTATTTGGACACATAAACAGCTTCAGAAAGCTCCAATGAGAACATGGGACTCCATGATGGGGATGCTGGTTAGAGTGGATGAAGGAAATTGTAAAGAGCAGTAGAGGGAAACCTCAACAAAAGATCTTGGGTATTATCTCTCTTTGATAACTGGATACAAGACAAAGTGTAGTGACATAGGAGGAGTCATGTAGCATGTCCAACTTAGTGGGAAAAGAAGGAATCATTGAGAAAATGGTCAGCAGAATAACTTACTGAGACTATTATAGGATTTTCTGTGGATGTTGCCTGTCTTGGAGGAAAATTGTCCCAAAGTGTTCAATGTGAAACCGTTGATAACATGTGATACTGGTGATCCACTATGCTGTTTTTTGACTGCTCTGTTCTGTTCTGAGACTGGCTTGCTGATCTAGCAATCATAACTCTGAATTGCTTATGGATAAGCCTTTGACTTTGGTTGCATAATATGTATTACGCACCATCAGAAACTAAACTGAGGGGTTCTTCATTCCTATTTAGAGAAATTGCTTCTTCACAACCTTAGTGACATCTGCGAAACTGGAAATAGCCAAGCACTTCAGTACTTCGTCTCACTTATGTATACAGGTCATTTAAGACCAAGAGTTCCTTCTTCTTTTAAGAAAGTATTACCCCTTTGTCATCTTATTGGTGTCTATGAATCTGCAAATGTGAAAGTAGTCAAGTCCTAAATATGGTTGATGCATGTAGGTGCTTAATGCATGTGTCAAACAAAAACAATGGGAAGGGGCATTCTGGGTTTTACAACAGTTAAAGCAGCATGGCCAGCGCCCATCTTCTATAACATATGGACTTGTCATGGAGGTAACTTTTTTCTGGTTTTTGTTTATTTTTTGTTGGAAGTAACATATTTGTTTTTAAATGAAGGGTAGGATTTCGAAGTACTTCTACTATTGGCTGGAAATTTAGTGTGATGCTCTGGGCTAATTTACCCTGGCTAAATTTTAGGCCTGAGAACTGACTGGGAATATGGAAAATGTCCATGAAGTGTTCGTATTGTAAAAAAGAATGGAGAATTTTACAAGGATCAACATTAAAGTGAGTGAGAAAAGATTTTGCTTTCCATGCTCTTTTAGCTTATATTGGATATATTGTTGTTTTGACGTTAGATGTCACACAGGATGCTTATGAATTTCTTTACTTTAACATGTCATCTTTGTCACCATTGATAAGAGTTAGATAATTTCTGAAGATATATCTACCCATATCAATGCTAACGGAAGGGTTATGGAAAAAAAGTTACACATTTGTGGACTAAAAATTATCCCGTATTCTATTACGTTAAAACTTTGTAATTGGTTGTGAAAAAGGGATGTTCTAGAGTATATAAGTACCATTTGTTAAACTACTTTGTGGAAATCATTTCTTAAGAATTCATTCACCACTGCCACTGCAGGCCAGTGGTCTTTTTTTACAAGTATGGACAAGAGGAAAGATGGGACCAGACTCTGTTGGATCATGGATAGAGTGGACCACTACTAAGCCAAACCCTTATGTGTCCATGAATCTACCATATCTTGAGAACCTTCACCTTGAAAATGATACAAGAAAATGAATAATTCTTAGAAATATATCTAAGCCTAGCCTTATAGGGAAATTATTTTTCTCGACTAGCTTGCTTGACTATAGTGAACCAAGAAAATATTTTACTAGAGCTACTTGAAATAGACTCACAGCTTGACCACCCTTTGGCTTTATATACTTCCAGGTTGCTACCAAGGTTGACTGTTCCGTTTCATATGTCCATGGCATGTCTTATTTATATTTCAGATGTAAACCACCACATCTACTTGATTTGTAGCTCATGTTTTTTGCTTAAAATGTAATGTAATTGTCAGGTTAGTGTCTTATAATATATTCTCGTGAAGTATTTTTCAGATTGCTTTTTAATTCCTTATATCTTTTTTAGGATTGGAGACTGAGTGGGGTTTATTCTTTAGGCTGACTTATATCATTTTCCATAATTATTTCTTGGCAGGTGATGTTTGCATGTGAGAAGTACAATTTGGTTCATGAATTCTTCAGGAAGATCCAGCGCTCGTGCATTCCAAATGCCTTGACATACAAAGGTACTCTTCCGAGTAATTCTTTCATCCTACTTGTGGGCTCACATCATCTTAAATATAGTGATCTGAAGGTTGACTACATTCATCAGACGATGACAAGTGAAAATCTCATGAAAGGTCAACAGCAAAAATTTATCTAATCATCTAGTGCCAGAAGCCAAAAAAAAGGCAACAAAAGATTAGAGGCAAGCTTCCGATCTTTCATTTGAAAATGAAGTACTCAAAAATTGATAAAGAATTATATCATATTTCCAATTTGAAAATTATATCACAACTCAAGAGAATACATGACTAAAAACTAAATGATTGTAATTAAAGTTCATCTCGCAATTGGAGTCTCAAATTGTCATCCACCATTACACAAACAAAAGCTCACAACAGAATTAAAAGTGAATTGAAATGGCAGCTAATGTGGTAAAACTCACTATTGATTTCATAGTTGTTTATTTGAATGATAAGATAAAACCATTGTCAAGTTTGCAGTAGCACTTACATTCTTTAGACAAACTTGCCACATGTATATCTTATGGCCAATGAAAATTGCCAAAAAATAGTATATATATGCCAAAATGAGAAATGAAAAGAAAAAGATTATGTGATTCCAAGCCAGAAGAACAATTATATTTCAAAATGAGTTAAATTTTGCTTGGGAGGAATTTGTTTAATTTCAAGAGTTATGTATTATTAAGTTTTAGACCAAAATACTTATAATCAAACAAACTTAAAGTGGAGAGTTCAATTAACATGCACCTTTGGACAACTTATATTAAAATTGAAACGTTGTTAATGCTCAATAGTTGTTGGTAATATTTATTTTATTGAAGGATAAAGATAATATAGAGCCTGTTTGTTTAAACTTAAGCAAAAACGAAAAGTATTTTTTCTCTTTTCTGCCAAAATTTGGAATATTATTCAAATTTCAGAAAATTATGAAAAAATTATATGTGAATTTACGTGTCAACTTTTGAATATTATGATGGCTTCAAGACTATCGGATTTAAACAAAGTAATAGTGCATTAGTTTTGAAATTAAAATTGAGCTAAAAGCCAAAAAAAAAAGAAAAAGAATAATAAGCAATGAATCATGTAAAGAGGGCATTAGGCTTCTGTATGAAATAGGTACTCAATCAAATAGTCAAGCTACAAGTGTACGTGAAGCTAATTTGTTGCACGTGAAGCAAATTTGTTGCCCTATATTAAACCAATTTTTATACTAGGAAGTTACTGTCATATTTGATACGAAGAGGACTTGAAGATTTGTCATATCCAGGGCATGTATTGTAAGATTAAGAAAGTTCCCTTTTTTTTCTATTTTTTTGCTGAGATGAGATTGATCAATTAATGTACAATAAACCTTCAGTTTATAGACCTCATTTGACCAACAGACTTGTATATTTGTTATGTTCCGTTTATTGGTCATTATGAAGTTTTCTCATGTCAAAATATGCCATAAACTTAATTTCGTGCATGGTGTGGGTCTTGATGCTGGCTTGATCTTGAACTTTGGTGGTTTACAGTTCTTGTGAATACACTCTGGAGAGAAGGCAAAACAGATGAGGCTGTGTTAGCTGTTCAGGAAATGGAGAAACGAGGAATAGTAGGTTCTGCTGCTCTCTATTATGATCTTGCTCGCTGTCTTTGCAGTGCTGGAAGGTGCCAGGAATCATTGAGGCTGGTAATTCTTTGATGCTTGATCTACCTTTTTTATACTTCAATATTATGAGATGTGCAAATTACTCCAATACCTCCTCACATTTTAGCAAAATTGTATCGATACCTGCTTTGTTTTGCTACTACATATTCCTTTTCTTTTATTTAATTCTATTGATGCAGATTCGTGCAGTTTGAGACATTCACTTTCTTTCATACAAAAGGAAAATGGTCAAGAGTTTGAGATATTCATATTAATGTAGTTATTTTGATGGTTGGCTTGGTTAATTTTCTTGCTGGCTTTCCTCCTGGCTGATTGGAAGGAGTAAGAGCATGCCATTTAGTGTGATAAGACTTTAAAGTGTTATATCTTTTCTTGATTTTTACTTGTGGTGTAAAATGGTGGTGTGTCCATTTTGTCAATGTTAAATTCCACCGTCCCAGATGGATGAGATCGGGAAATTTGAACTTAAACTGAATTGATTGTTACCACTTGGAAATTTTTTTATTTTGGCAGATGATGTTGTGGGGTTGATGGACTGCAGGTGATAAAGGAGTCAAATAAAATGTTAGGAAAGGGAGGCACAATAAGTTGACGTCTCTGTTGTAGCAGTCTAGAGAAAATATCCAAAAAAACTAGATGTAAGTAAAGAAATCTGGAATGATGTTCATTTGATGTGTGATAGAAGTAACCTCAAACATATAGCCAAAGTTATGTTAGCCCAGACATGACATTGGGCTCATTTTTAGTTATGATATCAATGATGAAGAGGGAATAAGTCCTTAAAATTGTTTGTGAGTTGCTTGTTGCGTCAGTTTTTAGACACGAAACATACTCACGTCGTGAATACTCCACACCAGAGTCAATGGGGGATGATGCATAATAACGCAACAGTCAGTCATCTCAAGAAATTTTCGGTCTCAAACCCTGACTTTCTCATTTTCATAGCATGAATAAAAAATGTTGTCCAATGCCGCATGTCTCATCTGACACATCTTTCACTCTTGTTTGATATTGCACTTGCCATATGCATGATTGCAATTGAATGTAATTCCACAGTTGGTGCACTTACATCTAGTTTTTGCATTAAGAAATTTTCTCTGGCAAGAGGTCATTGACCTGCCACCCTTAACTTCCTCTTGCATTTCCCTTCACTAACATTTGTTCTTCTCTCTATTTTCTTTTCATCTCTTTCAACTCCACAAACTTGTCTTCTTCTTCTTCACCGGTCTGTATTAAGATAAAATCCAACTTCTACTATTGAAGCAAAGTTTTTCTGAGTTCATTGATCTCATCCATATGTTGTTATAAACAATTGACCTTATGAATAGAGTAAGGATAAAGTAGAATCCAATTATATTGCAATCCGAGCAACAATCTCCTAAATTTGACAAAGTTTGAAAATGTAAATTCTGAATGTGGTGAGACCTCACTGAAATATGCCTGGCCTAGATTTTGAACATTGCATCTAATACATATCACAGTCTTACTGTAGCATAGATAACGGTGGTTAACTCTAAAACATCATGACAACCAGATAAAATTTCTTGCTGACGACCTAGATTTTTTATTTATAGACCAGTTATGGTGGATCTCCAACGAAAGCACCTGCAAGGAGATCAATAGTGAGCTTGGGGGCTTTTTGGCAATTCTTTTCCTGTCAGAATTTTCCTGGAGACTGTTTAGTAAAGTCTTCATTGGGGATAGGAAATGGAGGCACTATGCTTATATCTGTATGTTTCGCGAAATACACAGCGGTGGCTTGACATTTTGCTCTCATGACAGGTTGAGAAGATATGCAAGGTGGCTAATAAGCCTCTAGTGGTGACATACACTGGCTTAATTCAAGCATGTTTGGAAGCCAGGGACATTGCAAGTGGGAGTTTCATCTTTAAGCAGATGGAGGAATACTGCTCCCCAAATCTTGTTACTTGCAACATTATGTTAAAAGGTTACCTCGACCATGGGATGTTTGAGGAAGCAAAACAGCTCTTAAACAGGATGCTGGAAGATGCCAATCATATTAACAGCAAATCTGATTACAAGTTCCGGGTAATACCAGATACCTATACATTCAACACTATACTGGACGCATGTTTTGAAGGGAGGAGGTGGGATGATTTACAATATGTCTACCAAAAGATGTTGCACCATGGGCACCACTTCAATGAGAAACGCCATCTTCGGATAGTATTGGATTCTTCAAGAGCCGGACAGGTACTTAAAATCTTACACCTCTTGAATAAGATCATTGCTCTTTGCATTTGGTAATTAGATAACTTTTCAGAGCAATTGAATGCCGCTTTGAATTTTCTGGAAGTGCCAAGTTTATGTGTATTTGGGTATTCATCAAGTAGATAACTGTTTCTCATGCTAGCTCTATGCATAATACTGCCTAAATGTTCGTTCAATGTCATGATAATAAAAGAGGGAAAGAAAATTGAAGGAATGAAATCGGAGACAGATAAAACAATGAGAATTCCAGAGACTTGGTTTGAAGACTTAATTCATTTTGAATTTGGAATCAAGGAACAGGTAATGAATATAATTTTTTTTTTGTTAAATCTGGAGTCTAATAAGTTTCATTTGTCTATTCTAAGTAGGATATTACGGTTTTTGTTTACAAGTGTCCTATTTCAGTCATGATTCTAGTTTAGAGACTTCTTTTTTCAATTCGGTTTCCTCTTTAGGTTCCCTCTATGAAATTGGAGTAGATTATTTGGAAAAGTCTTCATAACAAGAGTAGTTCTTTCTATTCCTAGTGAACAGAGATGATTGATTTCAATGTCTTTGCTTTTGAATTCCAAGATGCTGTTCTTTTCTCAAGTTTGATGCTTAGCAAGCTTTAAGTATGATGCTTGGAGGAATTTACTAGTTTTGAGTATTGTGATCTCTCTTCAAGTTCTCATCAAAGCAGGCTCAAATTTTTCTGAGCATCACAACAAGGATTTCTTAAGCATCATACTTTAAGAGAAGGATTGCATGTCACAACTCAAAACAAAAAATTTGCTGAAATTCAATAAACTTTATTCAAACGAAATAAGAAGACTTGTGATAACTTCTAGGATTATACTACAAGTTGAAATAAGGACATAATTGGAGAACAGAAGTGAACCGAAAAGCCTTTGGATAATAAACATAATTGATGATACTTCTACTCGTCCTCATGCCTCTCAACCAAGCTAATTGTCACTGATTATTTGATGCTTGATGGCAGTTTGGACTACTGGAAACAACTTGGAATCACTTGGTTCAGGCTGATCGGTCGCTGCCTCTTCCTCTCATAAAAGAGCGCTTCTGCATGATGTTGGAGAAAGAAGACTATCCTGCTGCTCTTTCTTGCCTCATCAACCATACACCTAGTGAATCACAAGGATTTTCCAGGATTTCATGGTTAAAGCAGTTCAAGCACAATGCTCACAGGATTCGGAGTGAAAGTCTCGAGGGATTGATGCATGATGCTGCACTTCATCTGGCCTCAGGGGACTCGCCAAGCACAGGCTTGCAGACCCTAGTGATGTCTTGTAAAGAATTTTTGAAGATGAAATGATGGAAAAAGAAATGTTTCATAGTCCATAATGATTGATATAATACAGTGTGATCATTAGAAGTAAATAGCAATGTGAATTTTGAAGGTGGGTACTCTCAGTGGTAACCGTTGAAATCGGTCGAGTAGATCTCCAGTGCAAGCTGGCTACGTCCTCGCGCATCGCATGCGATCAACGATTGTAATTCGTCACTGAGATCTTGTGGATGTTTAATAAGTCATTGATTTCTGGACCGCTGAGAGCTGGGTCTCTTCTTGTTTCAGATATTCTGCGTTGGTTTCGTACTCTGAGTCGACACGCATTTCTCTTGCAAAGATCCTGGGATTGCATTTCTCTGCCTCCAAATGTGAATGAATTTCCTTTTTCTGCGCAGGACATTGTATGGTCGACCTATTTCTGTTTCATCATTTGAGACAGGAGTCCACGTCGTGGGGATTGAAGGGATCATCTCTTGATCTCTTCATGATGAGCGGGCCTGTCAGGCCCATCGGGCTGCCCACTTGATCACATCTGCTGTGTTTACATGCATGCAATAAGGAAGTCTGTCAGGTCTATCTACGGGAGCAAAATGTCAATGGTCCAGGCACAGTAACTTTATTGAGTGTTTTGATACAGATCTTGAGAGAATCACTCTCCAAGAATTAGCTATATTTTATGCGAACCTGGAGTGAATCCCGCTCCAAAAGCTAACTATCTAGAATGGACAGTCTAAGTCATAGAGAAAAAACCCAAACAACCAGAAGTATGCTACCTTCGATGTGGGAGACTTGACTTTATTCCAAAATATTCCCGAACGTAATCATTTTGACCCAATAATTCTCATGAGCTGATAGCTATTTAAATTGATTGGCCAACCAATGAAGATGTGCACGTTTCACCCCCGTTTTTTAGGGCATTTTAGTCCGATAAAATATATTTCTCCCACGTCACCCATGTGCACATAAAAACTAACCGGTACAACTGTGAGAAATTTATCGCAAATTAATGTTTTAACCACCAAAAATCCAAAATTGATATATTTGTAACAAATTTACTCTTCGTTGGTTTCTGTTAAATTGGATTAATATCATGAAAAATGATAAACCGGTATACATGTGACAAACGGAGTGTAAAACCCTAAATTGGTACACTCTTCAACTGCTACTTATCAACTGACTCAACAATTTGATGATAAAATTTAATGGAAATTAACAAAAAGTAAATTTATTACGAGTGTATCAGTTTGAGATATTTGATAATCAATAAATTAATTTGGGGTAAATTCATCAAAGGTGTACCAGTTTACGATATTTCGTGATATTAACCCTTAAAAATAATAAAAGACCTCCAATTTGCTCCAATTTAGAAATGGAGAATCATTGAAGTCGTGGGAGGAGACCTGTAATGAGATAGTCGTGGAATGAAGAACCCAACAAGATGCTTTCTTCCGTACAGGAAGTACGCAACAAAGCCGATCAAAGGTTTTTGACCCACAATGGCCTTGGGACGAGCCCAAAACATGAACACATAAAGAGCACATGTTTGTCGATCGGCAACACAGCGATGAGCCGAAGGGGGTTGTTGAATCAAAGTGATCAAGTTCACGAGGTAATTTTATATAAAAGTGGGAAATTTGGAGAAGGTATGCCGCTGTAAAAGTTTTTAGTTAAAATGGTCAAATTTAAAGGTAGTTTGGAGTAAAGTTAAGTTTGAAAGAATTTTAGAAAACGGGTGTCGGCCAGAAGGTTTTTTGGAATTTTTCATTAAAAAAAGACAAGAAGGAAAGAGAATATTAGAGCCTCGATCGGTCCATGCTGGGATGGCAACAACTTTAGAAACGCATTAAAGTGATATGTACTCATTCAAGACCAAAAGACTTATGATGTTGGTCCACATGTTGATTATTGAGTCCTTCTAGGTTAGGTGTTGGCCGTGTGACTTGCTATTAGATAAACACGAGGGGAAACAATCATTGATCGATCTTGGTGGGGACAAAGCGCTTAAAAAACCTCTCGTTGTGATGGCTCTTCGACATTGGGCGGAACAACCTTGGACTGGGACTGATAGGAGAAGACACTGAAAAATATCGTCCACCGACTTTGGTAGTTGCAAAGATCAATCAAGCCTTCTCTCCATTGCGTTTTGCTTCACCAACTCACCCTCAATTTTGTTGCAATTTTCATTGCGTTTTGTCCCTCGACACCCCGACCGACTACGCCAACTCTAGAAGGTTTAGGATTCATATGAAACACCACCCACGATGAGTACCGGAAAGCATTAGACCAGCATGATTCATGCACTTTCGAAGATGGAAAATTACTATGGAATTTCCACCTATATTGACTCATTTTACATGAATAGTTGGACTAGGTGGGGCCTACGTAAGACCTGCATGATGCGACGTAAGTCTCATTCGATTTAAAGTTTCATTTAAAGTGGGTAAAGATAAATCGAAAGTACCCAAAAGAAGCTGGGTTTGCAAGATGCAAACTTGGCTTGTAGCTGAAAAGGAAATGCAATTTCGTTCACTCACCCAGATGATGTTGAAGTTGGGTGATGAGTGATGACTTTTTTTAATAGAACGATATTGGGTTTGTATGGTGAGGCATTAAAGTAGATTCTTGTGGGATGGGCATGTTATGTTCGGTGGGCAAGGAGACATTTCGTGAGTGCGTCCTCATCATGCGTGTTAGTGATCTGCCCTAAGAATCAATCAAGGTTGATACTCTAATATTAATTGTGGATTAGGTTGTGTCGGAAAATCGACATTCGCTATACTTAGGTAGTCATAATATCTTGCTAGAGACCGCTTATGACTTGTGGGCCAAAAATGGTTTTGAGCACACTGCTAATGTTTAGTGAACCTACAGGGTCGCACACAAAAAGCGAACTAAGTTAATATTTTCTGTGCGCCTTGATCTACTTAAGAAGCAGATTTCAATTTATTCTCTTATTTAAATTATCTATGCGGTCGCGAGCGTTATAAGATAACGATTAAACGTACGATTAAAGATGGACGGTTTGGCGAGTCCAAATCGCACAGCCCACTTCTTTTAATTCTGCTGGATCATGAGGCTATATAAATAGATAGAGAATCGTTTTCTGTCTAGGGTTTTTTCGACAAAGTATAGAAAAACAAAAGGCAATCAAGAAAAGAACTTCAAGATCTTTACCTAGCATTTGAATCATTGGAGAATTCCGTTCGCGTGTGTGGATACCGGTAGAGGCACAATACTTGGGGTACTAATCCAAACACAATCGCTTGTTA
Source organism: Syzygium jambos (assembly GCA_031216235.1). Classification (NCBI taxonomy): domain Eukaryota; kingdom Viridiplantae; phylum Streptophyta; class Magnoliopsida; order Myrtales; family Myrtaceae; genus Syzygium; species Syzygium jambos. The sequence goes on from CM062223.1 coordinate 14,406,953, forward strand.
ATTTATGTTTGATTTGCAAAAGATATGTATCAAACTTCTATTTTGATTTCAATATACGCATGGATCCTGTCTAGAGTTCTATATTCCGCCGCGTTGTTTTTTGTTGATGAACCCCAACAGTGCGATCTTGATATACCTCAACGTTAAATCATGTGGATCACATATGGGATTAAAAAATTAAAGATCAAGGAGCATTGAGCTCACCTACATTTGGAACACTTAAAAGAAAAAATTGGATGGGTAAGAAGATCTTGCTAGAGCCGTCCATTTAAGACAAAGCTGAGGAACTTCCTATTTACATGTGCACGTGTAAACCAGATCTTTCCAAGGGTAAACTTTTAGGCCGTGATTGAAGTCAGGTGTTTCCCCCAAAAAATTTTTTGAAACGAAATTAAATTGGTAGACCGCCGTTGATGGAGCGGTTAATTGGAGTATTGAGGAATTTTCAATTCGGAAATTGGAGGCCAGCAATCAAAATTAATTGCGTGCAAGTTGCTTTGGGTTAGGATTACCTTTACAGGTTAGAGGTTTGAATTTGGTCGGTTTATGCGCCTGGCAAATATATCATAAGCTTCCAGATAACTGAGTTTACATGCTCGTGCATTTGGATTCTCAAAATAACAAAAAACTTATTTAATATGTATGAAAAGAGAAAATTTTTGTAGATTTTAATCTGTGAGTAAATGAAACTAAATGAATTTTCAATGAGGAAGATTTAAAGGCTTTTTAATAATAGTTTTCAAAAGGGAAACGAGAATTGACTCAAATCAATGATCCTGTCCATATTGTGGTAAACTATAACTATAGCTAATTTGTAGATAAACTGTTTCTATTATGATAATTCCGAGGAAAGCTTAAAGCTGAAAGAATTCATTGAATTTGTTCTACGTGGAGTGAAAGACCATGAATTCTTACAAATCTTTCCATAATATATGAGATGTGCTCTTTTCAAACAAAACAAAACCATAATGAAAACTCACTAAAAGGTCACTAACCACATGTCACTATATATTTTTTGGAGGTTAGTTTAAAACTAAATGACGACAAATATATCAACAAACATCAAATTTATAAAGGGAAAAGTAAAAAAAAAATCGTAAACTTACTACATTAGTACCAATTCAGATCTAAATCTTTTAATTGAACCAATTTAGCTTTAAACATTTTTCATATTGATACCAGTTAAGTCTTTTCGGTCAATTTAGGTTGGAAATTGCTGACATGAACTTCAATTGTTCTACGTGACACAGTTGGCACTGACGTAAATATTTTTAAATAATTATTATATATTTTGTGTTCTTTTCTTTTTTTATTCTTTCTTTCTTTCTGTTTTTCATTCACTTTGGCCAGTGAGGGTTGTCAATGCCGGCCACTGGGCAAGGGCTAGCAAGCCCTTGCTGGCCTTTGGTAAGGGCTGCTCGCCTAGAGCTGTTGTGAAGGCCCTAGGCGAGGCGAGGCCCTCGTGGCCTCCCGACCAAAATGAAGGAACAAAAAAGAAAGAAAAAAGGAAAAATAATAAGAAAAGAAAAAATGATAATAAATTTAAAAAATTACCAAAATATTATTAAAAATTCGTCAGTGTTAATCATGCCATGTACGACGGCCGGCGTCCACGTCAACGATTTCCGGCTTAAATTGCTAGATGGTGTGAATTTATATTAATGTAACAAGGTTTAAGACTAAATTGGTCCAATTAAAAGGTTTATGACTGAATTGGTACTAATGTAATAAGTTTAGAACTTTTTTGGTACTTTTCCTAATTGAAAATTTTATTCTCGCTCTCTATTTTGAGCTTACCATATCTTCGACCAATTTGGCCAGCGCTCTCACGAAATAAAAAAAAATATAGTATGCAAAGTTTATCTTGACGAAATGGGTGGAATGGCTATCCACCTTCCAAATATATTCATGGTGTACATTATCTTATCAATGGCTTCCCTTTCATTACCAGATTTTTTTGCAAAATCAATAGTTTTTTTTGGAATAATTACCCGCCATCATCTTTTAATGCCAAAAATATTAACTACTCTTGTTATTGCCTCAATATTCAATTTTTACACGAACTTGTTCTTCACTACTACGAACCATTGTCATTTAGGGCTTGTTTGGTAACGTCTTTTTTTTTTTTGTTTTTTGTTCTTTTGTTTTCCAGAATAGAAAAAGAACAAAAATCTATTTGGTAACGTAAATTAATTTTTCTCTTCCCCATAATAGAGAAGTGGCCAGGGAATATATTTGAAGTAAAAAAAATCTATTTTTCTACTCCCAAGAATAAAAAGAGAAGCAATAGAGAAATAAGATCAGCTTTTCGCTATCTCTTTTTCACAAGATATTTCCATATTAAACCCTAAATCCGAAACACTAAAACCAAAACCCCAAGCCGAAATCCCTAAAACCCTATACCCCTAAACTTTAAACCCCAAAACCCAAAACTCTAAATCCAAAACCCGAAATCTAAAATCCCCAAAACCTAAACACTAATACCGTAAACCCCAAAACCCAAAACTCTAAATCCGAAACCTGAAATCTAAAATCCCCAAAACCTAAACACTAATACTGTAAACCCCAAAACCATAAAACCCAAAACCCCAAACCCTAAAACCCAATACCCTAATACCCAAAACCTGAATCCCTAAAACCCTAAACCCCAAAACCCAAACCCTAACACCCTAGTCCAAAACTCGAAATATTAAACCCCAAATTCTAAACCCTAAAAACCTAAGTCCTAAATCTAAATCCTAAACTGCAATTTCCTTGACCACCACCTGGTATTTGTTTTGTCTATAAGGAGTAATTTTCTCTATGATTATATTAGGGTCATCCAATTATATATCATAATATATTCTGATTCTATTTCTGGTCTAGTTTTATTTAAACAATGAATTGCTAAGTCTCCAATGACATTTTTATAATCAAATGAAAAAATTGGGAATGAAAAATTTTAGGATCGTACCAAGCGTATTTATGTTCTTTTTTTATTTTGGGAATAGAAATTTTGTGCACTTACCAAATACATTTTTCTGCTTAAAAACTTGTGCAGGGAATAAAATAGGAAAAACTATTTCTTGACAAAAATTATTTCCGAGAATAAATACATTACCAAACAAACCCCTTGAGTCTTAAAGATCACTACTTTAATACTCCTTTTACGGATTTTGATCCATACGACAACTTGGACCGGGCCATTATACAATTCCGCTATCGCTTAAGATACTTTTGACTTGCATAATGCCATATGCAAAGCCCTAACTAAATATCCCATTGGGATCTAAAGTACCAAGTCCACTTTCTCACATTGTATTATCTTATGAAGAATTATGTCCGCAAAAGATTGCACAATGAAATTGACAAACGAAGGGCAAGTAGTACACGGGAGAAAACAACAATATTCGAGGGTGTCATCCAAGTTAGGCATTTTTTCACTGGATTAGGACTTTATCATGATTATTGGTCCTAAGCAAGACCTTAAACCGCTTCATCTAGAGCCTCGTCCGGACCTCGGAATCCCCTAGATGTAACATAATTAGAGAGTATTCCCTTCTTTCGAGAAAGACAAAGATACGGGAAAAAGTGGGAATGCGAGGCGTGACAGTCCCGACATGTTAAATTAAGGTATGAATCCATGACGTTTATTACCTCTTGTAGAAGCGGACAAGCTGTGGAGGCCCTCGTAGAGAAGCTTGCTTCCCCTCTTTTTGATGGGGAACTTAGAAACACATCCAGGAAAAAAAAATTCGAGTGTGTTATCTAAGTTAGGCATTTTTCCACTGGGATTAGGACTTAATCATGATTATGGGTTGGCTTCGGAGAAGTCAAAGCATGTGGAGAGTGCTGACTGAGGCAGGCAAGGAGAGAAGAAGCCGGACAAGTTGGGCGTCCCTAGTTTGGAGTCAACGATAAGTTAGGTAATAAGCATGGAAAAAATGATAGAAAAAAAATCAAAGGCCTAAGACAGCTAGGGGCACTCTGTTTTCGGCATTCAAATCCAAATTTTGTCAGCATCGAGGGAGGACTAATAATGGAAGCTTTGATTTATGTAAATTGGGTAGGAACTTGTGATGTCATAACGTTCGTTTTCGCGCACCAGATTAAGTCATAGGAAGAATATTACTTTGGAATTGGAGCTACTATATAGACAGAGAGTTATATACAAAGGATTTCACAAATTTTCGTAACAAAACAAGGGAGTTGAAGGATAAAATTGAGTGGAAAAAAAATCCAATTTTCTATTCATTTGACAGTCTCCATGAAGTGTTAAAACCATTGTTCCGTCCCCACCCTAGAAATGCCATCCATGGATTGATTTTAATGGAATGAACTCATTAATTAATTAGGTATAGGTGTGACTTTAGCTAAGTCCTTTTAGATTCTTATCTTTTTGATGACATTAGTGATGTTAGACGAATCTTGACGTCCATAAAGCCGTTGGCCTGTAAAGACCCACCTTTTAATTTCATCGATGTGCGAAGATAAGGCGACTCGAGCACATTTTATAGTACGCATGTGAGTTGGGCTTTTTCCCAGCAAGATAAAGAGATTGTCTTGCATTCTCTATATCGATACCAAATTCATGCTCATCATGGAATCGACTAGTCGAGAAATTCCATACTTGACATCGAGTTATAAATTACTTTGAATGAACATTTCCAATTAATCAAGTGCATCATGGAGGGCATTGATTAAACTAGGTGCTCATACATGAGTGCTATTATTGAAATTTGATGCACATGTTTGGTTGATTGGCACATTAACCGGGTGCCACACTTTGCACCTAAATGCATGAGTTGTCCCACTAACAAAGGGGCAGGTTTGCAATGAGGGCAACTCATCTTTCTAGGAATCAAATAAAAAGCAGACTAAAAATTTTAAAAAATTTTCTTTTATCAACAATTTTTTTTGAAAATATTAAAATATTAAAAAAAAAGAATTTTGAATTGGGAAGTTCATGTGAAGTTGGGGGGCCCTACCCTTCACTTGAAAGTATCCCATTTGACTTTTCCCCACTGGAACATGCAAGGACATGTCCCTTTAAACAATTTGTGAATATTCTAATAAGTTTTATTTCTCGATCATGAAGCTCATAAAGCTACAAAAAAATAAAAATTTAAATTTAAATAAAGAAGGGTGCAATCATAATGCATCGCTCCAAGGTGGAGGATAATATTTCAAATTATTGCTTAACCATGACGTATCATATTAGAAAGGTAAAATGACATAAATAGACCTTGAATTTTGACTCAATGTGTAATTTGGTCCTTGAACTTTTAATTTGTTTAATATAATCCATGAGCTTTAATTCAATGTTCAATGTTATTCTTGAACTTTTGGTGCATATTCAATATAGTCCCTGAACTTTATAAAAATGTTCAATGTAGTCGTTCCATTAATTCCAGTTTAGAGACTATATTATATATTTTTATATAGTTTGGGGACTAAATTAAATATGTACCAAAAATTCAGGACCATATTGAACAAATTAAAATTTTAAGGACCACATTGAACATTAAGCTAAAGTTCATGGATCATATTGAACAAATTAAAAGTTTAAGGATCAAATTGTACGTTCAATCAAAGTTCAAAACCTGTTTATGTCTTATTCCTATTAAAAACAAAAAGTTAGTAGGTTAGGTATAGTACTATATGGTCAATGAAAGGACATGTGGAAAAGAGTGCACTTAGGGCATATGCTTTGCAAGTTGTTACTAATTGTTAAAGAAACAAAGCATTAATACAATAAAAAATACAGCCGTCATCGAGTCGAAAAAAATAATAAGAAAAAAAAGAAATTATGGATACATACTCCTCGAGCATGTAAACGGCTTATTTGATTGCACAAAATAAAAGGCAATAACCTACTTTTTGCTCTTTGCTCTACCCAAATCTTGCAAGCACGCTCTTTGACCTTTATTTTGCGATAAAATCCTGAAATCTTTCAAAAATATATAATCATTGATTTGTAAATTCAATACACGCATATATATATTTTCATAAATTTAAATATAAATCAAGATGTACTTAGGGCATCTTAATGCATTAGGTGGAGGATAACATCAAATTATCGCTTACTCCTAACATATCAAACCAGAAACAAACAGTTAGTAGGTTGGATAATTATACGAAAGGATCATGTGGAAAAAGAGTGCATTTATTATATTGATCGCTAGACCAAAAGTTTCTCAAATTGTAGTGAATCAAATTATTCTCAACGGTCCATGCAAAGTAGGAAGATTTCTTATTTTCTATTTTTATTTCTCTTTCTACTCTAATTTTAAATGGGCTTGCTCTATTTGTATTTCTCGAGATCTTCCTCAATTTAGGCTTTTTTGTAAAAGTGAATAAACGAAAGGTGTTTTCATCGTTTATGAAAATATTCAGATATAATTTATTATCGATAACGAATTCATTGGTTATTGATTATTTTTTAAAAATCGACCAAACAGAGGGAGCAGGAGAAAGTGCATCACCGGCAGCGATCCGCGGTTGGAGGTGCGAACTGCGAATGGGCGAAAATGCAGGCGACCACGTCAGCCTTTTCACCAATGACGTGGGGCCCACGAAAGCTTTTTTGCGGGGTCCACGCCAGGGGACAGGTCGGGGATCTGTGCGCGTAATTCGTTGTCAGCTTGTGGCGCCAAGGGGGAAGTTGCCATCTCAAGCAAAGAAATGTGACGAGGCTTCGTCTATTTCGTGAAAGGTGTAACGATTTTTTTATGGAGTCATTTTTCATAAAAATGATAATATTTGTTGTTGTTTGGCTAAAACTTAAAAATGAACTGGAAAATATTTTTCGCCGTGTGGTACCTGATTTGATTTTCCTTGACAGAAATTACCAAAGAAATCAAAATTTTTAATTTTTTTTTAATTTTATTTTCTTTCTTTTTCTTTTTCTTTTTCTTTCTTCCTTGGCCGGTCGCCTGCGAGCTCGTCCCTCGCCTGTAGCTGGTCACTGTTGTAAGCCAAGGAAGAAGCAAAAAGAAAAATAAATAGAAAAAAAAGAAAAGGATAGAAAGAAAAGGAAAAATAAAAATTATATTTAAAAAAAATTTCTTGAAATGAATGTTTCATTAACTATAGACCCGGGCATAGCCTTTGTGGACTCGGGCCTAGGTGCTGGGGACTGGAGCATGAGCATCGGGGACCCCAAGCACGACCTTTATGCACTTGAACTCAAATGCCAGGTCATTGGGCACGAGCACTAGGGACTTGAGCTTATCCTAGATGGACCCGGACGTGGGCATTGGAGGCCTGGGCTCGACCTTGATGGAGGGTTTGGGCGCCGGAAACTTGGTCCTGAACACCGGGGACTTGGGTGCTTGGGAACTAGGGTTGGGCTCAAAATACCGATACCTAGTTATATTTTGAAAAATATTTTCCATTGACCAGGAAATTTTTTTGCTAATTCATTTTCCTAAGCGAACCAAATGTTGGAAAATAAGGATAATGTTTCCTGCGAAACAAACGGAGCTTAAGTTTGTGAAATACATTCAAACGAGCTCCATTTGTTTCTTGAAGAATAAATAATTTTGAAAAATATTTTTCTAAAAAGGACCGCTTGTATTGCTTGATATAATTAACCAATGAAAATGTTACCATTATTGACAACACTTTATGTCTAAATATTTTTTTTGGTAAGGTATGTCTAAATATTTTCATGGACAATAAAAATAATTTTCATTCACTCATTTTTATAAGCGATACGGACAATCATTTTAAGGAAAATATTTTTCAAATCATTTATTTTTCGCGAACAACAAATAGGAGCTAGTTTAAAACTTTTTTTTTGTCTCAATTTGAATAACTTGGATATTAGAATGATCATCACTAAGTTAATGTGTAAAGGTGCTAGCCTTAAATTTTTTTCGTACATGCAATTTTATCCTTGAAGTTTATTGAGCTCAGTGGTACACGGACACTTGGCAAATAGAGCGAATCTGAAAAATTTCAAAATGTCGGTAGACATGAAAGTGTACTAGGCAAAAAATTTGTGATTGTGAGAATAATAAATGCTTATCGCTAATATTCTTTCTTTTTCCGTATCCCTACGTTGTTCCCTTCTAAAATCTCACAAATAAAAGACTACGATTGAAAAGAAATAACCGGAGAAATTGTCCATTCAACCTTAGATTTATTGTACAGATGCAATTTAGTCATAAAATTTTCGATTTTGCTGATTTAATCTTAAATATCCTCTCGAAATTTCAATATAATCATTTTGGTCAATTTTCATCGAAAATCGCTGACACGGTGGTGTTTTATGTAGGACAGTCAAAGATGACTGGATAGCTACGTCAGTGATTTTTGGCGAAAATCGATCTAAATGACTATATGTCAATTAGTCCTAAACCTATTAAGGTGGAGAAATATTATCTTTCAATATTTATGTAAAAAAATTATAATATTCTTTATTTTTATTAAAAAAATTTAGAAAAATTATATATGTGAATCTATATGTCAATATTTACAATTTGTGAAAGTTTCAAATATTTTGCATTTACAAATGTCAAAATGTGCGAGTCACGAAATTTTGATAAAGTCAATATTTTCATTTAGAAAAAATAAGATGTTTTATGAAGTAAATAAACAATACTTATCTTGCCAAAAAGATAAGAAAGAATGAAATTTAAAACTGGAAAGTAGAATCATAATTTAAGGCTCATAGTTAAAAAAGAAAATTGTCAACTTATTTCATAGATATCTTACTTTCAAAATCGATTGTAAATCTCTCTCATGTTGCACCAATTTCAATTTCTTTCTAAAAGTAATTTTTAGAGTTAATACCACGAAAAATCCCAAACTAGTACACCTATGACAAATTTACCCAAAACTATTTTTTTGATCACAAAAAATCCCAAACTGGTACACCTGTGACAATTTTACCCTAAACTAATTTTTTGACCACAAAAATCCCAAATCGGTACGCCTATGATAAATTTATCCTCTGTTAGTTTATGATAAATTTTATCGTCAAATTGCTAAGTTTGATGACACGTGGTAGTTGACGGATGTATCAGTTTGGGGTTTTACTCCCTCTATTTATCACAAGTTTACCAATTTGCGATTCTTCGTGATATTAATCTAATTTAACGGAGGGTAAATTTGTTACAAATGTACCGGTTTGGGTTTTTGGTGATAAAAAAATAGTTCGGAGTAAAATTGTCATAAGTGTACCAGCTTGGGGTTTTTTGCGATAAAAAAATTAGTGCAGGGTAAAATTGTCATTTGTGTACCAGTTTGAGTTTTTCGTTATATTAACCCTATTTTTTATTGCTAAATATTTACCTCTCTACAAAAGTTTTATTTTTTTTTCCACATGCATATACTTGTGTCACGGGCCGGCATTTCTTTGGTTGTGGAATAGCCCATGCAGTGCTTGGTGAGTCGTTCATACCATGCCGACCCTTGTTTGTGGAATAGCCCATGTGGCGTCTGATGGGTCATTCATACTAGGCCAACCTTTGTTCAATAGTTGTTTCAAAGAACAATACAATGAATAATTTCCTCGTATCAGATTGTCGCATGCCCAGCTAAGCTCGCATCTAGTCCTTCGAGCGATGCACACAGAATACTTTAGTTGTTTTGGCCTGTCATGACCTTATCAGGAGAGCGGTATTAACTCTCGACCAGTTTGTGCACGGAAAAATAACCCTGCCTTTAGAGCTCCTAAATGTATATTCATTCCATTCTAGAACTCCTAATAGCAAACGCCTTAACACTACTCTCACGATCCAGTTGTTTTCATCATTTCTACATCATTCACTCTTTACCTGATAACCCAAGCTCCACTCACAAAAGTATAGGAGTACGAGATAATCACGGTTTGTGACACTTGTATGTGTGTGGAAAGTAGAAGTATTAAATGCGTATTGAAATATAAATGTTTAGAAAAAAATGAATGATCATAAAAGAGAGATTCGCATTAAATTTTGAAAAGTAAGATAATTAGACTTTAAGTTAATTGTTTGTGTTGATTCATTTTCTATTTATGTTGTGTTAGAATTTTGTCCATTTTGTTGTTCCTATTATAATATTATATGTCCCTCCTTGGATTTGGATACGGGCTTTTTCATCGCATGAGGCAGGTTTCAACCCCGATTTTTTTTTCTAAAATATTCCAATAAATACCCTTGTAAATGCAAGTTGTTAGAATGAATTTTTATTGTCCATCACAAAGTCGTGGATCATAATAGTTAACAAGATAATCAAAATGCAATTCGTAAAGTCTTTCAAACATTTTAAAATTGAATATTTTAAATGTTTTTCAGTTCAAATCGATCAAATAATCAAATTTTATCTCTTTCTTTTATATCGTTAAAATTGATTTTACTCATGGGGTCTTTTGCCAGTTATATAAAGAGATTATCATTTTGAGTTGATCATGGCTAGACGGACTATCAAGCTTTTTGCAAGCCTGTATAGACCTGTAGATGGGTGATAGGAAGATCTTGGGAAGGGTTGTTTATAAGGAAAACTCTCCTCATTTCGAAATTTAATTGTCACATTTTTCAATTTAATCACCTTATTAATAATTGCCTATCATTAAACTTCCATTTTTTTTTTGCCAGGATCAATGCATTCAGATCACTTTCCGTCCAAATTTTGGACAGAAAGTTAACACGGCTCCATATATGTCACTTTCGGATGCTTCAACAAACATGTGAGCCAATGAGATGCCTCGAATAACACAAAAACATGAGGAATGTGACACGCCCCAGACACAATGATAATATGCGTTTCATATTTGGTTAGAGACATAGGATAACATGTTTTTTTTTTGTTAGAAATGGAACAGTTCTATCAATTAGGTGATTGAGATCAAGACTTCGTTACTAAATCGGAAAATGCAATAAAGTTCAGAATCCTCTAGTGAATTAAATTTCGATAAAAAAGGGGAAAAAAAGCAGCACCTACCTTATTTTCCTTTTGGGTTAATACCATAAAAAACTCCCAAACCGATAAACCTGTGACAAGTTTACCTCAAAACTAATTTTTTGACCTTTAAAAACCCTAAATTAATATATTTGCGACAAATTTACCATTCATTAGTTTCCGCTAAATTTTACCGTTAAATTGCTGGGTTAGTAGACACGTGGCAGTTGACAGGTGTACCGGTTTAGGATTTTACCCTTCGATTTGTTATAGATTTATCAGTATCCGGTTTTTTGTGGTATTAATCCAATTTAACATATAACGAATTTGTCATAAGTATATCAGTTTGATGATTTTAATTGTCAAAAAATTAATTAGGGGCAAATTAATTAGAGTTGCATTAATTTAGAGTTTTTCGTGATATTAACTTTTTCATTTTTTTTCTATTTTTGGCTTCTTTTTTTGCACCAAAAATTTATTTAAAGACAAAAAAATTAAATATATTCTGTAACACCCCGCCCCCCCCCCCTTCACACTCGACAGCAACATGAGCGCAGAGAAATCTCCGCCTACTTCAACTCTCTCTCTCTCTCTCTCTCTCTTTCCTCTGTTCAGCGATTCAAATGCGCTCACGAGGACCAGTCTACGTCCGCTCCCCCTCTCTCTCTTCCCCTTGTCGTCGAACGCATCGTTCACCGTTCCCTCTCTTTCTCTCTCTTACGTTACGACCTTTGACCTTCCTTGCCTGCATCTCCTCCTCCTCCTCCTCCTGCTTCCTCCGTCGTGCTCTGTACTCAAAGCTCGTGCGGTTCCAAGGCTTTATAAGCCCCGCCCCGCCGAGACCCTCTTCGCTCCGTGCCCGGAAGCTCCCGTTCCTCTTGACGGTCGGATCGATCCCCTCGCGGAAAACGGTGAGGCGACCCCCCCTCGTCTTCCCTCCTTTGTCCTGTTCTTTTTCCCTTCGTTGCGTGTCCTGTTTTTTGGGCGACCGTGAAGCATTTATTGCGCCTTCCCCTTTTTTCGGGTACCCAGATGGTGATTCGCGGTGACTGTGCCGCGGGCTTGCCCTTCCTGTGTTTCTGATGTTTTCCTTGTTTGTGCCGTGCTCTCGTCCTGGGATTTTTTTTCCCTCTGATTTCGTCGAGGATACGAGGTGATCGCCGTTGTGTGAGAGGGAAAAAATTCTGGGTTTTCGCCTTTTGCTGTAATTCGCGTGGTTTGAGATCGTTTCTGGGTGGGATCTTGCGAATTCGAGATGCTTGATGCTCGTCGTGTCTTGTCCTCGATCTCGGTGTGCTTCGGTTTTGGAGAATTTTCTTCCTAGACGGTTTGATTTTTGGAATCTTTGAAAGTGAAGTGCTTCGGGAATCGACAACATGCTTTCGAAACGGTTTGATCTTTGGTAACTTTCAGCATCTTTTAGGGATCAGCTTGTTCTCTGTTGCGTCGCTGGATTGCGACATTCTGATTTTGACCTCTTCTTCTGCTTGTCCGCGAGCACATATTCCCTCGGGACAAGTTGTGAATTATCAGTTGGAGCTATGAAATTTTGGGTTTTCAGATTGATGCTATCCTTCTGATAATAATTTCAGAAATTCTAAAGTTTTGTCTCCCTTTGAACTTGAAGGGGATTTAGCCCCCCCCCCAAAAAAAAAAAAACTTGATGGGGCCTGCTAGATTCTGCCATTAATGATTTTGTTTTCTATGGCTTTTCAGTTGGAACATTATTGTTTTGCAAAATGACTGATATTATTTGGTGTTCTGCTACAACAGGTTGCAAGGGGACCATATCGAGGAGGTTTAATTCTTGCTTATTTCTGCAGAGAGACTGAATCATCGTGTCCGTTATACATAGACGGCTAATTGATTAAGACGGTCGCATTCAAATGCTAAACATTGGCAGAAATAGAAATCAGGGCAGGTCTAACCGATCTCTGTCATTGGGAATGGGAAGTAAGTTTTCATGCAGTACCCTGGTCAAGTCAATTTGAACATTCATTTGAATGGATGAAATTCAGTTTGCATTCTAGTGTGGAACAATCTGATGTTTTTTACTGCTTTGGAATGAACCCTTATATTTTTGTGCTCTGATGTTTTGAACTTGAAATCTATTCTTTCCTTTTTGCCTGGGCTTTGAAAGTTCGGAATTAGGGAAGAGAGGCACAAACATTTTTGTATTTTGATTTAGTGATGTAAAGTACGTATGTAGTTTGTTCAGATGAATTCGTCTTTCGAGAATGTCAACATATTTAGGAAACTTACATTTGAATCTTTTATTGGGATCTTAGTTTTGTCCATTACTGCTTCTTGGATGCAGAAAGATCCTGGGCAAGAAATTATTCTAATATCCTTGAAAATGGAAAAGAAATTTCTTTTCAGTAATATAACATGGGGATATGTACCAACTTACATTGCAGAGAGGTACCCCAAAGGTACCTTTCCTCATTGAGAAGTTGGTGCACACCAATTTTTTCAGCCACTTCCCTTATATTCTTGCCATTTTATGATTTAAGGTAACCTTGATAGAAGGAATTGGGTGGAAATGGAGTTGGCAATGTCAACTACCGTTTTGCTTCTCACGATTATGGGAGTTTGTGATTTTATCTGCAGACGCTAGATTGGTAGGGATGTCTGCTCATTCCGTTGCCAGACAAGAGACAATGCAGTTTTACTTCCTAGTCATCTTCCTTCTCTTTCATACTTCTTTCATGGGACACATTGGACATCTTGACCGTCTTCATTTGATTTCCCACAGTTCATTCATTTTCCAAATCCATTCTTTGGTCCATTTATTTTCTACTTGATTCTATATCTTTTTGACAAAGCTTTCGCCAATTGTGGGTTAAAGATATGGCATTTGGTCATAATTCTTTTGTTTTGCATTAATTACATATTATTTGTTGTTTATCAACGAGAAATAACTTCCTTTACATGGGTATGTTGATTTGATACAGGCATGGAGTATACAGATCCAAAAAAGAAGACCAATTTTGTAGGGAAAATTATTTTGGCTGCTACCCTTACTGCATTATGCATTATAATGCTGAAGCAATCTCCAAATTTCAGTGCACCAAGCCGGGTAATTACTTACAACATATTAAGAACAGTACTTGTTGACCTCTATGATTTTAATGACTTATAAATTCTCCTGCATGCCTGCCCTTCCTAACACCCTTTACCATACCGACAAATTGACAAAAGAATAGTACATTGTTAATCTCCTGTTATTGTAATGGCTTCTTAATTCATCCTGCATACCTGCCCTCTCTATAACACATTACCCCATGTGGACTCAGATGGAAAAAAAATGTAAGTTACCCAAGGGGGTGATAAAGAAACACCCACAAGCATAGTTGTGGATGTGATGCAATAAAATAACTGTTCATGTGGCTGACTTATTGCATCGCACTTTCCTCTATGTCTAATTATGCAAGCAGCAAGCTTTTCCTCACCAAGAGTGTTATTTTGCTAGGATTAAAAGTATCAAACTTGATGTCTAACTTCTATTATCTGTTTTTATCTTCTCCCTTGTAGTTCTCCATTCATGAGCAGGGAGTGACCCATGTCTTAGTGACTGGAGGGGCGGGTTATATTGGTTCTCATGCAGCATTGCGGCTTTTAAAGGAATCGTATCGTGTGACCATAGTGGTATGTAACTTCCTAGTATCTGTATCTCTAGTTTGGATCATTTGGTCTTTTCTCCTTTTGTGTACTGAGCATCAAGAAACATTGTCTTCTCACAGGATAATCTCTCTCGGGGAAATCTTGCTGCCGTAAAGATTTTGCAGGAACTGTTTCCAGAGCCTGGAAGGCTGCAATTTATCTATGCAGATTTGGGGGATGCAAAAAGTGTATCCTTAATGCACAATAATCTATTCTATTTGTTGATTCTTTTGTTGGGATACTTCAAGGGGTTAGGGTGGCTTGAGGCTTTTGGGTTTTGCCTATGGCTTCTACATTTGATATTAGTTCTATCAAGAAAAAATGTTTAGCGTTTGACTTTTAACTAATGAACGACTTTGTTTTACTGTGAATAACATTGAGCTACTCAATCCCAAATTTTTAACGAAACGTATATATTTGCAGTTATAATGACTAAGATTATTTGTATATAAAATCTTTTGTATTTACATTGTTTTATGAAAATAAACCCTCAAATTAAAAGTCTGAAGCTGGGTTTCCAGCTTCATGTGTTTGGCTTCAGCCGAAGCCCATGCCTAACTTATCTGCCAAACCAAATATTTGCCGGGAGAAGCCATTAGTTGGATGCAAAATCCCCTCCCAAATAAGCAATATTGTTATTTGGGAATTTGCTTTGGATTGTTTTCTTTGATTTTCCATTAGGTCAACAAAATATTTTCAGAAAATGCATTTGATGCCGTGATGCATTTTGCTGCTGTAGCATATGTTGGAGAAAGCACGCTAGAGCCTCTGAGGTGTGTTTCTTTTCTGGTAAATATTGGGCCTTTAAACATATCACTTAAAATTGGTGCCTAAATTTATTGTGAGTCTGCATATAGGTCTTTCAGTAGAAGTAGTATGTCAGATCCGCCCTTTGCTTTGCTGATGTGAGCTGAATAGTATATGGTTTAACGCAAAATGGTAAGAACGAGGACACTAATTGAGTACAAATATGTTTTGTCTACATTGGATTAGACCAGGCTTCAAATATTAAGGATTAGGAAATACACAGGCAACAACCATGTTTAGTTTGTTATTTCATCTACATGCAATACATTGCGATTTTTTTGCCTTTTAGTTTGAGACTGTATAGGCTTCTGTGTGGAAAGGTCATAGTAGTGCACTTATCTATTCTGTTCCGTTCTGCATTCTGCTGCTCTTAGGTATTCAGCCAGCATGGTTTGGCTTTGCTTTCTGCTGCTCTTAGGTATTTAGCCAGCATGGTTTTGCTTTGGCATTTAACTCTAACTGATTGATAGATACTTATTCTTCTCACATGTCTGTTCAACAAGATGAAAAGTTTGATTGGGAGTTACTTATTCTTCTGACACGTCTGTTTGACAAGATGAAAGTTTTGATAGTTTGCTTGTTATTATGGTTAGAAGTACTCTGCATTCTCATTCGTCTGAGGCTTTAATATACTCTAATCGTCATGATTGTCGTTTTATATCGCCACTTTTATTTTTTACCATGGGATGCCAAATTCACAGGATTTCCTCAGATGTAAATCGTAGTTTCATGTCTGACCTGCCATGGCAAAAATTCCTCTTTGTATGGCGATGTGTCGTTCCTTTCTAGTCGAATTCTATACCAAGCAAAACACTATTGCAGTTGCTGGAGCAGTGGATTTTCCAGCAACATTGCAGTATTTCTCGGAGCTTATCTCGCTAATTTGTTACCCACCATGAATGGCAAACTTTTAGTTATCTAAAACCTTCCTCAATAACTGGCCTGATTATGCTGGGTATGAGTATGACTACTGGTTCTTCACAATCTTCCTACTCTTCACTCTACTTGAACTTTCTTACACTTGTGGAAGAAAGATACGTTGATTGGTTGGCAAACGACCTATGTCTAGTTATTAAAACTTGGATGCATGTTATTGTACATAAGGTGGCCTTTTCATGGGACATGTAGTATACCAGCTTAGGTGCATGATGCCATAAGTATTTTTGATGGATGCCATACCTCTCTTGTCTAATCATCATGTATCAAAAAATTAAGTTGTGTAGTTGCACTGAAAATTTGTCCTTTACCATTTTGAAATGAGAGATGGGCTGTCCATCATCCATGGTGTTCTTAAGATGTTCCGACGTACTTCATCCATCTTAGTGTTCAACATTTGGATGGTGTGCTCTATGTCATTGAAAATGAACGATGATTGAGCATGTCTTCCATTATCCCTCTTAAAATTTTAAAGATAGTATACTCAAGTAGGACTTTGGAGTACGTAACATATTTGGAGTTGCATTCATCCAGCTGGCATTGGGTGCATGTGAGTTTTTAATTGATGAATGTAGATAAAAGGTTGATTCTTTGACCCTCTTTAGTCAATTGATGATGTGCTCCCTGCCTTGCCAATTGTGACTGATTCTCTAAGTTACTGAATTCGGATTCAGCACCAAATTATTAATATCACTTTCTATAGGTTTGTGACTTTTTAATTTTGATTTAAAAAATTAAAAGAATCCTTCAAGTATGCTTGTAAGCTCAACTGTGAACAAGGGTTCTATTTGATATTGGGGCCCTGGCTGCTTGTTGTAAATTTCCTCCTGTGCATAGTTGTGAAGGTCTAAGTAGGTTTTGGCCAGCTTGTGGGTAAAGAAGTGAGATACTTTTAAAAGATGATTTAAAGTTTAAATTTTTGTGAATTATTACACTTATTACATAAAATTAAAAATGTTAGGATGAGAAACTTTCCGATACCTTTAACACTAACATGCTACTTCTTAATATGTCTATGTACGTGAAATGCTATATTCTGTTAGATTTAGATTTGACTCTGCAATTGTTTTCTCTAAAACCTTAAGCTATTAGAGAAAGTGCGTATATGTCTTACATCTTAAGACTTCTTTACAGGAAAATTGACAGGATGATGAGGGCCTTAAAGCATTTAAACCTGATAAGTGTTGTTGAAAGAATATGTAGAAAATCACGACGTATAAAAAGGGAGACCCATATATTTATAAGCTATCAAACTAAAGTGGATCGCGTAATTGTCTCTATAAAAAGTTTAGGCTGTTAGAGAATAGTGTTGTGAATATATATTTTTTAAGTTAGACCTTGACAGTTTGCAAGGGTGATTCAATCAGCAGTTATTGAAGTCTGCGCGATTTGCAATTAGTTACTTAACTTTGTGCGATTTGCATTTAGTTACTTAACTTTGATTTCAATCACTTGGAGTCCATGTCAGCACCATGAGCGTCCATGTCAATACTTGGAAAATTGGTTCACTCGTATTAAGCTGCATCAATTGCAAAGAAATGGAAGTTTAGTACCATTTGTTGATTGGAGTCGAAGTTTAGTTTTTTGATTGCTAAGTGCACTATAGTTCAGTGATCATAATTTATATTTACCCAAAATTGTATATTTCTATCTTGGCCATTTTAAACTAAGTGCTCATTCCTTGTTTTTCATTTGTTCTGATGAGCTGAAATTGCTTTTGTGGCTTGAAATCATCATTTAATGATCTTGGCAGGTATTACCATAACATAACATCAAATACATTGGTAGTATTAGAAGCTATGGCTGCGCATGGTGTCAAGACCTTGATATATTCTAGCACATGTGCAACTTATGGAGAGCCTAAGATGATGCCCATTACCGAGAACACTCCGCAGGTGAAAGTTGTCACTTGTTGCAACTCTTTACCTGAATATATGTCTTTCCATGCTTCTTGATATGTTCTTTTTCTACTGGGGCTGACCGCATTGTGTTTGTGGTGTAAGTTCAGGTACCAATTAATCCTTATGGAAAGGCCAAAAAGATGGCAGAAGATATCATTCTTGATTTTTCTAAAAATTCTGGCATGGCTATCATGATACTAAGGTATGTCTTGTACATGTAACACATTTGGTTGAATAAAATTAAGACAGTAATCATGATAATGTTATCATGTTTTTCCATTTGGTAGGTTAATTTTTTTATCAATTTGGTTGCTTTGAATTTAGATGACCTCATCTAAGTCGTTTTGTTGCTCTTATATATTTTTCTCTTACTGAGACTAATTTTAATTTGTTGAAATCAAACACTTATGTTTAGTTACAATGTTTTTATTATGGAAATGCTATTCTCATACTCAATAGTCAATTCTTATTTTGTGATATATCTCTTTATGGAATATGCCAGTCAGTTTTCTGTAAAGTTGTCACAGTATTGTAGATTATGATTGCCATCTATGTTGTACACAGGCAATTCTTGGTGGGGAAGTCCCCATTTTGAAAAGTTTTGCTTGTTGATTGATCTATGATTTTCATGTTGCAGCATTGGCTGACCTGAAAATATTTTCAACAGTGCGATACTGTTTACTCAATTCATTGTGGGATTATCTCTGCTAGAGTAATACGGATATAGAATCTTCAGTACATGATAGTATTGTGTTTTCCATAGTTCTGCCAAATGTTTTTTATAAATGTTTACTGGGTGAATACTTCCCAGGTACTTCAATGTGATTGGGTCAGACCCTGACGGAAGACTGGGAGAAGCACCACGACCTGAATTACGTGAGCATGGACGAATATCGGGTGCCTGTTTTGATGCTGCCCGCAGGATCATTCCTGGGTTGAAGGTAGGATGATCCTGGGGTTTTATTGTTTGTGTCCAATTTTGCACTATTCTTTACTGGTATTAAGCTCGGCAGTAAGGTTCTTTTGTTTTTATTTTCTTTTCTGAGTGGTTAGGAGATAGGACACGGCATTTGCCAATCTGAAGTTTTTGGTTTTCGCAGGTTAAAGGAACAGACTATAGCACGCCGGATGGTACTTGTGTCAGGGACTATATTGATGTCACTGATCTAGTTGATGCTCACGTGAAAGCTCTTGAAAAAGCAAGTCCGAAGAATGTAGGAATATACAATGTCGGCACTGGCAAAGGTACGGGGAAATGAATTTGGTTCTTTTGATAAGAGGCAACTTTCCATTTTCTTGTTGTAGTATTCGTCGAAAATTTAGAGAGCTGATTTTGCTTTGGTGGCATCCCTTGAGAAGCGAACTGTGGGAAAGTAGAAAATTTGTTTTTATGCTTTCGAACTACTTTATTTTGAAAAATAAAATTTTACGAGTACCTTTTATCAGTGATAAAAACTTTCATGCAATGATAAATATTATTGATAAAATAGGATATATGTGGATTGACAGAATTTTGAGTCACTTTCTTGAGAAGGTAGAAGATAAAAACACATGTAACTGTTTGTGAGAATGAACAGATGAAGAACTTAGATATGCCAGAAATTTATCTCTCTATGCTTTGTGAGAAGGAACAGATGTATCCGCTTATGCTTTCACGTATCATAGATATGTTGGAATTTATGTAAACAGGTAGATCAGTGAAGGAATTTGTGGATGCTTGCAAGAAGGCAACTGGAGTGGACATCAAAGTTGATTACCTGCCACGAAGGCCTGGCGATTATGCAGAAGTGTATAGTGACCCCACCAAGATCAAGGTCGAGCTAAATTGGACGGCGAAATACACCGATCTTCAAGAGAGCTTGGGTATAGCATGGAGATGGCAAAAGTCGCACCGCAACGGGTATGGAACTTCTAGAATGGCTGCTTGAAGCATCATATGCGAGAGTCGATATTAGTAAACTAACACAACCCCTGCCATGAAGTGCTGACTCCACTTGATATTCGATTTGCGCCATCACAGAAGTTAGAAGGAAGGGGTTGGGAAGTGAGGGTAGATTTGATACCCTTCGTTTTCTATATATTGGGTTAATTACAGGAAGAAGCAGCTCATTCTTTGCATGTATTGTAAACAGAGTTTAAATAAGGAAGCAGGCCCTCCTTACAGTCTACAAGTATGGTCCTGCCCTCTCTCTCTGTCTGTCTGTCTCTCTCTCTCACACACACACACACACACACACACAGACAGCTAAGGTATCATCAAGAATGCTCCTTATTTATATCAAAGAATGATACGATCCATAAAAAAGGTGAGGAGAGGTGACCCGTGTAGCTACCTCTATAAGCATTATCAAGAGGGTTTATATATTTGGTATGAAATGTTTTTTTAAGCTATAATTAATTGCTTGTACGTGTATGAGCCGGTCATAGTTCTACTGGTTTCTCTGAAGTCGGGAAATCTCTACACACGAGACAGCAAATGCTCAAGGCACAATCTGTTTAGAGTTTTGCTCATGACATAGCTCGAATATGCACGCTTGAACATGCATTCAAGGCAAGTTCAATGGATGAATCCAATCGATTTCAATTACACATTTAGTTGATTTAGACGAAATAGGATGAACTAAGTCTAATCGATCGAATTTACGAATGAAATATTTGAAATTTATGTGAAGTCATGTTTTGATATTAAATTTTTGAATGATGGCTTTGAAATAAGATTAGGCAATTTGAGAACAACTAGAATTCTAATAGCATACTTCGGATCTAAGATGTAAAAGAGTCGTTACACTAGCCTAAAAATGCACATAATTTCTAAAAGCATTTTGACTTTATAACGGCATATTTTGTACATATCAGTTAGATTGAATTCATTCTATGTTGTTTGAATGTCATATGAATGGGTAATTGAAATTGGATGGATGCATCAATTGAACTTGCTTTGAATGCATGTTGGAGCCATGTCATGAGCAAACACCTCATACCAAATTGTGCCTTGAGCATTTGCTATCTCATGTGGAGAGATTGCCTCACTTCAGGGAAGCGAGTCTGACTATAACCGGCTCGTACATGTACAAGGGATTAATTATAGCTTAAAAAAATATTTCATACCAGATATATAACCCTCATGATAATGCTCAGAGACCGATTATCACACTTAAATGGAGGATTTAACCTCCGAGGTCTTAAAAATTGAATTAGACTGTGAAGTCCCAAAGGTTGCACTAAGCTCTGTGGCTTGAAAGCTGAACTAGACTCTTCAAGTTTTTGAAGGTGGAACTTGACTCTGAGGTCTTAAAGCTAAAGATTAGACTCTGAGGTCTTAAAGATGGAACTAGATTCCAAGGTAGAAAAGGTTGGACTGGACTGTGAGGTCTTAAAGATCGATTTAGACACCGAGGTCTAAAGATTGAACTAGATTGTGATGTTTTAAATGTCTTGAGGTTGAAAAACTCGAGCTAAACTAGGAGATTTTAAAGGTGGAATTAGACTTTGAGGTCTAGATGGTGGAATTAGACTCCTAGGTTACGTTTGGTAGTTAAGATATAAGTCAAAATATGATAACATTTAACATATTCTGTGTTTGATTCATGCCCAAGTTAGGATAAAGTTGGTTATAAAGGGATATAGGCTGGATATGGGAAATGTGAGATAAAATTGGATATGATTTCTTATATTCGTGGTATAAAAGATATTTTTCTTGAATGATAAATTTCTTAAATAATAAAACATTTGAATTCTAATACTAAAAACAAAATCCAAACTAACAAAAAAAATCATTTTCATTTTTATTTATTGCTATTTTTATTTATATATTTTTATTTCTTTATACTCTATAATATATTTTTTGCGTGTGTATACATTTAGTATCTATATTATTAAATATTTTAGGTATAATAGCTTGGTTTATTATTTGATAAAATTAAGGAAAGATGGAGGGGAATAGAGATAGAAAATAATAAAAATATAAGTAAATAAAAATGAAGTAGAAGAACCCAGATTTTAAATGAACAAATCCAAACTTGAAAAAGATCTTTCTAATTCTCGAGGAATGAGGGGCAATGAAATTGACGAAAAAGCCATACCCTCCCCGTCTCCTTTTCCTCAATATATTTGGTTCACGTTGAAATTTCACAAATCCTCTGTAGTTTTTTAGTTCACATCAAAGCTCCACGGAAATGGTGAGAGAGGCGAAGCTTCTTCTTCGTAGCTCTCTGATTCACGTCAAAAGTCCACGAAAGCAACAAGAGAGTCGAAACTGCATTTTCCCGCGAGGTTCATGTTGAAGTTTTACAAAAGTAACGAGAGAGTTAAAGCACTATAGTTTTCATAACTGCAAAAGTCAATGATCATATTTTCTCTCTTTTACTAGATTTGGCAGTGAATTACGAGAGATTTTTACAATCTCCGTTTGTGTATTTTTAGGTTCATTTACACTAATATATCATAAATACCAAATAATGGACATGATAATATATGAAATTATCTGACTTTATTACTGCAATTCACCAAACTATGGATAGGAGATAGTAAAATCCATAAATTTCATATCCTATATTATCCAATGCTATCTTGGTTAAAATTCTAGATGTTCTAACGCAATCTTAGGTCTAAAAGGTCGAGCTAGGTTTTAAAGTTGAACTAGACTCTAAGGTCTGAAAGATTAAACTTGAGAGCCTAAACTCTTAAGCTAGGTCTTAAATATCGAACTAGACTAGGAAGTCTAAGAGAGATCGAACTAGACTGTATGTGTTAGCACTTAAAAATTGTTAGGATTGGCTTTCTCCACCGTAAAATATAAAAGCAATTTGGGTTCTGTGTGACTGCATGTCAGCCCCAGGTGTAATTCATGACCCTGCATCGACTTTAACTTGAATGAATGTAGATTGCACGACTATGTGTCAACATTGAATACTATATCATTTTGTGACAGCGTTAAGTTGCATGACTGTGTGTCGATCAGGGCATCTTTGGTCTTTGGAGTGGATTCCCACTCTACAAACTAGGACCGGAGAGAATCATCCTAGACTTTGTTTTTCGTTATAGAATCGTGATCTTTTTAGGCTTCATGAGGAGTGAATTCCCCATTTGTGAATGGCTTCCCCCTTAGTAAAGAGTTGGAATCCTCCCAATGTGATTATTCTCACAAGATTGGATTCGTCTTGTCTGCTTTGTATGTTGTCAAACTTGCCATTCTCTTTTGTAGCATCATCATCATTCCCCTTCATTAGGAAAAAAAGGGGCTCCTGCCAAAAATTAGGCGTTAATTGTTGTCTTTGTAGTGGTATTCTCGGATTCAAACGCCAACACAAAGAATGGCGGTGGTAGATACCTAACTTTGACCAAGGTTTTGACCAAATTTTGCACTAAAGTCGTGAACCTCATTAAGACTGATTGAAGGGTACAATTGGATCGTGTTGACTGCTAAGAGGACAATGCCAAATTTGCCCAAGTTGTATGACCGGATGGTTGGATATTGCGACTTTTAACCATGACTTCGGGTCACAACGAGATCGGAAAAACTACAATTTTTGCATATCAAGTGATGAGGTCATGTAGATCTGCTCGTAAACTTTCTATTGCTTTGAGAATCATTCCGAACAAAGTTTTGTTGAGGGAGATATCGTGACGTTTGACTAGGTATTGTGCCGGCGCCCAGTTGGTATTGAGCCATCGCCTGGTCGCGCCCACAAGTCGTTGGGCCAAGCGTGGCCCATCATAGGCCGAAGCCGAGGCACTCACCGGGTGATTGCTTGTTGGGCCTTCGTCGAGCGAGCATATATGCCCGGCCTCATACTTTTCGAGTTGTCGCCTGGTAGCATGGAGGCCTAGCCCGGCACGAGCAGGCCTCGTGGCAAGCACTTGGCCTGACCGGCGGGCTAGTGACCCGATGTCTTTGATTCGGGTCGATTTGACCCGGCAGAGCCCCATTGGGCCATTACAGTTTTTCAAGGTATTTCTAGCACTTTTAAAGAGTGTTTCTAGCAATTCCCAGCATCTTTAGTGGCCTTGGGAAGGATTGCCCTTTCGTTCAGCCCGCTTGGAAGTTCTCTTCATTTGCGGCGGATCTCTTGCAGGTGTCCACGCTCCGTCAGGCAAGGTAAGCATTCCGGTCTTCCGTTCTTAGATAACTAATAAAACTGCATGTTATAGGCGAAGCTCTCTTAAGATTAAATCTCGTTTTAGAAATAGGGGTCGATAATGTTGCTGAAAAATATGCATTTTGATTAGAAGCCCTATCAAATTACTGGCGAAGTCCTGTCCATGAACCGAGGGATTGGTCCGACAAACTCGAAGGGTGGCGACCCCGAGGACTGTCAATCCATGAACCGAGGTCCAATGTATGTTACTACTTTCATTATGTGTTTTTAGAATAAAAAATATTCAAAATTTCGATTCTGATCAAACTGGCTTTCATTATTTGGAAAAAATTACATTCTTGAATATTTCTTGCAATGAAGTCAGAAAGTGTATGATCGCATATCTTGAATGTCTTGTATGTTGGATGCTCAACACGCTGATTGTTGGCCCGTTTTCCATGCTATGGGGGAGGTATGCAATTTCTTAATTTTAGATATACAACGTGAAATTAGCGGTCATTAGCATTTCAACGCTATAAAAGTTAATCAATATGGAAAATTAAATACATGGTCCGCCCTCTGTGCTAGCATATGTTCGTATAAGAAAATGTATATCAAATTATATTAGTTTTGGTAAATGGAGTGCCTCTTATTACAATATCAAGTCGTCCTTTCTTCTCTCGGATACGATACTAGGGCATTGATGACTTAATCTCAAACTAAACATCGTGAATTTGGGATTCTCGGAGCTTTTTGCTGTTGAAAAAGCTTTAATCCGCAAAAAAAAGAAGCAACAACATCAATAAATTGAGGAGCATCTTATCTATTGAGAGGAGGAGAGAAGCCATTGACCTTCGGATTGGAATTTGATTGGTTGATTTAAGCATTTTCATCATAGCTTTAGATTTAAACAGATATCCAATTTGGATGTATGTCAATTTTATTTCTAATTTAACTAATTGTTGAATAGCAAACTAATAAATTAAATGTCATGAACCCATTTCTCATCTATTTTTTTTCCTAAAAGCATCACAATTTCACATTAAGTAGACTTTGAACAAAAAAAATTTAGTTTTCAGTGTTTGCTAAACAAATATGCTTCGAATGGCATAAACTCAATTTGAAATAAGTGAAGATCTAAAACAAATTGATTTAAAAGTAAAAACAGAATGAATTGTGAACATGCATCAAATAAGTTGCAATTTTTGTCCTTTTATTGTGATAATTAGATTTTGTCAATATTAAGTGAATTTTATACATGTAACAAAACAATTTATCTTAGAAATTATTGTAGTTAAATTTCTAGTGTTAACAATGCACTTATTCAAGTAATTAACACAAGTTATACTTCACATTATGAGTATTGCTCATGTAATAATATATATTTATTTTTTATTTAATTTCAAATTAAATGGATACATAATATATAAAGATAATTTATCTTTATTTGTCATTTTTCAACTTCAAAATCAATGAGATAAGTTGAAAGAGATAAATTTATGAGAAGGATAATAAAAATTAACAACAAGATATATTATCTTTATCTATTATTATGTTTGCCGAATCTATTCGAAGTTGGTTTCATTTTTAAATGACAATTAAATATGTGTGATGGTAGTTGAGGATGATAAATCGGCTAAACTAATGCAAATTGGTCGTGTCACGCCCCGAACCCAACTTACCCATCGGAACGCGAGCATCCCCTTACCACTCCGGTCGATCAAAGTGCGACGTCCCCAGGAGACATCGCCGACCCAACAACAATCAGAGTATAAAAACACATGCGGAAACAAATTACAAACCCTGACAAATAAAGATGAGCAAGGAAACCAAACAATCAAATCATCATCAGATAAAACCTCATTCTCATATATATCAACAAACTGTTTACACAAAGAACACAGATACATGTACAGTCAGATCCACTACAGGTCTAGGTCAAGGTCAAGCTAGCAACAAAGTCAAAAGGCCACTAATCCAAAAAGTGTCGGTGGCCGGGTGAGTAGGTCTGTACTAAGGATCACTATAACAAAAAGGTAGGGATCCCTATCGTCGTCCAACTAGTCTAAGGCTCGTAGTCTGGGTCGCTGGAATCGTCGGGCTCATCAATAGACTCAGCTGACTCCTCTGAAGAGCTGCGATCCGGCTCTGGCTCATCCACGTCCATGTCGGGGTCCTCCTGATCAGCCTGATCCTCCTGAACTCCCCAGTAGTCTGCTAAGAGAGCGTCAGCCTCATCCTCGGAGTCAAAGTCGTCCTCAATGTCTACATCTGCGGCTGCATCCTCGACGGCATCTATGTCTACATCCTCGCCTACCTCATCGACCTCACCATCCTTATCATCCTGCTCCATCGCCTCTGGCTCGGGGTCGTCCTCATCCTCATCCATAGGCTCCGGCTCTAGGTCATCGTACCAAACTCCGGGGCCTGGCTGGGCCTCGACGGTTGGCGGAGCGTCAGGTGGAGGTGCATCGACCACCTCGCCATCGGCAATCACTGGCTCCAACTCGCCATCGGCGTCTACTGGAATGTCAAAGGTACGGATAGGTCGACTGAGGGTCCCGTCCGCTGCCCTGCGACACCATGCTATGTACTCTTGCTTCTGATGCTCATCCTCACCCACATTAACGTAAAGGACTGACCTAAACCTCACATGCATCTCGTCATTTCCAGCTGGGAAATGCTCCTCGGTCTGTAGTATCTGCCTAGGAATCCCAAAAAATGGAGGCGGCTCCCGCATCCTAGGGGGTAGGCTCTGAAATGTTCGATTTTACCACAACCGTGAGACTAGCTCAGTGAATCAAATACCTAAACCTAGGCTAGGCTAAAGTGTGTCTCTTAACGGACCAAAAACAAACATTCAAGCCAACCAACATAAAACTCAATATGTTTCAACGTGATTCAACCCCTGCAATGTTAGTGCAATTCAACATATATATATACACCCACATACGTGTACATACGGGCAGGCGTACTCCACACACGCGTGCTCATATTCTTTAAATGGTTCAAAACACTCAATCACCGCATCCCACACGAATGCCTCATGCAGTCACATGCTAATAATTCTCACAATCTCATCACAATACTGCATGATTCACAATTCACATAATGCAACGTTAAGTTCATTCTTAATCTCACGACCCACAATAGGGCCCGACCCGAAGGCCACAACACTTCATGGCCAGCGTATATAATACGCCCCCGGCCCGGTGTCTTCTAGCCTGCTACAAAGTGCCTGAGGCGCAACACCGCTCACCTACGAACCAGAGCCTGCTACAAAGTGCATGAGGACGGTCGTCTTCCGGTCTAACCGGGCATCGTCCTGCTACAAAGTGCATGAGGACGGAACTCGACCCGTAGGCCATTAGGTGATCACACATATCAATTTTATCTTAGCCCAGCTCCACTCTTTTCAGGGCATTTACCGTGATCACACAATGCAATGTCACACCCGCACAATCACACAATGTCATCTCAAATCTCAATCTCGACATACAATGTGCGTGACATGCATTTTCATGCCAATGAACACAAATGCCATAACAATTTCCAACATTACAAACAATGGCCATTTCTAGCATTTGTAACACCTAACATGCAATTCGGCCATAACAACACTCCAACTTCAAACATAGCCAAACACATTCAAAACACTCCATTTTAGCCTCAAATCATTCAGTCAAGACCCCACTCAAACATATTAGGCATACACTTAGTTTAATTTAGCAAATCAAGCCCATTTAGCCCTAAAATCACCATTTCTAGCACAAAGTCTCAAGGCCTCCGAATTTGGCTCACCATAGACAACAACCAAACCCTCACAATTCAGTCATAGTTCCACCTTAAATCAACCCTCAACAACATCATTAATTCAGCCATTAACTATACAATCACTAACAAACACCAAACTAGCTTAATCTCCACTAATCAACCCAATTAACCCAACTAAACACAATTAAGGCTAGACTAAGTTTAGGCATTAAACTCACGTCTCGGTGGACGACTCGCGGAAGAAACAAGAACATCCAATCTCGCGGCTCGACGACGGTGGCACACGGCCACTCCCGGCGGTGGCTCGGCTCTTCACGGCCAACGGCGGTTCAAGGGTGGTCTCGGCCAAGAACAGGGCAAGGCGGCTTGGGGTGGCTGATGGGGTGTCCAAGGGTGGAAAGGCGACTCACGGGGCTGTGGCTGGAGGCTCACGGCGGCGCGGAACCTCCTCGGCGTCGCCGGCGTCCGGCTGATTCCATTCGGCCAAGATCAGCCGTGGCTGGTCGTCCACGAGGGAGAAGAAGGCGCGGCTGAGGACGGCTGCTCGGGGACTGGTTCAGCTCTCCACGGCGGTCCTTTGCCGTGACCAACACCCCCGGCGAACGGCTGAGGAAGGGCAGCGACGGTGGCTGATCCGGCGAAGAGGGAGAGGAACGGAGGAGAGGAGATGGCCGATCGGTGAGGGAGAGAGAGTGAGCGAAAATGGAGGAGAGAGAGAGGGAAACATGACCAAATATTGGTCAAAGCTGGTCAACACAACCCTTAGTGGAAGCCAAGTGTCAACATCTAAGCCCATGTGACCAAACTACCCCTTCATCCAATGGTTTAAATTCATTTCATCCAATTATTGAGGGGCATTCTTGTCATTAGTCCTTAACCAACCCCTAACCAACCTAGTTAACCTTAACCAACCTTGGTTAAACCAAAATAATTTTCCAAAATTCGGAATTAAGCTTAATTAACCCAAGGGCACTTCCGTCATTTGTCCATCCCGAACCGAAATTCCATTTTTCGCACCAATGCGTCCCATATGTGTGTGGCCAACATATTCTGGCGTCAGAATCTTAAAATTAGTCCGTCGGGTCCCCGAAATCCGACACCGAAATCTGGGCTCAATTCCGTGAACAACTCTTTCTCAACTTCAATTTTTCTGAAACTCTCACTAACAGGCGGCTGTTTAGGAATACGCGTATCGACTTAGGGCTGTCCGAGTCTCGACAGTTCCGATCATCGAGAGAAAGAGGGTTTATTACTAATTCCGGGGTCACGATCATTTGGCTCGAGTTCAGGATTGGTTGGCCACGAGCACGTTTGGTTAAGCAGAATCACCTGCGATCCCAATTGTGCATCGTTGGCCTTGGCCATACCATTTCCATCACTTTTGCCTAAGATCAGCCCCTCACTGGTTCACAATATTCCCTCATTCTTTCTCAAATCGGCTCCCGAGTCGCGACTAAGTCCCTGGTCCACGTACTAGTGTCCTAGTTAGCCATTCCCCATGGTTAGTATCCCAAGAGTGATCAGCTCTGGGCGAGTCGTACTCAAATGAAATGAGAAATAACATTCATTTTATTAATCCCAGAAATTACATCGAAATTCGGGCTGTTACAGGTCGAATATGGTCCACGCGGCTTGCTACGTGGCAGTCACAAAGATGAAGTTAACTGTCACATGGTGACCACAGAAGCGAACATTCTCTTTAACTCTAACTTGAACTATACATAACAGATTCTGAAATTTAATCTTCCATTCTCTCTCATTATCAGTTATTGTCTCATCTTTGAGCTCTTACTACTTAACATGTGAACTAAAGGAGAGTTCTCTCTCCTAGCGGGCATGTTAGGATTATGGTGTTTATTTAAATTCTTATAATTATGATTAGCCGTCGTAATGACGAATTCAAAACTTAGATTTTCCCAAGTTAAATCATACACAAAATTGTTTGATTTTCGTAGTTGGTCATAATGCTTGATTTTCATCAAATAAATCCCATCAAGCTTAGTAATCACAATATATTTCTCGTTATATTGAGTTATCACTATATTTTATGATTGCATTAGTCAAACCCCCTTATTTTGTTGGCCGATACCCTATGACACGAGACTAAAAAGATCGTGTTATAAAGTCACATGACGTCCTAACGATGTTGTAGTCCGATAGCCAATTTGATTCGAACATGTGAACTAAGGTCCCTTACATGCGACTATATCTCTCATTGATCCTAAAAAAAACCTATTTTTCGAAGTCATTTTCCTTTCTGAAACGGCAGAAAGAAATTAAAATGGGGCATTTCCGTAAAAGTTATTATGCTCGGCTAAAGCCGACACATAGGAAACGGCTTCTCACAAGGTTATTTCATTTTGCCATGTCATCAGGTGGGTATATAACTATACCTACCATTATGCCACGTAGTCATGAATGTCCACTCCACAAATCATACACGCTCACATCATCATTCTGCCACGTCATCGTGCATGTCTATGCCACATCACCACTAAGCATTAAATGAGCCCAAACCCTTAGGTCGGGATTAATGTATGGAAAAATTATACAAATGATCCTTGAACTTTGATTCAATATATAATATAGTATTTAAACTTTACCCCAATATGTAATGTGATCCCTGAACTTTTAAAATGTTCAATCTAGTCCATGAACTTTTGGTACATGTTCAATTTAGTTTTCGAACAATATGAATATGTTCAATGTTATCTCTGAAATTGAATATTTTTATATTGTTCAATGACTAAATTAAACATGTACCAAAAATTCATGGACCACATTTAATAAATTAAAAATTCGGGAACTATATTAAATAAATAAAAATTTTAAGAACCACATTGCACATTATGCCAAAGTTTTGAAACAATTTATGTCACTATCCCTTAATTTATTGCTCAGGCTTGACTATAACAAAAAGAAATTTGTGCATGAAATTTTCTAGTCGAGCGGGGTTTCATAGCTAAATAGCTTTGCCTACGCCCATCCAAAAGTGCGCTCGTGGGCTGCCAAGCCGTCATGCCTATGATCTTTGACCGAAAAAAAAAACCATGTCTATGATCAAGGCCATTATACATGCCCCATCATCTTGGACGTCTCACGTTGCCACATCACGAGGCTTATCTTAGCCGCGTTATCAATGCAATTATGCATCATCATCATATTCTACGTCATGTTGCCATGTCTCCCTACGCCACATCATCATGCGTGTCGCATCGTTATGCATATGCTCATGTCACCACATTGCTTTGCCATCGTGCATATACAAGCGACGTATGTATGCTCCGATCACCATTTCCCCACGTCACCATCTTATCACTTTGTCGCGTCATCTATGCCATATGACCATATATGACACACCATCACGTACGCCATGTCATCGTGTTGATTTCACCTCATCATCAGCATGCCACGACATCGTGTATGCCACATCATCATCCTATGTCACGTCAGATGTCACTCATGCATGCTATGTCATCACCATCACATTGTGCATGTTTATGTATCGTCTCGCCATATCATTTTGCATGTTATTGCTTCATTATTATCATGTCATTACACATGTTCTCATGTCACCAACATGTTACTACATCACGCTAAGTAAACGATTTTCCTTTATTTTGATTAGTGGAATCCAACAGCAAAAAATCATAATAAACAGTTCTACGCCGTATGATAGGGGAAAAAAAAGATGGCGAGAAGTACAATCGATTGACACAGAAATGGTTTTGATCATTTATATGATAAAATCCTCATTCCACTGTAAATAAAATGCCAGTAAAATACAAAGATATGGCTTATCCAAGATCACCACCCTCAGCCAAAACCAAATGCTCTCTATCAAATGGAGCTTGACCAAATGAGTTAAAAGGGGAAAAAGAACTAGTAAACCATCAACTACTTACTGAAAGCATGAGAGGCCTCAAGCAACCGACTGTACTGCTCTGTCAAAACTCTCTTCCGCAGCCGATACCCGTTTAACAAGCATATGGTCTGGATGGGAGAGTTTCAACTGGCTGCAGGTAAAGGTAACCCGAAGAAGTTATAGCCAAAATACCACAGATTTCGCAGGGTCAAAAAACAATAAGTTCTGGAATGGACGAATTTAAATCAATCAACTAATCTAGAATCTTAAAAAACACATAGGAGGCAGAACATCTAAAGAAAAAAAACGTTATTTTTGTTCCATTGGTAAAAGCGATTGGAAGGATAAATTCAAATAAAATCCCCAACCAGCTAAATGCAATATCGTGCACCATAGAAATCCGGTACCCTGAGCAGACTGACAATGCATGATATGGCAGAATTTATGAAGGCATGCTTTGCGAGCACAACAAAGTTCCCGAATGCCAAAACTGAAATAGCAGCTAATGTGTACCAACAACCTCCTCTCGATAATTTGGAAAGAAATAATACAAATGGCAGGCAGTGCCAAGCGTGAGCTGAAATAAGATCTCACTATCCATTAGTTACTGTTCATCGACAAGGGGACTTTCATGTGACACTTCATCAGTCAGTTCCCTCAAATCCATAACTCGAGAATCCGTCAACATCTCTTATTTGGCCAACACAATAGTCATTAATTACTCTGCCATTACTTCAACATAAAAGCCAAAAAGGCCACCAGCACTATCAGAGATTTTCGTTTATGGGGCCGCATGAAGTATAATGGTTTGAGTTAAGACCCTGAATCCTAATGCCACTCTTCAATCAAGTATATCCAGAACGAAACTACCATAAGTGCAGCACCCAGTCCAAGACCCGCACTAAAACACATCCAACCAGGATCAGCAAGAGTAGCCTGATGCTTAAAAAATTTCTGTCAAATGCTGCTCCTCAACCACAGTTACACAGACTGAAGGTCTTCCTTTGCCATGCTTTTGACCAATTACACCGTATCAAGAAGAATCAAAGGTAATAAAGTATCCAATTTTGATTAGTGAGAGATGCATCACAACCAACTTCCAAATCCTAAGAGTCTGGTCCCAGATGAATAAAGAAAAGGAAGATTCAAACTATAAGTGCACACTCATTCAGAAAAGAGGCAATTCCTCCAGACCCTCCATCTAAAAAAGGGTGAGACAGGCAGTCAATCACCCACTTAAACGGTGCTCAAATCAGAAGAAGCAGTTTATTCAGCAAGTATAAAAAGAACTCACGCAAAGAAATGAAGATGGGATAGACAGATTGTCATCTGCTTCACATTCAGTTTGAGAAACTATTTCCTTTGAGAATCTTTAACTTATTTAACTTCAATTTTGCGAAGTTTAACATTATCTTATAGACAGTCACCTTACTGTCTTTCTATAAGTCCAGTTTCATCAGACAAGCAGAATACAAAAAAGAAAAAAATTATATCATCATAACCCAGTAAGAGGTTAAGTCACTTTGCTTGGATCTATAAGTAACTTGAGAGCATAATTTAGGAAGATGATAGCTGAGATGCTGTCCACACAGGCTTAAATGAGCGGATTTATACACACCCCAACAGCGTGGAAAATGAAAATTCTGGATTTGTATCTTAAGTTTTTATAAAAGATAATGTAATATTACCTGAGATAACGGGAAGCGGGTTTACCAACGTGAAGACTGCAGACAACCAGATTCGCCAAAGTCTCCGGATCCTTTGCATCCTATATCACAACAAACGGCTAGTACTTCTTATTCACTTTTTAAATAAAGCATCATTGCATATTATCCAATGAAATAGAGAACAGAAGTTCCACATTTGGTAAGATAATGAGATTTGCCTTCGAATATGACCAAACAGATTAACCCACAGTTGTTCTCAATGATGTAGTTTTACCAATCCACCTGTAAAGATTTTCAGGTTGCGGGCCTATGAACCTTTGACCTTGCATTCCCATCCCCAACCCCTTTGCCACCAGGCTTAGTGCCTAATAACCGTTTTTGCTACCTAACTTAATAATGCACAACCCTGCCCTAAAGTGGAAAGAAGTTAGTTGATGTTTGTTTATTTTAAATGGCATAGTGCTTTAGTGCTTCTTTCGGTAGTTAGAAATAACCTTTACTATTTCCTTTGAGTGAAAATGGAAGTACATGGTCTATCAATATAAGTCTAAATTGTCGAGTTATCGATTTAAAAGATAAACATATGTTTTCCATCTACTTAACAAAATAGAAAGTAGATCCTCAGGAGCTATATAACTTGCCTTATTCAAAGCTTCAAGCAACAAGGTTTCAGCTTCCTCAAAATTTCCCATATGCATGCAGCAAACAGCCTTCCCATTCAATATCAACCCTGTCATCTGATACTTCTCAGAGAAATCTTGGAAAATGAGATATGCTTCCTGTATCTTGGCACCGCCCTAATTTTGTGGAGAAGTGTCATCACCAACAATTCAAGTTTTTCATTAACCAAAAATGAAAAGGAAAGGAAAAACTAAATACCACAGCCATGTCTAGCCAAGCATTTGCAAGTTGAGTTAGTGAGTGATCCTCATCAATCTGTTGCATGATCCTTAGCTGTTTCTCAGCATAATCAGACCTGTACATCTTAAGAAAGATTTGGACATTCAACGCATGCCTGCAAAAGGACAAGAAGAATTTATGAGCTCATAAATGCAATTCCAGGAAACTATGTCTTAGCCTCCAACACTAATGGTCATGTGAACCAGCTTGCATGTAAAAGGAATTCTAGACACACAAATCTGGTGTGAAGGTTTTGATGTATCTAGATCAACCCATCCATCAAGTTCGAGTACCGATAGATATACTTATCACAAGATTAAAGAGAGAAATATAGAGAATATCAGATGCAAAGTTGGCAGCATCAACTAATAAATGTCCCCAATTATTATCAAATCACACTAGGAAATTCAAATGATGTTAAAGGACATATAAAATCATTCATTTCAGAAAGCAAAAAACACTCAAAATGACGTCAATCAGTCTATTAACATGAGCACATAACCTGATATACTATATCAGAATAGAAGTATGAATTTGTGCTTTCTACCATCTGGTTCTAAGGCGCAAAGCAACCTTCTAAGGCATGTAGCCCGCATATCTACTGATGAGAAGATTCAACAGAAACTCCCATTGAGGGCTTAATTTAATCTAGCAGCTTTAGAACAATCTGTGCATAACAGATATAAACACAGATAAAGTAGCAATGAGGCTCGAACTTAAGAGAAGGGTTATCAACTTCTCCTCTTTGATGGGAAGAATATGCAGTAGAGGACTTCATTAAAGAGATGTCTCAGAGAAATCAAAGCCTGAAATAATTCAGAAGATCCTAATATGAGAGTTTTCTAAAAAACCGGCCATGTTAACATTGTAGATCAGACAAAGTGGAAGAATTAAAGTCCATTAAACAATGGCATTTTGGAACATATGCAATGTGTGGAACTTGGGATCAATGACAGGTCAGATTGTGGTCTAGACTTCAAAAGAAATTTCAATTGCATCAGATGCTTCCTCCTCAAACTTCAGCGGCAACAGTATATATTAGAAGCATAATCCAATGATAAGTAGCTGACTGTTCCTTGGGCAATCTTTTAGTTGCTCAAAGTCGTAAAAGAAACCATTCCAAATACTAACAATGCGTCCAAGTGGAGATCTCTGAATCTAATTACTCTAGTAGAGAGGACAACATATAAGACAAACACATAAGCCCCTCACATACTTTTACTCCTTTTGAAGCATAAAATGCCGCACTCAGTGCGACAAGACTTCATTTGTTATTGTCATGAAACATGAGCTAAAGTTCATATGTAGGACAATAAAAATGTTGAACTTGGTAAACAGGACTCAATGTGTTCTTTGACATTCCTTTATTAATATCAGGACATCCATCTAAAATACCTAATTGCAGACCAAAATGCTAGGCCAAATACGCTGCCCTTATAATTTGCAGCAAATCTATAAATGTTACGTTCCATGAATAAAGTGCCTCGGTAGAAACATAGTACTAGATATAAACAGGTTGATAAAACAGCAGGCATGAGATCTCTCGGCCATTTACTATGTGCAAACCAAAAAAATAACGCAATGACTCACACTTTCCCTCCCCTACCCCCTTTTTCCTACCCTCAATATGAAACCTATAACCTTTCTGTTTTCTTGAAGATGGTTTTCCTGTACAAGTTAATTTTGTATTGACTAAACAACAAAAATAATTCAAAAGTACAGCGTGTGTCAGCTTTTACAATTCAAACACTAACTCTATGGTGTACACTAGTACAAAATGTCATTTCCCAAGAACTGGTATGTCCAATCAATCAGCAAGTCCATCCAATGAAGTTCATGAAGCACAAATTTCAGATACATTTACTGGATAATATATAGCCCCTGGAAAACTCTTCAATTTATACACGGACCAAAGTATTCTAGCTAAATAAGGGATGCTTCCCACTGAAAACACAAAACCACTGATGCAGTCTTTCTCTTTCTCTTTACCCCTGCTTGAATACAATGACATGTTTGCATCTGATAAACATCTTTAAGATCCTTGAGTGAGATTTCAATGTTATAATTCAGTCATGTTCACTAGATGTAATGTGGTTCGTTAGTTAATGACAGTACCCCTACAACAAATGCAAAATTCGGCCTCTCAACTGTCTAGAAGACTGGGATTGCCTTCTCAAGAAAATCCCTCACAAACTTGGCAGGCCAATTTACATGAAAGAGAAGACCGGCAGTTCTTAACATTCACGGACAGAGCATGCTGAATCACACAAAAAGGAGTAATCTACTTCATATTTTTGATCCGTTTCCTCACAACAATTAGTACTAACAGAGCAAACTTAACTTTAGTAAATGTAAGCATCTTGAGCGATAATTAAGTCTTCAGAGTATAATAAAACTTACAAATCCATGGTTCCCCCAGCATTTGTGTGCTTAAGGGCTTCATTGTAGTCTTGTTCATGCATGAATATTGTCCCAGCAATCAATCGCAAAGTGGGATTGTTTCCGATAGCAGGATCTGCCAACCAATCTTTTAAACTTGAGATCACCGACTCCTGTTCAATTCATGAAGCATAATTTAATGGCCAAATCAGACCTCGATAAATGAAGATCGCATAATTCAAAGAAGAATGCGATATTTTGCAAGTATGAAGAATCCTTTCACCCATAAAACTGAAACAAGGAATTACCACTAGCCCCGGTCATAAACTCATCGAACCTCTACGAATGTCTAAACAAGTCTGCGGATTCCCATATACCACGCACGAGTTTCACACGAAAGTCAGATCCCATGCCCGTGTAGGGAGTTCTAATTGGGGAAACCAAATCAGATCTCGAACTATCGACACGATTGAATTCGCACTTCAGCTCATAGCCCCATCCCAATCCAGCAAAAATCCCAGATCTCCCACAGAACCAACGGAAACCGAGGCAGAGAGAATGCACCTTGTTATCGGGAGAGGAGAGATAGAGAGCGAGCAACTTCACGGCCTGAAGAGGCGTGGCGGCCGACGCATCGATCTCATTGATCACGAGCTGTTTTAGAAACGCCACGCCAAAACCGCCAAACCAAACGGAACGACATCAGAAATCTCCAAATCACGGAACGAAAACGAAAACAAAATCAACCGATCTCAAAGGATTGTGCCTGGAAGCTGCCGAGGGCGACGTAAGATCGGAAGACGAGGCAGTCGCGCTCGAGGGACTCGTCGGGGGAGAGAGGCGGGAGCGAGTCGCTGCAGTTGATCGCGGCCTGGTAGGCTCCCAGGTAGAAGTTGTTCCTCATGATGAACAGGTGATCCGGGGTCGTCGCCGCCGCCGCCGCCGCTACCGCCGACGCCATTTCTCGCAAGCTTTCTCGGAGGAGATGCTCGGTGACGCGATGCAGTCGGATCTGCTGCTGCCGCTGCTGCTGCTTCGAGCGCTTCTTGAAGCTCTTCTTGCTCTCGTCAATGGACGTTCGTAAATCGCTGGGCGTTCCTGTCTCTCGGTTGTCGCAAGGCCTGGTTTTGGAAGATAAAAGGGACAGGAGGAAGTGGAAGTGGAAGAAGAAGACGAAGATGGGGGATGTGGTTGTTGGGCCTGTGGTAGTTGGGCCTGTGGCCCAGTCCAACTAAGGTAAGTAAATTGATTTCTTTTTCCTGCTTTAGCAGTCTTTCACTTTGGTGCTCTCCTACTGCACCTGATAAATGGATGGATTTGGATCGGGTTTGAGTGCGTAAAAAATGAGTCCGACCCAAATTGATTTATTTAACCCATACAGATCATTTTCATGTAATACAATCTTAGCGACCTGTTTGCGACATGACCTGCACGTAACTCATACCCAACCTAACTCAGGTTATCTACATTTTTCCTTTTGCGATAATTTTGGTCATATTGATAAAATAGAGTAGTCCATATGACTTTTTTTGGGCTTTAAAATGGGGCTTGAGATAACTTGGAACTTCAAATGACTATATCTCTCTCCCCGTTGGATCTAAGCTCGTGCGACCCTAGATTTGACGCCGCTCCTCACTATGGTCATGGCCTTTTGACCACTCGAAGCCCCTTGGTCTTTGTTGATTGAGGGCACGACAAGGATTGTCGACACGGTTGAGGCTCGATGTTTCACCGGTGACGGACGGCGGTAGAATTAGCTTCCTCTGTGGTGGACTTGGGGGAGGACGAAGATGAAGAAGAGAAGGTATGAAATTTTTGAACCTCCTTCGTATTTATATGGGTCAAAATGGGTTCTCTAGAAACCCATTAAGACCGTTGTGATCGAATTTTCACATGACCCTTTAAATCTTCAAATACTCGTATACAACTTAGTCCCTAGAAAATGAGTGAAAAAATAGATCCATAACCTTTTAGTTTGGGAAAATTCCAAATAAAGATATGAAGTGTCCTCATTTTCTCGAATAAGGGTATGAAGTGGAACTTATTTCAAACAATGGCCTAAAGTGCCCTCATTTTCTTAAATAATAACATGAAGTGGATTTTGTCTCAAATAATGACATGAAGTGGTCATATAAATCTAAAAAAGGGACTTGACTTTTCGTCATTTTATTTTTTTGAATATTTTTTTCATTTTCTTTCCTTTTTCTATTTTTCACTTTTCCTTTTCCTTTTCTTTTTCCTTTTTCCTCTTCCATTCGCCAGCCATTGCTAGGCCTCGTCCATGGCTAGCGGAGGTCATTGAACTCAAGTGAGATGTCAGCGAGAGTTGCCCTAGCTTGGGTTGGGGGGCGAGGGTTGCCCTAGCCTGGCTTGGAGGGCCAGGGCGACCTTCACTAGATTTGGCGAGGGCAACCCACACCCTCACTAGCCCATGCTGCCGGCATTGGGCAAGGCCTCGCTTAGGCTGGGGCAAGAGCCTACGACCCTCACCGAGATCTGGGAGAAAAAAATTATCATGTTAGCATTGGTTGGCCGACTAGCCAACGTCCATGTTAGCGCTGGCCGGAAAATTGGCTGGATGGATTGAATTGAAATAAATGTAACAGGTTTATGATTGAATTAGCACAAAAAAAAAGGTTTATGACTGTTTTGGTAATTTTCTCCTATTTCATTGGGTTATTATACCTTGGAGTGGCCGCGGGTCACCAGATACTGATGCATGCCAATAATTCCAGGATCAAGAAGACTAATGTAAGTAAATTGATCTCATTTTCCTCCTTTAGCAGTCTTTCACTTTGGTGCTCTTTCAATGCACCGGTTAAATGGGTGGATTGGATTGGGTTTGAGTGGGTCAAAATTAGATCCGCCACAAGTTGACTTATTTAAGCTATACAGATAATTCTCATGTAATTACAATCTTAGCAACCTATTTGCGACTCGACCCGCACGCCACTCATACCCAACCTAACCCGGGTTAGCCGCATTTTTCTTTTTGAGATTATTTTGGTCATATTCATAAAATAGAGTAGTCCACGTGGCTTTTCTTTGGGCTTTAAAATGGAGCTCGGGACAACTTGGAACTTCAAATGACTATCTCTCCTCTCTGTCTCTCTCCTCGTTGGATCTAAGGTCGCGGCCCCAGATTTGATGCGGCTGTTCATTGTGGTCATGGTCTTGTGACCACTCGGAGCCCCTTTGTCTTCGTCGACAGAGGGCACGATAAGGATTGTCGGCACAATCGAGGCTCGAAGTTTCACCGGTGACGGACGTCAAAAATATCAACTGTATACATATAGTTATTGACAAAGAGTCCAAATGGAAAATCTGTATTTTAATTGATAAAAAATTCAGAGCCCAAACGTGCCAGCAATTTAAGAATGGCTAAACCTGAACCATGAGATCAGGAGTACAAGTCAACAACCTTGATATATGATCTTGAAAAAGGAATTTTTTTTTTCTTCAGAACATAATAAAACAACAAATGAACTAGTAGCTGATCGATGAAGCCGACACCAAATCCGAGCAAGATATGCCCGAGGATGAGCATGGCTATGTTGGTAGCTCCACCGTAAATGGCGACCCCCGCAAGGACGGTGCAGCCACCAAGAACCATTATGTTTCTCCAACCAAATGCGGCAGTAAGGCGGCTCGCCAAGAGGGACGAGGCCAACCCCGCGATGTAGAGTGAGGACGCGAACGACGTCAGGACTTGGCCCTTGTAAATGTTGGGATTTTTGGTGCCAAACAAAAAAAAAACCCATAGAATTGAATGAGAAGTGTGTGGGTGAAAGTGTCCCACATAGGGTAGAAGAGAAATGGGAGATGGGTTCAAATAGTTGAGCCTCACAAATGGGTTTCGGCTCGGTTCGGTTCCGGGGTCCGGGTTCACTAACGTGTCTGTTCGAGGTTCGGTTCGCCCGAACGAAGAACCGAATTCCTTCGTGACTGTTCACGAACCGAACCGGTTCGAACCTTTGCTACTGTTCGCGAACTTGGAACCGCCGGCGCTCTCGCAACTCTTCAATTTTTTGCCATATACATATATCCGAACGGTTTAGTTCGGAGAGTGACACTTCGTGACATTTTGCATTCCCAGAGACATTTTCCCGAGACACTTACGACATTTTGCATTCCCAGAGACATTTTCCCGAGACACTTACGCATATTCACTTCATCATTATCATTTCTTGTGCGATTGTTCTGCGAAATTGCGTTCGAAGGAGTCCTCCGAGTACGTACCGCTTCGGAGGAACGAGATCCGTTCTATCCTGGGAGACGATTGTCCAATATCCTCGGGTACTGGTTGAGGGGCCAAATTCGTCTTAAGGACACGACGTTATTTCGTCGGGCTCGGATCAACATTCTGCTTTACTTTTTTGTGCTGCTTTCAGGTTAGTCTTCTAGTATTTGATTTCGATTTCTGGTATACGAACTTAGCCGAACATAACCTTCTACAATCTCAAGACGGAATTTGTTTTCGGTTCTGTTCGTATGGTTGCTTAGTTTTTGACGAATTTCTATCACATCAGACAATTCTGTTTATAGTCATATATTACCGATTTTTCCGTGAATATATATTCTGTTTTCATATTTCAGAAATGGCTTCGGCTTCGACTCCGGTTAACCCTATTCCGAATCATGGAGAAAAGCCAGAAAAGTTTAATGGTACGGATTTCAAGAGATGGCAACAAAAGATGTTGTTCTATCTCACGACCTTAACTTGGCTAGATTCCTCAATGAGGATGGTCCTAAATTGGACGTTGGAGAGACAAACAAAGAAAAGTTGGCTGCTGTGGATGCATGGAAGCATTCTGACTGCCTATGTCGCAACTATGTCCTCAACGGTCTAGACAATACTCTCTATAACGTCTATAGTCCGCTAAAAACGGCTAAGGAGTTATGGGATAGTCTGGACAAGAAATACAAAACCGAAGATGCCGGATTGAAGAAATTCATTGTCGGTAAATTTCTAGACTTCAAGATGGTTGACTCAAAGACCGTCTTAAGTCAGGTTCAAGAGCTTCAAGTGATTATGCATGATATTCATGCTGAAGGAATGACTCTAAGTGAGACATTTCAAGTGGCTGCATTCATTGAAAAACTGCCACCTTCCTGGAGAGATTTCAAAAATTATCTCAAACACAAGAGAAAGGAGTTGTCACTTGAAGACTTAATTGTTCGGTTGAGGATCGAGGAAGACAATAGGCTATCCGAGAAGAAAGTTGGGAAGAACCTAGAGGTCTCAAAAGCCAATGTTGTTGAAGAAGGATCGAGACCCAACAAGAAGAGGAAAATGCCTAGCAAGTCTGGAGAGGGATTCACCCAAGGCCCGAAGAAGTTCGTTGGCAAGTGCTTCAACTGTGGCAAGTCTGGACATCGAGCTAAAGACTGCAGAGCCAAGAAAAGACAGAAAACTCAAGCTAATGTGGTGGAAGAAATTTCCAATGGTGTTGATGATATCAATCTAACTGCTATGATATCCGAGTGTAATATGGTGGGAAACCCCAAGGAGTGGTGGATTGATATTGGAGCAACTCGTCATATCTGTGCAAACAGATCGATGTTCTCGTCCTACACAACTGTGGGGGGTGATGAAAAACTTTATATGGGTAATTCATCAACCTCTAAGGTTGAAGGTGTCGGAAAGATTGCTCTAAAGATGACATCGGGGAAAGTTGTGACACTAAACAATGTGCTACATGTGCCAGACATCCGCAAGAATTTAGTGTCCGGATCTCTTCTTAGCAAGAATGGTTTTAAGCTGGTGTTTGTGTCTGATAAGTTTGTACTCTCCAAGAATGAGATGTATGTAGGAAAGGGTTATCTTAGTGATGGTTTGTTCAAGCTGAATGTAATGACTGTTGTACCCAATGTTGTTATGAATAAAGTTGTTTCTGCTTATGTGCTTGAGTCTCCTAATTTATGGCATGCTAGATTAGGACACGTTAACTATAAGTCGATAAAGAAATTAATGAATATGGGACTATTGCCGAATTTTGACTGTCTAAGTGAGAAATGCCAAGTGTGTGTTGAATCTAAATTTTCTAAGCCTCCTTTTCATTCTGTAGACAATAGAGTCTCCGAACCTTTAGACTTAATACACACAGATATATGCGATATGAAATCAATACCGTCAAGAGGTGGTAATAAATATTTTATTACTTTTATAGATGACTGCTCGAGGTATTGTTATGTTTATTTACTTAGTAGCAAAGATGAGGCTGTGAATGCTTTTAAAACTTATAAGTCCGAAGTTGAAACTCAGTTGAACAAGAAAATTAAAATCATAAGGAGTGACAGAGGAGGTGAATATGAATTTCCTTTTGAGGAAGTTTGTACCGAGTTTGGTATTGTTCACCAAATGACTGCTCCTTATATACCACAATCTAATGGAGTGGCGGAAAGGAAAAACCGGTCCTTAAAGGAAATAATGAATGCATTGTTGAATAGTTCCGGTTTACCACAGAATTTGTGGGGGGGAGCTGTTTTGACGGCGAATTTTATTTTAAATAAAGTACCCCACAGAAAAACACAACAAACTCCCTATGAGAAATGGAAAGGCAGAATGCCTAACTTGAATTATCTCAAAGTATGGGGGTGTTTGGCTAAGGTTGCGGTTCCTAAACCTAAAAAGGTTAAGATAGGACCGAAGACTGTTGACTGTGTTTTTATCGGATATGCTCAGAATAGCAATGCATATCGTTTTCTTGTTCACAAGTTAGAGATCCCAGATATACATGTTAATACGATCATTGAATCAAGGGACGCTTCGTTCTTTGAAAATATATTTCCGTATAACATAGTATATGAGCCAATTGATAATAATAAGAGGTCTCGAGATACTGTATCTAGAAGTGATCCAATGGAGGATGAACCTAGACGTAGTAAAAGACAAAGGACTTCCACGTCTTTTGGACCTGATTTCTTAACGTATTTGTTAGAGAATGAGCCCCGGACATTCAAAGAAGCTGTGACTTCGCCAGAAGCCCCGTTTTGGAAAGAAGCTATCAATAGTGAAGTTGAATCCATCTTGTCAAACCATACATGGGAATTGGT
Source organism: Syzygium jambos (assembly GCA_031216235.1). NCBI lineage: Eukaryota > Viridiplantae > Streptophyta > Magnoliopsida > Myrtales > Myrtaceae > Syzygium > Syzygium jambos. The sequence goes on from CM062223.1 coordinate 14,450,844, forward strand.
TGACCTTCCTCCTGGTAATAAACCACTACAATGTAAGTGGATTTTCAAGAGGAAAATGAAAGCGGATGGTACTATTGATAAATATAAGGCTAGGCTTGTAGTAAAAGGATACAAGCAACGAGAAGGTCTTGATTATTTTGATACTTATTCACCTGTTACTAGAATTACATCTATAAGGATGCTAATTGCTATAGCAGCGGTGTATAAGCTTGAAATCCATCAAATGGATGTCAAAACAGCCTTCTTAAACGGGGATTTGGAAGAAGAAATATATTTGGAACAACCCGAAGGGTTCATTGTTCCGGGACAAGAGCAGAAAGTATGTCGACTTATCAAGTCACTCTATGGATTGAAACAAGCACCAAAACAATGGCATGCTAAATTCGACGAAGTCATGTTGTCGAATTGTTTCAAGATTAATGAGTGTGATAAATGTGTATATATTAAGAACACTCATAATGGTTTTGCCATTTTGTGCTTATATGTAGACGACATGCTTATAATGGGCAGCGATAGTGAGGTTGTTAAGGCGACCAAACGCATGCTCACAAGTAAATTTGATATGAAGGATATGGGGATTGCAAATGTTATTTTAGGAGTTAAAATCCATAAGACATCTGGAGGATTAGCTCTATCACAATCCCATTATATTGAGACGATTCTTGGAAAGTGCAAGAATCTAGATATTGTACCAGTAAAGACTCCGATAGATGTTAATTTATATCTTTCAAAGAATATTGGTGAAAGTAAGGCTCAAAATGAGTATGCTAGTATACTAGGCAGTTTAATGTATGTCATGAACTGTACTAGGCCGGACATAGCTTGTGCTGTGAGCAAGCTAAGTCGATTTACAATTAGTCCAAATGAAAATCATTGGAAAGCAATGAAACGTTTATTGGGCTACTTAAAGTATACTCAAGATTATATTTTGCATTATATAGAATATCCAGCGGTACTTGAAGGATATTGTGATGCAAATTGGATAACCGGCACTAAAGACACAAAATCGACAAGTGGATATGTATTCACACTTGGGGGAGCGGCAGTGTCTTGGAAATCATCCAAACAAACTTGTATTGCTAGATCCACAATGGAATCAGAATTTATTGCTTTGGATAAATCCGGTGAAGAAGCCGAGTGGCTTCGAAATTTCTTGGAAGATATTCCTAATTGGCCTAAACCAGTGCCCGCTGTATGTATACATTATGATAGTCAAGCGGCAATAGGAAGGGCAAGGAATGTCATGTATAACGGTAAGTCTCGACACATACGTCGAAGACATGACACAGTAAGACAACTTCTTTCTAATGGAATTATCACCATTGACTATATGAAGTCAAAAGATAATATTGTGGATCCATTGACAAAAGGCCTAACTAGAGAGATGGTTGCAAAAACATCAAGGGGAATGGGTTTAAGGCCTATAAACAAGTCATCATAGCGGAAACCCTACCTAGTTGACTGGAGATCCCAAGATCTAGGTTCAAAGGGACAACTAAGTTATGAAGACAGTATAGAGTACTGTCAAATTTTTTACTCATTCCCGGATGAAGACAGTACTAATATGTGAAGGTTAAGCAAAAGCTTTTAATGATTCTGAATTGAGTATGTGATATACTATATGTTCAGAAATCACCTATGTGAGTGTGAAGTGAGGGCCGCTTCTGTGAGAATTGAAAAGGCCGAATTCTCTAAAACACTCATGAGACCAGGCGGTGTTCATGGCCAAAACGGACACAACAGTGAGAATCAATTTTGTTCGAGAAAAAAGTTGCGTGATTTCTATTGTCTAGGCTTACACGAAAGGTTGACAGTTCAAAGACATCAAGTCTACTGATTGACTGAGTAAGTCCGATAGGTTTCACTAAGGAAAGTTCAAAGTCTCAGACTACTTATCCTGATGCAACGTTTTCTCATGGAATAATCGCACATTGCATCTCATGCATACACGAAGAGTCATGATATCTGAACTTCTCATTCATGTGGGGGATTGTTGGGATTTTTGGTGCCAAACAAAAAAAACCCATAGAATTGAATGAGAAGTGTGTGGGTGAAAGTGTCCTACGTAGGGTAGAAGAGAAATGGGAGATGGGTTCAAATAGTTGAGCCTCACAAATGGGTTTGGGCCTCAAGGGGTACCTCACTTTTGTGGAAGAGAGAGGACCTACGTCAAGCTAGGTCGGTCCACTCCCCGCGCGCGCCGCCGCCGCCGCCGTCCGTCCGGCCGGCTCGGTTCGGTTCGGTTCCGGGGTCCGGGTTCACTATCGAACGTGTCTGTTCGAGGTTCGGTTCGCCCGAACGAAGAACCGAATTCCTTCGTGACTGTTCACGAACCGAACCGGTTCGAATCTTTGCTACTGTTCACGAACTTGGAACCGCCGGCGCTCTCGCAACTCTTCAATTTTTCGCCATATACATATATCCGAACGGTTTAGTTCGGAGAGTGACACTTAGAGACACTTCGTGACATTTTGCATTCCCAGAGACATTTTCCCGAGACACTTACGCATATTCACTTCATCATTATCATTTCTTGTGCGATTGTTCTGCGAAATTGCGTTCGAAGGAGTCCTCCGAGTACGTACCGCTTCGGAGGAACGAGATCCGTTCTATCCTGAGAGACGATTGTCCAATATCCTCGGGTACTGGTTGAGGGGCCAAATTCGTCTTAAGGACACGACGTTATTTCGTCGGGCTCGGATCAATATTCTACTTTACTTTTTTGTGCTGCTTTCAGGTTAGTCTTCTAGTATTTGATTTCGATTTCTGGTATACGAACTTAACCGAACATAACCTTCTACAGTAAACACAGTATACATTGGTCTTGGCCTCGGCAGCCTTCCTCAGTGCCGAGGGGAAGAACTTCGAGAACGGATAACCCCTCAACAAATTAATGGCAAATTTGAACCATGTATCTGTTAGTACACTAAAATGTATATCGTTTGTTGCTGAATCTTCATTCCCTTAACGATTGCAATGAATCTCATCAAAAGAAACAGTCAAAGAAATATTGGCAGACTGCACTTCTTGTGTATATTTATCCATTAACCAGATGTACGTCCGAAAATTGATGTCAAGCCTCGTGCACATGAGCGATTACTGATCGGCATTATTATGAATAAATTTACTTGTGCGTTGAACACTAAAGTAAGTCGACTAGTTGACATTACTTGAATAAATTGAAGAGTTTTAGGAGTGTGCAAAACGGACCATCCGGATTGTGAACCGCCCGAATCGGACAGGACCGGATCAACTGGATTGGTCTGGTTCCTAGGAATATCGGTCCGATTCCCGGTTTCTAAAAGTGGAATCGGTGTTTGGGCTATCCAGTTCCCGATTCCAAGGGGGAACCGGATAGGACTGGACCGACTATATATACTTTTTTTTTATTTCTTCAAAAAATAGTAAAATATGAACTAAATCTACGTATAACGCTTTTCCCTTATCTTCACACCATAATTATTCTTCACTTATCGCCGTTTCTGTCAATATGTTAAGATTTGTCACTCTATCTCGTTGTGATGGGAAAAAATAAAAAAGTGACTGGTTCCATTGGATCAGACCTGACTCGAACTGGTCCGGTCTGCAGTTCTCAAAATTGGAAACCGGACTGGATCAAGAACCGATCACCCCTAAAGAATATATAACACCTTAGTTTAGAAAAAAAAAATGCGAGAAAGCATTTCTCAAACGGGTGAAGTAAGGAAATGTCGAACAATATTCTAGGATGGGCTCAGCCATAACCAACGCGGTGAGGCGGTTAGGAAGATAGAGAGAATCGAAAGAAAAACAGAAAATTTCTTTGTCGGTGCTTCCCGATGATTTCCTCTCCGAGGGACTACTTCTTCTCTCCAGACAGACACCAATCAAGTTTATTTTGCAAAGTTTGGGAATCTTCAGCTAAGAACTTTGCATGGTTTTCTGACTTCGGTATGATTTCGAATCTGTGCTCATCTGCTTCTCACTAGTGTCTGCTGATTGACTGTGCGTGCACTTGAGATTTTCATTCTCCGTTGCTAATTGTTCTAGGGTCTGGACCAGTCTCAGTTTATATGGATGATTTTGTTTTCGTTCTCGTCTACTTCTTCTCACTAGATTGCATGCCGTCTGCTGGTCAACTATGCGCGCGCTTGAGATTTTCATTCTCCGTTGCTAATTGTTCTGCTAGTGTCGCGGAATTTGGGAGTAACAATCTTTCTATCTAGGGTCTGGACCAGTCTCAATTTATACAGATGATTTTGTTTCCATGCTCGTCTGCTTCTTCTCACTAGATTGCATGTCTTGTGCTAGTCGACTATGCATGCACATGAGATTTTCATTCCCCGTTGCTAATTGTTCTACCAGTGTTGCGTAATTTGGGAGTAACATTCTTTCTATTCTAGGGTATGGACTAGTCTCAATTTGTATGGATGATGTCATTTCCGTGCTCATATGCTTCTCACTAGATTGCATGCCATCTGCTGATCGACTGTGCGCACGCTTGATAATAAGTTTGGAACGTGAAAGCTTAATGTATGGGTATCTGCAGAACCAGTAAATAGGCCAAAAAGCCTTACAAGAAAAGGAAAGCCTTATAAGAAAAGAAAATAGCTAATCTACGGGATATGCTAGGGATATGCTAGACTACTGTTACCAAAAGTACAATGACACAGCTGTACAATCCATAATACTCCCCCTCAAGTTGGAGCATGAGGATCCCGAATGCCCAACTTGTCGAGAAGAAAGCGAAAGCGATCTCGTCCAAGTGCCTTGGTAAATATGTCAGCTAATTGAAGGCTCGTAGACACATGTGAGGTAGCCATTATTCCCGATCTAAGATGTTCACGAACAAAGTGACAATCGATCTCGATATGCTTCGTGCGCTAATGAAAGACCGGGTTCGCTGCAATGTGTAGGGCAGCTTGATTGTCGCAGAATAATCGAGTTGGCGACTTCATCCACACCCCCAGTGAAGAAAGTAAACTCCGCAGCCATATGATCTCACTAACTGCTGCTGCCATAGCTCGATACTCTGCTTCTGCTGATGAACGCGAGACAGTGGTTTGCTTCTTAGTCTTCCATGAAACTGGACAGCCTCCTAAGGTGATAAAATAACCCGTAACCGATCGGCGGGTCAATGGGCAGCTAGCCCAGTCTGAATCACAATAAGCTTCAAGCTCAAGAGAGTGAGGCCGTAGAAAGATCCCTTGGGCAGGGGATTGCTTCAAGTAACGAAGAACTCTCATGGCAGCATCCCAGTGACCTTGACGAGGCTCCTGCATGAATTGCGCCAAGACATGAAGAGAATAACTAAGCTCCGGTCTAGTTATTGTCAAATATATAAGCCTCCCAACTAGGCGTCTATACTTGGCCGGATCCGAGAGTAAATCACTGGAACATGTCGATAGGCGATGGTGCTGTTCCATAGGAAATGATGATGGTCGTGATCCTAGCATACCACACTCAGTCAGAATGTCAAGCACGTATTTCCGTTGACTGAGAAAAATCCCAGAGTCCATCCGTGTAACTTCAATGCCGAGAAAATACTTCAGAGATCCCAAATCTTTTATCCAGAAGCACTTGTCCAAATAACTTTTAAACGAGGTACAATAGCTGGAACTATTTCCAACTATGATCAAATCATCCACATAAACTAACACTCCGATAAATATGCTACCTCGAGTAAAAGTGAAAAGAGAATTATCTGCTCCTGATTGGAGAAAACCATATTGTTGAAGTGCATCTGCAAACTTGGAAAACCAATTCCGCGAAGCTTGACGGAGCCCATATAATGATTTTCTGAGCCGACACACACCGCCTTCCTTAGCTGATGAGAATCCTGGTGGTAATTGCATGTAAATCTCTTCATCTAAATCCCCATGTAAGAATGCATTATTCACATCCATTTGATGCATTTCCCATCCCTTTGCAACGGCAACTGTCAACAAGCATCTCACCGTCACGAGCTTAGCCACTGGAGCAAATGTCTCATGATAATCGACTCCTTCCACCTGTGTAAAACCTTTCGCTACCAACCGAGCTTTGTAACGTTCGACACTCCCATCTGCATGCCGCTTCACCTTGTACACCCATTTGCAACCGATTGGATGTTTCCCAGGCGGAAGTTTCTCAATGGTCCAAGTTTTATTAGACTCGAGAGCGCGGATCTCTTTCGCCATCGCATCTCTCCACTTCGGATCTTGAGCAGCCTTGCGATAGGATGTGGGTTCTCTGTCAGAATCAATGGCAGCTAGAAATGCCACGTGACGATTAGAAAGACCAGAATAATCAATGAAGTGTTCGATAGGGTGGGACGTACCTGAGGAGTCCGATGAAGTGGATGATGAGAGAGAGGGGGTGTCACATGCCGTGCGGTGTGAACAATGAAGTCTTTAAAACGTCCAGGAGGATTCTTAATCCGATTCGAACGTCGTGCCACCATATCTACTTTTTCTGGGATTGTTGCATCAACATTATCAAAAATCTTTGTCTGATCTCCCTCTTCCATGTCAAGTTGCTGATTACTGACAAAATTCGGATTGTTACACCTTTCTGAATCAACTGCCCTGCCCCCACTGTCCTGCTCAGACCGACCCACTTGTTGTTCTGCCGTTGCCTGTTCTGGTCTAGCTACCTGTTATGGATTAGGCTCAGTTGATCCAAGCTCATCAGTTGAATTGTCGTATCGAATAATTGAAGGAACTTCATCAAGGAATAGTGGACTGCCCTTCTTTGGTTCGGCTGGTTGATTACTATCTGTGACAAATAGGAAAGTATTTTCGCAAAACCGAACATCCCTTGATACGAAAAATTGTCGTGTCTTCAAATCATAAAGTCGCCAGCCCTTCTTTCCTTGCGGATAGCCAACGAATACACATTTTCGAGATCTTTCTTGAAATTTATCTCTGGTTCGAACATGAGCATAGCATAATGAACCAAAAACTCGAAGATTCGAGTAATTAGGTGGTTTACCGAAGAGTACCTCATAGGGGCTTTTGTTGTCGAGCAACTTTGTGGGCGTAACATTAATGAGATGAACTGCGGTCGAAACGCATTCACCGCAAAGACGTGTTGGAAGAGATGCTTGAAACATGAGTGCTTGAGCAACATTGAGGATATGTCGGTGTTTCCGTTCAACTCGTCCATTTTGTTGTGGTGTCTCCGTGCAAGAAGTTTGGTGTATAATACCTTGGGCGGAAAAAAAATTCTGCATCTCCCTTGATAGGAATTCGGACCCATTATCACTTCTCATCATTTTAATCATACGATTAAATTGATTCTTAATTAGAGCACAAAAATCGATGAGAAAATGTCGTGCTTCAGATTTCTCACGTAAGAGAAATAACCATACACCTCGACTGAAATCGTCAACTATCGTCAAAAAATAATTGGCACCACAATTGAATTTAATCTTATACGGCCCCCACAAGTCACAATGTATCAGCTGAAATGGGTAATCGACTTTATTCATGCTCAAATCAAACGAAGAACGAGTGTGTTTTGCTCTCAGACATACATCACACTCCTTATTGCCTCTATCCTCTGAATTTAGATTAATACCATTCAACTTTATTGTGCAGGATGGATGACCAAGCCTCTGATGCCATATGTCCACGGATTCTTCCAGAATTGCTTGACATGTAGATGGCGCGATCAACACTTTCCGCAGGTAGTAGACCCCCCCTCGAAGCTCACCCACTCCAAGGGTCCTCCTCGAAGTGCGGTCCTGAATTAAACATAAATTCGAGCAAAAAGTTACAAGGCAATCTATCTCTACTGATAATCGTGCAATGGAAATTAGATTGCAATTGAAAGTAGGCACATAAAGCACTTCAGAGAGTTGAATGGAATTAACAATCATCACTTTCCCAACTCGGGTGGCTTGTATTTTGCCCCCATTAGGAATATAAACCGGTGCACCGCCTTGAATTGGCAATGATTCTGAAAAATTCTCGAGACTTCCCGTCATGTGTCTCGAAGCTCCAGTGTCTAATATCCATTCATTTTGTAAATTCACAAAGTTATTACCGACAAGTCGATCATAATCATTTGTGTCCGAGGCAAGCAAATTCAGCAATTTCTGAAATTGATCATCAGGCAGGGCCTCCAAGCGATCAGCCCGCGATCTATTAATGGTTTGGACTGCATTTGCCCGATCTGGGCCTTGTGGATTCGGAGTCTTCACTCGCGGCCAGCCTCGCTTCCATTGCCTCTGTCCGGTCCCTCTGCCCTGTCCAATGGGTTTCTTTCCTTTGCTCCTTTCTGCCGTGTACCATGCTGGGTAGCCATTCAAGACCTAGCAGTTGTTGTTCGTGTGGCCCAGCTTGCCACAATGCTCACAGACCGACCTTGCTTCGGATGACTGCTGCTGCTGTTTTCTGACGTTGTTCGGTCCGCCTCCTCCTTTTACGAGAAAAACAGCTGCTTCTGGTGTCGAATCATGAGATCGCACAACAAGTTTTTGGCGTTCTTCGTTCACAATCATTTGATATACTTTATTTAGGCTCGGCATTGGCTCGATACTAAGGATGTTGGACCGTACTGTGCTGAATTCAGAGGTGAGACCCATGAGAAACTGAAATATCTTCTCCGTTTCCCGTTGTGCCACGAACTTGTTGTTGGCTCCACAGCTGCAGCTCTGTTTCTCAAGGTAAAACTCGAGTTCATCCCACAATAATTTCAATTTGGAATAATATTCCCGCACACTCTTCCCATCCTGCTTGAGAATACAGATCTCTAATTTGATTTGATAAATCCGAGTCTGATTTCCTTCCGAGTACCGTTCTTTGAGATCGTCCCATAGTTCTTTCGCGTCCATAGCATAAGCGACTGTTGATTGGAGGTCCTTTTCCATTGTGTTGAAAAGCCATGCTAAGATTGTGGAGTTGCAAATCTCCCACCTTTCTCGCATCGGGTCGTCTTCCTCTGGCTTTTGAAGTGACCCGTCGATGAAGGGTAGTTTGCATTTTGCTCGTAACGCAATCAGTATACCACGTGACCATGTCAAGTAGTTGTCGCCATTCAGATTACAAGCGATCAGAACGTTGCCCGGGCCATCCGATGACTCGAGCCGATACATCGCTGGAATCTCAGCCCTCCTGGCCGAGCCATCTCCCTTAGTCTTCGGTAAAACGATGTCCCTTCTCGGACTCTTGTCTGAATCACTCACGTCCGCCATCCTATGAAAACTTCAAAATTCAATCGATCCCAGAACGAAGATGCTCTGATACCATAATAAGTTTGGAACGTGAAAGCTTAATGTATTGGTATCTGCAGAACTAGTAAAAAGGCCAAAAAGCCTTACAAGAAAAGGAAAGCCTTATAAGAAAAGAAAATAGCTAATCTACGGGATATGCTAGGGATATGCTAGACTACTGTTACCAAAAGTACAATGACACAGCTGTACAATCCATAATACTTGAGATTTTCATTCTTCGTTGCTAATTGTTCTAGGGTTTGGACCAGTCTCAGTTTATATGGATGATGTCATTTCCATGCTCGTCTCCTTCTCACTAGATTGCATGTCGTCTACTGGTCGACTGCGCACGTGCTTGAGATTTTCATTCTTCGTTGCTAATTGTTCTGCGAGTGTCACAGAATTTGTGTGTAACATTCTTTTTGTTCTAGGGTCTAGACCAGTCTCAGTTTGTATGGATGATTTTGTTTTCGTGCTCGTCTGCTTCTTCTCACTAGATTGCATGCCGTCTGCTGGTTGACTGACGCGCTCTTGAGATTTTCATTCTCCGTTGCTAATTGTTTTGCCAGTGTCGCGGAATCTGTGTGTAACATTCTTTCTGTTCTAAGGTCTGGACCAGTCTCAGTTTGTATGGATGATTTTGTTTCCGTGCTCGTCTGCTCCTTCTCACTAGATTGCATGCCGTCTGCTGGTCGACTGTGCGTGCGCTTGAGATTTTCATTCCCATTGCTAATTGTTCTGCTAATGTCGCAGAATTTGGGAGTAACATTCTTTCTGTTCTAGGGTCTGGACCAATCTCAGTTTGCATGGATGATGTCGTTTCCGTGCTCGTATTCTTCTCACTAGATTGCATGCCATTTGCTGGTCGACAGTGCTTATGCTTGAGATTTTCATTCTCTGTTGCTAATTGTTCTAGGGTCTGGACTAGTCTCAGTTTGTATGGATGATGCCATTTCTGTGCTCGCATGCTTCTCACTAGATTACATGTCATCTGCTAGTTAACCGCGCACGCGCTTGAGATTTTCATTCTCCGTTGCTAATTGTTCTGCAAGTGGCGCGAAATTTGTGTGTAACATTCTTTCTGTTCTAGGGTCTGGACCAGTCTCAGTTTGTTTGGATGATTTTGTTTCCGTGCTCGTCTGCTTCTTCTCACTAGATTGCATGCCATCTACTGGTCAACTGTGCACGCGTTTGAGATTTGCATTCTCCGTTACTAATTGTTTTGCCAGTGTCGCGTAATTTGGGAGTATGCATTCTCCGTTACTAATTGTTCTACCAGTGTCGTGGAATTTGGGAGTAACATTCTTTCTATTCTAGGGTCTGGACCAGTCTCAATTTGTATGGGAGTAACATTCTTTCTATTCTAGGGTTTCGACCAGTCTCAATTTGTATGGATGATGTCGTTTCTGTGCTCGTATGCTTCTCACTAGATTGCATGCCGTTTGCTAGTCGACTGTTTGTGCGCTTGAGATTTTCATTCTCTATTGCTAATTGTTTTGCCAGTGTCACGGAATTTGGGAGTAGCATTCCTTTTGTTCTAGGGTCCGGACCGGTCTCAGTTTGTATAAATGATGTTGTTTTGGTGCTCGTATGCTTCTCACTAGATTGCATGCTGTCTACTGGTCGACTGTGCGCGTGCTTGAGATTTTCATTCTCCGTTACTAATTGTTCTAGGGTGTGGACCAGTCTCAGTATGTATGGATAATTGTGAGGCTAGGCCGGTTTCAAACAGGTTGGCGAATGAGATGGATTCATCTCAGTACGTGAGAGTGGCTGTCAACATCAGACCTCTGATTAGCTCGGAGCTCCTCATTGGCTGGACTGATTGCATCACTGTTGTTCCAGGAGAGCCTCAGGTACCGCGCTTGTCCTCATTTATATATATTCATCCAGTTGCGAGGCTCATCAGCGGGGGACATGATTTCTTGGTCATGTGCTTGGTTTCTAAATTACTGAAGCGGCATACTTTACATTGATGCAATTAGCGAGTGAAGATCGAGTTATTTTTGGAGTGGCAAGCTTGCTAGACTTCTGCCTTTGCCTGATTATCTACCAGGTGGAAATTGGGTCACAGTCATTCACTTATGACCATGTACATGGGAGTATGGGATCGCCTTCTTCAGCCATCTTCAATGACGGCGTTGCTCCACTTGTTGATGCACTCTTCAGAGGCTACACTGCCACCGTCCTCGCATATGGCCAGGTTTTTCCTTCTAGATTCGTGTTGTCTCCTTGTGGATTCGTATTCAATATGAATACTGAAATTGAACTGATGTTATTCTGAAGAGTGGTTCCGGCAAAACGTTGTTTTGGTTATGTTATTTCCTAGAATCAACTAGTGACTATGTGCTTTCTTGGTGACAACGTGAATATAAATTTTGCTGTGGCAGATTTTCAAAGAAGAAGTTTTTGATCTTCTCGATCAAAACTCGTCTGCTCTTCGTAAAGGTGGAAGGGTGCGTGCAGCAGAGGCAGTGGTACCTGCTAGAGTTCCATTACAAATTAAAGAAACAGTACATGGTGGGATAATCCTTCCTGGATTGACTGAAGCAGAAGTTAAGACGAAGGAAGAGATTGCGTTTTATCTATCTCGGAGTTGCTTGTCTCGTGCTACTGGGAGTACCAACATGAATAGTCGATTTAGGTAATATGTTTATATTCTTAATACTTTTATTGATTTCTTGGAACTTACCATACATGAGTTCGTGTATGTGAAACATATCTCTTCCATAAGCTCTAGTAGTATAATATGGTCGAAGCTCACTATATTTCGAATTAAGATGGACATAAATTGTTTCAGGCGTTGCCTTATAATTGTCATTCCTGCTTTCATCTATGTTTGCAATGTTGTAAATTTTGAAGCTGAAAATATGTCGTTTAAAAATGTTTCAGTCGATCACATGCTATCTTCACAATCATGATGGAGCAAAAGAAGATGGCTCATTTTCCCAATGACTTCGGTGATGATATTTTGTATGCAAAACTTCATTTAGTTGACGTTGCCAGAAAGAGCAAAACGAATTGGTTTTGATGGAATGTTTTCAAACATAGAGTAGTGTAATGAATTTGTTCCCAGGAAGAAGTTGTTCCTCATGTTGAACAGGTGATCCAGGGTCGTTGCCGCTGCTACTGTCGACACCATTTCCCTCAAGCTTTCTCAGGGAGATCACGGGGATGCGAAGCAGTCGGATCTGGTGTGGCTGCTGATGCTTCGAGTACTTCTTGAAGCTCTTCTTGCTCTCGTCAATGGTTGCTCGCAAATCGCTGGGGGTTCCCCTCTCTCGGTTGTTGTTGTTGCAAGGCCAGATTTTGGAGGATAAAAGGGACAGGAGGAAGAGGAAGAGAAGGAAGAAGAAGATGGGGGATGTGGAAGTTGGGCCTATTGGTAGTTGGGCCTGTGGCCCAGTCCAACTTAGATGGGCTTAAGATCACGCGTTACGCATGTCGGTCATATACTATTTCGTTGGGTTATTATACCTTAGAGTGGTGGCACGTCAAAGGAAACCGATACATGGACGCTGGAAAAGCAAACGGTATTAATATGGTGCCCAAGTGGCTTAATTGAAATAAAAACGACATTGGTTTGGTTGAGAAATCATCTAAAGGAACCTTGACGGAAGGCAAATGTGTCACATATGTATAACTCTGGAGGCTTTTTTTATGTAAATATGTCATAGTGGATATAGTTTGAGGTTTTTGATGTTACAAAAATATATATTTAGGATAAATGTGTCGCAGTAAGTATAATTTGAGGTTTTTTTGTGGTTTTTTTCCAACAAATAAAGATCAAGAGTCTTTTTAGATCCGTTCATATTTTATTAATAAAGACTAACCAATTAATCAATCCTGGGAATTTCAGTCTTTTTTTAGATCCATTCGTATTCTATTAATAAACCATAACCAATTAATCATTCCTAGGAATTTCAGAATAATCAAAGACTAGAAAGTTTTTTTTTTTTGGATCAATTCATCTTGCGTGAAGCCTCAGCCAGCGTTGCCCAACCCTCGCCAACGCCGCCGACCCTCAGCTATTGTTGCCTGACCTTGGCCGGCATCATTAGACCTCCTCTATGAATTCCCATCGGATGATTTCAAAGTTAAAATAAAACACTAACCAATATGTCGATCCTAGGAATTTCGCAATATTCAAAGACCAAAAAGTCATTTTTTTCAGATCCATTAATTTTCTATTAATAAATTAAACAATAACCAATTAATCAATCCTAGGAATTTTGGAATCATCAAGGACCGAAAAATCTTTTTTTCAGATCAATTCATATTCGAAGTCATTGTGATGCATGCTCCAGGGGTAAGCATGCGAAAGGTTCGTTAATGTCTAAGAATTTTGTATCAAGTAATTGCCCTTTGTAAAAGTTGCATGCAGACTTTAGGAGGAGTCTTTGTGGTAAAAGATACTGTCATTGTTAATATGGATGATTATTCTCGATTCACTCGGGTGATATTTTTATCTCATGAGAACGGCGATGGAAATGCAAAAAGAAGGCGTCGCAACCAGATCATCTGTAAATCAACGACGAACCGGCATGCTTTTTCATATCTCAATATAAACCAGAAGCGTTGATGATGCTCTTCTTGCCAATGCTGACTGGTTCATAGCAATGCAAGAATCGGTCGAGGTTGACCGAAAGGAGAGAGAAGCACCTGCTGGGATGGACATCACAAGCAACGGGGGTTCTTGAAAAGCATAGTGAGATCATACATTCAAGAGGATTTTCAACCCTTTTGTTTTTCTACACGATCAAGCGGCGGTAATTATGGGGATCAAAAGGAAATCACCAAGACCGGGTGTTATGTGGGCATTTGTTGGCCCTCAAAATTCAATTATATCTGGGGTTAATACCACGAAAAATTCCAAATTAGTATATATGCAATAAATTTACCCTAAATTAATTTTTTTTATCGTAAAAACCCCGAACTGGTACACTTGTGATAAATTTACCCAAAACTAATTTTTTTACCACAAAAAACCCCAAATTGATACATTTGTGACAAATCTACTCTCCGTTAGTTTCCATTAAATTGAAATACCATGAAAAACTACAAACCGATATACCCGTAAACTGTCATGCGTCATCCAACTTAACAAGTTAATAGTAAAATTTGATTGAAACTAATGGATGATAAATTTATCTTAGGTATATCGGTTTAGGATTTTTAGTGCTTAAAAAATTAATTTTGGATAAATTTATCATAGATGTAATAGTTTAGGATTTTTCGTAATAATTAATCATTGACCTAAAGAAGAGGCTTCATTTCAAGCTGGGTCAATAGGGATAGAAGGAGACCGATGACTTCCAAGGATGACATTGAGCCACAAGCACACAAAGGGGTACCGTACATTAGGGGTGTCAATGGGTCGGGTTGGGTCGGGCTTTCTTAATACCCGACCCGACCCGAAAACTACAGGGTCATACTTGACCCGCCCAGATCCACCCAAGACCCTGTTTCCCGTACACCCCAAGGCTCCGGGTCGGGCCGGGTCAGGTCGGTCCGGGCTATGGGTTTTTTCTTTTTTTTCAGTCTCTCTTCGTCCCGGTGCCACCACCTTCCTCTTCGTCCTCGTCCCTATCCTCGCTCTCTCAGTCTCTCTCTCTCTGTGATCGCGACCTTCCTCTCTCGTCGCTTCCCTTCCCCTTTCTCCCTCTCTCTCTCTCTCTCTCTCCCCCCCCTCCCATCTTCAAAAGCCCACCTCCCAATCTCCTTCCCCAACGGCCCCCCCCCGGCTGACCGAAGGAAGCGCCTTTGCAAGCGAGCGAGCGAAGAGAGGCAGAGAGGAGAGCAGAGGGAGCAGAGGATGAGGGTGGAGGAGCAGGAGACCAACGGGGTGTCGTCGTCCCGCACCCGCCTCGTGCTCGCCTACTACGTCACCGGCCACGGCTTCGGCCACGCCACCCGCGTCGTCGAGGTCCGTCCGGTTCCTCTTTCTCTCTCTTCCTCTCTCTCCCTCTCTCCCTCTCTCCCTCTTCCTCTTTCTTTGGGGGACTTCGTTCTCCGGTGAATTCGGGTGCCTCTCGCGGTCCCCCGATCTCGCCCCGCTGTTTGCGGGAGCGCGTCCCAGATTGTTGGGCCCGAGGGGGCGTCAGCGGGAGTGGTGGTGGTGGAGAGAGAGAGAGGGAGAGAGAGCTGGGAGGGTGGCGAGAGCTCAAGCCGGCGGCGACGGTCGGCACGGCGGCGTCGCAGGCGGCGGGGCTGGTTCCGGCGACGAACGGAGCTTGGTCGCGGCGGCTGGGCCAGCGGAGAGCGCTGCTCGCGCGCCGCGCGGGCAAGCCGGCGACAGGCGGTCACGGCTCGGTCGGGGAGGAGCTGGGGTGGCGCGACGGCGCGAGGCGGCGGTGGCTGGGCCGGCGAGGGCAAGCCGGCGACAGGGTGATCGGCGGCGACGGGCTCGGGCGAGCAAAGGAAAACAGAAGCAGAAACTCGTCGGGGAGGGGGGGAAAGAAGAAGGAAGAGAAAGGAAGAGAGAGAGAAAAGAGAGGAGAGAGAGTCTGACAGGGGGTGGAGTCTGACAGAGAGTCTCTTCTCTGCACGCGGCAAAGAGGAGAGAGGAGAGAGAGAGAGAGGGGGATGGGCCGGCCCAGAGTGTTAATGGGTCGGCCTGATCCTACCCAATCCTAATGAAACCTCAAATTTTCGGGTCACGTTCGAAGAAAATTAAGGCCCGACCCCAAAATACCCTAAATTTTAGGGCCGGACCGGGTCGGCGCGGGTCGGGCCGGGCCGGCCCGGGTCTTATTGACACCCCTACCGTACATTGCATACAAGTACGTACGTACCGAGCTCCACGAGGACACGCAGAATCAGTTTTCTATTACGTTAGCTAATCATGTATTTAGTTTTGACGATGTGGAGAGCGTCTTATCTAGTTGCCGCCGGGCCGTTTGAAAGAGTAGATCTGTGGCTGCTTCGCGAATAAGAAGCGAAACACGTGCAACAAACTTATTTGCGAACTCGAACGGCATAATTTCGGAGTCGAAAACACATGTATAGTTTGCTGTTGCTGTTGCTGTCGCTGTTGTTGTTGCGGGTTTTTTTTGTTTGTGGGTGTGAAGTGGTCCACATGGTTTAAGGCAAGGAGAGATTTGAACCTTTGGAGGGGAGGTCGGCGAGCAAAGCGACTCCTCAGACGCAACATGGGAGTTTATAAATGGGAAAATGATTTCTCACGACAGTGAAACCACAGGCAAAGAAAACGGCGTATTAATGGCCTTACCATAATAAATCTTGAACATTCCGAAATCCTGCTTGGACCCCATTATTTAAAAAAAAAAATTTACGTTTCCATCCATACATCTTGGTCCCCACCAGAATATTTTTTTTTTAAATTTCTTTACGTCCTAAAATTTGAGGAAGTGTTATTAGGAGCTTTGGGCATTGAAGTCTTCCCAATTTAAGAGTTATGCCTCAGGACCGATCGCGCTTCTAAATGCGAAATATGAGGAATGGGGAGTAATTATTTGCAAATCTGAGAAGTAATGTTCGGCATAGATAGAATTTACGATGAGGTTCGTCTCTATTTTTGTAACATCGACTATCCATTGAGAACTCACGTATCGTGTGAGATCCTTTAAACAAAGAAAATTCAAGAGCTATTGTCCTATTTAAAAGATTATTAAATTGGTCATACTTGTGGCACGTTTAAAGGGAAAATTGTTCAGAAGAATTAAATTGGAATTTCACGCAAATATTTAGGATTCAATTGACAAAATTTGAAAATTTATGGCTGAATTGGTATCCGTACAATAGGTTTAAGACCGATCGGGTAATTTTCCCTATTAGGGTACCTAAGATCAGATATTCTGTTTGTCTTGGAGGAACTTGAAGCAAAGAATTCAAAGAAGGATACGTGATACTTGAACAGTAGATGTTCAATACAAATGACTTTTGATGCTTAGTTTGCCATCCTAGAGTACAAAGATCGAGGAATATTCACATTTGTTGACAAAAAAAAGGAAAGATCACTAGCCGTGGTACTATTTGTGGTAACAATTTTACGATTAAGAATATCTTGCTTGTCAAAGGTTTGAAACACTTGTTGAGCATTATTCAGTTTTGCAATAAAGGTTTTTAAATGGTTTTGAGAAGAAACTTGTTCAAGTATATTCATATTATTTAGAGTCAATATCACAAAAAACCCCAAACTTGTACACTTATGACAAATTTATCTCAAACTAATTTTTTGATTAAAAAAACCTCGAAACTGGTACACCTATGACACTTTTACCATCTGTTAGTTTTCGTTAAATTACTGTCAAATTTCTGAGTTGGATGACACGTTACAGTTGACGAGTGTACCGATTTGAGGTTTTACCCTCTACCATCTGTCACAGGTGTACCATTTTGTGATTTTTCGTGTTATAAATCCAATTTAATGGAGGGTAAATTTGTCACAAGTATACTAATTTGAGATTTTTGGTGATCAAAAAATTAGTTTAGGGTAAATCTGTTACAGGTGTACTAGTTTGGGGTTTTTGATGGCAAAAAAATTAGTTTGAAATAAATTTGTTATAAGTGTACTAGTTTGAGGTTTTTCGTGGTATTAACCCTATTATTTATTCAAACGGTTTTGATCTTTTCAAGGAAAACTAACTTTTTTACTATGAAAGATGAAAGCTGGCTTTGGCATGGAAAGCTTGGACAAGAAAGCTTCCAGCAACTCTCTGTCCTTGCAAAGAAGGACCTTGTTCGAGGTCTTCCCAGGATCAAGGTTGACAAGGGAAGTCATTGTGATGCATGCTCACTGGGTAAGCAGGCGAAAGGTTCATTCATTTCAAAAAAAAATTGTATCCAGTAACTGTCCTTTGTAAAAGTTGCATGCAGACTTGAGGAGGACAGAGTCTTTGTGGTAAAAGATATGGTCTTGTTGATATGGATGATTATTCTTGATTTACTTGGGTGTTATTTTTGTTTATGAGAACGGTGCATTCTTGCTTTCACAAAGCTTGCAAAATGGATTCGAGATGAAGAAGAGCTTATGATTTATTGTATAAGAACTGATCATGAGCACGAATTTGAAAACCATGATTTTCCATCTTGTTGTGATGAGCAATGAGCATGGCATTGAGCATAACTATTTAGCCCTGTTTACTTAAAAAATGGTGTTGTTGAAAGGAATAACTAGAATTTGCAGGAGATGACTTGAGCTATATTGCTTGAAAGCAACATTGCAAAGCATTCTTGGGCAGAAGTAGCATGTCCTGCATGTTGCATTTGCAGTTGTGCGCACGCGCGACGTTTTCCCAAGAAGACTGCCTATGAGATTTTTTATTTTTTATTTTTTTGGTCGGATACCGCCTATGAGATTTATAAAGTAAGAAAACCGAGCATCTCGTCTTTTCATGTTTTTGGATGGAAATGTTGATGAAGTTGTTTAGTTCGATTATATAGATCAGATGAGGCTGTAGTCCTTGGTTAATCTCCGTCAACGAAGCTTCAGAGCATACAACAAGAACACCGAGAAAGCGGAAGAATCCATTGATGTAAAGGTGATGAAGGAATCAAAGATATAACAACGAAGAAGATGCATCCGTAGAAGATAAGGGCGCGCATGGAATCCATTCTGGAGCAAAATTTCTGCTCCAGAATGCATTCCGGAACAGAAATGCGTTTGTTAAAAAATTTCCGGAATGCATTCTGGAGTAATTTTTGCATTCTGGAAAGAAAATGTGTTTGGTAAAAACACATTCTTTTTTTACTTCCAGAATCAAATTTTGCTTCCAGAATGAGTTTTTCACCAAAAAAGAGAAGCTACTTTAGTAGCTTCTCTCTTCTTGGAACTCATTCTGGCCATTTTTCTATCTCTTCCATCTCGTTCTCTCTTTGGGTCATTCTAGCCCTAATTTCTTTCGTTCTCTTCCGTCTGGTTCTCTAAGTTCATGGAGCAAACAGAAATACTCCAATGCCTACAACCAGATTGAGAAGTTGAAAAGAAGGTTAACGACCCTTACAAATAGAAGCAATGGAGAAAGCAGCAAAAGAGAAATGCAGCAAGTCAAAATGCAGATTCAGGACTTGTGGAAGCAGGAAGAGCTTTATTGGGGAATGAGATCGCGAATTAATTGGATCAAATACGGAGATAAAAATACTAAATACTTCCACGCCACTATAGTTCAACGAAGACAAAGGAACAAAATATCAATGTTGAAAGTAGATAACGAGTGGTGCCGAGACCCCCGTACCCTGAAACAACACATCGCCAGCTACTATAACTCTTTGTACGAAACTGTGGGTACGAGAAACTTCAGCCATATACTAGACCAGTGCTCCTTTCATGCTCCAGAGGGGATGAACGAGACATTAATGGCACCGGTGTCTATAGAGGAGGTAAAGATGGCGACTTTCCAGCAAGGAGCTACAAAGGCCCCTGGACCCGACGGGATGAATGGCCAGTTTTATCAGCATAATTGGGAGGTTTTACAACACGATCTTCACAAGCTAGTCAGCTCTTTCTTCCAGTATGGCATTCTCGATCCAGAACTCAACAAAACACACATAGTGATTATCCCCAAAGTGTCTAACCCAGAAAGCATTACACAATTCAGACCCATTAGCTTGTGCAACTTCAGCTATAAACTTATTTCAAAGGTGATGGCGAATCGTCTCAAACCCTGGCTCCCAAGCCTAATTGCTAAAGAACAAAGCGCTTTTGTTAGTGGGAGGCTCATTCAAGATAACATTTTAATAGTCCAGGAGATTCTACATCAACTGAGAATCAGAAAAAGAAAACGCAAATTCCAGGCCATCCTAAAGCTGGACATGCAAAAAGCATATGATAGAGTAGAATGGGACTTTCTTTGTGCAAGCATGTCAAAAATGGGGTTCTGCAAAGAATGGGTGTCCTTGGTAAAAACAGTGCATCTCTACTGCTACACTCAGCGTCAAGGTAAATGGGGAGCCTCTACAATATTTCCAGCCATCAAGGGGAATCAGACAAGGAGACCCACTATCGCCTTATCTATTTATAATCGTGGCCAATGTGCTCTCTTCCTTGCTATCAAAGGCAGTGGAGGATGGGACTCTAAAGGGTATCAAAATGAATAGGAACTGCCCTACTTTGTCTCACCTTCTATTTGAAGACGATGCCATATTTTTCCTAGACGGGACTATAGGTGAGTGTCAGAATCTAGCAAACCTCTTAAATCAATATTGCTTTGCATCGGGACAAGCTATCAACCTGAACAAATTAGGTATTTTCTGTAGTGCGGGATGCCCTCAAAGCCTTAAAAACAATCTTGCTTCTGAACTGAGGGTACCAATAATGGAGAAAACCGGGAAATACCTCGGCATCCCATCTGACTGGGGTCATACAAAGAAACAGATGTTTGCTTGGATACTGGCCAGAGTAAATATGAAGCTGGAGGGATGGAAAGAGAAGCTACTATCAAAAGCAGGAAAGGAGATCTTAATCAAAACAGTGATTCAAGCAATCCCACAATACGCAATGTCAATCTTCAAGATCCCAACTTCTGTTTGCAAAGCCATTGAGCAGAAAATCGCTTCATTTTGGTGGAAACAAAATTCATCCAAATCGGGTATTCACTGGAAAAAGTGGGACATACTTAAAGAAAGGAAAATAGATGGCGGACTAGGCTTCAAGGACCTAGTCACTTTCAACAAAGCCATGCTAGGCAAGCAAGCATGGAGACTTGCTCAAGAACCAACTGCGTTATGGAGCCTACTGCTTAAAGGAATCTATTTCCCAAATGGATGTCTATGGAAAGCAAAGAAGGGATCTCAGCCGTCGTGGGGATGGCAAAGTCTGCTAATGGGAAGGGATGCCATCAGTTCTGATGTAAAATGGATGGTGGGGAATGGAGAGAATATCAATATTAGAGAGGATAGATGGCTGGATCAGAATCTTTTAGGAGGTCCAGCAAATCGGGAAGACCCTCAAACAGTAGCAGAATTGATCGACCAAAGCACAAGAACCTGGAATGCAAATCAACTACAAAGATTGTTTCAGGAGGACGTAGTAAGCGAAATTCTAGCCACACGTATTCAACCAGCCCCGGAAAGCGATAAGCAGATTTGGAATGGAAGCACATCCGGGGAATACACTGTAAGAAATGGATATTCAAGACTCCGAGCCTCCACAAGCAAGCAAAATACAGAACAAGCTTCTACATCATATCAGCAGCCCCGATCTCTGTGGTCCAAGATATGGAAAATTCAGACCGAACCAAAAATTCGCTTCTTTATGTGGGGTGTGTGCCGGAATGCTCTACCTACAACAGAGAATTTATACAAGAGAAAGGCGATTACTGACCCGCTTTGCCCAATTTGTCGTCAAGTCCCAGAGACACCGGAGCACACTTTTATCCTTTGTGACTGGACAAAGCAGATTTGGTCTGATCAGAGACTAAAGATTGAAGTTTCGCCGACAAACGTAATTAGAATAGACAAGTGGCTAGGGGAAATACTCACTGGAGGTAACCCGCCCCATCGAGAATTGATCGCAGCAGTTCTTTGGCAGATCTGGAAGGCCAGAAATGCCCAAGTGTTCCAGCGGAGGAGCCCAAACCCAGGAGTTATAGTGGACGATGCAATTCACCTGTGCAGATGTTACCGCATGCAGAACTTCCCAGAACGCATTGCCTGGTCGGAGACGCTTTTGCCAGAAAAATGGACACATCCAGAAAAAGGGCAGTGGAAATTCAACGTAGACGGCTCGTGGATTGAAGGTAAAACAGAGGGATCGATGAGTGGGATCTGTAGAGACTATAGGGGACTGATAATTATAGGATTTGCTAAGCGGGTGGATGCTTGATCGGCTCTGGAAGTGGAAGGAAAAGCAGTGCTGGAAGCGTTCTGCTGTCTGCGTGAGGAGGCTGTGAAGGAGGGCAAAATCGCAGAGAAGATTTCTATCTTCACAGACAACGCTGCCACTGTGAAGTTCTCTGCCCAACCGGCCCTCAGCCCATGGGCTCTAAGAAAACTTTTTGAGGAATGCAAATTTCATCTAAACCTTTCGCAAGGTATTTCTCTAGCCCATTGCTCACATGAAGCTAATCATGTCGCAGACTGGATCGCGAAGTCCCACCGCAAAGGGACACTCCCCTCTAACTGGCTGTACAAACTCCCCCAACCTCTCTGGGACTTATTATGTAATGACACTAGTCATCTTCACTCTTGTAATCTATCGTTATTTGAATGAAACGGTATTTACTTTTGACCAAAAAAAAAAAACTGTTCGAGCACTTCGCTGCCCTCCCCTTCCCTCCTCGCGACTGCACCGGAACCGCCACTGCACACGGCGGCGATCGATTTGGCCCCTCATCCCTTCTCGCGACTGCACCGGAAATACACGCAAAAGAAACGAACCACACCATATCCGAAAAAACGTCAGGGTCACAGGAGAGAGAGAGAGAGAGATTGCAGGAGAAAGAGAAGAGGAGGAGGAGGAGGAGCTGCGACGATGATGCATCCGCAGCACGGGTCGATGCTCCCGAAGCGCATCATCCTCGTCCACCACGGCGAGTCGCAGGGCAACCTCTCGCCGTCCGCCTACACCACCACCCCCGACCACCGGATCCCCCTCACCCCGCAGGGGATCGCCCAGGCCCGCGCCGCCGGCGACCGGCTCCGCTCCCTGGTCTCCTCCGGCGGCGGCGGATGGCGCGTCTACTTCTACGCCTCGCCGTACGAGCGGACCCGGTCGACGCTCCGCGAGATCGGGCGGTCGTTCGGCCGGAACCGGGTGATCGGGGTGCGGGAGGAGTGCCGGATTCGGGAGCAGGACTTCGGGAACTTCAAGGTGGAGGAGCGGATGAGGCGGGTGAAGGAGGCGAGGGAGCGGTTCGGCCGGTTCTTCTTCCGGTTTTCGGAAGGGGAATCGGCGGCTGATGTGTTCGATCGCGTTTCGAGTGAGTTTTTTTTTCTTCTTTCCATTCTTTGGCCTTCGATTTCGTGTCGGGGTTGTATGTTTTCGATCAATGCAATTTCACGTGAATGCTGCTTGTTGGGCTAATGGTGTTTGAATTCGATTGTTCGACTTTGCGTTCATTGATGTCGGCTTTGCTTCGTGGCTGGTCTAGTGTGCGGATGAATCGTGAGGGTGTGTGTCCACAAGAGAAATCAGCTGAAGGAATGAATTTGTGTGGATGGCGTACCAATGTCTTGCTTGATCATGTGTTTTTGTTATTGGTCAGAGAGGTTTGCTGTTTGTCGAACTTGCTTGAGTATGTTTAAAGTCCATCCTCTGCGACTGTTCCCAGTGAGAGCTCCTCTTGATCTTGCCTAAATGGTTTCTGGCCAGGAGGGAGGGAGGGAGTCAACGGATTGTCTTAAAGCTTAATTATTTAGCTGCTGGTTCCACCAGCCAATCTACTGATTGTTGTTCGTTTCGGATCCTTTGAATGATGTGCTTTGCAATGCCAAGAGCTCGAATTATTTCCTGAGTGTGCAGAAAAGAGAATGCAAGCATATGGTCATCCAGCTTTGGGATTACTGCAGTTGAGGATATAGCTTATCATCAATGCAAAATCCCTGTGCATAGCATTGAACCCATCTCGCTTAATGTCTTTTAGACCACCGAGTATTATGGTTCATGAGTAAAGTTGAAGGTGGAATCTTTTAGGGTGAAAGTATATTGATGACTGGCCTGCACATTTCTCGGTCACCTCATAGGCATAGGTATGCTTTTTTTGTCGACGGCGTGCTTTATTAATACAATGTACTGTATAGTGGATTAAAAGTTTTACAGAAATTTCATACCAATCTTATAGAAGATGAGAAAAGAATAACATGGACTGCTGAGGTGACAAACTGGTTAAAGTATTTTGACCCAGCTAGTATTCTAACAATAAGTTGCAGTCCTTGGTT
This sequence comes from Syzygium jambos, assembly GCA_031216235.1. Lineage (NCBI taxonomy): Eukaryota > Viridiplantae > Streptophyta > Magnoliopsida > Myrtales > Myrtaceae > Syzygium > Syzygium jambos. The sequence continues at coordinate 14,474,857 of CM062223.1, forward strand.
GTTCTATTATTATCAGGGAAATAGGGTAAGCTGACACACGAATATGCTGCTTTCATTTATTTTTTAGTTTGATGTAGAGTGTTCTTTGGAAGATGTTCTACCCCAAGAGGGACAGCCAGATGAGCTCCATGAAGCCTTGTTTGTATAAAGTTCTGGTCATTTTACTGTGCTTATAATACTACTGAACTGCACTAAAGAAGCATGTAAATTCTGCAGGTTTTATGGAATCATTATGGAGAGACATCGATATGAACAGGCACCATATTGATCCTTCTCATGATCTGAATCTCATCATCGTATCTCACGGATTGACATCGCGCGTCTTCCTCATGAAATGGTTCAAGTGGACGGTTGAGCAATTCGAGCAACTCAACAATCCAGGGAATTGCGAGTTCCGTGTGATGCAGTTGGGGAAAGGTGGAGAGTACAGCCTTGCTATCCATCACACAGAGGAAGAATTACGAGAGTGGGGCCTTTCCTCGGAGATGATTGAAGATCAGAAATGGCGAGCTCGTGCGAGGAAGGGTGAATGGAACGAACGTTGCCCTTGGTACCTCAATGCCTTTTTCGATGGATTCGCCGACTCGGATGATGATGCTGGAGAAGGGGATGATTGTGTATGCCCATAGGCGCTGCTAACAATTGGGTTCTTTCCAATTTGAGTGGCAGATTGTAATGCCATTTAAAAAATTCTAAAAAAAAAAAATTTGACATTGTTAGCATATGCCCTGTAACCTTTTACCTTTGTATTCGGGTTTGTGATTATGGTAAATATGATAGGAGAGGAAGATAAATGCAAAGCATTCAATTAACTGGCGGTGGTTGAGAACTACCATTACCAATTCTTTTCTCTTCTCTTCTTTTTCGCTACTTACAAGCATCCATTTTAATTGCTACTTTATGGGTTGAGCGCGAGAGCCGGTGAGATCACAAGGCATTAGCACTAGGTAAAGCTTACAAAAAATCAACATCCCACTGAGACCACCTTTTCAGATCATTATGTAGTGTCAAGTGAAGTTTTGAATTTTTTGAATTTTTGATTTTTTTGGGCATATTAAAAAAATTAAATTTCACTAAACGTGGGTGATCATAGATATTCTAAACCATTCTGTAAAGTTTTAAAATTTTTTATTTTTTGATTTTTTGATTTTTTTTGGCAAAATTCAATAAATTTCCTATTTTCCCGAAATCTGACAGTTTTCCACTATTATATTATACTTCTATTATTATTATTCGAGGATTTTTGGCTTTTTTTGCCTTCTGTAATGTAATGCTGTATTGTAGGATTTGTATTATGTGTTTATGAGGATTTGGTACTAGGTCTTCTTGTAATGACATGTTATTTTGGAATTTCTGTTCTTTTTATTTTAGGATTTAAAAAAAATGTACTAGATTTTGCCTCGAATATTATGCATTGTAGATTAAGATAAATAATATTTTGCAATTGAGTTTGAACTATCTTTGTTACTGAAATAGAACTAACGTGACATTATCAAATGTGTTTCTCATCCAGAAATAGAAATTTCCTCTTATTTTACCAAACAGATTTCTCTTCCAGAAATCAATTTCTGGAGCAGAATTAATCATGTTTTACCAAACAGATTTCTCCTCCAGAAATCAATTTCTGGCAAGAATTCCAGAAATCAATTTCTGGCAAGAATTTGATTTCCGGAACAGAATGGTTACCATTCGCACCCTAACTCTGCAGAAGCGCTAACCGCTGTACCCCGCAGAAGAACAAACTGCTGCAACAGAGCAAAATGATAGGAAATCATCCAACCAAATCATCTCAAAGTACTTGTGATGGAAATGGAAAGGAAGGTGTCGAAACCAGATCATCTGTAAATCGATGACGAACTCAATAAACCAAAAGCGTTGATGGTGCTCTTCTTGCCAATGCTGACTGGTTCATAGCAATGCAAGAATCGGTCGAGGTTGACCGAAAGCAGAGAGATGCACCTATTGGGAAGGACATCACAAGCAACGGGAGTTCTTGAAAAGCATAGTGAGATCATATATTCAAGAGGATTTTCAACCCTTTTGTTTTCCTACAGGATCAAGCGGCGGTAATTACAGGGGTACCGTACATTACGTACGCATGCATACGTACGTATCGAACTCAACGCGGACATGCAGAATCGATTTTCGATTACGTTAGCTAATCATGTATTGAGTTTCGGCGACGTGGATAGCATGCTATCCAGTTGCCGTCGATAAACATATTTACGAACTCCAACGGTTTAATTTTCGGAGTCGAAGACGCATGCATCGTTTGCTGTTGCTGACGCTGTTGCTGTTGGGGGTTTTGAATTGTGGGTTGGAAGGGTACGAAGTGGTCCACACGGGCGACCGGAGCGACTCTTCAGACGCAACATGGGAGTTTATAAATGAGAAAATGATTTCTCATGACAGTGAAACCACAACATGCAAAGAAAACGGCGTATGAATGGCCTCACCATAATAAATATTGAACATTCCGAAATCATGCTTGAACCCCATTATTTAATTTTTTTTTTGACGTATCCATCCATATATCTTGGTCCCACCAGAATTTTTTTTGTTTAAATTTCTTTACGTCCTAAAGTTTGAGGAAGTGTTATCAGGAGCTTTGGGCATTAAAGTCTTCCCAATTTAAGAGTTATGCCTTACGACCGATCGTGCTTCTAAATGCGAAATATGAGGAATGGGGAGTAATTATTTGCAAATTTGAGAAGTAATGTTCGGCATAGATAGAATTTACGATGAGATTCGTCTCTATTTTTGTAACATTGACTATCCACTGAGAACTCACATATTGCGAGAGATCCTTTAAAAAAAATATTCAAGAGCTATTGTCCTATTTAAAAGATTATTAAATTGGTCAAACTTGTGGCACATTTAAAGGGAAAATTGTCAAAAAGGTTCTAAACCCATTGCAATTTTGCCAATTCAGCCATAAACCATTTAATTTTACTAATTAAGTCTTAACCTTTCTATGATTTGCCAATTGAATTCATCAAGTCAATTTTAGTCGGAAATCACTAACGAGGATGCTAGTCGTCCTACGTGGTGCGATCGGCGCTGATGTGGACAATTTTTAATAATTTTTTACTATTTTTTCAACTTTTTATTTTTATTTTTTCTTTTCTTTCTCTCTTTTTTTTTCCTTCTTCCTCCTCTAGCGAGTCGTCGAGGCCTAGCAATTAGATAGAGGTGAGGGTTGGCAAGGTCGTCAGCCTCTGGTGAAGATTAGTGGCGAGGTTGACCTCGCCAGTCGTTGGCCATCGCCAACGTTTGACGACTGGCTAGAGGAGGAAGAAGGGAAGAAAAAAAAAAGAAAGAAAAGAAAAAAAGGAAAAATAAAATAGTAAAAAAATTAAATAAAATTATTAAAAATTGTCTACATCAACGTTGGCTATCCTACGTGACACAACCCATGTCAGCGATTTCTTACCAAAATTGGCCGAATAAACTCAATGGCAAAATATGAAATGTTTATGACTCAATTGATAAATTTGAAAGGATTATGACTAAATTGGCAAAAGTGCGATAGGTTTTGGATGTTTTGAACAATTTTCACCATATTTAAAACCAAGAACCGTGGCAAAAGAATTTGTTGGACTTTGGACTGAGCTGGGTCCACTACCGATGGGCCAACCCAACCCGACCCGGTTCATGTAATTCAAATAGTTCCCGTGCAGGGAACGACCATTGGAAGAAAAAACTTCTTTAAAAGCATCACACGATCTGGATGTGTTCAACTAGAAAGAATGAGAAGAAGGTTTTTCTTCTTCTCCTCCGTGCATGGACATAAGAGGGCCGCCAGTGCGAGATAGACATTCACATGTGAAACACCCTCAACAAGATGCCAAAGCAAGTCTCATCAAGTTGCGAAAAGTATAAAAAAAAAGTCCTAAATCTGTTGCATTTGTACAAATTCGGTCCAAAACTTTTCAATTGGACTAATTTAGTCATAAACATTTCACAGTGGTACCAATTTAGACCATTTGGCCAATTTAGGCCAGAAATTGCTGATGTGGAAGTCGTGGCACGGCCAGCAATGATTTGGATAATTTTTTATAATTTGTTAATCAAATTTTGAATTTTTTTATTGATTTTTGCAAAATTTTTCCCTTTTTCCTTTTTTTTCTTTCCTTTTTTTTTCCTTTTCTTCCTTTGGCCTGTGGCCGATACTCGGCCATGGCCAGCGAGGGCTCAACCCTCGTCAGCCGTCGCCGTCGCGGCCCTCGCTTGTGGCCGGTCATTGGCCATGGCCAAGCACTAGCCACAACCCAAAGAAAAAGAAAAGGAAAGAAAAGGAAAGGAAAAAAGGAAAGGAAAAAAAGAGAAACTATTAATGAAAAATTCGAAAATTTATTTAAATATTATAAAAAAATTTATCCACGTTTGTGCCGACTATGCCATGTAGGATGATCGACGTTCACGTTAGCAATTCCGGCCTAAATTGGTATGATGAATTGAATTGATACTAATTTGAAAAGGTTTAGGACTAAAATAATCAAATTAGAAGTTTAGTATTGAATTTCGCAATAGTCAAAGACCAAAAAGTCTTTTGTTTTCTGGGGGTACTCGGCGTAAGCTGAGAAAGATTGATCGAGTCCTGATAAATGAACAATGGGGTCAAGAATTCTCCTTCTCGGAGGCCACTTTCTTAGCCCCTGGTGTCTCGGATCATACCCCGATGATCGTCAGAATTGTGCTTGCTATCTCCGCCAGGAAGCCCTTCAAGTTCTTTAACTATTGGATGTCTCATCCATCTTATTCAGCATTGGTCACTCAAGTGTGGGAAACCGGGTTCTTTGGTTCTCCCATGTTCGTGCTTTGTCGGAAATTGAAGCTTCTCAAAAGGCGCCTGAAACAACTGAATAGGGAAGCTTTTTCTGAAATCTCCTGTGACATTCCGAAATTCCACCAATTGGAATTTATTGAATAATTGAGTTTTATGAGATGTGCTCGCAGTAAATTCTCGCCCGGAACTAATCATTCCTGGGAATGCTAACCATTAGGGATAGACTAATAGGGGAATTAAATTCGCGCGACTAAAGGAAATTCGATCGTGAATGGATTTCGACCATTAAATCGCGTAAGTGATATTTTGAGCCACTGTTGGCCGATCCAAGGATAGTTAGGGTCAGTTCGCCACTGTCCTAGTAATGGATCGCAAGTGATTCCGTTGGACCACGAAACGACTTAACGAATGATTCCGAAATTATACCGAACGATCGTACCCCTCGGATCAAGTGATTGATCTTCGCAATTTTAATGACAACCGAGGTCGTCACGTACCGAACGGACTTGCACGTGACTCGATTCAGTATCAGTCATGAGTCGATTTCGCGAATTTCCCCAGCAAGCCGCATGTTAGCTCGAGAAACGCTCGAGTTGCGTTTAATATAATTTAATTATTGAATTTTTGCCCAAATTGGACACCGGAAAATTAGGAAGTCACGCCGGAACGCTAGGACGACGTTGCACGTGAAACGTGTCAATTTTTTGTGCGCTCAAATCCTTCGGAAAAATTCGATTTGGGCAAGAAACGGAGAATTGGACCATTTTACCCTTGAGTATTAAAGAAGGGGTAGTTTTGAGGGCAAGGGGCAATTTGGTCATTTTTCAAAAAGTGGTCAAAAAATTGAAGAAAAAGCTAGACTTTTTCTCTCTCCCTCTTCGTGAAAACCCCCCCTTTTCTTTTTGGCCGTGAGTTTCCCCACCCCCACCGTGACTCTCTCTCTCTTTTTGTCTCTCTCACTCTCGGTTTTCCTTTGGCCGTGAGCGCCAATCGCCACCGTGGACACTCGCCGCAAGCCGCCGCTCGCCGATTGTAGCCGCCGCCGCAAGCCTTCGTTGGATTTCAAGATTTACCGCCGCTTTTGTTCTAGCCGAGAAAGTCTAGGACTCGGTAAGTTGTGATCTAAACCTCGCCTAGTAGATCGGGTTGTTTCGGGTTAGATAGATGCGGGTTGTTGCGATTTTGCGAGCTAAGTTGAATCACGGGCCCTAGGTTTGAATTCCGAGAATTTTGATGGAAATTTAAGGGCCGATCAATGCTGTGAATTGGGGTTTAGTGTGTTGTGGTGTGCTGTTGGGAACGAGAATGGTACCGTTGAGTCCGGCTTGGAGTTTTGTGTAAGTGTCGTGAAGAGTCGGTAGTGTGATTTTGTGGTTTGAGTGCAGAAATTACTGTTCACGAGATGTGGGAGTACTGTTCACTGTGCTGTGGTGAGTCGTTTGACGCGTGATTGGTACCGTTAGGTCCGTCTTGAAATTTTATGAAAATCTCGTGAAGGATCGGAATCGATTTGGCGTCGTTTGGTGGGAGAAAAATAGCGATTTACGTGTTTAATGTGCGTATGGAAATTAAACCCAAATTAGGACTTCGGGTATCGATGGGTGATTTTGGCCAAAATCAGTATGGAATTAGGTGCGGAATTGTATGAATAGGGAGTGGAAATTTTATGGCGGGCCTTAGGAATTAATTCGAGTATTATTTATTGGAAATTCAAAAAATAGGGACTGCGAATTTACTGTTCATATGCCTCGAGTTCACAAGCTGTGGATTACTGTTCACGGGGCTGTGAGGGTCCGATTGAGACGCGAGTTGAATTTTTGGAACCTAGAGATTATGGCGAGAAAGTTCCATGAAGGATCGGAATTGATTCGACGCCATTTAGTTGGAGAAAAATGAGAATTTACGTGTTGGATGCATATTTAATTATAAATAAATTGTGGTGATCAAATTGAGCATGTTGTTGTGCAATTGGGTGATTATATATGCTTGTTGGGTGTACTCGTGAGTTAAATAATGCGTGTGCGGGCGGCGTGTAATGGGCCAGTGGATTGTGGTAAATGCGTATTGAGCGTGTACTTGAGAAAGAAGGAATGGTGATGTGGTAAAGTGTGGGGTGCAAGTGTGCACAGAATTTGAGGCAATGGCATGAGAAAGTGAGGTGGGATCGGGCCGAGTATCATAAACTCGGGCAGCGATCACGTAGGTCTGTTGCATTTGGCACAGGCTGAGGCTCGAAAGAGCATGATTGAGTTCGGTCCGAGGCACGATCAGATCGGGTGAGACCGGGATTGGACCGAGGCATTATAAGCTCGGGTTCCGATCATGTAGGCCTTTCGCATTTGGCGTGGGCTGAAGATAGTGTGAAAGTGGGATCGGACCGAGGCGTGTGATGCTCGGGGCGCGATCGAGGGCCGAGGCGTGTTTACGCGGGCCGAGAAAGTAGAGGATCGGACCGAGGCGTGTGATGCTCGGGGCGCGATCGAGGGCCGAGGCGTGTTTACGCGGGCCGAGGAAGTGGAGGTGGAATGTGAGTATGTTGAGCGGGTTGGAAACGTGGCATGTTCGTTGTGTGCGTGATATATGGAAAGTTCGTATGTTGTGTCATGTGTTTTCAAAATAAATTTTTATAATTGGACTAACGTGCAGGCTGCGTGTGTCGAGAGTTCAAGTATGTGTATTCGTGTGTTCTGTTGTGGTTTGTTTGGTCGTGTGTTTATCTATGTCTGGAATAACGTGATAGCCTAGGTAGGGTTTAGGTTACAACTTATTGAGAAGTGTCTCATGGTTGTATAAACCAAACCATTTCAGATCCCCCGCCTGAGCGATGAATAATCCGCCGCCACCACCAGAACGTTTTGGAGTCCCCATGCACACCGAGCTAGAGGTTCTAGAGTTTCCGATGGATCGACACAAGAGGACTCCGAATCGGAGAATCGGATCCAGAATGGATGCCTAATAAGGGGCGTAAGGAGTAATATCCAGATATGGAATTGGGTTTTTTACGAGTACCATTTTTGGATGGAAGGTTGATCAGGTCATAGGCCCTTTTTGTTATGGACAATAGTAGTGAGGCGTGCACTTGTAATTGTGGTGACTTGTAAGTGTTGGGGTGGCCTTGTAATTGTAAATATTTTGGTATAAGTTTGGAAATGAGATATTGATATGTATATTCTCCCTTAATGCTTCCCCAATTTTTATATTGTCCGGGATTAATTGTAATATCCGCTGTGGTTGTAAATCTCTGATGATTATTTGAGGTCGGCGATATTCCTGGGACGTCGCACTCATCGATCAGGTAAGGGGCGTCGCGTGCCCGTTGGGATTCGGGGCGTGACATCTCCTCTCGCACCGCCCAAGCCAGGTTAGCTCTTGCTTCCACTCAAGACGCTCTTGAGGCTGACCCTTTTAATCCGGTTTTGGCAAGTCTTGAAAAAGACCAGCTCCTGGAATTCTCGATACTCAGAATCCAAGAGGAATCCTTCTTTAAGCAAAAGTCGAGGATCAGATGGTTAAAGGAAGGGGATCATAATACGAAGTACTTTCATCACTTTGTTAACAAGAGACACCTACACAACCGGATCCTTTCTGTTTCGGATGATGACGGTGTTATCCTCAATGAACCGAGTTTGGTCCAGCACTATATCCTATCTTACTTCAAGAATTTGCTGGCTGCTAATTACTCCAATGCCCAACCTGCCGTTGTGGATTTACGGGCAGTAACTGAGAAAGCCCTAAATGATGATCAGGTCCGATTTCTGGCTAGAGACGTAACTGATATCGAGATTCGTAACTCCATGTTCTCCCTAACGAAGGGCAAGGCTCCAGGCTCGGATGGTTTTAATGTGGATTTCTTTAAATCCTCTTGGGATATTGTAGGCCCCTTAGTCATTTCGGCTGTAAATGATTTCTTCCAATCTGGATCCTTGCTTAAGGAGACTAATACTACCATTCTTACACTGGTGCTGTAGGTGCCTAATGCCTCAGCTATGAGTGATTTTCGACTAATTGCTTGCTGCAACACGAACTATAAAGGCATCGCCAAGATTTTGGCAAATAGAATTGCCTTTGTTCTGCCGTCTCTTATAAGTCTGTCCCAAAATGCCTTTGTTAAGGGACGGAGGATTGGGGATAATATCCTCTTGGTGCAAGAACTCTTTGCTGGCTTTCACCATGAGCCGTACTCGCCCAAGTGTGCAATTAAGGTAGATTTCCAAAAGGCTTACGACACTCTTGATTGGAGTTTCCTTCAAACGGCACTACATACTTTTGGCTTCCCTCGGAATTTTGTTAAGCTTATCATGGAATGTGTTACATCTCCTAAGTTCTCGATTGCCATCAATGATGAACTTCATGGATTCTTTGCTAGTGGAAGAGGTATCCGTCAAGGTGACCCTATGTCTCCCTACCTCTTTACCCTAGTCATGGAAATTTTCACGGGCATCCTCAATGCTCGATCACGGCTTCCTGGCTTCAAGTTCTTTTGGCGATGCAGAGCAAGTGGCCTAACTCACTTGTTTTTTGCTGACGATGTCCTCCTGTTCACGGAGGCTAATGTGGCTTCTGCCAATCTCCTCAAGGAAGGACTTGATCTATTTTCGTCCTGGTTTGGATTAAAGCCGAACCTGAACAAAAGCGAGATCTTCCTCTCAGGTGGATCGACTGAGCTACACAATTCTATTCTGGAATCATTCGGCTTCCTTGAAGGTATGCTCCCCTTTCGATATCTTGGGGTACAAGTTATTTCCTTTAGACTTAGTAAGGCCGATTGTTGCACATTGGTGAACTCCATAACTGCTAGAGTACGTTCATGGTCTCAACGATTTCTATCCTTTACGGGCCGCCTCTAACTCATCAAGTCGGTCCTTCATGCCATCCATGTTCATTGGGCAAGTGTGTTCAGTTTACCTTCATCTATCCTCTTGAGGATTGAACAAATTCTAAGACAATTCCTCTGGAAAGGACCGAACTTAGGCGTTGGGGGTGCCAAAGTCCCTTGGAATGTGGTGTGTCTCCCGAAGGAAGAAGGCGTTTTGGGCATTCGTAGATTGGCTGAATGTAATCGTGCAGCAATGCTCAAACACATCTGGTTGTTATCCACATATAAGGAATTCCTATGGTGCAAATGGATCCACTCCAATTTCCTCAAGCATAAAAATTTTTGGGTTGTTCCCAAGCCAACATTCTGCTCTTGGGTTTGGAAGAAGATCCTGGACTTACGCCAAGTAGCCCAACAATCATTCAAATGGCATATTGGAAATGGAGCCACTACATCCTTCTGGTATGACTGTTGGCATCAGAAAGGCCCCCTCTATAAGCTCTTCACAGATAGGGATATCTATCGCTCAGGTATTCCGCGTATTGCCTCGGTAAGGGACTTCTATGCCTCTAACTGGCAGGAATCTAATGTCCTCAATACTATAAACTCCTGGCCTGAAGCCACAATAATTCTGGATATGGCAAGTGAAGATAGGCTTATATGGATTGGCCACCCATCTGGTAACTTTTCTGTTTGTTCGGCCTGGGAGATTACCAGGTCTAGGGGACACATTGTAACATGGCACTCATTTGTTTGGGATAATAGTATTGCACCTAGATGTGATTTTTTATTGTGGCTGGTGTGCATCAATAGACTCCCCACGCAGGTGGTACTCTTGGCTTATCATAGGATATCTGACGGTTCTTGTGCCTTTTGTTGTCGAAGACCGAACTCAATCGACCACCTATTTTTCGGGTATACAATCACGGGTGCTCTTGCACGTTTCTGGGCAGGAAAATGTAATATCTCATGGAGAAACAGTACATGGAAGGAAAATCTCGATTGGGCCATCAGAGCTATTGGGGGACGTAACTTCCACCAGCGTATTGCTAGAGCTTCCTTTGGGGCGTTGTGCTATTGTATTTGGAAGGAAATGAACCATATCCTTTTCAAGGACCACACTCTTTTTGTTCCAGTCCTTTGGACTCACCTTGTCAAGATCGTGAGGGATACTGCAATCTCCTTCAAGCCGGTCCAAGACACCCCCCGGAATAGAAGAATCCAAGTAAATTGGGGCATTTTCGCTTCTATATTCCAGTGATGCCTTTGTTGTCCTTTTGCTTCTTCTTGTTGGCTGTTGTTTCAGGCCTTAGCTTGTGCTACGCACGAGTTGTCTTTTTAAGCTTCAGTTAGCTGATACATCTTTGTCCCTGTCGGGACACCTTTTGCGTCGCCTCAGGTACGAGGTTTTTGTGTTTCGGCTTATCACCTTGTACGTTGCACGTGATTAGTCAATATATTTCTTAACTTATCAAAAAAAAAAATCTTTTGTTTAGATCCATTCATATTCTATTAATAAACCAATGACCAATTAATTAATCCTAGGAATTTTAGAATCATAAGAGACCAGAAGTCTTTTTTCAGATCAATTCATATTCGAAGTCATTGTGATGCATGCTCCATGGGTAAGCATGCGAAATGTTCGTTTATTTCTAAGAATTTTGTATCAAGAAATTGTCCTTTGAAAAAGTTGCATGCAGACTTTAGGAGGACATACAGTCCTTGTGCTAAAAGATACGGTCTTGTTGATATGGATGGTTATTCTTGATTCACATGGGTGTTATTTTTATCTTATGAGAACGGCAATGGAAACGCTAAAAGAAGGTGTCGAAACCAGATCATCTGTAAATCAATGACGAATCAGTATGCTTTTTCATATCTCAAAAAACCAAAAGCGTTGATGATGCTCTTCTTGCCAATGCTGAGCGGTTCATAGCATTGCAAGAATCGGTCGAGGTTGACGAAAAGCAGAGAGAAGCACCTGCTGGGAACGGGGGTTCTTGAAAAGCATAGTGTGATCATACATTCAAGAGAGGATTTTCAACCCTTTTGTTTTTCTACACGATCAAGCGGCGGTAATTGTAGGGATCAAAAGGAAATCACCAAGACCGGGTGTTACGGTGGCATTTGTTGGCCCTCGAAATTCAATTATATTTAGGGTTAATATAGCAAAAAACTCCAGACAAGTACATATGTGATAAATTTACTCTAAACTAATTTTTTTACTATCAAAAACCCCAAACAGGTATACCTGTGATAAATTTACCTCAAATTAATTTTTTAACCACTAAAAACCCAAAATTAGTACATTTGTGACAAATTTACCCCCCGTTAGTTTCAATTAAATTGGACTAATACCACGAAAAATCACAAGCTAGTATACCCGCAAGTTGCAACTTGTCATCCAACTCAACAAGTTGATGATAAAATTTAATAGAAACTAACGGTGATAAATTTATTACATGTGTATCAATTTGAGGTTTTTTGTTATTAAAAAAATTAATTTTGGATAAATTTATTACAGATGTACTAATTTAGGGTTTTTCATTATATTAACCCTTATGTCTATTATCTCGACCTAAAGAAGAGGCTCCATTTCAATCTAAGTCAATAGGGATAGAAGGAGATCGATGATTGCCAAGGATGACATTGAGCCACAAGCACACAAAGCATACATGTATGCACAAATCGAGCTTGACACGGACACGCAGAATCAGTTTTCTATTAGGTTAGCTAATCATGTATTCAAATTCGGCGACGTAGATAGTGTCCTATCCAGCTGCCGTTGGGCCCTTTGAAGGAGAACATCCATGGCCGCTTTGAGAAGAAGAAGCAAAACACGTGCGACAAACATATGTACGAACTTGAACGGCATGATTTTCGGAGTCGAAAACACATGCATCGTTTGCTGTTGCTGTTACTGTTGGCAGCGTGGGTGTGAAGGGTACGAACGGAGTGGTCCACACTAAGACAAGGAGAGATTTGAACCTTCCGAGGGGAGGTCGCAAGCAAAGCCACTCTTCATACACAACTCGTTTGGTAGAAAATGAGCGATTTGAAAAATATTTTCTGAAAAATAATTACTTATATCATTTAGAAAAATTAGTTAACGGAAAATGGTTTTATCATTAATAATAATCTATGCCTAATTATTTTTGTGGGCGATGAAAAATTTTTTCATTCATTTATTTTTCTAAATGATATAAACGATCATTTTTTGAAAAATATTTTTCAAATCATTCATTTTCCATAGAATGAATGCACTAAATGAGAAAACAATTTCTCATGACAGGGAAACCATGAGTAAAGAAAACAGCGTATGAATGGCCTCACCATAAAATCTTGAACATTCCGAAATCATGCTTGGACCCCATTATTTAAAAAAAAAGGTTTACTTATTCATCCATATATCTTGGTGCCACCGAAATATTTTTTAGGGTTAACATCACGGAAAACTCCAAATCGGTATGCCTGTGACAAATTTACCTCGAACTAATTTTTCAACCATAAAAAACCCTAAACTGATACATCTGTGATAAATTTACCTTTCGTTACTTTTTATTAAATTTTACCATCAAATTGCCAATATGGATGACTGGTGACAGTTGACGGGTATATCAGTTTGGGGTTTTACCTTTCGTTTGTCACAGGCTTACTAATTTAGTTTTTCGTGATATTAATCCAATTTAACAGAAATTAACAGACAGTAAATTTATCATAAATGTATTAGTTTGGGGTAAATTTGTCACAGCTATATCAGGTTAGAATTTTTGTTGTATTAACCATATATTTTTTAATTTCTTTATGTTCTAAAGTTTGAGGAAGGGTAATTAGGAGCTTTGGGCATAAAAGTCTTCTGAATTTGAGAGTTATGCCTTACGTCGTGCTTTTAAATACGAAATATGAGGAATGGGGAATAATTATTTACAAATTTGAGAAGTAATGTTCGGTATAGATAGAATTTATGATTAGGTTCATCTCTACATCGTAACATTGATTATCTATTGAGAACTCACGTATTGCGAGAGATTTTTTATATAAAAAAATTCAAGAGCCATTGTCCTATTTAAAAGATTATTAAATTGGTCATACTTGTGGCACATTTAAAGGGAAAATTGTCAAGAAGGTTCTAAACGCATTGCGATTTTGCTAATTCAGTCATAAATCTTTGAATTTGTCAGTTGAGTCTTAAACCCTTTTTATGATTTACCAATTGAGTTCATTCGGCAAATTTTAGAAGGAAATCGCTGACGTGGATGTCGACGGTCCTACATGGTGCGATCAATACTAATGTAGATAATTTTTAATAATATTTTATTCAATTTTTTTATTTTTAGTTTTTCTTTTCTTTCTCTTTTTTTGTTCCTTCTTCCTCCTCTAGCTGGTCACTGAGGCCCAGCAACTGGCCAAAGGTGAGGGCTGGTGAGGTCGTCGGCCTCTAGCGAAACTTAGTGGTGAGATTGACCTCGTCGGCCATTGCCTCTGGTTGGTTGTAGGCCATTGCCAACGCTCGACAATCGGCTAGAGGAGGAGGAAGAACGGAAGGAAAAAAAAAAGAAAGAAAAGAAAAAGAAAAAAGGAAAAATAATAAATAAATAAATTCAAAAAAATTCAAATATCATTAAAAATTATTAACGTCAGCACTAGCTTTCCTCCGTGGCACGATCCATTTCAGTAATTTCCTGCAAAAATTAGCCAAATGGACTCAATGACAAAATGTGAAAATGTTTATGACTCAATTACCAAAATTGAGAGGTTTAGAACTGAATTGACAAAAGTGCGATAAATTTAAAATTTTTTGAACTGTTTTCCCACATTTAAAACCAAGCACCTATGGCAAAAGAATTTGTTGGACTTCGGACTGAGTTGGGTCCGCTACCGATGGGCCGACCTGAACCTGGTTCATGTAATTCCAACTAGTTCCCCTGCAGGGAACGGCTATTGGAAGAAAAAACTTATTTAATAGCAGCACACGATCTGGATGTGTTCAACTAGAAAGAGCGAGAAAGAAGGTTTTTCTTCTCCTCCGTGCATGGACATAAGAGGGACGACAGTGCGAAGTAGACATTCACACGTGAAACACCCCTCAACCAAGATGCCAAAGCAAGTACCCCATTAAATCATCATCGACCGCAAAAACGCCATTCCGTTCTCACGATCGGGCCTTCGACAAACGACACGACAATTGCACTGGGGAAACAAGTATCGATCACGGGGACGCGACAGAAGGTACGGTTTCGCTAGCTATGACATCCAATGGAGACCGAGGACTTCGCCCCGATAGGTTGTTTGGGAACTAAAACTACTTACAGGAGATCATATGCTATGCTGCTTGCACAAAATATAGGATAAGAAACTACAGAATTCCATTGTTACACTTAACGAAAAAGGACGATGAAGAGAGAGGGAGAGAGAGAGAGAGACAGAGGCTAATTCCTTTCTATTTATGACAAGCCGCAAAAAGCAGCTATACATCAAATCACAAGTAAACATATGCGTGGGGCAGATCGATCTTCGGTTGAGAAGTCTCCATTTAAAGAGCTTGTCGGAGCAATCAATGAACGAAAGCGCTTCGATCACTGACGCGTGAGGCGGACTGGGAGGCCATTCTGTGGGGCAGGCATCATGTCCCCGACTATCTTTTCCGTCGGATTCACCAGTTCCCATTTGAACCTCTTGACTACGTTGTGAGCGAACGCGAGGATCGCCAAGCGTGCGTACTCTTTGCCTGGACAGAGAATTTGGAAGCAAGAAGTCAATTTAAAGAATCTAATGATATCATGTTATAAAGAACAAATGTGGAGTTATGGAGACCCTGCAAGTGTGAACTCTAATACGAGATGCATATGTGTAAAGGGAAATGACGCAAACGGTTCATGAACTTTGGTTCAATGTACAATATGGTTCCTGAACTTTTAGTTTGTTCAATATGATTCATGAACTTTAGCCTAAATGTGTAACGTGATCTCTGAACTTTCGATACATGTTCAAACTAATCCTTAAATTAATTCAAGAGTCTAATGATATCATGTTATGGCAAACAAAACATCAATCTCGAGACTTTATAAGTGTGAACTCTAATAAGAGATGCATGCATGTGAAGTACAAAATGCTTTTTCTCATTCTTTACCTGGACACATTCTTGGCCCACCTCCAAAAGGAACGAATGCGAATGCAGGGAAAGAGTTGCCATCGTCGTATCTTGATGGGTCGAACTTCTCCGGCTCTGGGAAGTACACTGGGTTTTTGTTTGTTGTGCTAACAGTCCAATAGACCTAACAAAGACAATCAAAGTGATGAAAATCACAATCTTTTAGGAGGTACATACGTGAAGATTTGGTATGTATACAGATGTACGGGCTACAGCACAATAATTTAAATTCAATTTTTTACACTAAATATGTTTGTTCATATGGTCTTTCGCACTAATTTTGATGCATTAGGCTCGACCTAGACCTGATCGATGGGCATGTGAGGCTTGATACCGGGCGGAAGTGTCCTTTTGCCAAGGGCATGCCCATGCTAAAACGGATTAATAAATTATCTATACAAATTGACGAGGTTGAGCGACCCAAGGTGGGCGAATTCGGTTTAAGAAGGAACACGCGTGCCCAAACCCACCCATGTTGCCCTTCGGACCGACCAGGAGCGGGCTCGATCATGTGTCGATCGGGTCAAGTCAGATTAGGTAAGTCACCTATATTGAAATTACGTAATATGGAAGGAATAACTTGCTCACGTCGCTCGATCTCAAAGAGGTTTTTGCAAAACGATTCACATACCTTCCATCCTTTTGGGACGGTGTAACCAGCATAGGTGAAATCGGTGAGGGCCTCTCTAAAGGTTCCTTGGAGCGGTGGGGTGAGCCTCATGACTTCGTTCAGCACGTTCCACGAGTACTTCATCTTATTGATGTCGTCCCACTCCAGCAACTCCCCGGATTTCTTCGATGCTGCGACTCCCAATTGCTCTATATATCAAAGGAGGAAAAAACCCAAAAGAAACACCATGAGACATATCTAATATTTTCAAATTTTATGGAATTTTGCTATGTAGAGTCCAGGTTACACAACTGTTAAATCTTATCTTTTACAGAACTTAAAGCAAAAAACATACATTTTATGTTGCAGAGCCTATGCAAAGTTCAAGCTATATATCGGATAAGATGCATGGCACACGTGTCTGTTCCGAAGGTTCTTTTTGGGAAGGAATTGACAGGTCGAAGTGCTTACCATCCAGCACCTTCTTGTATATGTCAGGCCTCTCTCCAACATACTTCATGAAGAAGGTCATGGCAGTGGCTACGGTGCTGTAGCCAGCGGTCAAGAGCCCCATGATCTTGTCGGCGATCTCGGCCTCCGGCATGTGTTTCCCGGAGGGATCGCTGGCCACGATCAAGTGCGACAGTATGTCTTGCATCGGGGCGCCGCTCGAGATGGCATCCTTCTTGTCTTTGATCACCGCCCTCAGCTCCTTCCTGATCGCCGCCGCGGCCTTGTTGGCCTTGTGGAAGATGGTGCCCGGGAAGTTGAGGGTCATCGAGTGCAGGCCGAGCGTTATGTCGTCGAAATAGTCCACGAGCCGCGCGATCCGCTCCGGCTCGTCGGTGCCGAGGAAAAACCGGCATGCGAGGGTGAGCGTCAATGACTTGGCCAGAGGGTAAGCCCTGACTTCCCTCTTGCCTTCCCACTCGCTTTGCATTTGCTGTTGTGTGATGGTGTCCATCTTCCCCAAGTACCTTACTAGAGCTTCAGGCTTGAGAAACCCGGGCGAGCGGAGGATTTTCTCTTCCTCTTTGCCGGGGGGCGGGGCCGCCTTCTTGTGGGACCGGAAGAGCATTTGCATCGAGTGTGGCCGGAAGGCGGTGAAGTACCTCTGCTCATTGGAGAAGAGGAACTTGTGCCCGTTCGGACCGCAGATGACCACGGTGTCTTCGCCGAGGATTCGGGTCTTGAAGATGTCGGGGGAGTACTTCGCCATCCTGTCGAAGACGAACTTGTCCGGCTTGCCGAACAGGAACTCAATGGTCTCACCGACGATCGGCCACCCAAAGCTACCCGGCGGGAGGTTCTTACCCTTGCTCTTGCCGTGTCTCGACGCGAAGGCGATCAGTGCGAGCGTGAGAGTTGCAGCTACCAAAGCAAGGACGATGAAGTAGGTCTCCATGGTTGGTGTGTACTTAGTGAGAGGTTGGGGGTTTCGGGGAAGAAATGGAGATGGGCGAGGAAGGTTAAGAAACTGTGGTTTAATATATAGGAGATGATGATGGTGTAATCCGTCCAACGACCGGAACCTCAAAAGTTTCTGTAGTTTATGCCGTCATTTCAGAAGTAAAGGTCATAGTGGGACCCATATTGCCACGCGTCGCCTAAGGAATGGAGTGACTTATGAATGCCGTGGAAAATTAGTCCTGCCTAATATTTTACAGGCCTACCTTCTTTGAATTGACCCCATCTACTTCTTTTATCATTTTCCCCTCTCTCTCTCTCTATCACTATTTTACCCCAACTAACTGCATAAATAATTTTTTATCAAATATTATTTATATTTTTTCAAGGAGTTTTAATATAAAGATATTTATATTCCTCAAAAATCCCTTCTCAAAGTTGAACTAAATGGCCTGTGTCTAGCATGCAGTACGCATTTGGTATTGCTGAATAACAAAAGCTTGCAGGTGGACACTGAAACCGTGAATAATCAAAGATACAACTTGTAATTATGACTCATGGGGCACGTTATTGAACAATGTATTGTAATCCAATCAACATCTTTTTAAATTTATTTTAGGAATATGTCGATTTTTTATCAAAAATCTAAAAACTTGTCACGTAAGTACAATTAATTTCTAAAACTTATAAAAAGTGTAATTAAGTCCTAAAACTTATCAAATTGATGCAATCGAGTTCTTCCATTAATTCCGTCCAACTTGACTGATGGAGAATGCTAATGTGGCTTTTTAAAAAAACAATTTTCTTTATCATACGTGGTGATGAAGTATTTGAAACAACGTTGTTATAGTCCAAATCTAATTTTTAATATAATTTTTATTTAAATTATTTAAAAAATAAGCCAATTTTTTTTTAAAAAAGTTAGAACCGGCAGTGAGGGCTTTGCCGGGTTCTAACTCTCTTTTTTTATAAAGTTTTTTTAATTTAATTTAAATAAAATTTGTATTGAAAATCAAATTTGAACCAAAATGTTTTGTGCTTTAGCCATGTTATCGTCATGTAGGAGAGAGAAAATAATAAAAAAAAAAGCCACGTTGATTTTTTTCGTTAGTCAAGTTGGACGGAGATAACGAAAAAACTCAATTGCACCAATTTAACTAGTTTTAGAACTTGATTACAGTTTTGATAAGTTTCAGGACTTGATTACACTTCACCTACAAGTTTTGGGATTTTAGCGCACATGTCCCTTTATTTTACCTTATTGTCAACTGCCGACTAACCCTCTTGGTCGTATTAAGCCAGCGGAATCTGTGGCCAAATCATAGAACATTGTGCGAAATTCAGGGGAGAAGTACATCGCTCACGTGCAAGGTTTTCACTTGCGAGGTATTCGAGTTGACCCGCCAAGATTAATTTACATGGGAGATGCTCTGATTGAAATGCGGAATCTGTTGAATACAAATAAAGATAACATTGCACATTCTAAATGGTCCTGTATACTTTGTTCGAAAATAAAGAAAAAGGAAGGGAAAAAAACTAGAGATAGCTTTACAAATAATAAATGCAAAAATTAAAGCATGACACACATAAAATAGTTATCTTTTTACAGTGACTAGTGTTTTAAGGGTAAAATTCATTAGAAGTCTCATATTTTTCGTGTAGGGTACAATATTCTAATCTCAATCTTTCGAACTGCACGATCAAGTCCAGCGGACTATCAGGAGCTTGTGACAGAGGCAATCCAAAATATCTTCAATGGCAGCCTTTATTGAAAATTTGTCCTGTTTAAGAAGTTGGAGACACAATGAGCATAAGAAAATTGATTACGCATCTCAGGAAATGTTTCAAAGTACATTGCGCGAGTCGAATTTGTGAATCATTAGAAAAATCGTTATGGCTTTTGTTACATTTCGTACGTTGGACTAAGAAAAATCAATCTGTTTTATTGTCCTCTTTTCCCTGCTTTTGTTGAAGTTTCAAAATATAAATGTACTAATTTTGCATTTTCTTGCATGTCTCACTCCGGCTTTCTTAAATTCTTAATGGGGCCAAATATGTAGACTTGAAGACTTAACGTGGATAAGCGTCATATGCTAGGAAATATATACTACACTGAATAACATCTTAGTCAGTCGAGCTCACCCAAGCATGGGCTGAGCAATCCCGGAAAATAACAGGATGAAGGTCCACTATTCTGCATGATGCCAGCTCCTTCAACGTGTCGACAAATCTCAACCGTTGATACATTGAGAGGTCGTTTTACAATCTTTTTCCAAATGGATTGACTATTAAGATTGTACAAGAAACGAAGTACTGCATAAATATAGGGATCGGATCTCCATCCTACAAAATATGGGATGACGATCTTTTATCGTAATATTGTGTTGCATGAACATACTAATTATATTTATTAAAATATATCTTGAATTTGAGCCAGCGAACGAAGCAGACCCAAGATGAATTATAATTGATGTGGACGTTCGAAATATTGAGCAAGGAAAGATGGGGATATAATTTTTCCTTGCTTCTGGAGTCGCCCAACGAAGAAAAGAAAAGGAAAGTTTGGGTCAATAAAAGTAAAAAAAAATAAATTAAAGACTAAATCTCCACTTTCGTGATTCACGTCCTGGTCACAGTCAAGAAAGGAGAAGTACGAGTTGGACTTTGGATTCATCGAATCACACGCATTCCTTTCCCAATTAGAAGTTGGCCTGATCGTCCCTGGTAAATATATGTATTGTTTTTTTTATCTTCGCTGTTGGCTATTATTTAAGCGCTATTTACAGTGAGTGCTTGGCGATGGGTTATCTTGGTGGATTTGTGTTGAAGCCAATTAATCTTGTGATAAGATTTATTAATTCTTTTGTGTGATTAAGAGATTATTTCGTGAAAAATTATGAGGCCAAATACTATGTGCCTTATTGGGTATGAAGGGGAGCTGGGAAATACTGAGAGTGTTTGAATGACGCGAGTGTGGTTGTAATCTCCATTGTATTACTTGATCTATAGTAAAATTCATTGCTACTCTCTCCGTGGACATATGTCACTAAAATCTAATGTCTGATTTATTTTCTTATTTTGTCTATTTGTCGACACTTGATTTTTTGCCCATGTTTCAAATTTTCCTAAAAATTACAAAATTAGAATTAGGAATTTTGGCCATGCTTAGGAACCTCTTTCTAAACCGAAAGTAATTTTTCTTAGAATTTTCATGAATTTTTCCTTATTTCATGTTGGCTAAAATGAGTGAAAAATCAAGAAAAATACCAAATGGAATTCAAAAATTCCATAAAAATATCAAAAATATCATTAGTCTTATTTTAATTCCAATTTCATCAATGAACCTTCAATTTTGGAAAATTTCAGTTGGGGATGTGTTTTTCCCAAAATTAGGTAAAATTCATACCCTAATTGAACAAAAAATTCAAATGAGTCATTTTTAGTCATTTTTAGGTCATAGTGTCTTCACAATAATTGATTTTGGGACCTTGAATTGCATATTGTTTGGTCCAATTTCACAATTTAACAAAAGAATTGAAAAACCCCAAAAATTAATTGAAAATTAGGGATTTTAAGACCCAAATTAGGAATCTTATACAATTTGAAATTTTTTATCAACACCCATACTTTTCCTAGGGTTAATAAGATGTGGGTACTTCAATTTTCATAATTAGGTCATTTGGACACTGAATTGAACAATAACCCTATTGATCCGAATTCAAATTTGGGAAATTTTGGGTCTGATTGTAATAAAAGTTTATACAAATCTCATATCTTGATGCAAAATGTGCTAAGGAATCAAATTTTAGGGGTTAAATTTGAAAAATCGGGTCAAAATGAGATTGAATTTGCAAAATTAGACCAACCCAGGTCGGTCGGATCAACCCGACCCGACTTGGGTTGGCCTTCTTTCTTACCCGACCAGGCAACGCGTGGGAAAAGGGGGGAAAATATCTGTTCGAGGCCAAGTTTTCGCCGACTTACTCCAACCAATCTAGCAAGTGATAAATGGATTGGATAGCTGGAGAATCTCCAGCTGTCCATCCTTATTCGTTTTAACTAATTGGGGAGTCGGTTAGGACCGAAAACCATCACGGAGAAGGCTAGAAAAGAGGCGGGAAAGTCATTATCCAAGCATGGAAGTTGCTCGACAAAAATCCCGAAAGAGAGAGAGAGCGAGAGAGAGAAACTTAGAGAGAAAGAGAGAGAAGAAGGCTAAGAGGGAAGGGAGTTGAAGTCCCCTAATCGAGTGATTAGCGCCGATCGACTGAACGGCGCCGGCGAATGGATCATTCAAGAAGGACATCCTCTTCAGGCGATCGGTGCAAAGCTGACCACGAAGCCCTGAAAGTGAGCTTCAGCCGATCAATCTAAGACTTTCCTGGCACAGAAGAGCTCATCAAATTTGAGAGAAAGTGTTGAGGAATCACTCAACGGTCGTCGTTTGGTTTGGAATTTCAGAATCAAGGTCCAACAAAGAAGGTCAAGTTGCCTTTTGATCATAGTTTGATAAAACTCCAGAACAGGTGTTTGAGCTCTATCATTTTGATTACGTGATCTTCTCTATGATTTTGATATTATTGATGTTTAAAACAAGTTTATGATCATGTGTTTCATTGTTTCTTGCCTTTTGAATCATTGGAACTGCATTTGACCGAGTCGGTTATCATGAAACCCACACCAGAGCCGCCAAACCTCACCGGAGAGTCGTCTATGGCCAATGGCCACTCAAGTTAGTGGTTTCTAACCTTGTTTCATGCTTTGATGATTGTTTTAAACGCTAGAAATGGTTAGGGCGATTTGTAGGATAATCTGAATGTTAGAAAAGCTTGTTTAGGTTAGTTCTAAGTTAGGTTTTTGGGCTCGATTTTCACCGGCCGGTGGCGGTCCGGCGACAAATTGATGAGGTTAGTTGGTTAGGGGATGATGGGAGGTTGGTGAAGAGCTTGAAAAGATTGTTAAAAACTCGCCAGAAGGTCGTTGGAATTAAGCTCGAACTGGCGGCCTCGAAAATGTTTACGCTGGATTCATGCTCACCAACTATTCGGCAAAATGCCACAAAGAAGAAGAGGAAAACGGCGCCATTTTGGCACCATTCCCGCCAGGAATGCCTATACTAGTTCAGGTCGGTTTAACTCGGCAAGACCAACCTGAACCAGTCCGGTTTAATACTAGTGGGAAATAAATATTCGAATAAAAATAAAAAAAAACAAAAAATTTAGAAAAATTAGAAATTTCACAGAAAATTAGAAAATCATAAAAAAATTCAGAAAATCATCAGAAAGTAAAAAAAATCATAAAAAAACATAGAATCACAAAAAATTGGAAAAATCAGAAAAATTATAATTTTTTTTGGAAAATCATAAAAATCATAAAAATCCCGGAAATTCAGAAAAAAAAATGGAAAAAATTCCTAGAAATATTCATAAAAATAAGAAAATTCCCAAAATTCATGAAAATTTGAAAAATCCCAAAATTCCCATAAAAATTACGAAAATTTTTTTAAAAAAATTTCAAAATTCCAAAAAATTCACAGTGTGACTCAGAAGTCCTGTGGCCACCTATTTTGAGTGAAATTTATATTTTTTGAAGTGCCTAAGTGATATTTTTTAGAACTCCTCAGTTTAGGGATAAAAAAGGGTTTCAACCCTAAAAAACCCTAAAACAACACAATCCAATGAATGAACCGGCTTAGGGCTTTGCCAGGCATTGAATGTTTTGGATTGATTTTCATTTTAGAGACAATTTAGGATTGCTTTGACTGATTGAAAATGATTGCATATTTATTGATTGATTGATTGATTTCTCTCGATTAGAATGATTAGAATTAGTGGACAGGACTAGAAAACTCGCGTGACACGTTAGACACTTCGTATCGTTTTATGTACCAAAAGGGTGTTAGGGATCTCAATTTGGAATCATTAGCGTAACCAAGTCCCCTTACCCATAGTCTCTAGTTTGCGGAAATGGTGATATTTCTCTCGTACCTTGATTAGGTTTCTAGTCAATTAATAAGGACTAGTGGCAACTCCAAATCAAAACTTAGGTTAAATAGGAAGATAAAAAAATTAATACTTACTGTCTCGTGAGGTATGGTCCGGGAGAGATTCTTGTTTGTCTAGTGATGGGATGTCTATGAGACGTTCGGGCAAAATATCCATTCCAGATCTTAGTAGCTCATTTGGGGACAGTTTCCTCATTCGTGATGTCTGTGAGATGTTTGGGCGAAATATCCGTTCCAGATCTTAGTAGCTCATTTGGGAACATTTTCCTCATTTGTGACAAATAACAGTACCTCCTTAGCATGCTAAAGCGTGGCGCGACACTATTTTATTGTTTGATCGCTTGTTTATGCAAGAATTAGTATCAAAGTTAGGCTTGGCTGAGTTGAAGCGAATCGATGACGACAGAAAAAGGAAAAGTGAAAATCGACAAATTTGATGGGAAGGATTTTGGTTTCTAGAAGATGTGGATTAAGAATTATCTGTACTAGAGAAATTTACACTTACCCTTATCTAGGGAGAAGACAGAGTTGATGAAGCGAGCTGAATGGAAATTGATGGACAAACAAGCGTTGGGTGTCGTTGGCTTGTAGTGTTGCATTTAACATAGAAGACCACTGCAAGTTTGATGAAAGTCCAGTCAAACATGTATGAGAAGCCCTTTGCGATCAACAAGGTCTATTTTATGTGATGTCTGTTTAACTTGAAAATGATCGACGATGCGTCAGTTGCTGCTCATATAAATGAATTCAATGTGATTGTTAGTCAATTGAGTTTAGTTGGGTTTGACTTTGAAGAAGAGATACGTGCTTTGATTCTATTATCCTCGTTGCCTAATAATTGGATGCTACTATTATTGCTATTAGTAATTTCTCTAGGTTAATAAGTTTGACATTTGATGGGGTTCTCAATTTGATTACGAGTGATGACATCCGTAGGAGAGAATCCGGTGAACTCGTATCTACTGCTTTTGTAGGTGAAAATAGAGGAAGAGCTTTTACTCGTGTTAGCACAAAAAGTATAAACCTAAACAGACGTAGTCAATCTAGGACTACTAGTGCTGTCTGTGAGAGTTGTGGTAAGAGGGGGCATCTTAAAAAGGATTGCTTTAAGTTGAAACGACAAGGGTAAGGAAATTATAGTCAAGTCTACTGATGATCTTGTAGCTGTAGCTGACAGTAATTTGAATAGTGCTAATTATGTCTTATTTGTTACTGATTATTCATCATTTGATGGATAGATTATAGATTATGGTTATGCGTTTCGTGCTACACAAAATAGGAACCGGTTTACTACTTGTTAGTAGTAAAGTGCAATTGGGGAACAACGGTAATTGCAATGTTGTAGGTGTTGGTAATGTTAAAATCAAAATACATTATGGTATTGTGATGACATTGACTAAAGTGAGGCATGTTCTAGAATTAAAGAAGAACTTGATTTCCTTGAACACATTGGATTTGGCTGGATGTTGGTATACTTCAGAATGTGAAATTCTGAAGGTTGTTTGAGGTGCCTTCATGATAATGAAAGGAAGTAAGCACAGTGGCATGTATGATCTTCAAGGTGAGACAGTGACGGGATTCGACACGGAGACATTGAAAGTATTCGTTCGAGAGTCTGAATTATGGCATATAAGATCTAAGTGAAAAGAATTTTTTATGTGGTTATGTTGCTGACAACTGAATATAAGTAGGTGCCGTGACTTAAATAAACGGTGAAAAGTGCAGTTTAGTATGATTATCAGAGAAACCATAGAGATTGCAAAGTCGATTCATTTGGATGTTCATAGGTTATCGTGATTTTCTTCAAGTAAGAGTGCTAGGTTTATGCCAATATTTGTTGATGACTACTCGAAAAAGACTTGGGTATTTGTGATAAAGCACAAGTTCGATGCTATTGTTAAGATCAGGTAGTTGATAGCTTTGATAAAAAAGAAGACTAGAAAGTCAATCAAGCATGTCTGGACTAACAATATCACGGAGTTTTGCTCAAATCCATTAAAATTCTGCATGAATGTAAGGATATTGAGACATTGCACTAGTTTTAGTGAATCACAACATGTCGCGGAGTTAATGAGCAGAACATTGCTAGAGACGATCCATAAAATGCTCTCTAGTTTTGATATGGCTAGGAGATTCCTAGTGGATGCACTTAGTATAGCGAGCTACCTAGTGAATAGATCCCCATCGACTACGATGGGATGTCAGACTCCCGAAGAAGTGTGGTCAGGTAACGTTACTGATTATTCTGTTATTAGAATATTTGATTATCTATGTTATTTTCGAGTGAGTGGTGGTAAGCTCAATACAAATGTGAGAAAGTACATGTTCTTAGGTTATGCATAATTTGGACAGGGTTATCAGTACTGGTGCCGAGAATTAAATTCACCTATTATTAGTAGAGAAGTACATTTGATGAGTCTCCAATACTTCTAGTTAATAGTGTTAATAACAGTGTTAATACAGATCTGGATGTTGTTAATTCTAAACCCATATACGACGCGTCTATGTTCTTCATCAATTAATCGGAGCTAGATCTGTCATGTCAAAGCTTGATTTTCCTTTCATTACTTGATGTAAAAGCAGTACTCGTTCTGCTTCAATAGCTTCATAAAAATGCTAGATATGCTGATGCGATCTACCATTAACGAAGTCGTCATGTGCGACACGAGCTTGTGAAGACACACAGATTGCACTAAACAAAGTGGCAGTCCATTGATTATGATGCAAGTGCTGTCATTTTTCTGAAATGTAGCCTCCTTGTGTTGAACATGAACTGCCACTTTGAAGGACATACCCATCTTTGCACCTGCACGATTTCCCTTATTTTCCTTTGCTTCCGGGAGGGTCTCATGATGACAGAAGGGAACAGAAAAGCACTTGTGTATCATGTGAACAGTAATAATTTAAAATTTAAGTTAATAAAGAATAAAATAATATGTAGAAATTTCCATTCATTGTTTTTAGTAAAATTTCGATTGTCGTGAAAGGAAAAAATTAAAGATTTATGGAATACTTGACAATTATTTTGCATTCGCTGGAGAAGGAGACGTTCATAATTATCTGCCAAACATTTTTAGTATCGCAAATTTCGATTTTGTCCATCTATAGTCATGTGCGTTAATATGATTTTTTAAATGTATGCATCGGTTTTTCGCAAAAATCTTGTAGAAGTTTGAAATTTGAAGTGTGACCCTTGGAAATAGTATAAAATACTCACAATAAGTTGACGTGAGAATAGAATTTTCATTAACGTTCCCAAGGTGCAATTCGCTGTATTTTGTTATTTTTTGATCGAAAGGATGCTTTCTTCCATTCATAAAAAAACGAACCCTACTAGGGCTGGACAAAAGAGTTTCCGAACATAAAATATTTCAAATAGGTAAAAGAGGACAAGACAACCAATTGGTGGGAAGAGTCTCGTTACGGTGGACTTAAGCAACCTAATCAGCAGTTTGATTGGCCTCTCGGGGACGGTAGACGACTTACGCCATATCCAAATTAGCTACACTTTAGTGTATATCAAATTGGGGCCGTGTGAAGGAAACGGTCAGCACTGGCGCTCTGTTCATCAGGATCTACACCTTCTGTACTAAAAAACACAAGAAACAGTGGGCGGGAATCTTCTGTTCAGTAGTTTCAGCACGTTTCTAAATGAAAGTGAAAGAAGAGAAAGTATAAAATCCCAATGAATACAAATACATTATAATTGACCAGTTGACTCCACTTTGATCATGCATACATGAGAGGCACTAGTCTTTCTAAAGTCTCCTCCCCAAGACTTTGTTTTCATATCTATTTCTATTTCCTCCTTTTCCCTTTTTGATTTGATTATCTCAAAAGGGATGCACCTTTTCCTCTGCTCGAATTTTTGAGACATTTGTGTGTACTTCAAGTTTTATATGGGTGGGCATAAAGATGTGACATCGTGACTTGACTTGGTATCGATGTTAGATTGGCAAATTTGGATTTGACCTAATAGTAGAGACGTGAGGTTTTCCATTGAGAGAGGGTCAACCCATCACATGCCAAGAAACTAACACAAACATGACAAATAGATCATGAAAAGATGATACAGTTTTGGAGGGATTACAATTAAAGTTATACCTTCGACTTATTCTCTGTTTTTTTCGTTGTGTTTTGTCAAATTAGAAGACGGTGGACTTCAACGTAAGCCTAACATGACCACTCCTTGTCGTTTCTGCTACAATATCTCGAGGTCATCTTCATCTTCGCTCCAAGTTTTGCTGCCAAGAATGGAATTATGGTTTCTCAGGGGAATTAGGGCTCGAATGCGAGGGATTGATTTTGGAATTTGGGGCTGATATGAGACTTTAGTTGCTCGACCAAAAAAATTAAATGACGCCATTTATCTAAACAAATACGGCATCATTTTGTTCAATATCAGTCCAAGTTATGCCACCTTTGTTACATGTAGGTGATGACGATGACTGAAGCGCTGTGTTAGATAAATCAAGTGAGCCTTGACTGAGAGGACTTAAATGCACTTTCCCTCCAAGGTTTAGAACTAAATTGATTCGATTAAAAGGTTTAACACCCGATTAAATTATGTGCAATAGGTTTAGAACTATTCGTGCAATCTTCCTTATATAATTTTGCTGAGATCCTATTTTCTATTTTCAAAGAAAATTGGTTTCTGTCTTTTAAAAGTTCGAAAATTTAAAAACTAGGGTGGCTGTCAAGGCAAAACGTACTTCCTAATCTGTATCCACTTACAAATGAAACAGAAAACCAGGACTTCAGTAAGTTGTTCTTGTTTCTTACAAGTCATCCTCTATAGCTCCTACGTCTAAGCCCTCTCTCCATTTGAGTCTCAACATGCAACTAAGCTACAAGGCTGGATAGAACTCAGACGCGGTTGGTGTACAGAAATACATAAATAATACCCAAATATAACACAGCAAGAACACACTCAACTAATATACCAACATGAATCGATCAGTTTCCAGTTATAGTTTAATAATTGTGGCTTATTAATTAAAATAATATGTGGGTATGCGCTAGGCTCGTGCATGAAATGTAGTAGTTATAATTAATATGGCACGTAAGGAAGGGGTTGAAAGTGGGAAGTTATTATAAAAGTTAGGGTTAATTCTACAAAAAATCTCAAAATGGTACACTTGTGAAAAGTTTACTTCAAATTAATTTTTTAACCATAAAAAACCTCAAACTGGTAAACTGGCGACAAATTTACCATCAATCAATTTCCTTTAAATTTTATCGTCAAATTACTAAGGTGGATAACATGTGACGGTTGATGAGTGTAAAAGTTTAGGGTTCTACCTCTCTATTTGTCACAGATTTACTGATTTATAATTTTTCGCAACACTAATCCAATTTAGCGGAGGGTAAACTTGTCACAATTGTGCCAGTTTTTAGTTTTTTGTGGTCAAAAAATTAATTTGGAGTAAATTTATCACAAATGTACCCATTTGATGGTATCAATCGTAAAGTTAATTGTATCTTTTGTTTTTACCTTGTTATTATTTAGTGTAAGGGCAATCAGCCACTGAAGGCGAGACAAAACCCATTGTTGGCTTAAATATATAAGACATTATTATGCTTATGGCAATAAAATATGCCACGTTGTTTGTCCCGCTTGCATGGGAACAAGCACTAGCATTTGTGTCCCCTAGAAGGGCAGTGAGTGGCCAGTGCGACAGCGTATGCACCGTGAGTGACAAAAGTGAGGGTGCCGTCTGATTGGCAAAGGGCCGGGACATTATGAATTGAGTCCCCTTGGCGTGAGTCCAATGTGGTTTAATGTGCGCTCCCGTCAAATTATAACAGAGCTGATGGTTGATTAGTGACCACTTTCAATGTGTATTGATATTTAGTGAATATCTTGAAGAAGGATGCCTATCTTAAAGGCTCTCAATGTGTACGTATTACTGTTTGGTGAATATCTTAAGGAAGGATACCTGGATTAAAGAGGAACAGACTTTACACTAACCTCCCACACAAGGAGGAGATTGTTAATATGCACGTGTGAGTTGTGTAAAAAAGTTTAACATCGGAGTAAAAAGTCTCATATAGGAGAATTGGTGTGGTGCGTAACAATTAATATATTTTAGTTGTTTCATGATTCAAGTGAATGTGGTTTCTACCGTAGAAGTTGACGGGTTCCGACTTGTATTCCCTCTAGGCGATCTCCCAAGGTAAAAGTATCGGATTTCTATTGCGCGCTCCCAATATCGTTTGAAATTGTTGCTGTATTAAAGTACCAACAACCCTTTCCCGACTCGACAAGTCACGGTTCAAGCCGCTTGGAATTCAATGGCAAGGAATCCAAATCCACTTGTGCACGGATGAATCTCGAAACCAGATGATAAAATTAAACCTATATTACGTGTGTGTGTGTGAGAACGGCAAATAAAAGGAAGCAGGGGGTGCTAGTCTTCTGTTTAGTAGTCTCGCCACGTTTCTAAATGAAAAGGAAATAGGAGTAAATATAAATCCCAATAAATACAAATACACTATAATTGACCAGTTGACTTCACTTTGACCATACATATATGAGAGACTAGTCTTCTGAAGTCTACTCTCCATGGAGTCTTCTAAAGTCTACTCACCGAGATATTCAGCTTCGGATTCAGAAGAAGTATCATCATCGGTTGCGGCCATAATGTCATTTAGTTGATAGAGGATTTCTTCATCTATCGATAGCTCATTTATTCTTTTGTTTATTCTATATTATCTTGAAATACGTCCCCTTTTCCCACATGTATAACATTTAATACTTTGTTAATCTTCCTCTTAGGTTTTTGTCTAAGTTTACTATGTTTATCTTGTTGTGGCTTGGTCTTGTGATAATTTTTAAGCTTTCTTTTATCTGTCTTAGGAGGACAATCTCATTTACACTTCGGTTTTGTTGGTTCAGTATATGAGGGATCAAATTGGGCACAAAAATCACCTAAGTCTTAAGGGAGTGTTCCTTTTTAAGTTGTCGTTGTAATTTGATTGAATTGCACATTTGTGTTCCTTGCCTATGAACATATGAAACTAGCTCTCCATAGGACAGTAAGTGATGGGGAATTTGACTATCATATTCTTCCTTTATTTTATTTCGAACTTAAAGTCCCCTATAAAACGGGATAATCCTGCAAATAATTTTTCTTTCCAAAAAAGTTGATTACAATTTGGTTTGACTAAAACTCTTTGTAAGAAGAGTTCTTTGTATTCTCTGAATTTTCCTAAGAATTTGCATTTCATGTTTGATAAAAAGATCTTAATTTATATCTCTTATGTGCAAATGATCACTTATAAAGTGTTGGGATATAGAGAAAATGAGTGTATTGATAGCATCTTGGATGATTTGTCCATTTTCATCCTTAATGCTTTGTTCATATTCATGTATTCTATATGCATTTAATACCTGGGTTTTTTGTTTATAAGTTAAGTAATTATCCCACCATCCTTTTAGTTGTCCAGTAAAGTGCGCCACTAAGATGAGCAATGATCAGAAACTTCTTGTTGAGTTTTATAAGCATTTGCTACCATGACCATATGATTTAGTATGTTGATAATGTTATTTTCAACAACACCATCTATACTCCATTAGTTTCGGTTGTTACTCTGAAAGGAGTACAGTTTACGGCAAGAAATCATGCGAAGTTGTTTGTCCCATTTTCATGCTAGTAAGCTCTAGCATTTATTACAGACCATAAAAGAAAGCTCTAGCATTTATGTCCTATAGATGTGGATTAAGGGACCAGGGAGAGGTGTTATGTACTGTGAGTGCGCAAAGTGAGTGCCGTGAGATTGGCAGGAAGTGAGCCCCTCCAGCGTGAGACCAATGTGGCCTTGTGTTTGAGATTTGTGAGAGTTAACAGACACAATCAATGCCAGTCGTTGCATTTCGAGTCTGTCGTTATAATAAAGTACCCAACAACACCTCCGACTCGACAAGTCACGGTTTGAGCCGCCTGGAATTCGATGGCAAGGAATCCGAACCCGCCCGAACACAAATGAATCCCAAAACAGATGAGAAATGGCCCTCGGAAAATATGATGCAAAGAATCAGGATGACCGCAACTTGTTACAGCAGGAGAGCATGAAACCATATTCTGCATGTTAGAAACTCATAAACTGCTTACAGTGATGCTATGTGAGTTTGATGCAAAGGATCGACTCTTACCATGATATGGCCAACAAAGTTCGTAGCCTCCAAGGTAACAACTTTACCCAAACACAACAAATAGATAACACTAATATTCTAAGACTTCTAAATTGTACTGTCAATAAACAATACGGATTGTAGACAGACTAAATTTTCAGTCAAAAATAAGCTCACTCACAGATGCTTCTTTTTCTTTTGCTTTTCAACGATGAGAGTATGCCTCAAGATTTCATCAAGGAGTATATGAAATTTTTAATCAATTTGTGCGTTTCCTCCAGTCATTTTCTTACTTTCTGGTCTTCATGGTTTCTACACATTCTACTTACGTTTGCACCGCGTGTAAACAACAAACCATTCTGTAAGTTCATATTGCAGGATCCCCAGCAACATTTGTTAGCACATTATCGATAACAGAAACTTCGCTTGGGGATGCAACCACTGCGATGCAACTGCAATAGAAAGGTACTTCCATCAGCTCAACAAGCTCAAAGGGAATTTTGAATAAGGTCTACACTAAATAGTAAAGTAACGAATTCCAAGATATTTTCCTCTGAAGATCACATCAATGGTCAACTCAAGCTTTCTGAAAATGATGAGGATGTTGATCCTATCACTCCATAACAAGCTACAGATTGTGCTAAGAGATGGTTTAAATTTTAACATGATAATATATCAATACTATTGAGATAAGTTATCGATATGAATTGGAACATAAGTTTAAGCAGAATTTCCCCAAAATCATTTGATAAGTTAGGATCTACTCAAGACATACAAATTTAGCGAGACCAGGCTACACTAAGGATTGCTGTCATATAAACATTGGTAAGATGATATACTACCTATGACAGAACCATTTCTCACTACCTATGGTGCAAACTCTGGTTTCCAATATCTGACTGTGAGGTAAGTGATCCATAACCATATCCATGGACAACCAGACTCTCAGATGCCGCTCAAGAGAATTAAGTTTAACAACATAAAATCCAGCACCCAAATATATTGCTTCGAAAATCTACCCTCTCTAAACACAAAAAATGCTAGCACGGCACTTTTCTGGAACCATTGTATGAGATCTAGGATCTCAGAAATCAAAGAAGTTCAAGGAATCACTCAGAGTTCTCTTGAGTATTTTTTGCCAAGCAATAGCATTTGTTCCTGAATATGGTCTGAGATTATAATCAGCCGATGAAGTTGCAGGGCCATATCTCCAGGGATCATTTAGTGGACAGCCAAGTCTCAATTTCAAGTCCATACAGTTAGTATTTCGCGTATGATGATCTCCATCACATACCATCAAGTGATGGCTAAGAGGAATAGCAAAATAACTGCAGGCTGGAATCTAAGAGAGGAAAACTGAAGAATCTTGTAAGTAACAGTTTGCTGATATCGACTGTTGAATTTTTGCAGGACAGTCCACTGAAGAATATCTAATGGATAAGAAACAGGGACAGAAATCTTCAAAAGGAACAAAGTGGATTATTATTAAGGAAAGACAAGACAGGAATAGCGGTATCATTGCCCTTCTTTCAATATTCAGGAGTCTTATGTTAAAAAATGCTTATAAAAAATGCGGTGTCAAGTAACTTTCACTTTTGTATGATGAAGAAACTATCCCTCACCATATATGCACAAGGAAAAGCTTTTAAGATGATTGATTTAGGAAAACTAAAACATAGCCAGCAGCACCTCACTCTATCACCATCAGCATCTCCACCACCATCAGCATGGACAAATTGAAAGTTGGCAAATGACAGTGAAGGTGGCAATGGTGGGGCAATTATGATAACACGCGGTTGAGGTGGCGGTATTTGTTTCTCTAGAACATGAAACTATTTTTTCATTTGTTCTCAACTTTATCTCCTCTGACATTTGAACATAAACAGATTAAAGACTCACATCCGAATCTACAATCTAAATTACAATAGTTATGTCGATTAGACTGCCATACAAATCTACTGCCAAAGAATATCCTGGAAATGACCCTACACGTGAAAACAATTGAATACTGTCGTTCTTTTTAATCCAGAACATTGTATAAGAATGTTCCAAGATGTGTTCTATGAAGATTACACAAGAAAGTAGTGGGCACACACAAAACAAGTGAATCAGAGCTACTTGTTTATTAATCTTGCCTTGAATGGACGAAAGGATTTTCTGCATTTCTTGTTTCCAAACGTAGGGTTTATGATCCGATTCATCAAAGGTTAATATTGAGAGAGATCTTTGTTCAGATGTTAAACTGGTTTGCCAATTTTTAAATATTGATGACATGTGTATGTATATACACAGAAGGAAACTTATTGAGGAAGCTTATTGAGATAGAACTAATTTGAAGAACAAAAAGACCCTCTTCCATTCAAGCAGCATGGCAGAAATGGTGGTCATGAAATGCAATTATCTTTGTGACTTGAGAGTCGTATATTGCTGTGTGTTATTGACTAAGAAGCATGCTTCTGCAACACCTCCAAGAATGACCAAACAAATTTACTTCGATGCTGATCAAAGAAATGCACCAAAAGAATGAGGTTTAACTCACGGAAACTTGGAAATGACCCCATGGTCCACCACTCCATCTACTCTGTCAAGGCTCGCAGCTACTTGAGCTACAATTACACTTAAGAGAAGTCACGCACGTTATCATAAATCATAAAGGAAAATAAGAGGAGCAAATCAGGTTTGAGCATCATACCAAGGTCTGCAATTGGAGATGTGAATATGACATCAAGAACATTATGGCCATCGTTGGTAACTACTGGAAAATCTCCACCTAATGGATCAGCATGTCCTATAGATGGTCTTCTCCAGACCTTCGACAGAAGAGAAAATTAATCATACAAATCATAGTAACAAAAATCCGCCACATAGAAAAAACTCCCAAGGCGCCCCATCCAAAATTGTTACAAGATCACAATAACAAAAATCTGCATACCCACAAGGTGAGTGCCAAATTATGTTTTGCTGACACTACAAAGTCATGACATGTCAAGTTAACAAGTATTATATTAAAGAGACGATAGTTTATAACTGTAGTTGAAGCTTAATAATTTAAAGGATAAGCAGTCCCCTATTCTATGCCGTGATAAAAACAATAAACCTCCAAATAGGAGCGACATTTAAGTTCTGACTGATCAAAGTTGTAGGGAGATTAAATATTTAATGTCAGATCAGTTTTAAGTTCTTAGAATAAAGTCCAGAATCAGACCCTAGTATTTGCATTTTATCAAAAACCAAACCTCTGCATCTCCCAGAAATAAATCATCTATCTCTTCAGCTGTCTCCATCCAGTTGAGCTGGCAATAGAATCTTTACTTCACTATCATTCGGTTGAGCACTTTTAACATATGTAGATGACATATATGTGCATAGCTGCTTACAGATTGAACTAAGACTGGAACAGAACCATCAAGAGGACCTTTATATCTGTTCTCTGTGATGATAAATACAAGTCTCTGGGCTGCATTAAGTACAAACTGCAAACAACAAAATAATAACCCAGTTGGCTCACAGTTAGAAGGAAGAAAGAGCATATGATTCCATCATGGAGGGATAGACTAGTAAGGCTCATCTTATGGTGTCTAAACAGGACTCACTTTCTCTTGGATTATTGACTCTCCGCCTTCCAATTTTCGGCGGCCAATAACGGCAATCAGTGTGTCTTCTTCTATGATATCAGCATCATCAAAGGCAAAGTCAATCTACCAAAAACCAAGTAAATGCAATATTAAAGTGACAGAGAATGAGATACTTGGGCATAACCTAGAGCAACAAACTCCAAATATGAAGAGGATAAGAAAGAAACTAATCGAATAAACAACATACATTCTGTGGTTTTTCCTCAATTCAATTTTTCAGCATGTTAACTTGCAATAAAACAAGTAGGAAAACACAACAGGCCACCATGAAATGGACCATTCTTTAGTGCTTTGCTGCACGACTGCTAAGCTGCACTTTGCAAGTCAATGGACTCAATCCTTGACTGACTCAATTCATGCAAAATTGCAGCCCGGGAAAATCCTCAGGCGGGATCATTATGGAAAATTAATCTTTTGATTTAAAATTGATGCAGCTGAACAAATTTCCATGGTAACAATTTCACTGTCGACTTAGATCCTGCCATTTCAAGAACCATTTACCAAATTTCCAAAACACTTCTGTAACAAAAGAGAGAAAAAGATTGTCACAGACACAGGCAGACTGAGTATGAATTAGTTATGTGTCCACACCTGAGAACACCCTTGGTAGTTATCCAAAGGAATTCCTGATTTTGCTGCTTCGCTTGCACTTGTAACAGACCTACATAAGACTTTTAAGGAAGAATGAGAAATTGGACCAGGAAATATGACCCTGAAATTTATGTTGCTTCCTGCCTCTTACCCAGGAATTTTTAACATATACAAGTATCCTAGAGAAAATATTCAGTTCTCATGTTCCATGAAAATGAGAAACGAAAACAGTATTTAGTTTTTAATTTTATTTAAGCCTGTTTGTTTAGTGAAATGAGAATTTATTTCAGAATTAAAAATAGTGAAAAATCATGCTTATATTCCATTAATGTAAAGAGGCTTTCCTTTTGGGATTTCAAACACTCTAAAATTCATTTGCAATGAAAGTAATGAAAAAAAAAGGTTATCATCAGTTTATTTAAATCAGATTCCCTTGTTTTAACTGTTCATGCTGCTGAAAAGAATCTATGGATCGTAAATAGATACAAAAACAGAAAATTTAGAAAACTTTCGGGAACGCAATAGGACTTAGCTCTTGATTTGAATTTCGGTACTCCCCTCTATTGGTTACTCTATTCTACTCCGAAATCTATTAAAACCTACATCTAGTCTAAATGTAAGGCCAACCTCAAAAGTGTACTAATGACTACGTTTGACATTGTTAACCCATTTAAGATTATTAAATTTGCGCAAAACGTGGTAGAAAGTAAATAAGAGAACATTGGACATTTGACTAACAGAGTGATCTTTTGCATTATACATCTATTGAGATGCATGTATGAATTGTGCTAGAAAAGTCTCATATCGAAAAATTAAAATGTCGCGGAGCAATTATTAATACTAATTTGCTCATGACTCATTAGACTTTTGAGTAAAGGTGGGTTTAGTTGGATTTGTTGATGGCTCACATTTGGACTCTCTCTTAGTGATCTCCCTACCTAAAGAATTAGAATTTTGCTATGTGCTCGCAACATATAGTATCAAAACGATGGTTGATTGGTGTGTCCCTAATGTTTATCAGTGTCCTAGACTAAACAAGGAATCCCTTGGCTCTTCGCAGTTACCAAGTGTGGTTTACCATCACAGTCCAGTTTGGGAGGAGATCATGGTTGAAAGGCGTGTTTAAACTGGCCGGCAATGATTGGAGATTCAAATTGAGACATCTTAATGCAAAAGAATAACTAAATTAAGAGAAAGCAGACCTAACATTAAACTCACACGAAACAAAAATTATTGAGATGCATGTATGGCAATCTCCCCATCTAAAGATATTAGCTTTTTACTGCTCAATTTAACAACATGCTTGACAATGATTTTCTAGTTTTTATGTTGCGCACTCACACCCCTGATCTTCACTATCAACTTCAGTCCTTGATGGCAGTCAAAACCTTCATTATATATGTCTCAAATTGGCATTCAAACTTTCCATGTTAGTCTTGTCTCAAATTGTCAATCTTCTATTTCTTAATTGAAACTACAGTGCAAAACTAGAAGCATAGCAGATAATCGGCGACCAGGGCCTAAGGCTCGTGAGGGGCGCCGGCGATGTGGGGGCAGCAACACCGTGGCGGCGACCCCAATGGAGTCAAACTATCCCCACGTTGCGCTCTCTTAGATTAAGGTTAGCTTTTTAAGATTGAAAATTTTGGCTTTTTTTATTTTTAGCTTTTATGGTTTTTGTTTTTTTTTAATTCTAAAATTTTCTTATGTGAGCCTCATCAGTGCCACGTCAAAACCAACATGTGTTTTGAAGAATTAAAAAAATGTCACGTTGGATTCTGGCATGCCACATCACCAAAATTTATGATAAAATCACTGAAAGGACTAAATTGCACTGGATCGAAAAAGTGGGACTTGATTGCAAATTTTCAAAATTTAGAACTTGATTGCACGTTCGGTCAAATATTTAAGATTTTTTGTACAATTTTCTTTTTTCCGAATGACCTTAGTTTGTGAGCAAATAAGAAAAAACTAATAGACATAAGGAAGAAAGGTTTAATGAGCAAGTTGATGAAATTAAATAAGCTCAAGGATTAAATCAGAACTTATACATTCGCTTTTGTCAGTAAAAGCTATTTGACTTGGTAGATTTTTAATTGGAATGTATTTACCATCTTAAGCAGAAATTTGACAGCTGAATCAAAAAATAAAGGAGTAAATTTGAGCAAATCCGAACTAACCCCTTCATGTAAATAATGCCAGCTCAAGACAGAAGACACTAGACAAATCATGACCTACCAGGTTATGTAGAAATAAATCGTCTCGAAGAATCACAAAAGAATAGGTCTGTCAATGAACAATTGTCAACCATATGGTCGGCCCTACAGAATACAGTTGCTCCCCGACAACCGTCCAACCGTGTCATGTTCTCTACCAGTGCGAATAAATGTAACAAAAGTGCCCGACTGATATGAGATGCAAGATTTAATAACCTAATCAAGAAACACAAGCAGGATGGAGCTAATACACTGCAAATAGCAGATTTCTATTATAAAACAGAGAAGAAGGCCTTGGCCTTGCAATTGCAAGGGTAAGAAGAACTCACGTGGGTACCCCTACTATATCTTCCAAAGCGCCTGCACGGAGTTGCTGACCAAGATATTTTATGGCCATGCTCGAAGCGTTACCAGATCCTAGCCCTATCACCATTCCACTCTCAACGTATCTGTCAACCTGGAAATGAAATGTCAACGAAAAATTCCTGACTTATAAGGGCACCAGTCGAAGAGGTAAAGTCAGTCATATACGACTATAGAAGTAGCCCAAATTACTTTGCATTACATTTATTCACAACTCATTCAATCAAAATAGCCAGTGGAAGAACTCCTAGTTTCACTTTATATTGAAGAGTTGACAGTATAGGATATCAAGAAAGGATTCGGTAACGGCAGTCAGAGGATGATGACAATCGGAACCGGAATGTACTTCTCTGGGCGGAAGGCAAAATCCAATTAAAGGGTGGATGCTATTTATGGAAGTGGCAAGTTAGAGTACAGTCACATGCATATTGGATGCAAATGAACATGTGTTAAAACATGGTTTATGATCGTAGAGAGGCATTCAGCGAAATTGGAATTGGTTCTTCGATAATATACGCTTTATGGTTGGTAGTTTAAGTTCGTCAGGTTATGCCAACATGCACTGACCATCTCAAATTGCAGTTTTCATGCCAGTTTTCATTCACTAGGACCAAAGGCATCTGATCGTGGCTTTGCAACAAAATAATCGCTGCAGCACAAATAAATATGTGCTCCCTTCAATGAAAACTTCTTGCTAATCACAGAAACCTACTGACTACACACAATTATTCGGCAGGAGCCCACTTGCAATATGCACGATGAGGCGCCCTTCATGACGGGGATATCGACACTTATATGATTCGCCTTTCTAACTCAGTTGCAGCTGATTAAAGTTTGTGGGCAGATGGAGGCTGATCCAAAACTACTATTCTACAAGCAATTGCAAAACCCGCGAAAAGAGCTGTGTGGTTTGGATCAGGCGCACAACATAAGTTCAATTAGCCATACAATTTAAGTGCGAAGGATTCGGTATTTAGGCCACCCACCCAGGCTTAACTCACATCTCACATACATTGAAGTTAGCCAGATATTTCAAGAGAACTGCTTTATGTTCTAGACATCTCCAATGCACAAGAAAGATGGTGATGATATTTTTTGTTTTTTGGGTCAGAAGAATGTGATGATATGAGTCTTGGATTGATATGACAAAATGTAAAGCTTCTAGTTAGATCTCTCAAGGAGCAAGAATTGTACAGTTCCATCTACAACCAATACTTGAGCAACCAATACGCCGAAGCTTGAATCAATCACCACCAAATTCTCCAGTTCTTGAATGAGACAATAAATCAAGGGCAAAAGAAATTTCACAGGCATGCATTGTGTCGGCCAACACTCTCGTACAACTAAAAGGACCAGAAAGAAAAAACCGAGAATGACGTACGGTGTACTTGGCTGCACGGAGCAGAGGAGGCGCGTCAAGGTCGGATGGGGCGGAGCATCGGACGGCTGTGGGCGGAGGAGCTCTCGCTCGGCCGTTGCAGCTTGCGAAGGAGAGAGAGAATCGAAAGGGCGGTGCTAGTGATGCGGTTGATGCCGCCATTTTTCGCCCCCTCCGTCTCGAGCTGTTTCTTCTGGCGAGTACTCTGTTTCTCGCTTTTATGCAATTGTGGATAAGGGGGGACCCACTTCTCTTTTGTCTACGTTTACACATCAGAAAGCTCTCGGTATGGAACCTTCAACCTGGAACTACAACGATGAAATCGATTCCCAATTTTGGACATGAAATCTACCATGTTGGCTCTGAAACCGATCCTAGGACTTATCATGTTTTTCCAATCCGATTCTAGGATTTATCTGAAAACCTGTTTTCTTTTGTTCCTTTTTTTTCCATTTTTTACAGTAGAATAATTGGAAGAACAAAATAAAACAGTTCAAAATAAAAAAAAATGAACAAGGGAGAACGAGCAAAGGCGAGTAAGGAACAAACGAGGGCGAGTCGCCAGTGAGCAAGGAGGAGAGTGAGTTGTGAGCACAAGAGAAAGAGTCGTGAAGTGTCCAAGTGAGGTTGGAGAAAACTAGGAAAAAAAGAGAGACAGGGAAAAGATGTCAAGAGAAAAACTGTAATTTTTAGGCTTTACGAAATCTGTTTCAAATTTAGTTCGATTCCTGAGTGATTCTTAACTCAAAACCAGACCGGTTCCTAGCGGTTCCAAAAATATGGAATCGGAAGCCATATCGATCTTCCAAGGGTTCGATTCGGTTGCACAATCCTAATTTTTACTCTTAAAAAATACTGAACTGGTCTTCCATTTAAACTTTTATATTAAAATAGAATAAACTTTGAATTAACAAAGATAATAACTTCTGAACGTTTAAGGAATTAATATAGAATTGTCAATGTTCCTATTGATTAAAAAAATTACGATATACAAGGTTTAGTACCCACTAATAAGACCACTACATTTACGAGTTGTAAGGAATACTGTGATCATTGAGGCAAGTTAGTAAGTCTACGGAAAAAAAGAGTTAATACCACGAAAAACTCAAAACTGATACACTTTTAAAAATTTTATCCCTCGTTAGTTTCCACTAAATTTTACCATTAAATTATTAAACGATGACACGTGACAGTTAACGGCATATCAGTTTGGGATTTTTATCCCTTTATTTGTCACCTTTATTTGTCATGGGTTTATCAATTTGTGATTTTTCGCTGCTTTAATCTAATTTAACGAAAGGTAAAATTATCACAAGTGTACAAGTTTGAATTTTTTTATGGTCAAAAAATTAGTTCGAGGTAAATTTATTACAGGTGTATGAGTTTGGGGTTTTTCATGGTATTAACCCAAAAAAATTTACAATTAAGTTAGATTGCTTATGATATTTCATGGAAAGACACAAACGTTAGGAAAGAAAAAATGACACTAATAGTCCCTAAAGTTTGGTGTAATATGCAAATGGCTTCCTTGTACTATTAGTTCCTTCAATATGGTCCTTTTAGTATTTATAGATATTCAATGTACTCCATTTATTTAATTAAATTATGGAGAAAGTCATCACAAGTCCATGAGCTATTGCCAAACGTGAAATTTAGTCCCTAAATT
The DNA here is from genome assembly GCA_031216235.1 of Syzygium jambos. Classification (NCBI taxonomy): domain Eukaryota; kingdom Viridiplantae; phylum Streptophyta; class Magnoliopsida; order Myrtales; family Myrtaceae; genus Syzygium; species Syzygium jambos. The sequence goes on from CM062223.1 coordinate 14,516,617, forward strand.
TTCAATTTGTCCTTCAACTTTTTCACAACAAAGTAAAATCAGTTATTTGATATTATTCACAAGTTTTCATAATTACACTATTGCCAGGATTTTATAATTACTTTTCATATCAATCAATTTCCTAGAGCAACAAAAAATGTGCTATCTTGTGCTTTATTTTTTTATATCTTGTTCTATCTTTATAAATAATACGATAGTTCCATTTAAAAATATTTTAGCATATGATATCTATAATAATAAATATACATCATTTAGAATTATATCAAGTTGATATTCCTACTACTTTAGGTTTAAGGTTTTCATAAATATATCTAGATACGACATTAATTTATTTATAGATATACACACTCGTGTTAATTTAACTCTTTCGTAATGTTTTAAATAGACAAAAATTTCAACCTTTCTTGTTTCATGTTTTCTGATTAAATCTTGGGTCACACTTTTTCTATTGCTCCTTTGGCTTGTACACTTTCTAAAATTGTATTTTAACTATACTATCCATTGTGGGTCCCACTTTTTTAGAGCGTCCCACTCTTTTACTTTGTTTTACTTTATTTTTCTTCTATGTCTCTTTGTTCTCTCTCTTTGCTTGTTCGACCGGTTATTCCCAAGCGCAAGGTGCAGAGATAGGATGCACAAGCTTGATAAAAGGAGGAGCCGCCGATGGTGAACGAAGAGGAGGCTTCGGCTCCGACAGAGTGGAGGACGGCGATGGAGAGGAGCTTTCGCAAGATGGACAAGGAGGTGATTGCGTGGAACGAGGGCACGGTGGCGGTGTACAGGTGGTGCAGGTGTGCGCCGGAGTAACGACGCTGCCATTGTCGCCCCCTGACTAGATCGTTGTTGCCAACTGCGGCAACTCCAAGGCCGTGCTCTCGCGCAAAAATTCTCTCTGTTCTCTCTTGCATTGCGCACTTAATTCTATCACCCAACCGAGATCCTCCTTAGTACGGCAAGGACGGAGGAGGCGAGGCTAGAGTGGCTTCGAGGAGAGCAACAAGAAGTAATTGGTGGCGAAGGGCGGCCGCAACCACTGCAATTGCATCAACGGCAACAACAACGACACTTTCGATGATAATTAACATCTTCGACGGCTGCGTCGAGTCGGTGACCAACGGATTGTCAAGCAACACCTCGGATGCTCTCAAGGTCAGAATGCTGCTTCTCTCAGGCTACGATTTCTCCGTCTCTAAATCCAAATGGGTAAAACCCCATCTTTCCTTGCCGATACTCTCTCTCTTAAGTTCCTCAAGTTCATCGTCATAGGTTGGATCTTATCGTTCAAGTGCACGGTGAGGTTGAGCGACGCCTCGCCGATCTTGTGCCCCTTCACGACGGAGTAGACCATGGTCAGGAAGGTCTTGATGATGGTGGCTCGAGGCCGCGAGGGGCGTGAGGCGGAGAAGCGAGCGAACGGCACGGCCGATGGAGCCTTTGGAGGCACGGTGGATGACATAGGTGGAGAAGGCAACGAGGACTATGAAGACGACGAACATAAACAGAGAAAACAGAGAGAAGAAAAAAAGAAGAAGAATAAAGTGAGATACAAAATGGCCCATGTTTGACTTTAATAATCATCAATGGGTATAATGTGCTAAAAAGGTAGGACCCACAAGGGATGTTGTAGTCAAAACACTATTTCAGAGAGTGTACAAGCCAAAAAGGGTAGTGGAAAAAGCCCGGTTAAATTTGTGTGTTTTGTTTTGGCAAAATTTTTTTATCGTCGGATCTTTAACTATGAAGCTTGAAAACACACAAACTTAACTAAATATAATCAACAAAACATGAAGCACAAAAGTTTGAAAATTTTATCTTTCTAAAAAATTGGAAACAAGATTTGAATTTAGATAAGTATGCTTTTTTTAGATAAATTAAAATCGTTTCTAGATATCCTTTTGAAATCTTGGACTTAAAATATACAACTCCAAATGAGGTTATACTTTAACTTTTAGAGATCATAAGCTAAAACATGCTTCAATGGTGATTGTTGTATTTATAAAGACTAAAAAGATTTTTAAAAAATAATAAAAAGATAGCACACTTTTGTTGATTAGGAATTTGATTGAAATGAAAGATATTATACAATCCGAGTAACAATGTAATTATGAAAATTTATGAATTTTACAAAAGGACCAATTTAACTTTGTTATGGAACGTTGATAGACTACATTGAATATATTGAAAGTTTAGGAACTGGATAGCACATTTGCAATAGTTTAGTGACTAGATTGCATATTCGCAATTAGTTAAGTCCGACACTTAAAAAAGAGGTGATTTTGTCTATCCATTGATTCTGCCTTAAGCTCTTATGGCCCAAAAAGCCTATTTAGATTGGTTTTTACTTTTATTTCTTGATTAATCTAAATTACTTTTTTTTCTTTTTGGTTTAATACCATTAGAATACACTGATACCATTTGAACATTTTTTACTCAAACCTACTAGTGTCCTAAATTTACCCTTGTTAGCATTTTGTCCAATTTCGTCTGCAACTATGCTATGTGTTTGTGTAATGTGACAAATAAGAAAGTGGCAGCGATTGGAATGGTTACTACATGAGCCCTTTGCAGAAATGACATTCTTTGGTCGAAACGATGCTGTTTGTAACTCTCTTAAACAAGAGTTACAATGTGATTATATCAAACATGACTAAGGTTAGGAGTGATTGGTTTCTGGTCTGGTATGATTCCAAGGTGGAAGTGGGAACTGGACCGAGAGGACTGGCTCTCAAATTGGGAACCGAGGACCAACCGGTTGGTCTTAGTACGAGGAACTAGACCGGACCACAAGACTGGTCCAATTCGGTTCAACAAAACCGGTCATTTAAAGTTTAGTTCACATTTTATTAACTTTTATCAATGAATTTATGTCAATGAAGTTCACTTAGGGTTTAGTTCATATTTTACTAATTTTATGAAGAAATAAAAAAATAAAAAAGTATATGTAGTCAGTTCGATTTTCCCTAGGAATCGAAAACCGGACCGCCTAGACACCAGTTTCACTTTTGGGAACCGAGAATTAGACGGACACTCTAGGAACCAGACCCAACTACCCGGTTCGGTTCGGTCCAAGCGGTTCCCGATTTGGGCAGTCCTTTTTACACAACCCTAGCTATGGTGAGGCAAAATCATGGGTTTTTGTAGAATTAGAATGGGTCTATTGGCGAGTCATTGCCAAGTCGATTACACGCGGGACAATTGACAATGAAATTGGACCGGATATTAATGGAGGGTAAACTTGGTATAACAGTACCACTTCGGGGACTTCGTAGGTTGAAAAAATAATTTGTGCTATTAACTATTGATTTTTTTTTAAATGTGAAATATTTGAATAATTCACAATATGTAAATATTAGCACGTAATTTTATAAATATTTTCCTCATTGTTTTTTTGAAATATAAATAATATTTTAGCTTTTGACGGATAATGTCTTTACTTTTGCTTAAAAAGCAAAAGCACACATGAAAGGGCACTTTGTCAAGGGCAAATGCCACAAAAAATCTCAAATTATACCTACCGTGATACAAATACCTTACATATTTTTTTGTACCCCCAAAAACTCTAAATTTGCCCACTATTACATATATACCCCAAACTTTTATTTTGTGTCATGAAAAACCTATAATATATTTGTCACATTGGTATAAGTTTTGGGTTTTCTATGATACAAAAAATGTTTAGGGTGTTATTGTCAAAATGGATAAATTTAGGATTTTTAATAATACAGAAATTTTTTTGGACATTTGTGTCACACATAACATAGTTTAAGATTTTTGGGATAAGTACACTAGAAGTCCTAAAATTTGTCACAAAAGTGCAATTAAGTCCTAAAACTTAAAAAAATGTAATCAAATCTTAAAACTAGTTAAATTGGTACAAATGATTCCTTCTGTTAATTTTTTCGATTTATATTAACTAAAAATGTTGACGTGGCATTTTTAAATTACTTTCTCTCTCCTACCTAGCATTTTTTTATTATTATTTTCTTAAAAATATTATTTTAATTATGTTTATAAATTAAAAAAAGCTAAAATTTTACATTAAAAAAACCGAACAAAAAAAAAACATGGCAGGGTAGGGCAGGGCCTCGTTGGTGGGTGCTGCCGCCGCCGCCGCCCATCGCCAGAGGGGCTGGCGAAGGTCGCAAGCCCTGGGCGAGGCTGGCCAACCCTCACCAACCCCGGGCAAGGCCTCATTAGATTCGAACGAGGACTGACGACCCTCACTAGGCTCGAGCGAGAGCGCCCAGATTTGCACGATGCCGACTCTCTCCTGGGGCCGGCGACCATCGCCCGCCCTGGGTGAGGTGTCGCAGTGAGTGATGGTTGTCGGCCCTCACCTGAGCCCGTTGAGGCTCGCCCAAAACTGGGTCGAGGGTGCCTAGATCTAGGTGACGACAGCCTTCATCTGCCCCAAGTGAGGCCTCGTTGGCCCTAGGCTAAGGCGGCCTATGGTTGCTAGACCCAGGGGAGAGCTGGTGTCGCCCAGATTTGGGCGACCACGCCTATGGCCAGTGAGGCCTTGCCTAGGGCTAGCGAGGGCCGGCGACCTCCACCAACCCCTCCGGTAATAGGCGATGGCGACAGGGGCAGAGCCCACCGGCAAGGCCCTACCCTGCCCTGCCATTTTTTTTAGTTTTGTTTTTTAAATAAAATTTTAGCTTTTTTATTAATTTTTTAAATCTAATTAAAATCATATTTGAAGAAAAAATAATAAAAATGCCACGTAGGAAAGAGAAAGTAGTTTAAAAATTCCACATCAGCATTTTCTATTTAATAAATTGACGGAGTTAACCAAATGACTTAATTTTATCAATTTGATAAATTTTAGGATTTGATTGCGCTTTTTGAAAATTTTAGAATTTGATTGTATATTCGCGATAAGTTTTAGAATTCCTAGTTCTCTTGTGCTATAATTTATTAACTTTTGGTGAAATGTGTTCTCCGTTTGCTGTTTGTTTTTCAGTTTTAACAATTTAGCCGAAACAAGCAGCAATTAGGTAGACCACACAGATCGACTCAACGCAGCTCCCACTCAACCGGTACGGCGATAACCCCGTTCCATTCGAGAGAAGACGTACTCGAACAGCAGAACTCCGGCGCAGCATCGTGCCTCGCTGAAGACGGGCGAGTGGAGATCACGCGCCGCCGTCGGTTTCCCTCGGCGAGCGGTGGAATCAGCAGAAGAAACACGGAGAACCGACCACCATGGCTTCTTCCGATCCCGATAAACTCATGCTTAAGGCCGACAAGCAGTATTCTCTCTCTCTCTCGCTCTAACTTGCACATCCTTCCAAGAACTGTAAATGCCTCGATTGGATCGAGGACAATCGGTTTCGATCATTACCGAGAGAATCCGTGCGTTGTTCCGTCGTTTCTTCCGATGCGGATTGCGGCATCGATTCTCTCATATTGTTCGTCTCACGAAATCTCTCGCTCTTGCAACTCCGAAACTTCTTCGCGAGATGTCATTGCTGGAAAGCTAGATTGGGGTTGAGCAATTTGGGTGGGTTAGGGGAGAGTGCGATTCGATTTTACTTTTCGCGTCTCTTGCGGTGTTGTTTCGAGCTGTTTTGGCTTTTGACTTGGATGCCGTGTGAATTTTCTGTGATTATGTATCTTATAGGGAAGAATCTTACTGTGGGTTTTACATTTGAGTTTCTCATGAATGCTGTATTCATCTAGGGATGGTAAATATCGGGATGCCCATGTTGGAAATGCCCTAAAAATTGCTATTTTTTCTTGGCGCCGAGGCTAATGGTTGTTTTATTTCACTTGGAACCGATGAATTTCTTTTTCCATGTCGAAGTTTATCGTATGCTATTTCCATTCGATTTATTCTCTTGCATTTATTTTTGTTAGGACAAAATTGAGCCTTACGAGGTGGAGTGCCGATTGGAGGAGCGCAACTGCACTGTATGAGCAGGCTGGTAGGTTGAAATCTTGTGCTGCAACTTAGTTCAACTAACTAGAGATCATTATTTGATTTATCTGAGGAAATGAAATGTTGGGACTGCTTCTTCATAGAAACTGCCGACTAATATATCTGCTGTTCAAGCTATTGGGTATAGGCTTGCTAAAAATTATGAAAAAGCGAAGGAGGCATTTGAAAAAGCTTCGAAAGGCCAGGAGATGCTCTCCTCGTATCCTTTTGTCTGTTTGTTCATGTTCTGTTTCCGTTTGCTTTTCTTTTCTTTGTATCCTTGACGGGGAAATAGGCCCTGGGATGCGGCTAAACACATGGAGTCTGCCGCTTCTGTAGCTAAGGAATTGAGAAATTGGAATGAGGTTACGGACTTCTACAGAAGAGCATCCGAATTGTACATTGAGTGCGGGAGATCACAGCCTGCATCAGATGCTCTGACAAAAGGGGCTCGGTAATCTTGGGATTATCTTGGCCTTTTGAAAATATTCTAGTTCTTTTCAATTAGTATGTTCCCGTGCACTTGTTATTGTGTTGCTCAAGTTTTAGCATTCTCGTAGTGAACTGTGCAGGATGTTTTTGAAAACCGTATCTGGATGTCTTATGGGATATCCAATTTGACAATTATGTAAATCAGCAGTCATATGTCTCAGCACAGAGTGGGAAATTTTGGTTAAAGCAAGATATGGATTATAATTGTAAATGCTGTGTAGTTTGATGCTCTATTTCCCTCTTCCCCATAGGCTCTCTGCTGATGCTGTGAATGTATCTTTTGAATGAACTATATTATTATGATCTTTCCCGGTACATGCTTAACCTAATTGCTTAGATTGAAGTATTCTGACTTATTGTCTGGTTGGCTAATTCGAGATGACTCACGAGCAAACATATCTTTGTGCCATCTTTCCTTTCAAATTAATACTCGCTGGCTCAATATTTCACAGGGGTAGCATCCCTTCACAGCTTGGGCCGCTTGTCCTTCTTCTTAATACCACTTCCTTCGAGTACTCTATTTCCTATATAGTACGCTAAAATCGTGAAACATTTATGTCCTTGACAGTGTTCTTGAAGAGGTTGTCCCAGAAGAGGCTATCAAGCTGTACACAGATGCTTGTGCTATTCTTGAGGAAGATGGCAAGGAACAGATGGCATTTGATTTGTACCGTGCTGCCACAAGTGTTTATATTAAGCTTGAAAAGTAAAGACCTTGTCTTTTACCAAAAAAACATGGTTGATGTCCTTATGAAGATTCTTATTTATGTCTGATGAAATTTTATAGCAAACATCTATGAGTTTTAAGGTATTAAATTTGTGCAGTAATTTGATTTAGGGGGCAGTTGATTTGGTTTTAAGCCAAAATGAGAGCATGATATAAACTTGAAATGTCACATCACACATCCAACTTTCATGTTTGAAAATTTTGTTAGAAGTTTCATATTTTTGTAGGTCTAAAATCTATGCATTTTTCACCGCGCCAAGATTTTTGAGTGACAAACCATGCTCGCGTCAGGCTTTTTTCTGTTTGGGGGAAACTGTGTCAGGCATTATCTAGTCATATAAATTAAGAAAATGTTAAAGAAACATTGTCATTAGCTTTCGATCTTGCTGTATTCTGGAACAAGTTTGAAATAGAAAATACTCCTTGATTTGATCTGCCAACGTCAAATAAGGATAATGTTCACAGATGGCTTTTTCTGGATTTTCACGGAAGAAATTGACATGTTGTACCGTATTATCCTGTTATATGACTCCTTCGATATTGGTATATGTCAAAACACATATGGTGAACTCATTACATAATCTGTCGTAGGTTTACGGATGCTGCAGCAACTTTGTTAAGATGGGGCCTTGCAGCAGACAAGTGCAATGCCACCCACAGCCAGTGCAAGGTGTGGGTCTAGCAAAATGTTTTCTTTATTTTTTTCCTTCAGGGGAAATTGCCTGCATCCTTGTTTTGATTTTTGACATCATACTTAAATCTCCTGATATGATATTCTGAGAAAATTCCTTTTTACAATTGCTGCCCAGAAGTGATTTTTCTGCTCAAATTGTTTGAATAAAAATTCTTTTATGAGATTTTTGGCGGAAATTTTAAACTATAAGCTATATTCAAGACACATAAATTAATTGTTCAATGTCATGAAAATTAGTCATTCATATCGAAAAATTGCATTCTGTTCATTACGTCTTCACGGCACTCTTCTAGTGTGGCATGGTTTTAATATGTACAACAGTAATCTTTTGGAACTAAGTTCCGAGGTTGCCTATTCATCATCTGGACAAATGGCAGAGGAGGTCTTGTGACTGACATTTGGTTATAAATTCTGCGATTGGAGTGATCTTTTATCTTCTTTACAGTGCTTATGATCACCTTTTTAATTACTAGCGAAATATTTCAACTGTGAATTAGACAAATTCATCACCAAGGAAACTCCTCTAACTTAATATTATGCATGCTGTGCTGGGGACACAATTGTAATTTGGCTAAATGAAACAGTGCGAAACTGTCACTGTAACTCTAATGTTGTGGTCACTTCATGGTCAACAGAACATGATTTGGATGTGGGCATTGGTATGGGGATTCGTTGCTTGACATCGATCATGCAGCATTAATGTCTGATTGCACAATTATTATGGGAAACCATAATAATAAGAATCTCATAGAAATGACAACAACAACATACTAAACCTATCTCACTAAGTGGGGAAGAAGAATCTGAAGAAAGCTATAAAATATTAGAAAGATAGGAAATGAGCATTCACGAGATCATTAAAGCTTGATCATATGATGCATTCTAAGAGGGAAACTTTTTCTTATCTGATATTTCTATATTATAATGTTCCAGTATTGAAGTTTATAATATATGACAAGTCCATTCATCCCGTATTATGATACATATACAAGATACCAAGACATTCTGTACCAGATGTTTATATCCAAGTTCAAATATCATAGATAATAAAGTTATTTGATTTGTGATTTATCTCTTTTGAGGTGGTTGGTATTGTCCTTTCTGAAGTAGGAGTGGGATATCTTCTTTGATGTGAGTGCATCTCTATTTACTTCTTTTGGGAGCATGTACATAATTCACATCCTCATCTGATGAGACTGCATCCATTTTATTACTCATCGAGGAATGATCCTAATGCACTTCCTTGTCCAGTATTCATGATGGGACATTCAGAAAAGTCTCTGTAGAAGTTTCCGTAATCAGGAAATACCTCGGTTATGGATGTTAAAAAATATCCTACTGTCATCTCTGAATAAAGTGCGCTGTGAACCTGATGATAAGCATTGTCTTCCCGTTGTGCTTGTTTTCTTTAAGAATGCTTTACTTGTAGCTTTTTCTTTACCGCCTTCTAAATGTTTGTGAAGCAACTTTACTGATGATATGCCAACATTTTTCTTTTAGTATATTTTCTGGCAAGGGAACAGCCTTTTTGTCTTCACTTATTTCTTATGTATTGTTTTTCGAGCTCATTCTTCCTCTGGTTTTCAATTCAGGCATATCTTAGCGCAATCATTGTCTACCTCTATCTCCATGACACTACCCAAGCGGAAAAGTGCTATAATGACTGCTCACAGTGAGTTCACTGCACTATTTTCCCCTGCTTGAGTGTAATTTACATTTTTCACTTTGCAAGTGGGACATTCAGGTTGCGTCATTGGGGATTTCATGCCTTCATGCCAGAAATATAAAATAAGCGCTGGGTGAGAGAGGGGGGGGAGGGCCGGGGGGTGAGGGGTACTCACTTCGGTGAATGTGTCCAAGGGCTTTGCAGTTCAATGCCGTGCATGTTACCATTCTGTTATGTTTTATGCAGTATACCCATGAGGTATAATTGTGATATATTGTTATTGCTTCCCTGGCCGGCGTCAATCTGGTTGATATTGCCTTAAAAATCAGCTTAAGTTCTGTTTAGTTTGTCTAGATGTGGATGTCAATCCCATCAACCATCTTGTAGTCCTTCAAGAACTGGTTTTTTTCCAGCGATAAAATCAATCCTGATCCTTGTGCACATATTCTTCTTTTTATCTTTTGTTTTAGAGTCTGGTAAATGCACTGATCTGGAGAGTTTATAAACTTTTTAATTGGAAAATGGTGCTAATTTTAGTATTTTCTCAATACTAAAAGTGAAACCATAAATATGCTTGGATATGGGCACAGAGCTCAGGTATAAATTGAACCCTTTCCATCTGAGTTAATCAACCGAAAATGGAGCAGTGGACTTAAATAGACGGTTGAGCTTTTTCTGAAATGTTGACACATAGTCTATGCATTTCGGTTTCAAATTTCAAGTAGAAGAGGTCTGATGGTTTATACAAAACTAATGAGTAATTAGTGTAATTGTGTAAATGGCTCACAATTCTGCAAAATGGTATGCATTTCTATTCAAGTGGAAACGAAAAGATTGTCTCACTTGGATAATTTATGTGATAATATTAGGTAATTTGATTGTGAACTATGTTTTCCATGTGTTGCAGGATCGATGCATTTTTGAGAAGTGACCAGAATCGCTGTGCCACTAAGTTTCTCTCTGCATATGCTGAAGGTGATGTAGAAGAAATTAAACGCGTAGCTCAGTCCAGCACCATTACACATCTTGATCATGTGGTAAGTAGTTATGTTTTGCATACTTTGAATTGACCAGAAAGTTTCGACCAAAAAAAAAATTGACCAGATAGTTGGTTGACAAATTTCTTGCATTGATTTGAAGAATTATTTATAGTCATTTTATGGTGTCTTCATTTCGTCACTAGTTCTTGAAGACCCCACTAAAAAATAAGTGAGGCGCTTGTTGGAAAAGTCTTATGATAATTGCCTTCATATAAGGGAAAAACAGAAGATCAGATGGTTCTCATGGAGTTGACATGGTGTGGTCTGGTTGTGTAGCTATCGTGATGTCTGATATTTTTCTTGAATTCGTGGCTTGTTTTTTGGCATCCCACTAAAAAGAAAAGTGTGGTGCTTGTGGAAAAACACTCTCTTAGATAATTGCCTACAACCTATCTCATATAAGGAAGAAGACGATCATATGGTTCTCATGGAATTGGTAGCATTTTCTTAGTTTTCTGAAATCTTCATATGGATCATGTTTATGGTGTTTGCAATGATACAGATTTCCTCTCATATCCTGAGGTGGTCATCGTCCCACAACGAAAAAAAATTGTTTCTCAACTTAAATTTCATGTTTAGAGTTGCTGTAAATCTCTTTGGGGGTAACCCTATGTCAATTGAAACCTAAAACCTAGGTTTTGATGAAGAAATTACCTAGTCACCTAGGTATATTATGACTACTAGTTTGTGTAATATTTAGAAGGGTTTGGAGTTTTGAGGTTTTGGTTATGCCTGGTCAAGTCATTAGCACCTGCACGACATCCTTTTGGTACCAAATTCCCTTAGACAAATCCTAAAACCTAAAGTCATTAAATAGATTTTCTAGCCTATGTAAAAGGATTTTTTTAGACAACATCTGGAATCTAGCCAGCACTACATTTGTCGTGAGGCCTTGATGCAGAAAATATGGTGGACATCAATCTGAACAGGAATGGGCCCACTTCAATCAGACAATACGATGAATAGGTTAATCCCATTTAATAAGGAAAATTTGATGGGAGACCCACAGTTGTCAATGTTCCAGCAAGCTCAACTTCATATGGTACATGATAAATTTAACGTTGGTCAACTTCAAAAGTTGTTTCCAAATTTGAATTCTTTTAACTGCAAATTCATTGGTAGTGTATTAAAATTAATATGAATTCTTCACTATTCAATTTTTAAAATTGCAAACTGTTTGAAGTACTTCGTGTTAGTTTTGTCTTTAAGAAGAGTTAATTTTGTTTATCATGTAATGAACAAATTATTCAAATATACAGACTCTTCAGTAGCAGTTTTAGGGTTTACTTATTTAGACTCTTGTAAATAGAAGAAGCACCCTATATTTGGAGATCCGTGATCAGTTTATTGATGTAAACATCCTTTGATTTTCATATATCAATTGTCATCTCGTCATGGTTGTCCCTTAAAATTGCAACTGAGCAGGAGACTTTAACTAAGCCCAAAATCTTATGAACGTGCTTGCCCTAGGACGGGTTTGATGAGATTTTACTTGCCACAGATAATCAGGCTTGCGAGGAAATTACCGACAGGGGATGTCACTGCCCTTGAGAACGATGCCTCCAAGGAACAGGAAGAGCCGCTTGATGAAAATGACCTGACTTAATTTCTCCTTTTTTGCTTTCGATGGTGGTGATGAGGTCATCTGTTTTATTTGCTTAAACTCTGATTGGAAAGGCATTCAGCTGCCACGTCTTATGCCACGAAGATCTTTGCTTTCTGCGTTGTTTTCTAGTGGCTGTGACTATCGGCAGCTCTCTGGCCTGAGCAATGTCGGAATATTTCCTTCCCTATGAATCCTTGCTTCTGAAATGTGATTTTATGTAAAGCCGTGTAAATTTCCAGGGGTTGTGCTGTTTTTCTGCGCAACTGTTTAGGCTATGACCACGACAGAAAATTGGGTTGAACTAGGAAACTTGTACATCCGGTCGAATCAATAGTCAAATGAAATGATCGCTGCACAAGTTCTTGTATAATTTACAGTAGCTGAAACTTTGTGAATGCGGTGTCTCTCTACAGTCCCGTAAAAGAAAAGTGGACCGATTTTTGCCTAATTGATCGTAACTTTCCCATGGCATTTACATTTTCCTCGCCCGTAGTAATTTACCTTGTACATATCATTCCTACGATTTGTAATATTCACGAAAAAAATAATAATCTGACTAAGTCGCTGGTAAATTCGTTGTCCTGTTGCTAAATCTTTCAAATGTCAATTTCTTACAAACACGCAACACGTGTACGCATTTGCTACGTCAGCGCAAAATGGAGAAAGAGAGAAGGACATAATTAGAAGCCGATGATTCCATGGTGCTTTTGCATATGCTCGAAAAACATTGGATCTATTATCGTTTGGCTTTTACTCAGTAGGAGCGAGGAGAGAAGAAGATATCATTTTGTCTAATGAAATGCATAAATTAACTAGAAATTTATCGTATAGTAAAGATGAAATTATAATCTTCAGCAATTTTCCCTTTAACTTTCCATAAATATTTTTAACTTACTTGCGCATCTCGCTCTTGTAACGTCAAGTTTTAGCATTTTATGAAGCTTCATGGAGAAACGATGAATAGCATTGGTAAAAGCCAGATTTAATAATAATATTTTAGTCTTTTTATTATGTCATAAAAAGTAAAAATAATAAAACAACCAAAAAGCAAATATAACTTTAGAATTTCAATCGTCTCATTTATAATTATTGAAAAAGCCACATGGTGAAATCTTAGAAACTGTTTTTGAGTACTTATCTGTTATTAATTAAAATATTCTTGAATTCTCTAAATTTAGAGGGTTGTGTGTGCCGCCACCAGCGCCGGCTGCGGCTGATGCCGAGGTGGTGGCCTTGGATCGCTTAAAGCTAGCGGCCTCCGCTTTGAGGTTGCGAGCCTCAAACCCGAGGTCAATGGCAGCGGAGTGGGAGACGGGCTGCGACGGGGCTGGGTAGGCCGGCGAAGCATGGGAGTGTCGTGCTGTGGCCGACGATGACTGGGCTCCGGGGGCGTGGCGGCAAACGGCGGATGACCGTGGCTAGCGCCTTGGTCTGCTACTTGGGGGTCGTGCTCCTCAAAAGACGAAGGAGGGGCAGTTCGGTAAAAACTGAGAAAAGGAAAGAGAAGAGAAAAGAAAAATATGGATAATCTATTTGGGTGGTCCACAAAGAAAATATGGTTGTAACTTGGATGCATCCATCTTTCGAGGGTAATCTCAGGGGGTAAAACTTTACGAGAACGACACAAATAACCTCTAAATTTTGATTTAACATACAATATAATTTTTAAATTTTTAATTTGATAAATATAATTTCTGGACTTTTAGTATATGTTCAAACTAGAAAATGTCCGACATCGTCCTTGAACTTAAATTAATGAAAAGACGTCACTGAACATTTTTATATAGTCTGGAAACTAACTTAAAAATGTACCAAAAGTTTAATAATCACGTTAAATTAATTAAAAGTTCAGAGACTACATTACATATTACGCTAAAGTTTATGGATCATTTATGTCATTTTTCCAAGTTTTATAGCGAAAAAATGCCGTTCATTTAGAGGATTTTAATCAAATTTATTAAATAATTTCTTTTCGGAAATAATTTTTAACTTACTCTACAAAGCTGAGTCACACAACTCAAAGATTACTTTCATGAAGTCGCAAAACTTATTGGACGCAACTTCAGTTCCACATTTTCAAGAACCCCGCCCTCCCTCTTTCGTTCGATCATGGCCAACACCTTCCAACTCCTCTTTCTCTACGGCGTCCTCCTGACCACCACCACCACGTCAGCCTCTCCACCGCCGTCTCCAACAGTCCCCGCTGCCGCCGTACCCGCCGCACTACCTGCTGCGGAAGGCGCTTGCTGTCTCCAGCAAGTCAGCAACATCCTCGATGCCTTGCTCGGCTCCGGCGACTTTGGCAACTGGGCCTCCGTCCTCTCCGCCATCAACCCCTCGACCCTCCCCATCTCGGCCACCCTCTTCGTCCCCGCCGGCGATGACGCCGCCATCTCTGCGCTCCCCAAGGACCCTCCCTCTCTCCTCTACCACGTCGTCCCTCAACGCATCCCCTTCTCGCAACTCAAGTTCTTCCGCACGGGCTCTCGCCTGCCGACCCTCCTGCCCAACAACTCCATCCTCGTCACAGCAGGCTCTCCATCCAACTTCACCCTCGACGGCCTCCCTCTCGTTGAGCCCGACCTCTTCTCCTCTGACGGCCTCGCCGTGCATGGCGTCGCTGGGGTCCTCAACTACACAGTCTACGGCGGTGGCAGCGCTGTGCACGGGCTTTCTCCGCCACCACCGCAGCGGGCGACGGGTGATGCTCCAACTGCGGCGGCATTCTTGCCGGTCGAGGAAATGGCCGGCCGGCGCATGTCTCACGCTACATGCAGCACTGAGTGCATGGCGGCGGTTGTTACGTCCGTTCTTGGCTTGGTACTCTTGGGTTCAAGATTGTGAGGGATTTCTGGGTCTCTTTTTGATGGGTCTTCCATCGTTGCAGACTTGAAGGGCAAACGATTGTAGGGTTACGCGCCAGGTCAATTTCTCCATTGATTTTTGCTGTTCCTTTTCAGTTCTTGTCGAGCCATTGGAGCCAGGGGAAACACATATGATCTGTGCTTTTCTTTCTGTAAATTCTGAGATCCTACGAAGTCCATTAGAATTCGATTTCTGGGTTGGGAGATCAAGAAGGAAAGATGCCGTGTTCTTCCTGAGTAAATCTTCTTCGGTCAAAAAGAATAGTTTCTTCTGGATATGGATTTCTTGTATACATTTTCTGTTTTTTGTTCCTTTATCTTCTTCAACTCCATAGGGGTGAATTTTTGTACTTGGTGACGTGAATACTCGAACTCATGCAGTGCGCCATACGAGTTATATTACTCTCTGTCAATCCCAACGAGTTATAGAACTCTATGTTAATCAGCAATCGCAACTTATATAAATACTCAGTTCAAGTGAGTCGCAAAGGGTGATGCTCCAACAGCGGCAGCGATCTTGCCGCTTGAGGAAATTGTTGGCCGGCGCATGCCTCCCGCCGCATGCGGTGCCGAGTTCAAGGCGGTTGGTTCTTACATCCGTTCTTGGCTTGGTTTTCTAGGGTTCAAGATTGTGAGGGATTCGTTTCCAGTTGAAGTTGTATCCAAGAATTTTCGGGCATTGCGGTGGGCTCATCGGTCGGCAAGCATCTTCTCTTTTTGTTTAGCAAGCCTTTTGAATTCTTCTTTTTAATGGACTTACTTATCAAAATCTCTTGAAGATCACTGAAGAATCAAGAGAGTCATTTCTCTGGTACACCTATACAATTTTGTTGTATTAAAAATTGCCAAGAAAAATTTGGAAAATACTAGAATTGTACCTTACTTTTCACTCCGTTTCAATTTTCATATCGAGGACGGGATTACAAAAGTACCAAATACCCTCCATTTGGAACACTCCAAGACCCCAAAATACGCCACAAACTCTAACCTTGCCCGTCATCAACCCCCCTCCACCGTTGTCCAAGCTCCTCTCTCTCTCCCTTCTCTTTGTTGACAGCATTGCTGTCTCCTCTCTCTGCAATCTCTCTCGATTCGCACAGAACTCCATGGCCGACCTCGACTAGTCTTAACCTTTAACCCTTTCGCCAACCAAGAGGAAACCCATGCCCGCCCCAAGTCCACTGGTCATAATTCTCTGGCCGAGGCGTGTGAATCCCCCCGGCGGAGTAAGAGAATTGGATGGTGCAGCTCTAGTTTTCTAGGATTCTGTAAAGCACGATACCCAGTAACGAGCAAGACAGCTGCATTTATCAGACATTTTGATGGAAACAACATTGCATAAGGAGGCTTAACGACAATACAAACCATTTTGCCTGGCCAAGAAGTATTTCTGCGAGCCGGACAGATGAGACAGACCTTGGAATGCTTACCTAACAACATCTGGCATGGGCAATTCCTGAATGAACCGTTCAAGCAACACATGCACAATAATTGATTTTCTCTGATTGAACTTGTAATGGTAAATAGCTAGCTCGTAATTTAAACTAGTTATTCATGTTAACATGACATGTCTGTACCCTTTCAAACATGTGCTTGTACACATCACAACACATGCATATACATAAAAGCCAATCCTCAGACATTAACTTACCCTATTGCATCAACATGTTTTACAGGTTATATTGGGTTTCGAAAAATTACCACAAGTTGATAAACACATCATCGTAATACAGATCTAAGCAGACATGTTATTCCCCATGACACGATTACGACACTGATACACAAATCTTCCTTACACGTTATCCTGTCAAAGGTGCTTGTGGAGGTACAGTGGACACCATCAAAATGATTTTATATTGGTGTCCCATATTTGGAGCTTCCTTCAAATTAAGCTCAGCTTGCGTTTCTTGACACCGTGAAACAAAGGAAGTCTAAGCAGGAAACAAGCAAAGTGTCTGCATGCTAGGTAGAAGACACAATGTAGGGGAAGAGGGCAATATGCACAAAAGGCAAAATATACCATAATCTTTCAAATGTCACAGATTCAATGATCTACAAAAACGCTTGTCAATTGACATCCTAAATTAATAGTCAAGTCTAGGCAATGGCACTCTGAAAAACCGTGCACATCTCACATGTGCGGAGTGCTCCTATTCTCCCTACTGCCCACTAAAAAGAATATGCCTAGAGATAAGCATCTGAGTGAAAACAAAGCCTAACATTAATGAGAAAGAATGGTTAGAACCCTACCTTTTGTCCCACTTTTCCCTAATTTATTCCACGCTCTCTTGAAATTTCCTAGATGAATGTCGTCAATGCCGCTTCCTATCAGCACTTATTGCAAAACATATTATTCCCTACTTCGGTTCTTCTGTGATGGCCTCCCCGTAACAAGCCTTTATAGGATCCGTCATCCCTTTTTGTCAACAGGAAGAAACACCTTCTTCAGCTGAATTCCTCTGCTCCTGTTTAACCAATGTACAACCGAAAATCTCGGCAACTATAACTGTAACTTAAACCAAAAGTGTACTTATTGACACCGACCAATGTCACCGAAAGATGCAGTTTCGTTGCACTTGTTATTCCAGTATTCTCCACATAGATGATCTGGGTCCATAGCCTCAATAGCCTGAGAAGGGTAGTAAAATATGATCACAAATTTAGAAGTCATTATCAAAATAGTGCACATAACTCATATCCTCTTTCTGTTAAATCTAAAGAAACATGGCCAATAGACTCTATAAGAAGCTTACACATTATTTGTGCTTCACACGTGGGTGGCGGATCAGTAAAGCTGAGTGTATGGTGCACATGTGGTGGTGGTTGCAGGCTTTATTTTCTTTTCATGTGTTAGATAACGCTCCAATATAGGAAACCTTTTTCCCTATTTGATATATAAGCAGGGGCAGATGATGGAGAGACTCAACCAAGTCCAATATCTACGGGAAATTAGTTCCACTTCATGAAAACCCTTAGTCTTAAATTGGACAATTTTTTTATCAATTGTTTCTCCACAAATATCTCTCTGCATTTAATACAGATGTTCAACATGACCTGTTAAAACTAGAGAGACCTTCCAGCAAGTACAATAAACTCGAAGAGTACACAAATTAAATGTCTACATTTCATCCTCTAGCAAAAGCAACATAAAGATATGTACAGAACAAAAGTATTTCATCATTCATCTCGCACTTAACTTTTTTCAATTAATCAAAAACTGCTAATTTTTTCCCTTTTCAGGAAGAAGAGGAAACATGATTTGCAGTGAAAGCCTATGTAAACATGTAAATAGGGCTATCAATGTTATGTCGGCCCAAAATTTGGAAAAGGTGTTGCTCTAACTATGATAGAAATAAGCATGTAAATAGGGCTCCATGCAGGGTTATGTCATCAATGAGTAAATTAGGTGCTGTGAATATTGTCCATATTCATTTAACCATATGAACTCAAATGCTTATGACTCTCTTTAGCATTGCATTCCTTTTCATTATTATATTAACATAAAAGAAATTGCATAGTTAGTACATATTCTATAAGAAAATAGTATTGTTAACGAGTGTCCCCAAGGAATTGGTCAAAAGTCCTCGAAAAGAAATATTTAGATTTTGAAAGTATTGATTCCAAATAACATGAGGTATGCAATCCATTTGAAACTGCAAACATTACTTTTTGCTTGATTAATGAGCAATCCAAGCGCAATCAATATCCTAAGAAAGCAATGACTAATGACATGACTAGAAAGAGAATTCACGCTACTGCTGTCACAAGTTAAACTTTGCCTATTTAAGTACCACAAACTAAAGTCGCATAAATTACAGCCATGAATGCAAAGTATGAACATCCTCAGAAGTATGACTGGAAAAAAATGTTCAATTATTGCTGCCAAAAAATAAGAGAGGCCTCGTGAAGGACAGCTGCTTGGTGCAACCATAATGCTTATCCTCAAGCTACGTGGTCTTACAATAATGGTTCGAGCATCATGTTCTGTCAAAGAAAATCCTAATTGGCAGATAGAGCCCAAAATACCAAATCTCAAGTGAATCACTTATGGAGTTTTTATGTCTTCCCACAGGAAAAACTGAATTGTTTGAAATTCCTCTTAGACTGTCTCACCTGGATGATATATGGGGAAAGAAACCCAAACATTTCAAGTCCATTGACACTCTGCATGTGAAAGGGAGGAAGCTCTCCTTGCAACCCTAAGCTGTTCTGTTGAAGAATTTCTTGGTTTAGGCATTGCACTACCAATTCCCAGCACTTCTCTGCTGAAGTATCAGCAAAGGTTACACTAGGACATTCTTCCAGGGTGACCTGAAATTTACGGAAAAAGAATGAGAATATGGACATTAAACTAAACAGAAAGCAAGAATGCTTAGACCATGATATCAAAAGCTTTGTATTAAGAAGATGCTTATTTTCTAATGTACAACTGATCTAAGTAAACATGTTATTCGTCAGTAAATAATTGCAAATTTCATTTCTTATTAAAAAAGTTCCTTAAGCTCCACTTGGGGATGTCCAACAGAGATCTCCTTTCAATGTTATTCGAGTAATTCATTTGATTTCCAATTGGAGCGACTTTAGTGAGATATCCTAAAAAAATGGGCTAACACTTGGAGAAAAAGCAAAACCACTTTCTTGCTTCAACCAAGAAGTATTCTTATACATCAAAAGTAGGGAAAGGGCCGTTTTGACAGAAAATTTTCAGCTGCTCATTAAAGAACATTGTCTTACGCAGGAAATCCAAAACACATCCTCTACTTATTATTTAGTAGATATAGACAGCAGAATTTCCAACATGTGCATCTATGCTGCATTTTCAATCATTTATCCCATACAGCAGATTGAGAGTAGGTAAAGAACAAGTGTCAAAGGTAAAATTCTCCTTTCAAAAAGTTGAGGGAAAACAAACCTTAAAAATAGGGCCAAGTAGCCCTGCATCCACAACTTCTGATATATAGCTGCAAATCTTTCCAGGGTTTAGCACACTGAAGAAATCAACACGACTTTTATATCCTGCAAAAATGTCAACAATTGAGGGTTATTAAAAATAAGTCATTAAGGCAAAAAACAAAAAAAAAGAGTAGGGTCATGTTTTCTTGGAACTTTTCACAGATATAGTGTACCTTTGGGGAAAATGGCCTGTTTTGAGCACCAACATTTTCCAGCCATAATGGAACCGAAATGAATGGGCTCAACACAAGCTGTAAACTCCTTAATGGTATAACTAGAGCACTTCATTCCAGAATTATCCACAGGTCTAGTGGCTAGCAGATTGCTGGAGAGAACAGCAGGATGTTGATTGGGAAACAAAAGATCAACCCCAAATAATTTGCAATCACCATGTGAGCTCGTATTCAAATTATTCAAGGCAGACATAGTGAGATTGCTCTTGGAAATTGCACACGCTACTGACGACTTGGAATCTCTAACAAGCTGCATATCCAATGATCTTTTGATTGCATGCGGGATGGTTTTTCTCTCCTCCCAACAAAACGATACACAAGCATCCTCCAAAGTTCTGACACCCCCAGTGATTTCCAGAGTGTTGTTCTCTCTTTCATCAGGCTTAATACCACTGTTCAAATCAATGCTGTAATTACATATATCATCATCATTCCTCGAGAGAGTTTTATTGTGGTTATCACTATCTTCGCATTTCGTAGGAGATGCTCTTAGGTTCAGACCATCTCGCTGGGACTCCAACAATACTACTTTCAGGGAACACAGTGAACTTTCTTTGGGTTCAGAGCTCTTAATTCCACTTCCATGCCCATTGATACCCAGATTAGCTCCAGTACCAGTAACAGAAACGCATTCACGGTCTTTTCCTGCCCATTCTACCATAGCATCTGATCCACCTTCCAAAGCTTCAGTTAACCTCTTAAGTTCATAGATGGTATAGCGGAGAAGGGCATACTTATCATCTCCTACACAAGAGCATGAAAAATCTGCATGTCTGAGACACGCATATCGTTCAGGGGAGCATTTGCAGCTGATGGCTGATAAATGCAAGTCATAAAAGCATGTAAAACATTCTCTCTCATCATTCAAATCAAAGTCTGCACCCATTTTTCGCAATTTCACACAATTTGGAAGGGACTTTACTCGTTCTTCCTCCATCTCCACTCTTGTCTGTGAAAAGAGAGAAACAAGGGAAACAAACAAGCACATGAGAATCGATCCACCTATAAGGACACATCCACGCGTAAATCAAAGAATACAAGGTTGGATAAAGTATTGCGAAAAAAGAAGAGGCTCTAAGCAGCCAATCCAGATAGAGAGTACCTTTATAGCTCTGGTAAGAACCCCTTCTTTCCCACAAACAGTGTTCCACTTCAAATTCGCTGGAGTCTCCTTTAAGACTGATCGTTCCCAAAGAGCTTGCACAGCTGCCCTAGCTGCTCTAAACAGCAGTTTGTCATGAGATATTGATGTTTTCCTATGCTGTGTGCTATAAAGCTCCACTGCATTTTGTCCATGCCCTAACCAGTCCACGGGAGCAACATTCACTGCTTCTGCGCAGTTAAACCCACAATTAAACCCGGCATGGTAAGCTCTCGGGAATGTAAGAACGAACTCCCCAGCTTGCTGGACGACACGATATACTGGTACCCCTTCATCCTTTAAAATGGACGGAGATAGCTGAGTGACCTGCATAGGCATAAACATCAGAACATGCAATAAATGTTGTGAAAACAAATTAAAAAATACTATATACTCTCTGAAAAGCTTACTGCACTACTGATGTCAGAAGATGGAAGGTAACACAAAATGAGCAAGACTATTTCAATGCTAGCAAGTGCTTAAACAGATTCTTGACATACAAAGATAAGATAAAGAAATATCCCATATGTTTTACTGATGGAACATACAACCTATTAAACCACTACAGTTGACAACAAATTAAATAGAAAAGAAAAGAACTGCTTACCAATTCATTCAGTAAATCTGGTTGCTCTTCAAACAAATCTGGCAGAAACGTTTTCATAGTTTTCTCCAGCATGGAAGCACTGCTTCCAGGTACTCCATACCATACTTTTGCATCGCCAAAGTGGAGGTAGTTAAGAGAATAGAGGTGGTGGTCTTCTACATGCTGTTCAGTAAAAAATTGGGGAGAAAGAAAGATCGATGACACCATCAGATAGGATGAACTGGAAAAAGGAAGCAATTATGCAGTACTCATCCTCTAAAAAGAACAATTAAATGAAACAAGAAACAAAACTTCATACAAATCAACCAGGATCAGGACAAGTATCAATCCATCAATTCTATATTCCCACCATTTAAATAGCAAATAAAGAATAAGCTCTACAAAGAAGCATTTCATGGCTGCATTAGTCCGTCTAAGATTATATATGCAATATGATCATTCAATTGCTCGATAGAATGGTGAATCTCTGGTAAAATGAAGTCCTTCTCTCAAGAGACGCTCAAAAGTCCTAAAATAAGTCCCTCTTTTCAATGAGCAAAGCAGCTTCTTAAGTTTCTCCCCGAAAGATTGGCAGTACACTTCAATATCAGAATGATTTACATAGTGAAGCCAGATATGAAGCCTTATCAAAAAGGAATAAGGTCAAGGATGTACCAACAGAACAACTACCAACATCTTCCCACTTAGTACAGTCAGCTACATGGATTTTCTTATGACACTGTACTTTATTTGGTAAAAGAGTCTTCATCAAGATCCAAGGACAAAATTCTTTGATATTTCTGCCAAATTCCGGTCAACTATTCTATTAGCCTATGCTATCTTAAAGTCGAATCTTTCAATAAAGCCACTTAAAGTTGCTTGCTCATGCATTTAAACCAGCTAAGATGAGTTTTTTCCATCTCATTTTATCCTTAGGGTTTACTGATGTGTTTCCTCAAATAGATCCAAAACCCTCAAAAACAGCAATCAATATGATAGACAGTCATTTTATTTTCAGTAATAATCACTGATCAACCCGACTCTGCACTTCATCGAGTTTTAATTCCTAGATACATTATTTCCCTGATTCAACATTTTATCAGTTTGTATAAGAAAACCGACCCAAAAAAAAGTATAAGAAAGTAAAAGTCATGTTCATGCTTCAATTTCCTAAAAAGACAAGCCTTTCAAGGGGAGAAAAATCCAATGAAAAGACTGACCAGTTGAATTCAATGAGCTCTGGGTGTAAATTCAATCATTACACCATAGAATATACGGATGGCTTCACAAAATATATGAGAAATGGATCTTTCTGAGGCAGAAATACTCCACCTCACTCTTCAATATTAATAGCATGGTGGCCACTAAAATAACATTTTTGTAATGCTTCATTATAGAGATCAGATATTTCATGATTTGTAAAATTATGCTAGTTCGTGGCTGCATAAATGTCAAAACCACTTCATAAATAATTGCACTTTCCAAGGAAGTTAACAATGTGGCACGCAGCGAATAACAAGCTAAAGCCAAAGAAGAAAGAAAAGAGTGTATTTACCACTGACCAATTGAAGATAAAAAAAGATCTCCCTACACAAGAGTTTTAGATGGGGCATCAGGACATACCCAACAAAATGACGAAAAGCACATTCCAACATAGAGCCACGGCACTAAGACCCCTGATATGTCACTTTCCTCAAAAGATAGCACTGAGCCTGGCAATCGTGGAAAGTTATTCAGGTTCCATCCTGACCGTACATACTGATCTGAGCTGCCTCCATTTGTGGTGGAAGCTGCTTTCGGAAATCCACTTCCAAATGCACCCGCTTCTAAATCAGCCCCATAATATATCTGTGGCACAATAAACAATAACACCAACACCAGTTATTATCTCAAGAAAATCCCTGATCAAGCCGTAAAAGTAAGTGATGAAAATCTCGATCCATACCTCAACCTCATCCGTTGGCTGCTCTACTATCCGCCAGTATTCACCCTCAATGTCCTCTACAGAGGGCTCCCATCTTTTGTTTGACTCAGTCAGCACATTAGTTCTTTGATCACTCTTAGTATCCTTGCATCCAAAATAACATTCTTTGAAGTCAGCAGCATGTTTTTGGAAATCTGCAAGGGTGAAATCGGGTCCAGTCTGGAAGCCAAACTTCTCATCACAGTCTGAAACAGAATTAGGTTCAAACTTAGAGTTGGGATTCGCTTTGCCAGTCCTTCTGGAGTGCCTCTTCCTCTTCCTCTTCTGGCTTCTTTTCTTTCTCATGGGCTCCCTATTTTGGAGCAAATCAACTAGCTGGATTCTAGTGGAGAATTTTGAATGTTCCCATATGTCTTTCTCTTTAAGACGGCAAGGAGGAATCCAGGAAGCTGGTGGGACTATCCGGCATATTCCATATGATTCTGCTTGATGATGTATCTTTGATATGTATGCAAGTGTATCTTCAAATTCCTGATGATCATTTGCAAGTGTAAACAAAATTTTCACACTTTTAACAATACTAAGAACATGGCACTGTGATCACCAATGCCAACCATGTAGACGTGATACTCAAATGGCCAAGCACAAAGGGTTACCTCTGCAGTTGGGTAAAATACTGGAGCATCGTCAATCATAGGTCGGCATGCTTCAGCAGGATCCCACCTCGCTGACATCTGCAATAGTTGTATAGCAGAATGGTCATGCAACCCCTTTTTATCTCAATAGTCCAGAACTTCAAAGAAAGAATCATTCATAGCTTCACTCATCATAGATATATTTGCTCCAAAATCCAAGACAAGATGACCTATTTTAAATTACTGAACAAGAAAATGAGTTGCAAACCTTTTTTATGCAGTTGGATGTTCAATTTTACTTATCATCACTGTAAGGTCTCAAATTGAAATTGTGATCTTTAAGACCTTCATGGTCAAATATGTTTACACTAAAAGGTCATATACTATGCTAAACGAGATGCATTAGCAGTTCGAAATTTATTGAAATGATCCAGGGAAAGACTTAGAGAATCTCGAAGAAGAGATACTTAGAAGTTGATCACAAACATAGTAGCAAGAAATAAATTGAGGAAGACAATCAAGAAACAAATCTAAAAAATCAACTAACAAAGACACTATAACCACAGAGTTGACACAGTGTTGAATCCCGTGATAACATAGATCAAATTTTGAGGGATTCAAAAGTTAGGGTTACAAGGATCTATTAAGGACTGCAAAACATGTGATAGTGGTGTAAAGCGGAAAAGATCAATTGTAAATAAATGCTAAAATGGCAAATTTATCAGAGAGGACCAGCAAAAATGAAATCTTGATCTACAGTACACGAACCACAGACAAACCCACCAACAATATTGGGAAATCTGACCTCTATAGGATGAGATTCTGTCGCAGACCCTAGCTGTGCCATTGGCTCACAACAAACCTAAATCTTCAACAATTGTTCCAGCATGATAGAATCTTCTTGCTCACGCCAGGTATAATTGCAGACCTTTAACAAAGAAACGGCGCAAACAATTGTCTCAAAACTATTCCTTCCCCGATCGATTATAATTAGACCTCAGAGGACACGAAACCCTAGAATCAAAACAGAATACAGGAGTCATGACATTCCAAATTACAACAACAAAATTAGCAAACAGACAATCAAATTCACAGAAAACAAAAGGGTGATTAATTTAAAATAACATGAAGAAATACTGAACGTAAAGACATTTAATGAGTACCAATTGAACTGGCAACCCCACATGAATTGAACAAACAAATGCCTGACAAAAGAAAAACCCTACACAAAACATAAAGATGGCAGAAAATTGTAGACAAAAACAACAGGCACAGATTGAACAGCACAAAGATGAGCGCAAAAGATTACACCAATCAATCAAAACCGCATAGAGCAAAGGGAGTACCTTCAAGAAAGGCGCGGACCCTACGGAGGAGGCACACAAACTTGTTGAGCCCCTCGTGTTGATATCTGCCCCCTTTTATTTCCTTCTTCTCTCCCTAATAAGACCTTCTTTTCCTTGTTTTGGAACTTCCAAAAAATAAAGAAAACCTGCCTGTGATCTTTTGTTTCCAAGTGGGTAATCCGGAAAAGGAAAAGAGGAATAATCCCAGAACGAATTTGGGTAGGGTAAGGACTCCTTCTCTAAACTGGGGAAGTCTTGAATCTTGTTTCTTCAGATTTATCAGTTACGTTCTTTGAAACCTCAGAGAGAGAGAAAAAGACAGAGAGAGGGGGAGAGAAAGATAAGTGATTGAGTGAAGGGAAGGGTCAAGGCAGGAGGAAGGAACCCGCCCAAACGCACGCTGTTTTAACGGAAATCTACGAGAGACCAACCAACCAACCAAAGTCAGAGGAGCGACACGACACCAAAGTCTCTCTGCCCCCACTTCGACACGGCCCAAACCTAAAACGCTGCTCTTAGTTTTAAGCAGTTTTGGGCCAATCCCACGCTGTCGTGCGCGCAAGCACTGTTCTTCTTACGCGGCCATGAAGACTGGCTTCCTGACCAATTCCTGTGGTGGACCTTTCGAAATACTTTCCTGGGTGCTGCTATGAAGATATGTACAACGCTAACTTTGGCGTGTATCACATTTGCTAATCACTTATAATATCACTAATAAGCCGAAATATATTGAAAAGTTACCCATCGAGTCATTATTCGAAAGTATGATTCCAAGGCAATGGCATTGTCGGATAAGGGTTGCCTTTTTTTTACCGCAAATTACCTTTCAAATAATATCGACAGCTAAACGGGATGGACACAGAGCAAATTTGAAAAAGAATCCTGATACAAAATTTTCTAGTTACAGGACGATGAAAAGTGATTGTGTGACGGCTCCATCACTTTTAATGGAGTGACGGAGCTGTTTCCGCCACTCATTTTTCCTTCCAGTTTGAAAGAGAAAAGGAGATTTAATACATTGTTCTCTGTACTTAATAAAAAGTAAGTGGAGTTTCTCCGATTGCCCACCTCATGGAAAATTAAGTAAGTGGTTCTCCTTGCACCGTTGCTGCATGAAAGTGACCGCACCGTCATGCTAGCATCCCTCTTGGACAATATTTCTTTTCTCAAAAAAGAAAATCAAACCATCAAGAACAAAACATGATAATTAAATGTAAAACTCAATTCTTTTGTAGCTTACTCGCGAAAACATTTTCACCTATAATAAATACAATGAAAGTAAAATTAGTAACCCATACGTGTATTTTACCAAACAAGTAAAAATAAGTACACTGTAATAAGTCTCTTCTTGGCCTTTGTTGAACATATACACGATACATAATATTGAAATTATTTTGAATTGAAAATTGGCTAGCATGGTGAAAAGTAGTAGGTTTGTACAAAAAAAAAATAGTGAGGCGAAAATTAGTAAGTTTTAAAATAAATCTCATTTTTTTGGCTAGTCACGAGATGATGATTTGGATTTTCAAGTTTAGTTGGACTGCTGTAGCTTAAGCTAAACTTATTGATGCTTCAGATTATGTAGATTAGGTGTTTCCATTACTAAAACAAATAGCCTTTAAGTTACATTAGAAATAATAGTAGAAACATTTAAAATTAGTAAGTTTGTAATTTCTAAGATTTGGACTTCTATCAGTTTTAAGTCGGGTAAGACATTGGAATTTACAAATTTGGGGTGTCAATAGAAGCTCTACTAGATCTTTTTTTGTAATTAAGTTTGTGATCTATGGCCAAAATTGAAATTAAGTTTGTGATTTTTCTCTTGGATACTGCTACAATCCTGGAAAGTAGAAACCAATCAAAGAAGTGACCCAGTTTCCAGTTTTAAATGAGTCTTTCAGCAACACCAGACCACATTCCTGTTCAAACCCCATGTTAAAATGCATCTCCAAGAAACTGCATTATCTTAATCCACACCTTCTTCCTGACATAGATTCAACAAAAACATTCTGAAATGTGCAAGTATGAATGCATCTGGAGGTTAATATGTTTCGCCAATTTCTGTCTTTATTAAGATTGCCAGAACGAGGCCTCTTCAATCGATGGGGGATAGAATCAAATTTGAGCTCTTTAAATCCATCGAATCGTCAATCATCACTCAAGGTATATTTTTACACCCTATTTTCCTACTTTGACCCTCAAATTCAAAAACAGAGGAGATAGAGGTCAGACCTGCTTGACCTTGTCTAAAAGCTCATAAACAGGATGGACCTTTAGTCAGCATATTCAAGCATGGACACAGCATTTCAAGCATCTGGCATTACTAAGTTAGCAAGAACTTTGTACACCATATGTCTTGACTGATTAGTGTTGGAAGTCTAATATTATTTCAATTTCAATAATATTGACAATTACCAAACAACCGTTTCTTGAAGTTCCAGGAGTTGCCTCACCGCAATGTTGCAGTAAAAGGTCAGAAATTTGCGTTGGATGCCACTAGCTTGACAACAGGCCATTTTCACATAGCAGGGCTACAGATAACCACTTGAAATTGTATTTGAGTTTTCAGGTGGGGAATGGATCTCAAATATATACCTTCCTCGCTGTTGCCCTCCAAGCATTCTTGTGTATGCGATCTATTCTGTTTGCAATTGCAAAATAGGCCCCAAAGTCACCCAAAGCATCTGGGTAACATGGATTATTAAGAAGTGGACGCCAAGAAGGTGCGTCAATATACTCCAAGTCTTCTTCAACCCTTTATTCACTGCAATCACCAGGTAAAAGCATCAAATCCAAGGAATTCGGTACTTCACTCATATGCCCCAAAACTGAAACGCAATAGGCATACATCAACAACACCTCGACCAGGGTATTTTGGTGTTCAGTATCTAAGCTCTAGGTAATGGCATATGGAGTTCTCAGCCCTATGGTTCAAATACTTTGCAATTGTAAACTTCTAACTCTTTGCAGCTAAACTTCTACATCAACAAAGAGATCAAAAGATAAACCAAAGATTAGAACCATACACCAACTAATATCTTAGCAAATAATCTCAGTGAACCACAGTAGTTGGAAAAAAAAAAGAAAAAAAAAACACCAGGCAAAAGGACTAGTGCTGCGATCATCTTCTTGCAGCGTACCTTTAGGATCTAAAGTATGTCTTTTCCTTTGGATATGTGCTAACACGAAAACATCAACAAGCTGATTTGAGTTCATAACTTCAGTTTTACAGAGTCCCATGTTTTCCCCGAGGCCAATTTGTGAAGTTTTCTGGAGCGCATTGTTGGGAATGTTTTCATTATCATATGGAAATTGAAACAGTAAATTTCAAGAATTCCCGGGGACCAAATGGGGCTTTAGTCAGCCAACTCTGATTCAGTTTAAGCCTAAACTCTGATGTAAGTAGATTATAATATGATAACACTAATATGCATAAGCCATCTCACCGGTCCAATCCCACGACAGATTGAAGAAACATGCAGGAAGGGCCAGATTCTCCTTCTCCCAATTAAGGTCCATAGATACCAAGGGCTGGCCAGTTCTTTTAAGCTCCAGTTCATCCCTTTCATGCAGATCATTTCTTAACCTATCAGCCTTTTTGACACTCGTATACTTCTTCCCATGCTCCATGAGGTCGATCACTTCTATCTTTTTGCTGCATCAAATTATAAGCAACAAATGAAATTTCATGAAAAAACGCACGATGAAACGGAGATTACGGCCCAAATTGAGAATACATCGAACTGTTTATATATTCTTACCTCCTGCTCCTCCCTTCTCCTTCTAGTAGCAGCCACCTCTATATACTTTTCTTCCTCCCATATGCTATATGAAAATGAATAATCGATGGCATTAATTTAGCTGGAGCTCTCCTTTTGAGTATGGTTCCATCGATCCTCAACCTTGTCCGGAAAAAGGTCACTCCACAAATTCTCTTCTGATACGTCAGTCTCAGGATGGTTTCCAATAAATCCCAGTTCCACTCTTGCTTGTGCTTAGGAGATAATTCAGAAACATCCTTTGGAGGGTTTACTTCAGATGGGAGCTTCAGAGCTACTTGAAGTCTTGAAGTAATGATTCATACCCTTCAACAGTTTCAGATACCATTAGGTCCCTACCAGTAGTCTTTCCTTGTGCAGCAATTTATGAGCCAGAGGTGACACTTTTCCTTTTGGGACAACATGCCTTATGATTTTTGACAATATCTTGACAGTGTCCTTTGCAAAACGATAGCCATTGACCCCATGGTCAACCGCATCATCAACAATATGTCAGTAGATAGTTCAACTACATGCTCTCAAAATATAGGAAGGTCGTAGAAACTTTCGATCTTCATAGAATAATAAGAAGCTTACTGCTCTTTGTCCCAAATGCTCTATGACTATTGTGATAAGTCCCAACCCATATGAGCACCACATGACAATGTTGTCCCAAGTACTCCATGACATTATAGTCCCAATGCTGACCCAGATTTCATCGTTTCAAGCCGAAGTTCCTACAGCTAAAACTGGACGAAAAGTACAAAAGAATAAAACCGTTCCTTAGATGGTTCCATTGTAGACACATTTATAAGGAATTATAGCAATTGATTGCGCCTTCGGCCACTAGTTAGTTGAGAAAGAGTATGAACAATCAAGATGCTGGTTTCATTTTTCTCCCAAGACAAATAGGTCAAACAATCCGAATAAGGGAACCAGGCAGGAAGACGGAGCAGTTTGGCTAAGTCAACGCATCCCTCACTGTACGAGGGCATATTGGCAAACAGATTGTGATGTCTTAAGTTCTGGCCGTTTGGTCTGGACAAATTGGACATCATCGTAAAGCTCTCATTTGATGGAACTTCTAATCAAGTAACATCTTTTGTCAATCTTGGTCAAACCTTAGGTCCAAACTTAGGTTTCTAAGGTATTTTCAAGTCTAGAACTTGACGGCTCCGGCCTCAAGAGTAGGGGGCAGATGATGTGGACCGGGCCTAGGATACACATGGTTATGTGATACTTGCACAAGATTGAACACAGGAAGAAGAATATACAAAACATTGAAGGCCCAAGCCCATCCGAAAATCTGGCCTCATTCAAAGGCCCAGAGCCATTGTCCTTGTACAAATGTGCCGGCTGGGAATTTCGAAGTTCAGATATAAATAGAACTCTTTTTATTCTTGTCGTGTGAGAGCAATCTCGCTCGTTAAGCTAAAATTATGCTAGTTTCCAAAAGTCCTATAAAAATCATTAGACTTGAGCATCGAAAGGTCCTCAAAACCATCACTCTCGAGGGACTTCTTCGTCTATGTGTTTTGTGGGATTGGTATCTATGAAAACCCTCATCCGATTCTTGGGGGCATCTTCCAGATTTTAGAAAAAAAATTGGTATCATCAAGCGTAATCATTATCTTGAGCAAAAGATTTTGTCGAAAGATTATTTCCTTCACTATGTAATCCACTAACAAATGTATTAAACATCCGAGAAGCTATATTTGACTTTTCAATAACAATTTTAATTTTTTCAAAGAATGAAAAACTAAGCTTTTTCAAAGAATGAAAAACTAAGCTTTTTCTTTTTTTTTTCTTTTTTTAATTTTTCACTACCGCCCGCAGCGGCTGCGTTGGCTTGCGCTCTTGTCCCCCGACGAAGGGATGGGAGTTCGAACCCCAGCGTAGGCGTTAGGGATTCTTAAGTGTGGCGCCGTGGTGGTGGGTCCTGCGCTAGCGTCACCCCAGGTTTACCTCTCCGGCTGTCGGCCGTGCGGGGGGTTCCTGGGTTATCAAAAAAAAAAAAAACTAAGCTTTTTCAACAAAATACAGCTTTAGTTGAAACTGTAAAGGGTTAATAGTTGGATGAAGGCTAACACATTCTAGATTTATCACATGGGTGAAAGTTTGTGTTTTTAATTGGTACGTTCATAAGTTCCCATTGCAATTTTCACAGTTAATTTATTTGGTAGTTACTAAAAATTAAACATAATAAATAAATCCTGCTACTTTGATTACAATAAAATTAATATTTCATTTTAAAATTATACCAAAATCCATAAAGTACAAAGATTAAAATCACAATTTAACCAGACCATATGACATTCCTGTTATTTTGTTGGTGGTGGTGATCCAGGTGCTCATCCTGTGTGCTGGTAGCTACTAGATTTGTATTTGAGAGAACATATGTTGATTTAAGAAAGTTAAAAAAAAATTAGATAAAGAGTAAATATCTTGAAATAAATTTATGTTGTCATCCCCCAACATGTATTGCTCCCATTGTGGCACAAATACTTTAAATTTCTCGTCTCATAAACAACTCCGAATATACCTTTGATAGAATTAAAATAGAGGGCATATAAGTCACACGTATATAAGTTTAAAGTTCTTTTGTGACACCAAAAAAAGTTTAAGGTGATAACCCATTCACTAAACTATCCTTATTAACTAAATACACTTTATCAAAAATTTAATCGTGCTATCTACTTTGATCAGAATAAAGTAAAATAGAGTTAATTATGACTTCGATCCAATTCATTCGAAAAATTAAAAATATTGCTGAGAATATGCAAAGGTCGAACACACAAATTGCTTGATGCAAGAACTATGCCGCACTTAGAGAGTCCAAACCACTTTGGGCCCCCACACATCTTAAGCTTATGATGAAATGATATTTCATCGACAGATATAACAAACTAACAATCTGCACAGACTCTTTTCCTTGTCTAACATTATCAATTATATGCGCTTCAACATTATTATAAACAATGATACTTCTAATGCATATCGACAGAGTTCTACATCGTACCATAGGAAATGCTAGGGATGATGCAGGCTATATCGGTAGTCCCAGGCAGAATAGCAATCTTACAATATTAAGGCAGTGAACTCATGTAAGACCTTACAAGCATTTGCATTGTTGTACCTCTAGAATGAACAATACCACGGTAAAGTTTCCGATCATGGGAAGTCAGATTATAGTATCTGGTTTTTATGATGATCATCTCTACATCGATTAGCTTTGTCCCAAGAACCTTTACAAAAATATTGTGCAGGGTCGATGCATGGATCAAATGCGCCGAAGAGAAGCCAGCCTCTTCTCCAGATCCTCCACATCTGGAGATTCAGAACTGCATTGCACGAAAATAAAGTAGTCAGAGAAATTAAGTGATAACAGGGAATGTTGATTCTTCCTTTTCTTTGGTAGCCTGATGGATAAGAACCTACTTCCCCACCAACTAGCTAAATTGATTAGTATGCATCCTATGGTTCAGGGGAAATCAGGCCAATCATTTTATACTAATCAGTGTACTAAATTGATTAGTACTGATTAGTACTTACTAGCATAACTGATTAGGAAAAATCAGAAACTGTCATTTTTTTATTATATTTATGTGGTCTTTGTTGGCTTGTGCCGGTGTTGGCGCACGAGCTCCACTAAGCATTTAAAAAGAACGAGGAGAGAATTATGGAGAGATTATTCAATCTTCAAATTTGAGTACCCATTAGCTCCATAAGGGAGGAGAGATTAAAAAAAGAAAAGAAAAAGAATATACACCATCTGACGCAAAGTTTCAGCTTGTTAGTACTTTGAAGGTGAGTGTCTTCATAACAAACAGTTTCGGGGAAATGTACTAACCTAGTCACAACAGTCTCCACTTTCTTTGATGAGATACGGCCCTTAGGAGCTGAAGATAGCTGAAAGGAACAAAAAAAAGAGGGAAGAAAGTGAGTTCTTTTCAATATGAAAACAATGATATATCAGGAGCTTAGGTTTGTGGACATTGTCTAGAAGACCAACCTGTGAAGCAATATCAACACCAATTTCATCAAGCACCTATAATCAAACATGTGAAATTAGTGACAACCAAAAGGCTTTGAGAGGAGCTATAGTGGAAGGAAAATGACTTACCTGATTAGTCAGCTCCTCTGTTTCCTCTTCAGCCTCATCCTTGTCTAAGGTCTCATCTATAGACTCTGACATCATCTCAATCTATTGGGCAAGCGATGAAACGAACAAATTATTGTGAAAATATATGGACACAAACTAAGATGTTTAGGGAAAGAAATCCAAAAATCATGTCAAAAAGCCTACAGTTTACTCATTCAAAATCCACGCTGGGAGTTAATGCCACAATTACTCCATAATTGACACAAATGCACAAATCCATGCCAAATTCCTTAAAATTACTCTGCTGTAGTTCATTGATTTGCCAGTAAATATGCACAGTTCAGGACAGATAACATCATCCTTGAGTTATAGGAAACAAGAAATAATAGGGAAAAGAAACAAAAGCATTACCGTCATATCCAGTTGCGCTGACTGTTTCTGAAACTCTTTGATCACTTTGGCTTGTTTTGCAGGAACCATTTGCTGAAAGGTACAAGCAGGAGATTTCAATACTGGTACAAACAAGTAGGCATGTGCTTTTGTGTTTTGAGGAAACAAACATTAAATGATACCGAAAACTTAAAAAATATTTGTACCAACTCTGAAAATCTCATCATGCATCTGGAAAAGGACAAGAAATCAAAATCTCATAACTGATACATAGTTTCTTATTTCCAGGAAATTTCAAAAGTCAAGACTTCTCGGACAATCAACCAGGGCATATCACACGGTCAAAATTCCACACATTTTTCATTAAAGAAATGCCAGCATAGATGGCCCACACATCTTCTAGTTGGACCTTCTAGCAGCATTATGATACCATTTACTTGACAGCTAATATGCATACCTTATTCATTGCGACCATTGCTTTTGTTGCACCTTTCATTCCATTAGAAATAGATGTGCTGGCATGTAATGCCTAAAGGATGTGAAAGTAAGAGAAAATTAAAATTTTAAAATGAAAATTCTCATCAACAGTTGCAATATATGTAAAGAGATAGACAAGAGTCATTACCTGAGTATGAGTCGCCACCCCTCTGATTTGAGCACGACTTCCTTGCAAATTAGTTATCTGTTGTCGTAGACGCACCAGTTGACGAGCTAAAATTCTAGTCGCTGCCTGGTTACATAAAAGTATTAGCTCTTTACCGTGCTGTTAGATAACAACTTTATGCAACAAAGGATTAGCTCATGGGCAGCTCTGTGGGCTTGCAAATCAATGAGGAGAACTTGACAGTAGTAATCGGAACAATACAGGAAGTTTCCAACAATACAGAGGGCAATGCTGCTTATATCTTAAACACACAATACAGATTATAGATTTAATTAAACAAGTGAGGCCGCTGGGGAGGGAGAGAACAGCCGGTTATCTAGATTAAATTAGCTTTGCCATCTGTCATAGCATGAAGCAGCTTCTGCCAGAAGTACAATATCTAGACTCTGGGCATCTTGCAATTATATGACCTTAACTTGACAGAGGTTCCCACATCATCTCTGCATTACTGAAGCCATAATACATTGTTATCAAAACAAAGCCATACTACATTCAGCTAACTTTGAGCGGACACACGGATAGGCAGAGCATGCAAGCTTAGAGAGAGAGAGAGAGAGAGATTATCACAAGTTACTAGAGCTTTGTCCATCTGCAGAAAGGAAAAAGTAGTGCACATGCTCCATGATATTCCTTGCAGACACCATTTAGAGAAGTGGGCATACATGTTCGCAATTGG
Organism: Syzygium jambos; assembly: GCA_031216235.1. Classification (NCBI taxonomy): domain Eukaryota; kingdom Viridiplantae; phylum Streptophyta; class Magnoliopsida; order Myrtales; family Myrtaceae; genus Syzygium; species Syzygium jambos. The sequence continues at coordinate 14,552,034 of CM062223.1, forward strand.
ATATTTAATATTCAAATCAGATAAACAAAAGTGATGGGTGTTGGAATTATATATTCTGAATTTACCTTATCTTACTGTTGCTCAATAATTTCTCTATTGAAACCCATAGCTAAGAATTATTTTTTAAATGATAGCCAAAATAAAAGAGGAAAGTTGTAAAGAAGGTATGGTGAAAATGCTTTGCATTTTACATAAGCTGTGGCCTGCATAGCTTGAATAAGGATTGCATACACTTATCCTCAATGGACATACAAATTAATCAATGATTTGTTTCATTGTAATCTATGGCCAAAAGGAAAATTCCAATTGACCCTTGTAGAAAAAATCAATTGATCATTTCTTAATAATCTCATCATCCATAAAATTTCCTAACTATAGAGGAAAACTGATCTAAAGATTATGACATTTTCCTTTCGTCTCTCTTCATATTGAATTGCCAAATGCCAAAAGAAATGTTCGTCAAAGACATTATCAACATGAACCAGTAGAAATTTGAGTAACCAAAAGTAAATTGAAAATTTGCAAACAAAACTAATGCTTGATCTGGTGCTTTTAATGCTTTCAAATCATTTAATCTTGTGATTGTGTTCATTTTGATTCTTTTAGAACTTCAAAAGGTTTGGAGCAAAAGTTGAGGGCATAGTTCAGTCTAAATGAAAAACTTCCCATTCTAAGCATGTTTGTTAATAATTTGTTTTGAAATAGTTCAAATATTTAACATTGATTAAAAATCAAATTTTGAACACCACAAGAAAATGATAAGGCAAAAGTTCAGTAAAAGTGTTTGATCAAGATGTATATCAATATCAAATAGTCCTACAGTGAATGCCGTGCCAATAAATCTCCGGAATAACAATATTTCAAGTACAACATTATAGTCAAAAAGTCCAAGGGTAATTTATTCCCTTGGAAATATGAAGTGATTCAATTTGTGCAATGAGAGATCCGGACTGAATATAGCAGAAACCAGCTCTATGAGTACCAACTTACAGTTTCATTATATTCGAAATTGCAGAATGCATAAATACAGAAACTACTCTCTCAAGTAAAGAGAGGAAAGTACTCCATGTAAGCAGTTTGACCACTAAAAGCATAAACATCAAACACCAGTCCCTCTTGTCGAATGCAGTTGGTGTTTTGTGAATCATACTTCCCACAAATAATTTCGGCGCTAAGTAGTCATGACACTTACAGCCTGAATGATACTAGAAAATAGGTAAAAATGTATTTTTTTTAACTCAATAATCAGAAGGTCCAGCTATCTATCCAAAGTATATCTAGATAGCATTAATAGGCAGAACTGCTGTAATATGATCACGTTTATATAGTCGAATGTCAGCTCAAAATCCATCATAAAAAGTTCACTTAAGTCAAAATAATTTAATCAACAAATAACGATATATGAGCTGATAGATAAATTAGCAAATGTTCAATAATTAATAGGAAAAAAACTTGCCTCGTTGCCAGTCTTGGCTGTTTTCTTAATCTCTGCCACCAACTTTTTCTCCTGAAAGCTCATTAGCAGATAAAAGATTCAGCAAGAGAATACCCATGGCAATTCACAATCAGCAAGTAGTAGGAATATACCTCCAATTGAAGGGATGCTATCTCTCGTTCAATACCTGAAAAGTAAAAAGAGATGGCTAATGATATTTAAAGAAGAACATGAGCGAAAGACGAGAGCAGCTGTTATGGAAATTTCCAGGCAAAAGTGGAACTACCAAACAAATTGATCTAATATTCTCACTCTGTCTACCTGCAAAACTCCTTGTGACTGAGACAACTGAGGGTTGACAGGAACATGCTTGCTCCTATTTATCATGTTAGAAGAATATGGGGAGGAAGCCAAGCCACGTGTGGATTATTGCCCGTAATAAAAGTTGATCTGTGAGAAATCAACTGGCATCTAATAGCCTCAGAGACAAGTCCGTCTACCAATTACAGCTGAATAGTTGTCTTCTCCTTTTATTTTCCTTTTTGTTTTGTCCAGATAACTCACAATACCGCTATTTCACAACACGAAAAAGAAGAAATAATTTCTATATCCTTAACTAAGTTCGTACGCACTTTCAATGTGAAGACCTGCTTTCAGCCTATTACAATTTTTTTATTTCTAGTCTCAATTTGTTGATTCCTGCTATCCACTTGTATGTTGAATATTCATAGGTCAAGTTTCTTAAAAAAAGATCAGGCCTGACCAGAATAGCCATGAGTTGACCCAGATCAAATCGAGTTGGTTCAGTCTTGGCCAGAACAGCAAAGACCCTATTTTTTTTTTTACCAATTTTCCATAATAAACAGCAGTGCACCAATCACACTAGTACCTCTAGCATATGCGAAATATCTTGTATTGATCTACTAGATTCCGATGTGCAACACCTGGTACACGAGAAACTATATAGAACAAGCAGCCGTACCTCGCGTGGCAACTGCCATTTCTCTCTTGCTGCTCCTGAGGGCCTCTGTCGAGGAACGCAAAGACGAAGAAGCAGAAGTCACTATACCATTGAACATTCAGACGAAAAAACAGAGCAGAGAGGGGGAAAAAACACACGCACACAAGCTTCAAGTTAGAGGAGACAGCACGGAAGTCTAGAATATACAAATTCCTAGCAGCGAAATTACTAATTACGCATAGCCCAGATGAAAAATCGACAAAAGTACTTGAAAATTTTAACAAAAACAACAGAGACATCTGAAGAACAATTTCTCGAACATGAAATCAGGGACAGCTCCGAATGTACCCATTGAGGATCAGAGCCGTCGATCAAAACCCTTACCCCAAAAAGCAGAACATCCTAGTCCAAAGCGCAGGAAATTAAAGGGGGAGAACTCAAAATGCTACCTTTTGGGGACGTTTTCTTCCTGAAGATGTCGACGATTTTCGACATTTTTGCTTCCCAAATCACTTCGGGGGAACACCCGCCAGAGACACCCGGAAAGAGAGAAGACGACACCGGTCGATGCCACCCCCCGTAGGTTGTCTCTGTTTCCTTGCGATGCCTAGCAAGTGAGAAATGGCGGTCGGTCTTGCGCTTGTCGTGGGTCTCTCTCTCGCTCGCTGCTGCAATAATGGAGAAGGGAAGCAGAGCAAGCTCTGGCCACAGAGAGAGAGAGAGACAGAGAGAGACTTTTTTTTTTCTCGGAGAGCGTGCTGCGGCGGCTGCTTGAACGACTGAACGAGCGTCCAACGGCATCAGCCCAACTAGCCGTTGCTCGTGTCCCCCTATATTATTATTTTTCTTTTTTTCCCTTGAAATACTTCCGGCGACGGATCCAACTTGACCCATTTTTTTTTCTCCGTTTTATACTTAAAAAAAACAATATTTTCGGGCACTTGTTAAATATATCTTATCTAGGATAATTTTAATTATTAGAAGAGGGGCAATCGATAGTTTTTTATTTTCCTATGGTTTTGAGTGATTAATTATAGAAACATTACAGAAGGTTATGCATTAATTGTTGTAGTGAGGGGTGTAAACAATTATTGAAAAACTCTAGAATTTCCCTTTGATAATATCCTTAGTTAGTGCCCGGGGCACTAGTTGACAAGATTCACTTAAATTTTTTTTTTATAAAATTAGTGTTCATAGTTCTTATTAAATATATATCATAAAAAGTATTTCGATTTTCTAGACACAGATTATTCATGAAGAAATTCATTGGAGTATATGCAAATAATAAGACTAGCAAAACCCTCTATTCTACGTTCAGAACTTTGGATATGGATAATATAATTTGTTATCCTGTTTGATATTTGGGATATCCTCTGGACTAGTTAGATTAAGATATTTTCAGATAAAATGCATTATAAGAAATTCGAGGTAAAAGTGAAATAGACATGAATCGAGTAAGAAAAGTGAGAAAGAACTTAACAAGAACGAGAATAGTAAGATATTACATGAATATAAGTTGCACTCCCTAAGTGACACCACCTCAATTTCCTTATCTACCACCACCAATCTATTTTTTTTTTAAAACCCCATTAGTTTGATTTCGTCGCGCTAGGCCACATGACAATAGCCATGCAAAGGCGATGTCGATGGTCGCCACCTTCAATCATGGCCATTATGGTAAATGCGATGGCCACAATCCCTAAATTTAGGGTTTGTCCTTTCGGTTCCTCTAATAGAAATTAACTTTCTAATTTGCAACTTTTTAATTTAATTTAATTTATTTGTTTATAATCTTATGTTAAAATGTACCCTGCACCTGGCAAAATTAGATATGTCCCTTCCTATTTGAGAGATTTTTTATACCACTTTTTCCTCTAAATCTAAATCCTTACTCTAATGACCAAACGGATCTCTATGTACGAACCTATTTTTTCGAAACTTGTGATGTTTCTAGAAAATACATTCAAAAAGTCATTTTTTAAGAAAAATATATATTTTGAAAATTTCAATATGTGGCTAAAATCTTCCAAATGGGTTGGAAATCATAATTGCCATTTGGAGTGGAAAATTACTTTCTTCTGGTAGTAGATTTTCAGGCATCGCGATTTATGAGCTTGGAGTTTGGTTTGGGCCCAACTATTTCCCAAAAACGAGTGGAAAATTAATCTGAGTTATGATGATGATGTCTGTCAATTTTCTCATTTTAAGTCTTGAAAGAAAAATAATTTTATAGAATCTGATTCCGAAAGAACAAATGATTATTGGATCATATCTTCCTTCTACCAATGTGCATCGCATAAAATCATCAGGAGGAGTAACACGTAGTCTTTGTTCCTCCATTTGAATACTCAGCGACAGTCCTTATAAGTCAGAACTACTAAACTTCTAATAATACACGTATTTAGGATAACACTCCCTTTTCAGTTCAGATTAAAGAAAACTTCCTCTGAACATGCTTTCGATTAGTGAGTTATAAGCATAGACATCACTTGCATAAATTTGGATTTCTTTCTATGATTCAGGCATCCCTCATGAGTGTTACCACAAGAGTCCCAATCAACTTTGGTTAAGTTTGGATGAAGGAGACGTTTGTTATCAACAGTCCGCCGATCATAGATATGGTTAGAAAGAGTTTTCTCCTATCAAATTTGAAAGAAAATGTTGTTGGGTGGACAATATCTCAATCCATGCTTAGTTTCTTTCCCCAACGACGACACTATGAAAGGGCTGATTAAGAACTTTACAAGAATGTCGACCAGGAAAAGGTTTTTGGAAAATATGCAGCGTTTTGAGCTTTTTGTGGTACTTTCACGAGCAAGATTCCAGAAGAAAAAATTAACCATGATGAATAAAGATCAAATCTGACCGGAGAATAGTGACAAAACAAACCTCATCATATTGCCGGTTCTGCACCCATCAAAGATAGAATCAGCCAAAATTTTCAACGTACACCCTTCTTTCCACAAAAAGTACCCGAGAAAAGTTCCCGGTCACGGCCATGAAATCTGACAGTGATACTGTCACAAACTTATGTCAATCATATCACGTATAAGAAAAGATTACATTTTAAAATAGCAATATTTAAATTATAATTAATATTATCAAAAATTTTAAATTATCTGTAACAAATTTATTACAAATAATTTTTTGACTACAAAAAACTCTAAATTGATACATTTATAACAAATTTATCACATGTAAAATTGAATTAATACCACGAAAAATTACAAACTGGTACATTCGAGACAAACGGAGGATAAAATCTCAAATTAATACATTCGTCAACTGTCACGTGTCATCCAACTAAAAAATTTGATGAAAATATTAACGGAAACTTACGGATGATAAAATTGTCACAAGTGTACCAGTTTTGAATTTTTTATAGTAAAAAAATTAGTTTGGGATAAATTTATCATAAATATATCAATTTGGAGTTTTTCATGATATTAACCAAATTACAAGATTTGATAAATATATATCTGTTTCACTGAAAAGTTACGAAGGATAAACCTTTTAAACTAGAGTTTTTTCTCGGAGAGCATGCTGCTGCTTGAATGAGTGACCAACGACATCACCCCAGCTAGCCGTTGCTCATGTCCTCGATATCAATTTTTCTTTTTCCATGAAATACTTGCACTGACGCATCCAATTGACTCGCTTCTCTCTATCAATTGAAAAAGACAGTATTTAGGACACTTGTTAAATATATCTCATTTAGAATAATTTAATTATTAGAAGATGGTAATCCATATATTGATTTCCCTATAGTTTGAGTGATTAACTAAAGAAACATTACCACGATAATGCATTAACTGTTATAGTGAGACGTGTCATCTGTTACTAGAAAAATTGAAACTCTCTCTTTCAATGGTATGCTCTTCCAATGCCGTGGGGCACAATTCAATCTTTTAAACATTGATCACTCATAAAGTAGTTCATTGGTGTATACAAACAATAAGACTAGGAAAACACTCTACACTACGTTTGGTTGTCTTATTTGGTGCTTGGGACATGCTCCAGATCGGATATATCCAAATATGTCTGGATTAAATGCCTCATAAGAAATCCGAGACAAAAGTGGAGTAGACTAAGATTGGATGAGAAAAGGTAAAAAAGAACTTAACAAGAATGAGAACAGCAAGATGTTGCTTGTAAAGATTGGCGCAACCATCGACGTTGATGGTGGCACGGCGCAACCATCGACGTTGATGGTGGCGCACTTGGAGGTCACCTATCACGGCCTCAAATCAATGAATCCGGGTCACACGCCCCAAGCAATGCCACCTCAATCTTCTTAGTTCGCCACCACCATCGCGATGTTAATCCACTTTTCTCTTCTTCCTTTTTTTTTTATTGTCCTCGTTCAGTTTGATTTCGTCACGCTAGACCACGGCAACAACCACTGTGCAGAGGCGATGCTGGTGGTCGCTGTCTTCAATCACGGCCATCATGGCTGAAGCAACGGCCGCAATCCCTAAACTTAGGATTCTCCCTTACAGTTCTATAATTTAATTTTACTTTCTAATTTTCAGCTTTTTATTACATGAATTTTCTTATTTGTTTTTTTTATCTTATGTTAAAGTGTACCCAACACTTAATAGAATAAGATACGTCACTCACTATACACAAGATTTTATAGCCAACCTTGTCCTATCCTATTCCAAGCCTTTACTTTAATGACCAAAAGCAGTCCTACCATACAACTACGTTTTCCCTGAAAATTTCAATAATTATGAAAAATACATTCAACAAGTCGTTATCAACCAATATATATATATATATATATATATGTGTGTGTGTGTGTGTGTGTGTGTGTGTGTGTGTTTGTGAAAAGGTAAAATATATATTGAAACGTTTCAATGTTTGGCTAAAATCTTTGAAATGAGCCGAAAATCATGATGGCCATTTGTTCCTATATTTGAATACTAAGGCTGCGTTTGGTAACTAACCAAATAGTAATTTATTCTATTCTTTTGTTGTTAGCATCAGTTTTGGAACAGAAATCTGTTTGATAAATTTTTTGTTCCCGGGCACAAATTTATTTTCAGAATTAGTTTTGGAATAGAATCAAGAAGCAAAATAAGTTATTTCTTGATTATGAGAACAAGAATCATAAATGGAAAAGAATTTTTTTTTCTTCTTCTTAGTTTTCTTCTTCGTTTTCTTCCTGGCCTGTGGCTGATCGTCAGCCGCCGACAACTGGCTACCGGCCATAAGCCAGGGCCGACGAGGCAAGGGCCGCCTTCACCGCCGCCCTCGCTAGATCCAGCGAGGGCGGCACTTGCCAAAGTCACGAACCACCCTCGCCGGATCTAGTGAGGGCTGTGGTTAGACATGGCCACGGTTCGGAACCGGTCGGTTCCGATTCGTGGCCATGTATTGTCGCGACCTCCTCGAAACGGCCCCGCCGCCTAAGGGGGTTTGGCTAATGGATTACTAAGTTAAACCTAGCTCGAGCTCTCCCAAGCCCATACCAATTCGCGACTTAAGTTTGAGTTGTTAACATGCAAACCGATTTCAGCTAGGAGTCGCCACTAATCAGTTTCTGGTAGGTCGATTAGACACCTAAGCGAAGCGCGGGAGAAATGCTTCACTTCTACGAACCAGAGATTCAATGGGTACGGGGACTTGATTACACTAATCGACTAATTAGTGCCCTTTCGGTACCTAATCTTGTTCAATTTACCACCTAACATGTTCTAGCTAATCGGGAGCTTCAAAATTCCGTTTCTAACTAAACTAACGGAAGCAACGATTAATATCTAAACCTAAACATGCATAATCAACTACATGCGAGGTTAATCTAAATGTGCAACTCAAAGTGTGTGAACCGAGCGACGTGGGATTAAATAAAGCACTAAACATGCGAAAAGGGCAAGACAAGCTAATTTCAAAACCAAATTAAACTTCGGATTTTTTTGAAATTTTTTTTTAAAACTTATTTTTTTTAATTTTTTTAATTTTTTTTTAAATTCTTTTTTGGAATTTCTGAAATTTTTTCGGAATTTTTTAAAAAAATTTGATATTTTTTTTTTATTTTTTGAATTTTTTGAATTTTGAATTTTTTTTAATTTTTTTCGGAAAAAAAAGAAAAAATAATAATAATAAATAACTAAAATTCGAGCTTTTTTCTTTTTTTTTTAAAAAATTATATTAAAATAATAGAATATTAAAATAAAATAAAATCGGATCCGGGTCGGATCTCCACATCCGACCCGGATCGGGACTGACCCGGGCGCGCCGGCCCGGGTCCGCGGGCTAACCGGGCTCATTCGTTGAGCCCGGTCTAAAATTTTTTTAAAACAACAAGGGCCCAAAGCCCAACAAGAAAAATAAACAAATTGGCCCACTTCGGCCCACCTAATCGAACTGAAACCCTACCCGATTCGCGACCCGCGCGCCCGACCCGGCCGTGAGATGCTGACCCGACTCGCTAGAAACCCTAGCGCCCACGACCCGACTCGCCCGACCCGGTTCGCAGCCGCCGACCCGACTCGCCTGAAACCCTAGCACCCGCGAACTGCCGCGCCTCCTGCCGCTGCCCGAAGCCGCGCCTGAGCGCCGGCGACCGGCACCTGGGGGCTCGCTTCCCACGGCCTACGCCCGACGCCGCATCCATGCCTCCGTCCCCGGTCGGCCGGAGCGCCGGCTTCTCTGGGCCCCAGCCTCTGTGGCTGGGGTTTTCGGTCCGGCGGCCGAGCCCTTGCTCGGCCGTCGTTCGACACGCTCCGACCTTCGCGGTCGAAGTTTGCGGCTGCGAACCAGCCATGTCCCGACGAGGGACTGGCTGTTCGCGCCCTTTCACGGCCACGCCCGGACTGCCGTGGCGACCGGCGGCACGCCGGGACCGGCCGACGTCCCCAAAATCGCGATGACACAAGACCAGATTCAAAGGTTGATTCGGGCATATTCACAGACACATTGCGAGCATCGACAGAAATGAAGGATTTAAGCTCAATCGAGGCTCAAACGCGCCTGAAATTCCCACGCAACAAACCCAGACAAGTGTTGACACCTAAATTTTTTGCCCAAAAATCATTTTCGAAAAATTGGAACTCGTTTTTCCACAAAAATATTTTGGAATTATTCTTCTAAAAAAAAATGGAAAAGCAAGGGCCAAGGATTCGAGTGTAGCTAGCCGAGACCTGAGGGATCAAATTGCAAATGAACCAGCAAGTTGGGGCCAAAACGCAATTTTCAAAAGTTGGGGGACCAAATCGCAAAATTTGTAAAATTTGCCCCCAAGCCCTTAAATCATCATTTTTACCCCTAATCAAGCTTGAAATTGAAAATGGGCAAGGTAAAATTGATCAGATCAAGCCAAAAGGACTAAATTGACTCAAATCGGGCATTCTCGGGCAAGAAAATGGCTAATTTTAAGGGACTTTCCTGCAAAATTGGGCATGGAAAATTGCAAATTTTGATTATCATCTTGAACTAATATACTTCAAATTTCAAACTGATCAAAAATTTCGACCAGATTAATGGATTAAAGCACTTAAATCAGCTTCCAAAAACCGGTCCATGATTTGGTCTCAATTCAAGGCTGCTGAGTAGCCAACTTTGTGGCCCCACCATATCCTACTCAGCCAGCCGATCAGCGTGAACTTTGGCCGAGGTGTGAGATCATCATTAGGAGTGCAAATGGACAAAAATTTGATAGGGATAAGCTGCTGAAGGCACGTGATAATCTCAGTCAAACCTGCTCACTCAACAGCTGCAAAGTGATGATTTTGGAGTCAGAGAGTTGGTGAAGAGACTCAGTTTGCAGGCTTGGGAAGTGGGCAATCACGGGCTAAAAATCTGGTTGGATTTGGTGGATAGGATCTCTGAAGCACCTTCTTTTGGGGGATAAAAAGAAAGGGATGAGAGGAGAAGAGGAGAGTTCACGGTCGTTCCAAAAACACACCCTCAGACGCAGCTCAAACAGAAAATGAACCCAAAAAAGTTTCAGACTGGCTTGTGGAGAGAAAAGTGAGATTTTCATGAACTTAGAGCCAAAACTAGCCAAAACCTTCAACTAGAGAGTGGAACTACATTCAAAGATCTTTCCAACCATAGGTCACACGTCCCAAATGGATGTCGGGACGTCACCCAAAATCCCCTCGAAAAGCAGCCCATTCTTGGGTCAAGAGGGAAACCCAGAAATTTTCTAAGTGTTGAAGTCAGATGGTTACTGGTGAGGGAAAGTGGGAGTTTTTGAGAGACATGAGGAATATGTGAGGATACCCGTGACTTGGAAATGAAACTAGAATACATCTAGTTTTTGTTGGTATCAAATTAGTCAGAAAAAGAGGTCGTTGATTCTGGTTTTGGAGACCAACAAAAACCTTCGTTGTCAGTTTTTTCTTTGCAGATCTCATTTTCCAGTTTGAAGAAGCCTAGTTCCCCGAGCCCTTCGAAGACAAGTTTTGGTTCCCTCGGCCAAGGGATACTTCAAAGAGAAACTAGGAAGCAAGGTGAGTATCTTACATATATTTTTGTTCAATTTTGAACATGTTTTAGTCATGAAAAAATCAAGAGAAGACCAGCCCAGAGAACTGATTTCTGAGGCTGGAATTTTTCTAAGTGTTGGAGCCCCTTCATGAGCCCTATATGTTTGACTTGCTACTCCCCTTTGCATGCGTTTTCTACTTTCATGAGCTTGATGAATGTTATATGGGTGTACAAATTATGCTGAGATCCACTTGGTTTGGTCTTTGAAGCCCTGTGTGAACCACGAGATGGCTTGCAACTCGAGTAAAAAGCCAAGCTAACCCACAATGATTCATGGCTGGTCACTATGAACCATGCGTGTATGCTTCTTGGAAGGGTTGTTTCGACATGTCCACTTGATCATTCTCCATGATGTTTGTTTCATTTAAAAGTAGATGTTACGTATATTCTTTTGGATGAAGTGATGTTTCCCATAGATCTTGCACGTGATGAGTGTCGGGGCTTAAACCTGGGCATGCAACAAGTTTGCTCGACCTGGGTTTAAACTCAGATTTGCAAAAGCAGCCCGAACCCACATATTGGAGGCCGGTTCCAACTCGGTTCTTGTGCGTTTTAGGTTGTGATTTCCAGCTAATCTTGTTCTTTGCATGTGATAATATAGCCTTGATACTTTGATTCCACTTGATAGTACACACGGAGTGAGATTGAAGGCCATGAATATGGTTCGAGGAAGCCATTTGGGGCAATTTAATGCACAACAAATGCTCGACAAAATGCCCAAACCAAGCTTCAATCTTGAAACGGTTGATTTGAGCCCGGTTCTCACAATATTCATATTCTGAGTTGTTTCATGTTCGCGTAAACCGAGCATAGGCCAATTTAGGGAATTATTTTTTTTTATAAAAAAAAAACGAAAAAAAAAATCAAAAAAAAAATCAAAAAATCAAAAAATTTCAAAAAATGAAAAATGTTGGATATCATCAAATTATGCAAAAAAATGACATTTATGAGATTTTCCTAATTTTATAAAGTCATTTGCCTAATTTAATGCTATTTTGGTATTTTATTACCATTTTTGCGACAAAAAAAATCCATTTTGCATAGACTAAAAGTACTTAGAATAGTTTTGTGTAGCTAGAGTAACTTCATGCATATTTGAATTCTCATTTTGCTCATGGGGGTCCTGTCCCGGGGCATGATAACGAGGCCATGTAATATTATTTGCCCGACTTGTATCGGGTTTTCTCCTTCCGCGTTTATTTTCAAGTCATTTCAATTTCTTGGATGTTTACTTACTGCTCTGCTTTTTTTTTTTTTTCAATAATTTGAGTGTTAATGTCTTTCCTAAATTATGTTAGTATTAATCTAGACATTGAAGAAAATAATCCCATAAAAACATTTGCAAGGACACTTAGCGGCTTTGATATCATAGGATTATAATTGGTGATCAAGATCGCGTGACCACTTAGATAATGCACTCTCAAGTTAGGTACCAAAAGGGCGCTAATAGAAATGTTAGTGTAAACAAGTCCCCGGCCCTAGAACCTCTGGTTGCGTAGGAATCAAGGCGACACTCCCGCGTCTTGATTGGTTTCTAGCCGACCCCAATAGGCTAGTGGCGACTCCTAGAAGTACTTAAGTTATCGAGAATTCAAAAATGAAATCCAACGTTGCGCGGGGTATGAACTTGGGGAGAGTTCACGTCTAGATCGATGGGCCATCGGTCCGCCTTTTTTGGGCAATACCACCTAAACCCGTTCCTTTTTCCCATGACGGAAAAAGAAGGGTCGCGACAGCTTGGCGACTCCACTGGGGACTTGAGGACTTAGGCCTAGTATATCTTGATTGTTTGTTAACTAACGTGGTCTTATGGCAGCGCTTCGTGAAGGTTAAGGTAAGTTCGCTAATGTTATGTTAAATGTTTTTGTAGGTTGGGAGTTATAAGGGGTGGAGTGATTGCTGACGCATTTGTTTTGCAGGTTGGTGTAAGGGCGTATGTGTATGTGAACGAAAATAGAAGTGTTATTTTGATATCAACTGTTGTGCATGTTTTTACCTGCTTTAGCACTACACTATGCACACACAACCTGCGATCTAAAACCCCGATCGCCTTAGGAAACTCATAGGAGGTGCCAAAAGTGTGGAAACCGTGCGGGGAAGGACCCATGGCTATCCCCTTTTGGTTCCGCTCATTTTCAAATAGTGATAAAGAGCACTGTCCGACGTAAGTGCGGAATGGGGAGAACTCTTTTGATCTATTTGGGATGGGGACCTTTAGCCTTCAGAATCCCACCTTTTAGTGAACCTCACAAGTGCATCTGCATGTCTTTGTGATTTGAAAAAACGATCGTCACCCGCTGTAAGTATGATTCCTCTCGTTATTAGTTCACTTTGAATTGAAATTTTCATTTTGGAAATTCGCGAAAATTAATCGAATGCCCTATGTGATCTAAGCTTACAATTGAAAATTTTGGGCGATCACTCTTGATAGTGAGCCTTGAGCATCAATCTCAAACATCTCCGATTTAGCCCTACCAAAATAAATGGTTTTATCTAAACTTTCAGTTGTAAGCTTAAAATCGCATTTTTTTTGTGCAGAAATTCTTTCAAGTCAAGATTGCATCTTGGGGCATAAAATTGAAATCACATTTTCAATAAAAATCTTTTTTGTTCACATTTCGGAATCAAAATTCAAATCACTTTTTGTGTATTAATTTTTTTTAAAAATAGGAATCACCTCATTTTTGCAAAAGTAAAATCACAGATTGGTCCTTCAAAATTGACGCCGCATTTTGCGATGAAACTTCTGGAATAAAAAGGGCGCTTGATTGATAGCCGCGATTTGATCTTTTAATGATGTCTCCACTTACGATGAAATCTTGGTGAAATACTAAATGCCCACAAATAGGAACCATGGGGGCATGTATTGTTGCCTCGCTTTCGTCATAAGAGGCGGCATCAGTAAAAGATCACTTTTTCATTCACATACTAACGTTGCCTTCCTTTTGCAGGTTATGCGTAACAGTCATCCCTTGGAATTCTCTTGCTTAATCATGCAAGATAATTGCAATGTGGGTAATACGAAGCGTGAGATGACAATTGAAGGACTTTAATGGCGCAGCTGAATTTCAAGAAGGAATAATGAAAAATTAGCGGAGTTCTGCAAGCAAACATGATAAGTCATTGCAATGCCAATTTACCCCCACAAAAAAGAAAGCGCTTACTAGGGAGATAATGTGGCCAAAACGGAGATGAGATTAGAGGGGCACAATATTTCAAAAAATTCCCAAACAAAGCACGATGGAACGACGATGGAGATGGATTGAGGACCGGATGCCAAACTTCATCTAACTCGATGTGAGGCATTTGACCAAAGGGCAAAGTCTTTCCTTTCCCCCTACCATGCAAGCATGATGGGGCAACATATATAGAACAAGGCCTTTCACCAACAAGTCATCCAATTTAGCACAAAAGGATGTATCGTTCCTAAATTAAGTTCAGTCGAGAGTGGAGATAACATGCTCCATTTCCTTTTGTAGGGTGGTAAACAGGGCAGGTCACTCAAAGGGCAATAATCCTCACCCATGATGCATGATAAAGAGGAGTCATTCGATTCAACACAAAAGGGTGTATTGTTCCTAAATTAGTCCAATTCAATTTGGGGATTGAACTAACATGTCTCCTCTCTTATAGACAAATGCACACATTGACCGCGGAGGCGACACCTCCTACCAAAGAAACATGCAATAGATGGGGCAAGGTATCCAAGGGACAATGCCCTTAAATATCGAAATAATCAAGGCGAAGAAAGCAGATGAAGGGAGTTGCCAAACATACATGGAAGCAAATTCAAATGAAGGAAGTTGTCAAATACCCAAGAAGGCAAATTCAAATGAAGGGTAAATCGTATCGTTTCCAATTGTCCATTCTAATACAATTTTTGACATGATTCTTTTTTCCTTCGATAGGAAGCATCAAAGACTTGAAGGACAAATGCAAACGAGGGGTAAGGTTGTATCGTTCCCAATTCTTCAATCCTTAAAGGGTCTTTAACTAACACATTCTTTTTTATTCTTTGTAGGTTTACCAAGTCGCCATGACGCAGGTAAGTACCCTTCTTCCAAAATTCAAATGGAAATCAAAAGGATAATTTTCATCACAAAGAAAAAGTCTTTGATGTTTTTGAAAAAAAAAAAACAAGCACTAAAGTGGAGACTGAAAAAGCGAGCTCTTCACAAAAATTTTGAATATCATCCTTGTGCTTGGCGGATCATTCATTTTGAATCAAAATTCCCTATGGAGATTAATTTACTCAAATGATCACAACAAAATGAGAGGAGATGTTAATTATGCCAAGCGAGAAACACCTAGGATGAGGGAAGGCAAGCCATTTCCAAACACGTCCCGCAAATACTTTGAGAGTCGAGCGGAAAAGAAAACCTGTGTTGTTCAAGGACAAGAGATTCATTCGCGAGTAGTATACAGACCAAAATGAAAAGAGGCATTTCTTTCATATATCCTACACACTACAGGTGACCATAGTCAAGCCCTTTTGAGCCTTTACATGTGAAGAATCTCTACAAAATACCCCTGTCAAGAACCACCCTACAACGGGGCAAATTTGGAGGTTTTCATTGACATGCTTTGGAGGAAAAGATGAGAAAGACCTCTTTGCCCTTACTTGCATTAATCTTTTTGTGGTAACTTCAGGTGAGTCCTTATGGAAGCTTGAAACATCCCAAAATGAAGAAGAGCATTCATTTCTCTATCCAAACACTCATACCATTTGCTTAGCCAAGTTGAGCCTGAATATTCATTTCTAAAGCCCGAATGGTGATTGTCTTCCCACCTTAGAGAAAGGCACATGATTTGCCATGGCAATTGGTGCTTATGTCACAATAAGTAAAAAAATCTCGAAAGTCCTAAGAGCTCAAAAGATTCAAATGAGCAAAAGTCAAATGAAAACTAGGGGGCATGAAAAAGCAGTGTGCCTGGTAAAAGCAAGGCCAATGCCCGATGTAAAAAAAAAAGAGAGAAAAAAAGCTGCATCAAGAGAAAAGCTCTCATGTGAAAAAAAGATATCAAAAGAAAAATGTTGGCAAAAAAAAAAAGAAGAAGAAAAAATCATTACAAATACAACAGTCATTAGAGAAAGGAGCGAAGCTCTTGTGATGAAAGGATTAGTCAATGGACTTTCGAGACAAACTGAATCTCAAATTTTGAATGCCTTCGAAAAGATTGGATGATATGGTAATGATGCCATGATGATCACTAGCTCCTAAATCGCATTTGAGAATTTCTAAGCCTTTCGAGCCTTTACCCAAGCCAATGATACAACCTTTTTCAAAGCCTCTTCTGATTGGGATGGTTTGAGTAGAAATTTGGATTCCCAAACAAGCTATCGCTTGAAGAAGTGGGGGCAAAGTTATCTTATCTCGTCTTAAGGTTTCTTGACTTGTAAACCTGATGGAGATGCTGATTGAAAATTAGTTCATTCTTTAGCCAATGATGCTTAGCCGTTGTCGAAACCGTGACCAAACCCACGTTACAGTCATTTAAAAGACCTCTTGGATCGGTCAATGCGTACTTATTGCGAATGATTCTTGAAGCCTTCGACACTGATAGTGTGAGGTACAGAGAGATCATGTTTACTTTCCACATCAATGGATGGGATCAAACAGCCTTTTTGAGAGTACGTGAGAACTCCTTTCAGACTAAGGAATTCTTGTTTGGCATGCTTAATAGGCTCTCTTCGGAAGTTAACATCACTTTGATAAAAGACTTTCTCCTAAGGGAATTTGATGATTAATGACGTCCTCCATGCATTAAGGCAATTTTGCAATATTGAAGCATATTGAATGCTTCCCAAACAATTGAGTTTATCCTAAATTACCCATGCAATCAATGCTTTTTCATTGATGATACCATTTTGATATGGCCTATTGTGATGTTATCTTGCCTGGTACGCACTCGCTACTAGAGCACTTGTTATAACACGTACCTGTTATTACTAATCATGTAAGACAGGTGACGTTTCCTCAAACACCAACCTTCATGCTGATCTCGGAAAATGCTAAGATGCAACCAAGCATTCATGAATTCCCAAGACTCTGCCGGCAAGGACACAATAGGCGATCTATCAAATCCTCGAACAAGGACCCCTAAGTGTCTGAGTCTTTTCAAGCCTCGTTGACAGAGGGCTTTTAAGCAATCCAATCTGACCTACAGGTATGTACACCTCGCCACTGATTTCAAAACGTTGCGGGTCTATCCTTAAACCCTGATTTCAAAAGGTTACGGGTCTATCCTTAAACCCAGGTTTCAAAAGGTTCCGGGTCTTTCCTTAAAACCCTGATTTCAAAAGGTTCCGGGTCTATCCTTAAACCCCGATTTCAAAAGGTTACGGGTCTACCCTTAAACCCAGATTTCAAAAGGTTCCGGGTCTTTCCTTAAACCCCGATTTCAAAAGGTTCCGGATCTTTCCTTAAACCCCGATTTCAAAAGGTTCCGGGTCTATCCTTAAACCCAGATTTCAAAATGTTCCGGGTCTTTCCTTAAACCCAGATTTCAAAAGGTTACGGGTCTATCCTTAAACCCCGATTTCAAAAGGTTCCGGGTCTATCCTTAAACCCCGATTTCAAAAGGTTCCGGGTCTATCCTTAAACCCTGGTTTCAAAAGGTTGCGGGTCTATCCTCAAACCCTGATTTCAAAAGGTTGCGGGTCTATCCTTAAACCCTGATTTCAAAAGGTTGCGGGTCTATCCTTAAACCCTGATTTCAAAAAGCCCTGGGTCTTTTCTTAAACCCTGATTTCAAAATGTTCGCAAGTCTATCTTTAAATCATGTTTTTTTTACAACATAAAGTCCTAAGTGAAAACCTTAGGCATTAAAATCCTGAGTGAAAAACAGTAGGTATTTCAAAATCTTGAGTGCAATTTGCCATTTATAGGGTTTTAGTCCCTAGGCGAATCTTCGACGTTTATAGGGTTTTAACCCCTAGTTGTTCCTTCAAGCTGTTGTTTCTATTGCCGTTCATAGGGTTTTAGCCCCTAGGCGGGATTTTAGCTGTTCACAGGGTTTTAGTCCCTAGGCAAACCTTTGACGTTCATAGGGTTTTAGTCCCTAGGCGTACTTACTGGGTTTTATTCCCTTTGCTGTTCATAGGGTTTTAGTCCCTAAACAGAATCTTCGATGTTCATAGGGTTTTAGTCCCTAGGCATTCCTTCTGGGTTTTATTCCCTTTGCTGTTCATAGGGTTTTAGTCCCTAAACAGAATCTTCGATGTTCATAGGGTTTTAGTCCCTAGGCATTCCTTCTGGGTTTTATTCCCTTTGCCGTTCAACAGGGTTTTAGCCCCTAGACGGAATCTTCGACGTTCATAGGGTTTTAGTCCCTAGGCGGGATCTTAGCTGTTCACAGGGTTTTAGTCCCTAGGCGTACTTACTGGGTTTTATTCCCTTTGCTGTTCATAGGGTTTTAGTCCCTAAACAGAATCTTCGATGTTCATAGGGTTTTAGTCCCTAGGCATTCCTTCTGGGTTTTATTCCTTTTGCCGTTCAACAGGGTTTTAGCCCCTAGACGGAATCTTCGACGTTCATAGGGTTTTAGTCCCTAGGCGGGATCTTAGCTGTTCACAGGGTTTTAGTCCCTAGGCGTACTTACTGGATTTTATTCCCTTTGCTGTTCATAGGGTTTTAGTCCCTAAACAGAATCTTCGATGTTCATAGGGTTTTAGTCCCTAGGCATTCCTTCTGGGTTTTATTCCCTTTGCCGTTCAACAGGGTTTTAGCCCCTAGACGGAATCTTCGACGTTCATAGGGTTTTAGCCCCTAGGCGGGATCTTAGCTGTTCACAGGGTTTTAGTCCCTAGGCGTACTTACTGGGTTTTATTCCCTTTGCTGTTCATAGGGTTTTAGTCCCTAAACAGAATCTTCGATGTTCATAGGGTTTTAGTCCCTAGGCATTCCTTCTGGGTTTTATTCCCTTTGCCGTTCAACAGGGTTTTAGCCCCTACACGGAATCTTCGACGTTCATAGGGTTATAGTCCCTAGGCACCCTTTCGAGGCATTGTTCCTACTGTCGTTCATAGGGTTTTAGTCCCTAGGCGGGATCTTAGTTGTTCATAGGGTTTTAGTCCCTAAACAGAATCTTCGATGTTCATAGGGTTTTAGTCCCTAGGCATTCCTTCTGGGTTTTATTCCCTTTGTCGTTCAACAGGGTTTTAGCCCCTAGACGGAATCTTCGACGTTCATAGGGTTATAGTCCCTAGGCGCCCTTTCGAGGCATTGTTCCTATTGCCGTTCATAGGGTTTTAGCCCCTAGGCGGAATCTTACCTGTTCATAGGGTTTTAGTCCATAAACAGAATCTTTAACGTTCATAGGGTTTTAGTCCCTAGGCGTTCCTTCTGGGTTGTATTCCCATTGCCGCTCAATAGGGTTTTAGCCCCTAGGCGGAATCTTAGACTTTCATAGGGTTTTAGTCCCTAGGTGTTCCTTCAAGGTATTGTTCCTATTGCCATTCATAGGGTTTTAGTCCCTAGACGGGATCTTAGCTGCTCACAAGGTTTTAATCCCTAGGTGGAATTTCCGACGTTTATAGGGTTTTAGTCCCTAAACGTCATTTTAATTTTGTCCCTTAAAAAAATCAAAAAAAAATCAAATAAAAAAAATCAAATCAACAAAACATCCAAATAAAAAAAAATCCAATCATTCCTCATGCTTTAGCCATTGCGCCATCCCATGCCCTCCGCAAAAAAATTTTCAGGTGTCTCCTGTCTTTGAAAGGAACCTTCGCAAGCTCCCTTTCAAAGAGGGGCAGCTGTTGACACCTAAATTTTTTGCCCAAAAATCATTTTCGAAAAATTGGAACTCGTTTTTCCACAAAAATATTTTGGAATTATTCTTCTAAAAAAAATGGAAAAGCAAGGGCCAAGGATTCGAGTGTAGCTAGCCGAGACCTGAGGGATCAAATTGCAAATGAACCAGCAAGTTGGGGCCAAAACGCAATTTTCAAAAGTTGGGGGACCAAATCGCAAAATTTGTAAAATTTGCCCCCAAGCCCTTAAATCATCATTTTTACCCCTAATCAAGCTTGAAATTGAAAATGGGCAAGGTAAAATTGATCAGATCAAGCCAAAAGGACTAAATTGACTCAAATCGGGCATTCTCGGGCAAGAAAATGGCTAATTTTAAGGGACTTTCCTGCAAAATTGGGCATGAAAAATTGCAAATTCTGATTATCATCTTGAACTAATATACTTCAAATTTCAAACTGATCAAAAATTTCGACCAGATTAATGGATTAAAGCACTTAAATCAGCTTCCAAAAACCGGTCCATGATTTGGTCTCAATTCAAGGCTGCTGAGTAGCCAACTTTGTGGCCCCACCATATCCTACTCAGCCAGCCGATCAGCGTGAACTTTGGCCGAGGTGTGAGATCATCATTAGGAGTGCAAATGGACAAAAATTTGATAGGGATAAGCTGCTGAAGGCACGTGATAATCTCAGTCAAACCTGCTCACTCAACAGCTGCAAAGTGATGATTTTGGAGTCAGAGAGTTGGTGAAGAGACTCAGTTTGCAGGCTTGGGAAGTGGGCAATCACGGGCTAAAAATCTGGTTGGATTTGGTGGATAGGATCTCTGAAGCACCTTCTTTTGGGGGATAAAAAGAAAGGGATGAGAGGAGAAGAGGAGAGTTCACGGTCGTTCCAAAAACACACCCTCAGACGCAGCTCAAACAGAAAATGAACCCAAAAAAGTTTCAGACTGGCTTGTGGAGAGAAAAGTGAGATTTTCATGAACTTAGAGCCAAAACTAGCCAAAACCTTCAACTAGAGAGTGGAACTACATTCAAAGATCTTTCCAACCATAGGTCACACGTCCCAAATGGATGTCGGGACGTCACCCAAAATCCCCTCGAAAAGCAGCCCATTCTTGGGTCAAGAGGGAAACCCAGAAATTTTCTAAGTGTTGAAGTCAGATGGTTACTGGTGAGGGAAAGTGGGAGTTTTTGAGAGACATGAGGAATATGTGAGGATACCCGTGACTTGGAAATGAAACTAGAATACATCTAGTTTTTGTTGGTATCAAATTAGTCAGAAAAAGAGGTCGTTGATTCTGGTTTTGGAGACCAACAAAAACCTTCGTTGTCAGTTTTTTCTTTGCAGATCTCATTTTCCAGTTTGAAGAAGCCTAGTTCCCCGAGCCCTTCGAAGACAAGTTTTGGTTCCCTCGGCCAAGGGATACTTCAAAGAGAAACTAGGAAGCAAGGTGAGTATCTTACATGTATTTTTGTTCAATTTTGAACATGTTTTAGTCATGAAAAAATCAAGAGAAGACCAGCCCAGAGAACTGATTTCTGAGGCTGGAATTTTTCTAAGTGTTGGAGCCCCTTCATGAGCCCTATATGTTTGACTTGCTACTCCCCTTTGCATGCGTTTTCTACTTTCATGAGCTTGATGAATGTTATATGGGTGTACAAATTATGCTGAGATCCACTTGGTTTGGTCTTTGAAGCCCTGTGTGAACCACGAGATGGCTTGCAACTCGAGTAAAAAGCCAAGCTAACCCACAATGATTCATGGCTGGTCACTATGAACCATGCGTGTATGCTTCTTGGAAGGGTTGTTTCGACATGTCCACTTGATCATTCTCCATGATGTTTGTTTCATTTAAAAGTAGATGTTACGTATATTCTTTTGGATGAAGTGATGTTTCCCATAGATCTTGCACGTGATGAGTGTCGGGGCTTAAACCTGGGCATGCAACAAGTTTGCTCGACCTGGGTTTAAACCCAGATTTGCAAAAGCAGCCCGAACCCACATATTGGAGGCCGGTTCCAACTCGGTTCTTGTGCGTTTTAGGTTGTGATTTCCAGCTAATCTTGTTCTTTGCATGTGATAATATAGCCTTGATACTTTGATTCCACTTGATAGTACACACGGAGTGAGATTGAAGGCCATGAATATGGTTCGAGGAAGCCATTTGGGGCAATTTAATGCACAACAAATGCTCGACAAAATGCCCAAACCAAGCTTCAATCTTGAAACGGTTGATTTGAGCCCGGTTCTCACAATATTCATATTCTGAGTTGTTTCATGTTCGCGTAAACCGAGCATAGGCCAATTTAGGGAATTATTTTTTTTTATAAAAAAAAACGAAAAAAAAAATCAAAAAAAAAATCAAAAAATCAAAAAATTTCAAAAAAATGAAAAATGTTGGATAGCATCAAATTATGCAAAAAAATGACATTTATGAGATTTTCCTAATTTTATAAAGTCATTTGCCTAATTTAATGCTATTTTGGTATTTTATTACCATTTTTGCGACAAAAAAAATCCATTTTGCATAGACTAAAAGTACTTAGAATAGTTTTGTGTAGCTAGAGTAACTTCATGCATATTTGAATTCTCATTTTGCTCATGGGGGTCCTGTCCCGGGGCATGATAACGAGGCCATGTAATATTATTTGCCCGACTTGTATCGGGTTTTCTCCTTCCGCGTTTATTTTCAAGTCATTTCAATTTCTTGGATGTTTACTTACTGCTCTGCTTTTTTTTTTTTCAATAATTTGAGTGTTAATGTCTTTCCTAAATTATGTTAGTATTAATCTAGACATTGAAGAAAATAATCCCATAAAAACATTTGCAAGGACACTTAGCGGCTTTGATATCATAGGATTATAATTGGTGATCAAGATCGCGTGACCACTTAGATAATGCACTCTCAAGTTAGGTACCGAAAGGGCGCTAATAGAAATGTTAGTGTAAACAAGTCCCCGGCCCTAGAACCTCTGGTTGCGTAGGAATCAAGGCGACACTCCCGCGTCTTGATTGGTTTTTAGCCGACCCCAATAGGCTAGTGGCGACTCCTAGAAGTACTTAAGTTATCGAGAATTCAAAAATGAAATCCAACGTTGCGCGGGGTATGAACTTGGGGAGAGTTCACGTCTAGATCGATGGGCCATCGGTCCGCCTTTTTTGGGCAATACCACCTAAACCCGTTCCTTTTTCCCATGACGGAAAAAGAAGGGTTGCGACAACAAGCAGGATCAAGGCTGAGGTGTCACCGGCCGGAACTCGCGCAAGCCGGACGGCCGCGAGCTCCGGCCAGTGACCCCCAAAAAAACAGGGTGCAAATGAAACAGGGGGCAACGACCACAGTCCCTACCCGACTCGGCGATGGCGACCGCGATAGATCGGGCTACACCCGCGCGCCTCGCACACCACCCGAGCCGGGATCCTCGAGAAAACACCCCGAATCGACCAAAATAGAAACAAAATCCGGCGAGCTTCGACCGGAACCTACCGTGATAGACGTCGGAGCTTCGCCGGCCGCGGTCGTCGACGGGAGCTCGCGCGACCTCGGGTCTCACTCGCTTCTCTCGCTCTCTCGATCTCTCTCTCTCTCTCGCTCTTTTGCTCTCTCGGTCTCTCCTTTTTTCCCCCGCTCTCTGGCTCTCTCCGTCTCTGATTTAAAGGCGGCCGGTCTCGCAAGGCATGGCCGGCAGGCGCGCATGGCGCCTGCCACCGCCAGCCTGTCGTGGCCGGCCGACCGCCGACCCGGGGATCGCGCTGCCCCCTGCAGCTCTCTGGCTCCTGTTCCGGCCTCTGCGTTCCTGTGGCTGTGGCGTTCTGCCACCATTCCCGTCCTCTTCCCCCCGCACGCCCAGAAGTGTTGACTGGGGGGGAAGATTTGAACAGTGCGCGGACCGGGCCCGAGAGGAATGGGCTGGCCCGCGCAAGAAAGAAATAAATAAAAAAAAAAGAGAAGGAAGAGGCTAAATGGGCTACACGAAGGATGGGCCGACTGAACATTTTTTTTGAAATTTAAATAAAATATGTCCTAATCGATCCTGCTAATGCAAATGCATCTAATGTCTATGTGCCATGGAATTTAAGGAAAATATTTTTTGTTTAGGGATTAAAGAATTAAACCCTAATTTTTTGCGATAAAACCCTAAATGATTTAGGCAAAATTTAGGTGTCAACATGTATGAACCAAAACTAGCGATTCCGAGCTGGTTCCAGTTTCGGCCCGGTTCGAAGCTAATCGGTAAAAATTTAAAAAATAAATTATGAAATAAAAAAATAATGAATTATCAAATTATGAAATAATGAATTATTCAATATAAAATGTAATTAAAATGTACATTGTAATTAAATTTGGGGAAAAAAAGAGAGAAAGAGATGGGGCTTGAACTTAATGAATTATCATTAAGTGCCTTACATATCTTCTTGGGGATAGAAGAATCAAAATCCATGTAGTTCTTTTACCCTCAGTCGTCGCTATCCGTTTCGGTAATGATACTGGTAGTGGTGGTATATCCGCCATCAAAGAATTCGGATTCATTATTCCGACCTATCTCTTGTTGTCGATATTGAGCCTTTGTCCAATCATCGACGCAAGCTTGAGCCTCCACTGATTCCAGAACTAATCTTGAACATTGTTCATCTAAAATATTACCCTCGGCATTAAATGCTTGTTCGATCGCAGCTGTCGAACATGGGGTTGCAAAAATTTGTTTTGCAATAAGAGAAAGGATTAGGTATTGGCTTGCGTACCTCTTCCATCAATTCAAAATTAAAAAACCTGTACTATCTTCAGATTCAGAAAACTCAAATGAAACGGTTAAATACATCTCTAATTCAGAAATGTTTTCTATTACTCCCTTTTTTCTTTTTTTGTCTATGTAATAAAAGTTGATGCCCTTTACTAATTTTACTTGTACACTCACTTTATGTCTCGGTAAATTGAGAAGATCCAATATCACCTCCCTTAGTACAAAATTCATTATATAATTCTATTACTACGTTTTTAACCTCCCTTATTATGTTTGTAATATCTATCATATTATAATGTAAACATTAATAATACATATGCAAATAATTACCTAAACTATCTAATTTGCAACATGGATAAAAAACACAACCATCTAAATAAATAATGGAAATTTCGCTATAATAATGTAGCCACTTCATTCTCATTGTTATTATAGTATTTTGTAATTCAACATCATTTTCATATTCCTCAAAAACTCCGACAATATTAAAACACTTTACAAAAAATAAATACATAGTAGGATAATAAACACCGGACAAAGTATAAGGTGCATAATTAAAAACCTTTAAAATATCTAAATTTTTTTTGCAAACATCCTACTCTTGTGAGTATAAATTAATCTGAAGTATATTATTAGAAATGAATACACATAATAAATCTTTATGTGCAAAAGATTCATTAAGTAAGTGGAGAGTAGAATTTCAACGAGTTGGAACATTTCTTAGAAATCTTTTTGGCCCTTTTTCATTTGCTTTATAAAATCTACTCCATTCTTTCATTTTTTGGCGATGTTTCCATAAAAATTGAATCGCTATTTTTATTGATTCAAGAAAAATATCAAGAGTTTTCAAACCATCTTGTACACATAAATTTAAAACATGACAAGCACATCAAATATGAAATTTTTTTTTGCAAAAAGCGGGTTTACAAATATTTTCTAAATCGACAATTGAAGCGGTATTTGTCGCGGCATTATCAAAACCAATTGAAAAAATTTTGTTAAGCAAATAATATTCTTCTAAAATTTGCCTAATTATTCTATAAATATTATTTGTCGTATGCTTACCATCGAAAACTCTAAATGCGAAGACTCTTTTTTGAATATTCCAATTGTCATCTATCCAATGACATGTTATGCCCATGTAAGAATGAATTTGCCAATGATCACTCTAAATATCACTACCTATATGCACACATCCATTAAATTGCATAAAAAAGTTTTGTAAATCTTTTTTTCCATTTTTGTAAAGATTTTTAATTACTCATTTAAGTGTATTTCTAGGAACATGGTTTGCTTGTGGAGCACAAGTTTTTTGTATAAATTGATTAAAACTAAATCTTTATCCAAAATTAAATGATAAATGCTCAACGAAAACAAATTTACCTAATTCTTCCTTATAAGTTTTTTCATTAAAATGAAATAAATGAGAAGTGTCACTACAAAAAAAAATGGATTTTTGCCACGAAAATTTGCGACGAAAAAATTTTCGTCGCAAATTTGCGACAAATTTTCCAACGAAAAGTAAAATTCGTCGGAAATTAGCAACGAAAAATTTTTCGTCGCAAAATTCGTTGGAAATTAGTGATGAAAAAATTTTCGTCGCAAAATTCGTTGGAAATTTCCAACGAAAAATTTTTCGTCGCAAAATTCGTCAGAAATTAGCGACGAAAAATTTTTCGTTGGAAATTTCCAACGAATTTTGCGACGAAAATTTTTTCGTCGCTAATTTCCGACGAATTTTGCGACGAAAAATTTTTCGTCGCTAATTTTCAACGAATTTTGCGACGAATTCAAAAAAACCCGGTATTGTTCGGCATTTTTTAAATTCGTGGGAAAATTCGTTGGAAAATTTGCCACGAATTTTCCAATGAATTTCCAACATATTAGCAAAAATGCCTTTTTTGAAATTCGTTGGAAAATTCGTGGCAAATTTGCCATGAATTTTCCAATGAATTTCGAACATATTAGGAAAAAAGCCTTTTTTGAAATTCGTTGGAAAATTTGTGGCAAATTTGCCACGAATTTGCCAATGAATTTCCAACATATTAGCAAAAATACCTTTTTTGAAATTCGTTGCAAAATTCGTGGCAATTGCCACGAATTTTCCAACGAATATCGAGCATATTACAAAAAATGCCTTTTTTGAAATTCGTTGCAAAATTCGTGGCAAATTTACCATGAATTTTGCAACGAAAATCCAACATAGTAGAAAAAATGCCATTTTTTGAAATTCGTTGCAACGAATTTTCCAACGAATATCGAACATATTACAAAAAATACCTTTTTTGAAATTCGTTGGAAAATTCGTGGCAAATTTGCCACGAATTTTGCAACGAAAATCCAAAATAGTAGAAAAAATGCCATTTTTTGAAATTCGTTGGAAAATTCGTGGCAAATTTGCCACGAATTTTCCAACGAATATCGAACATATTACAAAAAATGCCTTTTTTGAAATTCGTTGCAAAATTCGTGGCAAATTTACCATGAATTTTGCAACGAAAATCCAACATAGTAGAAAAAATGCCATTTTTTGAAATTCGTTGCAAAATTCGTGGCAAATTTACCACGAATTTTGCAACGAAAATCCAACATAGTAGAAAAAATGCCTTTTTTTGAAATTCGTTGCAAAATTCGTGGCAAATTTGCCACGAATTTTGCAACGAAAATTCAAAATAGTAGAAAAAATGCCACTTTTTGAAATTCGTTGGAAAATGTGTGGCAAATTTGCCACGAATTTTCCAACGAATATCGAACATATTACAAAAAATGCCTTTTTTGAAATCCGTTGCAAATTTCGTGGCAAATTTACCACGAATTTTGCAACGAAAATCCAACATAGTAGAAAAATGCCTTTTTTTTGAAATTCGTTGCAAAATTCGTGGCAAATTTACCACGAATTTTGCAATGAAAATCCAACATAGTAGAAAAAATGTCTTTTTTTGAAATTCGTTGCAAAATTCGTGGCAAATTGCAAAATTCGTGGCAAATTTACCAAGAATTTTGCAACGAATT
Source organism: Syzygium jambos (assembly GCA_031216235.1). Classification (NCBI taxonomy): domain Eukaryota; kingdom Viridiplantae; phylum Streptophyta; class Magnoliopsida; order Myrtales; family Myrtaceae; genus Syzygium; species Syzygium jambos. Next base: position 14,579,441 of record CM062223.1, read on the forward strand.
TGGAAAATATTAGAAATAATGCCTTTTTTTGAAATTCGTCGCAAAATTCGTCGCAAATTTCCAACGAAAATTTTTCGTCACAAAATTCCGACGAATTTTGCGACGAAAAATTTTTCGTCGGAAGTTTCCGACGAATTTTGCGACGAACAATTTTTCGTCGTAAATTTCCAACGAATTTAATTTTTGTCGAAAAAGTCGTCGCTAATTTCCGACGAAAAATTTTTTGTCACTAATTTTCGACGAATTTTGCCACGAATTTGATGTTTCCGGGCAATTATTGCACTATGTAGTATTTTCGTAGCAAAATTCGTGGGAAATTTCCCATGAATTTTGCCACGAAATTTAAACACCCCTTATGTTGGTGGCTTTTTTTAAATTCGTGGCAAAATTCGTCGGATATTTCCGACGAATTTTGCCACGAAATTTAAATATGCGGTATATTGGAGTCTTTTTTAATTTCGTGGCAAAATTCGTGGGAAATTTCCGACGAATTTTGCCACGAATTTAAAGTTTCCGGAAAATTATTGCACCATGTACTATTTTCGTGGCAAAATTCGTGGGAAATTTCCCACAAATTTTGCCACGAAATTCAAACACCAAAATTTCAAAACACCGGGCCGAAACCGCGAAAATCAAAAAATATCGCGCCCCAAACATAAATAAAGGCAAAAAAAAAAAAAAAAAAAAAAAAAACACAATAGGCCAACTTTTCCCTATCTTCCTCCTTCCGCTCGCCCCCCTCTTGTGCCCAACTTTTCCCCGTCTTCCTCCTCCTGCTCCCCCCACTCCCCCCAGCGCCACTGCTACTGGAATGGCTCTGCAATCGCGCATCCTCTCCTCGCTCGAGCGAGGAGGAAGAACAATGATGCCGAAACGCGATAGAAAATTTGACTGAACAAGAAAGTTCGAAAGAAGAACAATTCGTCCTCCAAATATGATTATCAAATCAAAAATATCAAGTCTGCTCAAAAGAAACCCTAAAACAAGCTTATAAAGACCCAAACCTAACCCTATTAGGAAACGTAATCATCAAAACGTAAAATTACGAAACTGCCATTATTAAATTAACCCATAAAAAAAATACTAAAAAAATAGGAAAATCCATCTAAACAATCTCGAATCGCGAAAATCCATCGTTAATCACGGCCAAAGGCCGTGAGTATTGATCAGCACGCCGTTTCGCTTCAGCCCACCAAATTTGAGCTTAATCCGACATCGTTGACTTCAAGCCCGCAGGTTCGTCTAGTCGCATAACGGGTCCCTTAGGTGCATCATCCTCCCCTGCTAGAGAAAGATTCGTCCTCGAATCTGCTTCGCCTTCATTGTTGTCATCAATCTCCTCAGGACTTTCTTCCTCTTCAGGGTAGTAAGGTGACAAATCCGCTACATTAAAAGTTCCGGATACATTATACTTACCCGGCAATTCGATCTTGTAAGCATTGTCACTAATTCGCTCCAAAACTCTGAAGGGTCCATCAGCTCTAGGTTGAAGCTTGCCAAACCTCCTCATTGGAAATCGTTCCTTCCTGAGGTGAATCCAAACTAGATCACCTTCCTTGAAGACGACTCTTTTCCTGCGTATATCCACGCGCTGCTTATACTTCATGTTCTGCCTGTTGATCTGATTATGGACCTGAGAATGCAACTCTTTGATATGTTTTGCATGTTCTTTAGCTTCCGAACTAAATTGCTTGAGAACTGGTATCGGCGTGAGATCTAATGGAGTAATTGGATTACGCCCATAAACCACTTCAAAAGGAGTCTTGCCTGTAGTTCGGTTCTCTGATCTGTTATATGCAAATTCTGCCTGAGGCAACGCCAAGTCCCATTGTCGCGGATTATCTCCAATCAAACTCCGCAGCAAATTCCCTAAGCTTCGATTGACAACTTCGGTTTGACCATCAGTCTGAGGATGATGAGATGAACTAAACTTCAAACTTGTACCCATATACCTCCAAAGAGTGCGCCATAAGTGACTCACAAATTTCACATCACGATCTGAGGTAATGGACTTAGGAATTCCATGCAGCTTAACAACCTCCTGCAGAAATAATCGAGCAACCTGTGAAGCATCATAGGACTTGCTACACGGGATAAAGTGGGCCATCTTCGAGAATCTATCGACAACCACCATTATTGAATCCTTACTCCGCTGCGTTCTTGGCAAACCCAAGACAAAGTCAAGACTTATATCCTCCCACGGTGCAAGTGGAACAGGTAGAGGCATATACAATCCTGCATTAGTACTCTTGGTCTTTGCCACATGACATGCCTTGCACCTCTCTATAAAACGTGTCACGTCACGCTCCATCCGAGGCCAATAAAAATGTTCATTCAGTAAGGCCTTCGTCTTATCCACGCCAAAGTGCCCAGCTAAACCACCTGCATGTCCCTCAATAATAATAGATTCCCTCAAAGAACATTGAGGAATGCACAATCTGTTACCCTTAAATAAGTAACCTTTCACAATCTGGAATTGCTGAAAAGGTTCCGTTTTACTCTTCCTCCAGATATCCCCAAAATAAGGGTCATCAACATATAATTCTTTAAAAGTATCAAAGCCTAGAACCTTTACCTGCATCGTAGACAGCAAAGAGTGTTTTCTGCTCAATGCATCTGCCACACTATTTAGCACTCCTGCCTTATGCTTGATGGAAAAACTGAAAACTTGAAGGAACTCTACCCACTTTGCATGCCTTGCATTCAATTTGTGCTGTCCATTGATGTATTTCAAGGCTTCATGATCAGAAAATAAAATAAATTCTTTCGAGATAAGATAATGCCTCCAATACTCCAAACTCCTCACGATAGCATAAAATTCTTTATCATAAGTTGAATATTTTCTTTTCGCCTCATTCAACTTCTCACTAAAGAATGCCACAGGTTTACATCTTTGACTTAGGACACCCCCAATACCAACACCTGAGGCATCACAATGCACCTCAAAAATCTCATTAAAATCAGGAAGCACGAGAACATGTGCTTCAGTCACCTTCTTCTTTAATATTTGGAAGGCAGCTTCTGCCTCCTTAGTCCACATAAACTTACTTCCTTTCAGACAATCCGTCAGAGGTGCAATAATAGTACTGAAATCCCGAATAAATCTCCGATAAAAAGACGCAAGCCCATGAAAGTTACGTACCTCGTGAATATTTTTCGGAATCTCCCAACTTGTAATAGCCTCAACCTTAGCTGGGTCCATATGAATGCCCTCCTTAGTTACTATATATCCCAAGAAGGTCACACGATCAGTCAAGAAGTGACACTTCTTAGTATTAGCATACAATTTCTGCTCCCTCAATGCCTCGAACACCTTTCTCAAATGCTGCAAGTATTGATCAGTCGATGCACTATAAACCAATATATCATCGAAATATACGACGAAAAACTGGCCAATAAAAGGACGAAACACCTGATTCATCAGTCTCATAAAGGTGTTCGGTGCGTTAGATAACCCGAAAGGCATCACCATCCACTCATACAAACCATCTCGAGTTTTAAAAGCGGTCTTCCATTCATCTCCAGGACGCACCCTAATCTGATGATATCCACTCCTCAAGTCTATCTTCGAAAAGATAGTCGCTCCATGCAGTTGATCAATTAAATCATCAAATCTCGGAATAGGAAAGCGATACCTGATCGTGATCTTGTTGACAGCTCTGCTATCCACGCACATTCTCCACGACCCGTCTTTCTTAGGAACCAATAAAGCTGGCACCGCACAAGGGCTCATGCTCTCTCGAATTGTACCTTTTTCTAATAGTTCCTGCACTTGCCTCTGCATCTTCTCATGCTCCTTAGGATTCATTCTGTAAGCTGCCTTATTAGGAATAGCAGATCCTGGAACGAGATCTATACAATGCTGTATGTCCCTCATGGGTGGCAATCCAGGTGGTAATTCCTCTGGCACGACATCAGCAAATTCCTCAAGTATAGGCAGAATTTGAGTTGAAATTTCTGGAATATCAAGATTTTGCTCCACGACTACGACAGCAAAAAGCTCTGGGGCATCCACCGCCTCCTCCTGGAACTCCGATTTGGAAAGCAGATTACTTTTCCCTTCTTTTCTCAAATCTGAAGGACCCAGAGTAATGGTCCGGCCATCCTTCTTGAAGGTGTATGTATTCTTGAATCCGTCATGCTGTGTTTTCCTGTCAAACTGCCAAGGTCTTCCTAACAGGATATGACAAGCATCCATTGGAACTACGTCACCCCACACTTCATCAACATATTTCTTCCCAATCGAGAACTGCACTAAACATCTCCTACTCACTTTTACCTCATTCCCCTTCTTAAGCCATGACAGCTTATATGGTTGAGGATGTTCGACAGTTTTCAACCCCAACTTTTCTACCATAATGGTAGATATTACATTCTCGCAACTCCCCCCGTCAATTATCATACTACACACCTTTCCCCCACTAGTGCACTTAGTGTGAAAGATATTATGCCTGAGCCACGATTCATCATCTACCTCAGCAATATTTAAAATCCGACGCACAACTAAAGACTCACCAGAATCGGCATAAATAATGTCCTCCGGATCTGGATCCGCGTCTGCTTGCTCGCCATCAGATTCATCATAAGTTGGTTCTTCATCATCAAAAGTTGGATTATCTACAAGTGTCACAAATTGTCGGTTCGGACAATCAGCAGCAAAATGTCCGAATCCTTGACACTTAAAACATCGCTTACCTGCAGCTCCTCCCCTGCTAGATTCTGCACTACTCTGCTCTCCTTTCGTTGCAGATTTTGAACCAGCACCCTTAACTGCTGCTGGGGCCGAAGAACTCCCTGCTTTCCCCCGGGACTCTTTATCTGACCACTTGGAACTGTTGCTCGTCCACTTAGAACCGCTGCTAGACCACTTGGACTTACTGCTCTTTCTTTTAAACTGCCCCTCCACCTTTAGGGCTAGTCTGCACACATCCTCATACGTCCAATATTGCTGTAATTGGACAACATCAGAGATCTCATACCGCAGCCCTGCCAGATATCGTGCAATTGTCTGCTCGTCTTCCTCCGCCACATCACAACGCATCCGCAAACGATCAAATTCTTCAGTAAACTCTTCAACTGTTTTGTCACCCTGCTTGACGTTATGATACTCAATAAACGCCTCTTGCCTATAATGGGTAGGCAAAATTTTTTTCTGCAATAACTTTTTCATCTTTTCCCAGCGATCCACTTTCGGCTTCCCCTCTCTAGCGCGTTGCCTTTTCACATGTTCCCACCTAATTGAAGCATGTTTTCGCAGCCTAATAGCCACTAACTTCACTTTTTGCCCCTCAGTTAAATCTTTAAGATCAAAAATCCGTTCTACCGTATGCAACCAATCAATAAACTCATCAGGATGAGCCTTACCATTAAACTCGGGAATCTCGATCTTCATTCCGAAATTTTGAAAAGAACGCTGATTTCCAGGTCGTACTCCTCGATTCCGCCCCTGGTTCAGAACCCCAAAAGGGTTTACGTCTTCTTCTTCATCATCGGATGAATCCTCAGATTCCGCTCTTTCTTCGGATTGAACGTCCAACCTCGCCTCCGCAAGTTGTCGCTCCAAATCCTGGATTCGTCTTCTTTGTTCTTCAATTTCTACGTCTCGCAGATCTCTTAGACGCGGTTGATCGTCTGCTTCAGGAACGCCTCCACGCCCCCGGCCACCACGAGCCCGCCGTCCACGACCGCGATTCTGTTCAGCCATTGATTCAAGCAACCTATGCTCTGATACCAATTGATGCCGAAACGCGATAGAAAATTTGACTGAACAAGAAAGTTCGAAAGAAGAACAATTCGTCCTCCAAATATGATTATCAAATCAAAAATATCAAGTCTGCTCAAAAGAAACCCTAAAACAAGCTTATAAAGACCCAAACCTAACCCTATTAGGAAACGTAATCATCAAAACGTAAAATTACGAAACTGCCATTATTAAATTAACCCATAAAAAAATACTAAAAAAATAGGAAAATCCATCTAAACAATCTCGAATCGCGAAAATCCATCGTTAATCACGGCAAAAGGCCGTGAGTATTGATCAGCACGCCGTTTCGCTTCAGCCCACCAAATTTGAGCTTAATCCGACATCGTTGACTTCAAGCCCGCAGGTTCGTCTAGTCGCATAACGGGTCCCTTAGGTGCATCAAACAATTTGGTCGTTCAGGGTCTTCCAGGCCTTGGGGTCGAGGCACAGCTGCAAGATCTCCGTGACCGCCTTCTTCGTGCCGGCGACGTCGCCGGCCAGCCTCATCTGCTTCTCCACATTGAGCAGCTGCTCTATGGCGGCCTCCAAGTTGCCTCCGCCCTCCTGCCACGCCAATGCCACAGCCGCCGCGAGAGCCACGAGCACAATGAAGAACCGGACAAACCGCAGAACACGACGATTCAATCAATCGAAAAAACAAAAAAAAAACAAAAACGAACGGAAGAAAAGCTTATAGATGGTCGCAGATCTGAAGGCAAGGGAGGGGGAACTGACCATCGCAATCTGGTTCAGGAAATCGGAAGAAAAGCTTATAGCTGCTTGATGAGGGTTTTCTGGGTTTGAGCGTTGCGCATCCTCTCCCAGTGCTTCCTCAACACCCTCTCCCCCTCCCCCGCCCTCGCCGCCAGGCCGAGTCCTCCCTCGCTGACGCCGCCGACCGCCCCAGCTACGCCCTCACCGTCCTCCGCCTTGTCGCCGAGCCCTCCGTCGACGAGCAGATCCGCCAGGCCGCCGCCGTGAACTTCAAGAACCACCTTCGCGTCCGCTGGGCTTCCTCGCCTACCCCCACAACGCCGCCGCCGCCGCCGACGCCGAGGCCGCCCCGGCTGCCTCCTCGGCCTCGATCCCCGACGCCGAGAAGGAGCAAATCAAGGCCCTCATCGTCCCCCTGATGCTGTCCTCGTCGGCCCGTATCCAGACCACCCATGGTGCGATTCCAGCCGGGGGCGGGGGGTCGCGGCCGTGATTCAGGCAGGGGGGTCGCGGCCGCGATTCCGGCCGGGGGGGGGTCGCGGCCACTATTCCGGCGAAAATTCAAATTTATCAACGAAAATTCAAATTTACCAACGAAAATTCAAATTTTCGTCACCAAAATTTGCGAAAAAAAAATTTCAGACGAATTTTTTGTTCGTGGCAAAATACTGGGTTTTTCAATTTCGTGGCAAAATTCGTGGGAAATTTCCCACAAATTGTGCCACGAAATTCCCGCGAATTTTGCCACGAAATTGAAAAAAGCTACCTATGTCAAAAATTTTACTTTCGTGAGAAATTTCTCACGAATTTTGCCACGACTCTGTTTTCGTTGCAAATTACTAACGAAAAATTAAAATTTTTTGTCGCAAAAAATTTCCGACGCCGAATTAGCGACGAATTTTTTTTCATCGCTAATTCGTCGGAAATTCGTTTTGCCACGAATTTTACCACGAAAAATTACTGACGAATTTTGCCACGATTTTTGTAACGAATAATTAGCGATGAATTTTCCAACAAACTTTCCAGCGAACTTTGCAACGGACTTTCCGACGAAAATTTTGCGACGAAAAAATTTCGTCACAAATTACCAACGAAAATTTAAATTTTTTGTCGCAAAAATTTTGCGACGACGAATTACCAACGAATTTTTGTTCGTGGCTAATTTCGTTGGAAATTCGTTTTCCAACGAATTTTGCAAAATTTTTCGTTGGAAAATTCGTGGCAAAACCCTTATTTTTTAAAATCGTGCACGATTTTTATGATGAAAAATTATCTACGAATTTTTCCACGACTTTTCCAACGAATAATTAGCGACGAAATTTGCAACGAAATTTCCAAGGAATTTATCCATGAATTTACCCACGAATAATTACCGATGAATTTTGCCACGAGTTTTCCAATGAATAATTAGAGACGAATTTTCCAACGAACTTTCCAAAGGAATTTAGCCACTAATTTACTCACGAAATTTCCAACGAAAAAATTTTCGTCGCAAATTTCCAACGAAAATTAAAATTTTTTGTTGGAAAATTTTCCGACGACGATTTACCCACGAATTTTTTTTCATTGGAAAATTTGTTGGAAATTCGTTTTCCAACGAATTTTTAAGAATTTTTCGTTGGAAATTTCGTCGGAAAAAACATGTTTTTTTGTAGTGTGTTAGGATTGACGTACCCGAAAATTTGTTGTTGCTTGGTATCGATTTCCGCTTTGGTTGGATGTTTGTTCCTAAGATATCGTTTCAATGTTCCATATCCTTGTCTACTTGTATACTTATATATTGCCCCATAATGTTTATAAATTATATCTTACCTTTTTTGACCAATATCAAATCTTTCCGTTTTCGTGAAGTGATCTCAAATGTCGGATGTAAGTTCTCACTCCGCTTCCTTTGTTGTTGACATTTTGGCATGAAGACTTTCTTCTGTTGTGATGTGCTCCACATCGAGAAAAATGCTAATTTCATCATCTTGAAAATCTGCATAATCACGAGGATCAAAAGAATGTTCGGATTTCGTCATTCTATTCTTATCTTTGCCAGTTGCCGCTTGACTTCCACTTGCCATTTTTTCGAGTGGATTGAGAGAATTAAACAAATTGATTGGGAGAATTAAGAGAGAATTGCGCAAATTAAAAAAATTGAGAGAATTCGGATTGAGAAAATTGAGAGAATTCGAGAGTATTGAGAGAATTGAGAATTTGAGAGTATTGAGAAAATTTGAGAGAATTTATAAGAAAAAAATGAGAAGGAAATTTAGGGAAAAATAATAATAAATGGCTGGCAACTACTACTTTAAAGTAGCCATTGCCAAGGCCCAGTGACCAATGGCCACCTGCCCTAGGCCTGCAGGCTGCAGTAGGGCTTGTTGCAGTTTTTTTTTTTTGAATCGGGCCCGTAGGCCACAGGTCGGTTCCGATTCTGAACCGCGGACTTGGTCAATGGGTTGATCTCGGGTTTGACCGGGGCCGATTCTAGGCCAAAACTAGCCCATGTCCATGTCTAGCTGCGGTGAAGGCAGCCTTCGCCCAGGTGGTGAGGGTCCAGCCCTCGCTGGAGCCGGTGAGGGCCGTGATGTCCTTGCCGGGGCTGGCGACTTGGCCGTGGGCCAAGGAAGGGGAAGAAGAAGAAAAAAATAAAAATAAAAAGAAAGAAATATTAAAAAATTTAAAATATTATTAATAAAATAAAATTTTGTTCAGTTACCAAATACATTTATGCTCTTTTTCTATTTCAAATATAGAAATTTTGGCCAGTTACTAAGCTTGTTCAAATACTTAGAAATTATTTTTGAAAATAGAATAAAAAAATCATTTCTGAATAGAAATTATTTTCGGGAACAAAATGATTACCAAACACATTCTAAGTGATGATCCTTAGGGAAGCTTGTGAAACTGAGTGAAATCGGAGGAGCGTGTTTTTCCTGGATTTCTTAGTCGCGTCTGTCAGGTTACAAAATCAGGGTCGTGTGCATTTTAACACTGGTCTTAAGAACGAAGCATTTAAAAAAAAAAAGAACGAAGCATTGGGCCTTTCGAAATGGGCCTAAATTTGTCTTTCTTGGTAGAACGACGCATGAACATACGATTAAGGTCCACTATCTAACTGGGATTCTAAATCCTCTGCCTTTCTTGGTAGAACGTTTGATTCTAATGAAGTATGTATCCAGCAAACTATTATGTATCACCCCTTTTTCGGTTCGATAAGGACAATAATTTTTTTCCAATCCGGATCAAAAGAAAACTCCATCCAACCATGCTTATGATTGGTGGGTTATAAGTATGTACATCACCCACTTAATTTTTGTTTTTTCTTTATAGGGGCATCCTTTTGGAGTAGGGGTGATCGGTTTTCGATTTTTGGAATGGGAATCGGACTGGTGCTCCTTGGAACTGGACCGACCAGTCTGGTCTAGTTCCCAGGTGGATAAATGAAACCGGTGGCATATATACTTTTTTTATTTGTCATTAATATTCAAGACGAGATTGAATATGTTATTGATAATCAAGGTGTTTCTACAATCAATGAGTTACGTGTAACATTGTAGATTTCATAGAGATTTTTCCAATTTGCAACAAATTTTGGTTGGGAATGAGCAACTATGTTGTGTTGTGATTTGTTCTTGTCATCTTACTCACGTTCATAAGTAAACGTAGTCCCTCCTGTCTTGAAGGACATTCCTCAGTAAAATGGGAGATAGATTAGGTTTTTTTTACAATTTTAAAAAAAATAAAAATAATTAAAAAAAATCGATCCAGTCTAGGTGGTTCGAGTGGGCGGTTTCACACTTAGAACAGAACCAAAATTCACCGGTTTTAATTTTATGGAACCAAGAACCAGGGGAACTGCCCTAGACCAGCTGAAACAGGCAGTTCCCAGTTTGGGTGATTCCTTTTGTTCACCCCTATTTCAAAGCATTACCATAAGAGTCCTACTTAATTTTGGTTAAGTTTGCATGTAGGAGATGTTCATTACTTGAAATCCATTAATTAGAAATGTGGTTGGAGAGAGTTTTCTCCAATCTAATTTGATAATATCTCGATCCATGTTTAGTATCCTTAATGACGACTCTATGAGACAGGCTAATCAAGAACTTTAATTAAGGTTGAGCCCTTAGTTTCGAGCTTTTTCTTGTCGTAGTTTCATGAGCAACGATCCAACATAAGACTAAGCATTATAAATTAAAGATCAAATCTAACCGCAGAATAGTTAGAAGGCAAACCTCATTTTATTTCCGACCACCCATCTGCACGGTTGGTGGCCATCATCGAACCACCGCCCCATCTGTACGCGGCCAACTGTACGACTACGCTCTTTCCTTTCTGTTCTGTATCGTTCAACGGCTTATGGCTATGAAATCTGAAAATGATATCATCACGAACTTATGTGAATTCCATTACACACGAGAAAAGTTTGCACTTTGGAATGGGACCCTTTTGAATTACAAGATTTGATATTTTTATCACATCTAATATTTGATTTTCTTACTAGTTTCGTGCTATCTAGGATGCAATCCGAAGAGAATCAAATTTGCTTGTGTGGATCCTATTTTGGTATTGAATATATATCATTAAATGACTAATGAAAAGATGTTAGATAATTAACTTAAATTATTGAAATTTGTTTTACTGGAGTATAATACAATACGTAATTTATATATGTTTAGTATATTTCACTTCAAAAGAAGAGTTAATATCACGAAAAACCTCAAACTGGTACACCTGTGACAAGTTTACTTCAAACTAATTTTTTGACTACAAAAAACCCTCAAATTGGTACATCTGTTACAAATTTACTCTTCAATAGTTTTCGTTAAATTTTACCGTAAAATTGCTACGTTGGATGACACATGATAGTTAATAGGTGTACCAATTTGAGGATTTACCTTTCTGTTTGTCACAGATTTATCAATTTGTAATTTTTTGTGGTATTAATCAAATTTAACGGAAAGTAAATTTTTCACGAGTGTACTAGTCTAGGATTTTTGTTGGTCAAAAAATTAATTTAAGATTAAATTATCACAGTTGTATCAATTCAAGGTTTTTGAATCTATTAACCTTCAAAAGAACGAGTGTTTTTCAGTACGTTTAACAAAACGCAAGCATGACCGGAGATCTCACTCTTTGCCTGCAATTTTTCCATTGGAGAATTTTGGGGCTGCTCTTGGTAATTACACAAGAGCGCACAAGCACTCATCTCTTCTTCTTTTTTTTTTTTTTGTCTCTTGCGGTTGCTTCCTTTTGCTTGCATGCGTGTCTATTGCTTTTTCAGCGTGCCCATGATATAAGGAGATTCAAAGAGACTAGATGTATCGTGTATGTAAGATAAATTGTGACTGTTATTTTTTTTTTGAAAGAAAATTATATTCGTTGCTCATAAAGATACATGATAAGTACATAGATTTCATGGCAAAGTAAATCAAAATAGAGCAAATACTGAAAAGCAAAGCAAAAACAATAAAACAAGGAAGATCAACGGAGTATTGGCAAGGTTAAGCATACACTCATTCCACAAGAACGAATTTGTTAAGCAAAATAATCGGCGACACTAAATCTCGTACCTTCATCAGTAATGAGCACACGCCGAAAATTTCTTCTCCAATAATTATGGCATCGCTAGTTGGTGAGGTGCACCTAAGTTTGACTTCCTTTACACTATCGTTGTATGAAGACAACCGAGATATGTTGAACAAACATAGATCTAATACGTCGAAGAGCAAATCTTAATGGCTTAATGAGATGCCAAAATTTATGCGATCACCATTGAAGTTGGAGGTAAAGAACTTGTACACGAACAAAGTAGAGGAATATCAAATCCCTAAAAGCATATTTATTAAACTTCCATATCTAGATTGGGTGAGGATAGCTCCTAGATCTAAAATTAGATCAAGAGAGATCAAACTCTCAAATCTAGAATTAAATCGAGAGGAGAGAGCTCCCAAATTTAAATCGAAAGAGAAGAAAAAAATAACAAAATCAACAAGAGAGGGTGGGCAGGGTGAGACTAGCTCAAACCCTCTCTCCATGGCTGAAAGTTGCAGAAGTTGATGGAGAGAAAAGAGAGAGGGAGAGAAAAAGACTTAATGCGTCTATTGGTTGAAGTTCCATGACTGTTATGTAAGCAATCTTTATTATATTCAATACTACCCATGTGTCTAAAATCGATCCCCTGTAAGTGCATGGCTCAATGCGATGTTGCGAATTGGGCAAGACCCTCATTTTAAGTGAGCAAATTGTGCACCCGCCACGAATAACGAATTTGAAAGGAAATTATGAGGATTTGAACTCTTGAACTGTTGATACCATATTAAAATGTCTGAATTGAAAGTCTGATATATCAGTTGAAGATATAGCTTACTACTATAAAAATTGCAGTACTACACCCGACATGTAAATTGGACTTTGATCAAGATTACATGAAAAAATATAATAGGAGAGACGAACGCAGGTGTCGAAAGATTCGATCCCCGGATCTGTCCTCAGAGGCAACTATCATATACGCAAATTACTTGAAAAAGTTTTCAGCAAAACGGGTCATCTATTTCTTTTTTGTTTTATCGTCTTCGGAAATTTGTAGAAACGGGCCACGTTGCGAACGCGAAAGAATAGCCACCTCTATTTCTGCGCGTACGAGACGTTCCTTTCTGACTTCCTGTCTGGTTGGCACACGTGTTCCCTCCTTCCCAATTTTCAATTACGACGAAAGTTCGTCCCCCCGTCCCCATCCTCTCCCAACGCAAACGACAAAAACCTCGACCCTTTGTCCCGTTCACCGGCAAAGACCAACCGATGTCACGTATCCTTTTCTAACCCAGCTTCTATCCGCAGACAGGAGAATCAAAGTAACAGTAGTACCACCCAACACATCTCGACACCAGCCACATTAAACTAATGAAACCCCTGCTTTCATGATTAAAACCCCCTAAACCCCATGATTAAGAAGACCATTCTCCTGTCGGATGAGCGAGCGAATTTTAAAAAATTGGCCGCGGAACAAGAGATGGAAGAAAGAGAACCGTATCATTATACTAATGAATGTTGCTCAACCACTGACGTGGTCCAACATGGAGTGCGCGGAGGCATGTCATGAGCCTCAAGTCCTTTCGGCTCTTTTGGCTCTTTTGGCCCTTTTCCCATTCACCTAACACTTAATGCGTCGGTGTCCCCCCTCCACTACCTTTGCCCTAATTGCTTTATTAAGAGGAGAGAATCGATTAATTCGATTCATATGTCAATTTCCACATTCCTAGTCCCATGATTTCTTACATGATGGAAGCTCAATCTCATGTAATTTGATGTGACACCATTGCTCAAAGGAAAAGCCCACGACTCTATCAAAGTTGTAAAATCATCCTACCAATGTTGATGTCTTTACTGAGCGATTATAATCGATAGTTCATGCTCATTCATCTTCTCTGGTATCCTTTTGACTTAGGAAGCAAATGCAAATCAATACAATTTGAAAATTTTGTCAATCAACAGTGGATGCTCTGATCATGATTCATTCACGTCTTAATGGCTTTGAACAAGTCGAACTAACTTTGTTGGTGCGACATGAGCGCGCGATCGCAAAGACAACGATCCATGCATAGATGTGGATAAGAGACATTTCAATTCTTAAGATCAGTCTCGGTTATGATACCGACATAGACAATCCCGCTTGAATCCACCTGTTGCATGAAAACTTTTCCTTCAACTTCTAGCTTACTTGCGCCCACACAAGTTTCGAAAATGTGTAATCCCAATCTAAGGTAGCGTGAGAATTTCAACCAGTGCGATAGCTTATACATTTGCATTGTGAAATCAGATAATTTTTTTTTGTTTGTATGATGGATAATATGAGAGAGCAAACTAATTCTTCCGTCCTTAATCATTGGATCTGTCCCTATACAATGTGACAAAGCTTCTAAGGAAAGCAAATGGAGGTGTCGATTCACTATTTTAAACTGAGGATTACAATGTACATGTACAATGTACTCATCAAAACATGACATATTAAAATCCACATTAACCATGCTCCTCAGATCTCTTCGGCAACAGAAAAGGACAAGAGTCGACGGGAAACACGCCACGTACACTTTGGAGGCGTCGGTGACGGTTATCTGTATCCCAGAGAGAGATGAGAGTTTGTTAACTTGGGCTGAAACGGCTTCCGTTTAAATCGGCGATTTTTTACGCATAGTCGGCGAGGCATGACTTTCTTCTTCTTATCTCCTACGCACATGCATATATATTATATTTAAGGCTTAATATCACGAAAAATCTCAAATTAATATTTTGACCACAAATAATCTCAAATCGATATATTTATAATAAATTTATTCCAAATTAATTTTTTAACAATCAAAACCTCCAAACCGGTATATTTGTGACAAATTTACCTTCCGTTAGTTTCCGTTAATTGGATTAATACAAAAAAAAATCACAAACTAGTACACTTGTGATAAACAGAGAGTAAAACATAAAATCAGTACATCCGTTAACTGTTGCGTGTCATTTAACAAAACAATTTGATAGTAAAATTTAACGGAAATAAATTGCGGGTAAATTTATCACTGGTGTATCCGTTTGCGATTTTTTTGGATCAAAAAATTAGTTTTGAGTAAATTTTTCACAGGTGTACCAGTTTGAGGTTTTTCGTGGTATTAACCTTATATATAAATACATTGAAAGTCCCTAAAACTTATCACAAAAATGCAATCGAGTCCTAAAATTAAATTTTATAACTTACCACAAAAGTGCAATTGAAAACTTTCGAGAAGTGCAATCAACTGAAGAACTTGATAGGACCAGTTTGACAACTTTTGTGATTCGATTGCATTTTTTGAAAGTTCTAGGGCTCAATTACACTTTCGTGATAAGTTTCATGACTTAATTACACTTTTGAAAATTTTATGACGCAATTGCGCTTTCGTGACAAGTTTCGAGACTTCGAATTCACTTTAGAGAAGATAATTTATTTAATGTGGGGCCCATTTTCTGGAAACCCGGTGTGGGGGCGCCATAAGTATTTGAACCAAAGGCATGATAATAAAATATTGGACCAGGGCGGGCATGCATTGACAATGATGATATCCTCCATGACATGAAATTATCGAAAGGCGAAGGAGGGTCCATCCTTCTCTCCCAAGCTTTAATCGAGTATTGCCCATTAATTGCTCGACGAAATGCCTCCATCCACCTAACGTCGCTGTCCGTCCCAATTTCCTTTACGTGCGAAAGTTCCAAAGAATCCTGCGAAAAAAGTGAGGCGCGTGTTAGAGAGTGGACTGGTGCTATTTCGCAAGATGCTGTGCTCGTGCAAAAGTTCTGTCATTGGAGGGAAAAAGAAAAAAGCAAGTCTTTGATCTCGGCGGTAACTTTATCTCAAATTAAAGGATATTAAACATATCATATGGCGGTCAATTCAATCATAAACTTATCGATTTGGAAAATTTAGTTATAAACCTTTGACGATTTTTCAATATACTCATTCTAATCAATTTTAGATAAAGATATCTTACATGGATGATTTTGGCAATTTTTTTTTTTAAATTTTCTGATTTTTTTTAAATTTTTTTTTCTATCCTTCTATTTCCTTTTTGCTTGTGGCTTGTCTTGATAGTGGCTGACAATCGGCCACAGGCGAGGGTAATGCTCACTCGAATTCGGTGAGGGCCTAGTGGGGGCATCGTAGCCATTGTTGAGACTGGCCACAGGCAAAAAGGGAAAGAAAGAAAGGGAAAAACAAGAGAAAATTTAGAAAATTTTTTTAAAAAATTTCTAAAATCGTTCACCTCAACGCTGATTGTACTTTATATCAGACCAAAATTGGCCGAAAAGATTACATTGAAAAATTGTCAAAATATTTAGAACTAAATAGAACAAATTGAAAAGCTTAGGATTAAATTGGCCGCCATATAATAAATTTAAGATTTTTTTAACAATTATCCCAAAAATCTAGAGAATCTCGATCCTTTTATGAAATGCTTAAAAATCTCAAGACTCGATTCCCAAATCGACTGATAAGCACATGACATTGCCCGGGCCTAGTACAACTGTTTATGTGCTCCGCAATATCAAGACGAAGTGGAATTAAATCCTCCTTCGCATATATTGTATCTCTGGTGACTATATCCTGCAAATAAAAAAAATCTGGAAAAAAAAAATCCACTCATTAACAGCTTCTGGTTGCTTCCATGGTTCGGGTGCATCTGAGCCCAGTTCACTTGCACCGTCAGATGAGGTCGGACCCACGCGTCCCCGACTCATCTAAGGGTTTCTATCCAGTTGAGCTCGCTGTACGGGGAGCACACAAGCATGTCTCTGGTTGTGGCTCGGTCTTATTTAGGAGATGGAAGACACATAATAGGTAGGTACAAAATGTCGGCACAACCATATTGACTGGGCATAGGGCCCGGTGAACTTAGGGAAGATGATAAAAGCTGAATTTGGAAAAGAAAAAGCTATGTCCTACTTACATACGGATTGAAGTTCGAACCACCAGATCTTGTTGTCCAACATCAGTCCTTGATTTGCCCTGTCCTACTAGGATTTTCCCTGTTTGGTCTCATCTCAAACTCATCGAGGTAAGTCATCGATCGATCGATTCAAAACATCGCACACCATACTGGTCATGCACGTTCTCTCGGCCCTAACAAGTATCGAAACGAATTACTGATGCGCAAATGGCGTAGATATATCATGGAGGTGAACCATAAGCATGACCGTTGACTTCATATGCCGAAACGAGGGCATCCTTTTGTTACACGGACAAAGGAAACAAATTGAAAACCATAGACTGGATACCGAAAATTCATTTGTCGGGTCAGGTTTAGATGCGAGTGGAAATCGAACCCACCCGTGGGAATCACCCAAGACTATTACTGAGAACGCAGCCCTTGGATTAGTAAAGGAATGTTGGCAATATAAAAGAAGAACCATCTTTATCGCTGCTGGTACCGTGGGCTCTTTCGATTCTCTGCTCTTATATTTTTTTTCCTTTTTAATAAAAAGAAACCGGTAATTGTCAAAAAAAAGCAGTTACAATATGGGCGGGAGGAAGTTACAAAATGGGGCAGGCGGGATCGCCGATTAATCGCCAAACGGAATGATCGCGAGTTGGTCGCGCTCTTTAAATCCCCCCACGCCCATCCTCGCTCTTGTACTCGTCAACACACACACAAGCACACACGAACAGCTTCCAGCAAAAAAGAGGCACCAGAAATGGCGGCACTCCCGAAGTCTCCACCGCACGGCTCGGCCTTCGACGTCGACAAGCTCACCAGCGAAATCTTCTCGATCCTCGAGAACAAGTTCCTGTTCGGCTACGACGCCCCCAACTTCGCCGCCCAGAAACCCCAGCCCGGCAAGCTCGCCGCCGGCAAGGTCAGGATCCTCTCCATCGACGGCGGCGGCGCCACCGACGGAGTCCTCGCCGCCAAGTCCCTCGTCCACCTCGAGGCTTCCCTCCGGCGGAGGTCCGGCGACCCGAATGCCCGCATCGCCGACTTCTTCGACGTTGCCGCCGGCTCCGGCGCCGGGGGGATCCTGGCCGCGCTGCTCTTCATGCGCCGGAAGGATGGCCGGGAAGGTGGCTCCACGATCGCGGCGGAGGAGGCTCTGCACTTCCTCGTCCGCCGCCGGAAGGTGTCCCGGGGGCGAATGTTCCGGCGTGGGTGGCCGGGGGGCAGGGCGGAGAAGAAGCTGCTGAGGGAGGCGTTCACGGATGAGCTCACGATGCGGGACACGGTCAAGCCGGTCCTGATCCCTTGCTACGACCTCGAGTCCCATGCGCCCTTTGTGTTCTCGCGCGCGGACGCACTCGAGATGGACGCCTGCGATTTCAAGCTGAGGGGCGTGTGCACCGCGACGATGGCGGAGAGGCCGTTGGAGCTGAGGTCAGTCGACGGGAGGACGAGATTAGTGGCAGTCAACGGGCGGGTGGCAATGAATAACCCGACGGCCGCGGCCATCACGCACGTGTTGAATAACAAGCAGGAGTTCCCGTTTTGCAACGGCGTGGAGGACTTGTTGGTGCTCTCCCTGGGGAACGGCGGGTCAGATTTCGAAGATCCGAGCCGGTCAGGGTTCGCTCGGATCACCGAAGATGGAGCTTCCGCCACGGTACGTGAAACCCGTGTTCGGTTTTTTTTCCTTCTCGAATTATTCATGATGTCGTAGGATGGAGCTTCTGCCATGGTTGTACGTCTAACGCATCTGAGTTCGTGTTGTTCAAATGATCAGGTGGATCAAGCTGTGTCCATGGCATTTGGTGAATCAGGAAAGCACAATTACGTCCGTATTCAGGTGAGTTGTACACGCACAGAAGGAAGAAGTCAATCTCGTGTGCTTCTTTCTTTCTTTCTTTCCATCTCTCTTCTCCAATTACATGTTTCCGTAATTGTTCGGTGCCTGATGAATTGTGCGCATGTTGTCGCAGGCGAATGGTGTCGCCGCAAGAAGGCAAGGCCTCGCCAATTATAAGAAGACCAGAGACTTACTGGAAAGCACAGAGGAGATGTTAGCGCAGAAGCATGTGGAGTCAGTACTATTCCAAGGGAAGAAGATAGGTGAGAGGACCAACATAGACAGACTGGAGCTATTTTCCGGGGAAATCCTCGGGGAGGAAGAGAGGAGGAAAACCAGCATACTGCCGACGGTGGTTCTGAAGCGGAGCTTCCCTCATTCGCCGAGAACATCGTCCTCCACTTCCCTCTCTATCTCGTCTTCGGTGTAGATCGAGAAGAAAGCTAAGGAAAGCACAGGACGGGGGCAGGCTGGCGAATGCGCTCACGGACAAGGCTTTTGGGCGGAATTTGTACTGTCGAATCGATTCATCTGTTGTGGTTCAATCGCGATGAATAGAAATCACAACCCAAGTTTGAGCTGAAGCAATTCTTTAAGTAAAGGGGTAACTTTGGCATCCGATCCAACTCTGTTTGGTTTAACTAGATTAATCAGGTGAAGGGCTTGGTTATGAGTTCAGTGGCCAAGGAGATTAGTTTTTCTTTTGTTTTTTTCTTGTCCCTTGTTGTATTGGGACAGTCGATATGGATCCTGGCATTGAGCTTTTGACTTGCGGATGACATTTCCAAGTAAATTTAGAAGCACTAAGCATTATTTCGTCATGGACTTTGATATCCTTCTTAAGAAGCAAGACAGTATTGGGACAGTCGATATGGATCCTGGCATTGAGCTTTTGACTTGCGGATGACATTTCCAAGTAAATTTAGAAGCACTAAGCATTATTTCGTCATGGACTTTGATATCCTTCTTAAGAAGCAAGACAGTACTTCTCTTGCCAGAAATATGCACGAAGCAGTCTTCTTGAGATGGGCCGACTGGTCAATATGAGCCTCCTTTATTGTGGATTGGCTCAGACTTCAATTCTTAGGCTCGCAAGATCCAAACCTCTAGCTCCGCAAGAGAAAACTGATTGAGAGTATGCATTTTTTAGATGTGCTATCACATCAATGATTCATATACTAAGTCTTAAAATACAACAGAATGAATTACCACCGCCACATTTCAATTGGGCGAGTACGAGATGGTACCTACAGTAGAAGAATATAAGACAGCAATTGGAATTGATTTTGAGTCAAGAATCGTTGAGCCCCCAATTGGATTACCACCCACGAGTGTTATAGCTAAATTCTTAAACTTGAAGACCCCTTAAGTGGAAAAGTTGATCAAGTCAAATACCGGGAGACTTCCTCTATCTTACTTGGTAGCCAATTACTCCAAATTGTTGAAAGAAACTGGAAATACTTCTGTGAGGGTTTTCATTCTTGCCTTTTTCAAATTTGTCCTATTTCCCACATCAAGGACTGGATTAAATCCTCTCGTTGCAGTAATTGCTAGGCAAGCTTGCCTAAAATGGGGCTTCTCTAATATGCTCTTGGCGGAGACCATCATTTTATTGAACAAATACCAAAATCAATAAAAAGGTGTACTTCAAGCTTCAGCTGGGTTACTTTCTGTGTGGTTTATTTTCCATATCCGGCCTTGGGAACGTTATATGCGCATTTGGGAGATCGACTCATCTACCAACCCCATCGAGAAGTATTTGAAACTCCAAGACAAACTGCAAAAATACTCCTTTCATGAGTGAACAAACTTCATTCGAGCATTAACTTTCGACCAGTTTCAATAGAGAATTCAATGGCCGAAGATAGCGAAAGCTCATATTACTTCCCAAGAAGGCAATTTGGTGCCTTTGCTTGGATTGAGTGGGGGGACCACTTATTGCCCACTAAGAGTCGTACGGCAATTCGGAATGATTCAACAAATTCCACTTATTTGGCATCATGAGGAGTTCACATTCGAGATACTACTAAAACCTCTACCAGAAAAGAAAAATAAAGAGCTGCAAATAAGGATTGATGGGATCGTGAATTTCTTGAAGAAATCAACTGAACAAATAGTGCAATGGCCTGAAGATTTGGAAGGAGAAATGAAATTCTTTTTGGCATCCAATGAGTATATAAAGTGGTTGAAGGCTAAATGGCCAATTGACGTCGAATCATATGTACCCTTGAGTGTTACTACCCATTTTGATGAGCTGTATATTCCAGAGTACATTGTGCCAAGCACGCCAGATGTAGAGCCGTATGTTCCCGAGGAGGTTGTAATCGATGTGGAAGAATGGAAGACACGAGCCAAGGAATATGAAGAGGTTGAAGCTACCTTAGCTAGTAAGAAGCCCAAACTTGTTTAGCTAGTGTTCCCTTATTTTGATGTGTAGCATTGTAATAGAAATTTTCAAAATTGAAAAAATTGCTTAATGAAATTTCAAAGTACATTTTGAAAAACGTCACCATGGATTACAATTCTTTGAATTGTATGATTGCTTGAGAAGAATATTGATAAGAAATTATATGCAAGGCTAAGGCTTGTATAAAAGCTCTTATCCTTGTTAATCATAAGAAATTATACAATTAAAAAAATGTAAGATTTCATGATTCTTTCACTATGCTAACAATGGGGCATTTTATGAAGCAGGTTGTTTAGCAATGGAAGGTAAAAGACCTCGAACTCATTTGCAAATAAGAATGGCGGAAGAAGAAACTCGTACTCGACTAGCTGAGGTTGAGAACCAAATGAACCAGATGGCCACCATGATGGCAGAAATGAAGGCTTTTATTCTCGCATCTCAAGGATCTTATCTACTACTCTAAATGTTGGATAGTGATTGATTCGACATGACCTTCCTCCTCCTTATATTTATCTATCTCATCAAGCTTGATCGGAAATGGCGTAATCATGGATACCGTGCTCTTATTGACTTCGTCAGCATCCATTCCACCCCAGCCATCAGGTGTGATCATTTCGTTCTTGAATGCCTACAGAGGGGGTGCATATTTGACACCGTAATTGTACCAGCCACTATCTTGACCCAGAAAATCGACAACTTTACTTTGTTTTCGTGCTTTACGAGCAAATCGCCTATCACCTTGGTGAATCTTTTTCTTCATTTTCTCTTCTTAATCTTCATTTTCTTCGAGATTTAGTTGGCTAATCAGGACCTCGTCCATGCCACCCCATCTATCAGGTATAATGTCTTCGTTTTTAAATGCCCATGGTGATGGAGTATATTTGACATGGTAATTATATTTACTGCTGTCTTGACCGAGTAAGTCTATGGTTTCGCCTTCCCTGGATGATTTCTGGGTGTGCTGCGACCTACCTCTCGAGGGCCGAACTCGATGAGGCGGGTTTAGAGGTAAGTGTTTATGAAACGGTTCATACGGTACATCATAAAAGATGGTTCATCCGTACAGTCCATTATTCATGAACGTGAATCTTCCTTAATTCATACCTCGCGTGACAGCGGATTAATTTTATCTTTTTTAGGAGTCGCCACTAGCCTAGGTTGAAAGTCGGCTAGAATACCTAACCAATACGTGGGAATTTCGTATTGGTTTCTACGAAAACCAGAGATCAAAAGTTCGGGGACTATCTTACGTTAATATTTCTATTAACGCCCTTTCGGTACTGCTAAACTTAATATGGTTGTTATCTAAGTTATCATGCATTTGTTCTTTACCATTTTCATGTTAAAGTTTTAGTCCATAATGTGATCATGGATCTTATTTTTTGTATTTTCATTTAAGATTCTAAACTAATCCTATCTTAGTCTAGAAAAAAAAAGAAACAATCAATTGTATTGAAAGACATTTCGTAAAGTAAACACTCAAAGTATTGAAAAGACGAGCTAATTCTAAGTGCGAGAAAGTAAAACCCGCAACTCATCGGGTGTTTATTATAACACAAATTGAAAACCCGAGACATGATCGGGGATGAAAGAATTGAATATAAATTGAAACCGAATTGGACATCGATCTATCGCCACCATCAAATGAATACAAATTGAGACCGGATTGGACATCGGTCTATCACCTTGGTCTTTTACAATTTTGGATTATCCTCTCATGGACCGTCTCTCGAGTGTCGGTGTTTACATTCACAGCATATATTCACGACAAACAATATACAAAGGAATAACAAAAAAAAAGCACTGCTGCAAATAATTCATTAGTCAAGCACGGGACTCGGGATCGGCCTTTGTTTTTCGTGCATTTCGATTCACCACCCACCTACTCATCTAACATTATTTGATCAATGGTTAACGATAATGGGCTACCATTTACATTCATAAAACGGCAACTCATATCAATTAACCCCTAAAGTCGGGTTCTAAATGACCATAATGGGCTACCCGCCGAACATGCACCGGGCCTAACATTCATCTAACAAACACATGCATAGCAATGAAATAAGCATGCATTCAGGCTCATGGGCCTTATTTCTCAACCAATCAAGCAATGGGAATTAGGCTTTATAAGGAGACCACTTATTCAGTTATTATCTAATTCGGATTATTTCTGTTTAGATGTGATTAACTAACCTAATGATGTCCAAATGAAGTGATTCAATGTCATTAGAAAGCTTATGTTATGAGGATCAAAAGTTAAGAAGACCATTTTTTCTAAATCTCCACCGATTTTCATGAAAATGACAAATTCACTCTCGGTGATAGACTGGACCCGGTTCTGTTAGGAATTTAAAAATAATGGCGGGAAAAATAAGAAATCTTATCAAAACCATGTGAAAATTTTTATGCAGTTAGGATTCTCCATGTGTGACAACTTTTATGTTTTGAGTTTTTGCTAAAAAGTCCTCAAAATTTTTATAAAATTCGGTTTTCGCAAATGACTCATTTGCAAATCGAATTTTAACCCGAGAAGGCCCTATATGAAATTTTAAGCAAATTGACCCTCTAAAAATTGCCATTAGGCCCTCAAAATGTCCAGTCAACATAATGAGACCCCAAGGAACAACTTTATAGTTTTGATTTTTTTCAAAGGAGGACTCTAACTTTATCAAATTCGGAGAAACATCTTTTGGATTCCAAAGGAATGAAAATCAGATCTGAACACAGATACTGATTAGATCATAAAAATTCATTTTGAAAATCCAAATGACTTCAGATTTTGATGAAATTAATATCACTGGAAAGATCTCGATCTCAGTGTGAAATTTCATGAAGAAAACTTTTTCATATTTTTGAACACATGAATTTATAAAAATCAAAGAACACATGAAGGCCGGTAAGAAACTAGTCTGTCACCAGATCTATGCATATATGATGTTGTAGATCGTACAATTCTAACATGCTTGGAATTTTATGAAAATTTTATGATGAATAGATTAAGGTGTGTTCTACGAATTTCATGAAGAAAGTTTCTTTAAACAATGATCGTAGAAAATCAGAAAAATCATAGAACAGTACAACGTCAATCAAGAAATCATCAGAATAGACTTGAACATCACATTCCAGATTCTAATCCTAACTTCCGAAAGAGTTTTGAACTACCAAATTAAGTTTGATTGAGGCATACAATATATCAAATCGAAGCTTGAGACGTGTTTTTACGACTCTCTAGTTCATCACTTCGCAAGATTTCGATATTAACGAGCTGAAATTAGCATCTCAAACATACAGGTTTCTCTGTACACGAATTTACAGAATAACATCCAAGTGTACTTACCTTGTTCGAGAGTGTTGCTGAGCTCAAACGAGCTATTTTGGCCACCAATGAACTCCGGAATGACGCCAAATATAGCTCCCGATATCTACGTTAAAAGGTAAGAATATCGGCGTAAGATTGCGATTTAAAGATGAAGAAGTAAAATCAAGCTTAAAGTTGAACTCCGGTGGCTTTTCCGGTGAAAGCTGGCCACCACGGCTTCGTGACAGGGCTAAGGATGATGATTGCAAGCCTTAGATTGCCTAGGAAGGACGCCGGAATGTCAGAATCGCCGGAATCATTAGCTGGACAGATCATCGGTTCAGCCGCCGGTGATGCAACTGAGAGAGAGATGGGGCTGATCGGAGATGCTCCGGCCACCAGCAGATGTGGCCAGCCTTGCGACTGGCTTTAGGACGTCTGGAGGGCTACCGGAGTGGCGACGGTGCGCCGGAAATCTGCCGGCAAGTGGCCGGCGTGAGCAAAGAAAACTCACGGCCAAGAGAGGGAGAGGGAGAGAGAGATAACGTGAGATGGAGAGAGAAGGAGAAGGAAGAGAGAGAAAACCGGATTTGAAAATGTGAGACCTTTCAATTTTGGAGGGAAAAAAAACTATATACTCCCCTCAACTTTAAATCCTAGCCCTTAGATTGATCCAATGGCCTAGAATGCATCCTTAATGATTAAGAATATTTCTTAAGGGCTAAGAATTGATGACATGACATTATGGACGGACATGATCAATTCTAAATGAATGGCCATGATTGATTTGTTTATCCCCTAATTAATTTGCTTAATCTTTAAGGAAGGGCATTTTAGTAATTTCACTTAGTGGCATTTTCGTAATTTTTATTTAAGGGCATTTTTGTCATTTTGGGCTCAAAGGGACATGGCCAGCCTTGGCTGGTCGAAATAGATTGTCGGTCGCCGGATTTTTGATTGGAAAATGGCCGGTCCGATCGGACCGGTTCAATTCGGGTCAAACCGGGTTGAATCGGTTGGATCGATTTGACTCGAGTTTAATCGGGTTGAACCGGTTCAATCCTTGGCTAAATTTGTTCTAATTTTGTACAATTTGATTCCTATCATGATTAAATCGAACCAATTTGAAACTTATGCATAAATTGATCCAATTTAATTTGTTTAGCCCAATTGTTCTTGAATTTGAGTTAATTACATGGCCAAGCTAGACTAACGAATTTGATTAAAGTCCAATTAGCCAAATTGAGTCTCAATTCATTAAATTGAATATCAGTCTAGAGTGGGTCAGGTTGAATTGCACTAATTAGACCAATTACTCATAGACTTCTCAATTGTTGGATCACCAAATTGATCAAATTGACTCAAATTCATGTGAATCTTCCAAATTTGATTTCGAATTTGTATTTCATATGAGAAATTAGGCTCATTCGTGTCTTAATTGCGCAAATCATGAAGAATTGATCAAAATCACTGATTAGGGCCTAAATTGGGGGTTTTTGCGTTTGGCTTGGAATTACAAAATTGGTTCCAAAATTGAATATAATATGACCTCTAGATCAAATGTCGTGAAGAAAACTAACCTACAAAATGACTAGAAATGAAGTAATTTCATTTTTGGCCGATTTGAACCAAATTCCGCAAATTGGGAAAAAGTTTATTCTAAATCGATTTTTATAAAATTTCAAATGCCAAAGTTAAATTGAATGTAAAATAAGATGATTTTTGGATTTTTTATTTTTCAATTTTTTTAGTCAAAGGTTAGACCAAAAATCAAACTCTAGTTGACTTTTTACTAGGAGCTTGATTTTTTGATCAAATCTTTGAATTTTTCTTGAATTTCCACTTCTAAAGTGAAATTAAACTTGAAAGGAATCTTTTTATGCAAAAAGCCCAAATTTGACCCGGGGTTGACTTTTGGTCAAAGACCAAAATCTTGAATTTTCGGGTTTTTGCATGAAATGAATAGAAAATTATTTACAGAAGTTAGGCCAACAAACATAATAAAAAAACAACACTTTTTGTTCAAGAAACGGGTTCCGTTGCGATCGGAAACCATAATCTTGAATTTTTTGCTTTTAATGACGCATCGACTAAAAATTAGGTGTCAACAGCTATCCCTTCTTGAGTGGGAGTTCGAAGAGGTTTCGCTCAAAGACCAATTGGTACCCGTAAATTCTTAGTCGACTCCACTTGGGAAATAAAAAAAACTAAATACAAAGACATTTGATCAGAGTCTTACTTGAAGCACTTACTATTGACCATTTGGATTGTCAGCTCATTCATGTATTTTTCTCTTCTCTCTCTCATATGGTGGAATGAAGGATGAAAAGAAAAAGAAAGGGCTCTGAAGGAAATCTACGGTTTAAGGATAACCAAAAACCTAAAGACAAGGTTTAAGGATGACCAGGAACCTAAGACAAGGTTTAAGGATGACCAGGAACCTAAGACAAGGTTTAAGGATGACCACGAACCTAAGGACAAGGTTTAAGGATGACCAGGAACCTAAGGACAAGGTTTTAGGATGACCTAGAACCTAAAATAAGGTTTAAGGATGACCAGGAATCAAAGGACAAGGTTTAAGGATGACCTCGAACCTAAGGTAAGGTTTAAGGATGATCAGGAACCGAAGACAAGGTTAAGGATAACCGAGAATCAAAGGACAAGGTTTAAGTATGACCTAGAACCTAAGGTAAGGTTTAAGGATGATTAGGAACCTAAGACAAGGTTTAAGGATGAACGAGAACTAAAGGTAAGGTTTAAGGATGACCAGGAACTTAAGACAAGGTTTAAGGATGACCGAGAATCAAAGGATAAGATTTAAGGATAACCTAGAACCTAAGGTAAGGTTTAAGAATGACCATGAACCTAAGACAAGGTTTAAGGATGACTTAGAACCTAAGGTAAGGTTTAAGAATGATCAGGAACCGATCCACTAGGGAAAGATATTTTGAAAGAAGTTCCGAGATTATTTAACGATAAATCAAACGGAATTATTCACATTTTGGTAAAGGGCACTGATTTCCTTAAGAGGACATTTTAACAAAATGATTTTTGAATAACCATATAAAGAGGTTAGATAAAAAATGCCAAATTGGAAATAACCTAATAAAAAGGTTTTTCGCACTGGCTCTCATAAAGGCTTTGATTCCCATCCATTGATGTGGGAAAGCTATTTAATTCCTACTGGTGATGTCTCACGAACCTATGTTATAGGTTTTCGGAAATGTTCACATTGAATACAAGTTGATTGATCAGAAAGGTCTTTCAAAAAGACCGCAATATAGGCTTGGTCATGGGCTTACACAAAAGGTATTTGCTTTGAGGCCAAGAAAAGAAATATACCATCAACATCTTCAGCGGGTTTACAAGTCAAGAACCTTGAGGATAAGACAAGATATGATTACTTCCACTCCTTCTAGCAGTAGCTTCTTTGTGAAATTTTTACGTCAACTCAAACCACCATCCCAATCGGTAGAGACTTCGGAGAGGGCTGTAATGTCAGTTCGGGTTAGGCTCAAAAGGCTTGAAATTTTTTAGAAGAGGTTTGAAAGAGAAATGATGATTATCTTGACATCATTACCAAATCATCCAAATTTGACATCATCTTACTCTTGAAAATCAAATTGTCTCGAGAGTCCATTTTTCTTACAACATAAGAGCTTTGCTCTTTCTAAGCATCTTTTGCAATGTGAATTTCGTTTTCATCATTAACATGTTGCTTTTTACTTTTGCTTTTGCTTTTGATACATTTTCTTTTTCATGGGCATTGACCTTACTTTTACCAGGCACACGGCTTTTTATGTCCCATAATATTTATCTTTTGAGCTCTTTGGACTCTCGAGACATTCTATACATATTCACCAATTTTTCCAAATTTTCTTGATAAATCATATGCATTGCCCCAATGTAGGGAGATAATCAACATTTTGGGCTTTGAAATGAACATGCTTAAGGCTTAATTTGGCTAAGCAAGGGATAACAGTGTTTGGGTAGACGAAAAGAATGCTCTTCTTCACTTTGGAATGCTTCGAGCTTCCACAAAGATCCACCTGAAATTACCATAAGAAGGTTGATGCAAGTGAAAGCAATAAGATCTTTCTTAATCTTTTTGCTCAAAAAATGATCAACCACAACCTCCTAACTTGCTCCAATGTGGGGTGGTTCTTGACAGGGGTATTTTGAAAATTCTCCCTATTTGGCTCAAAATGGCTAGCAAAGGATAAAATGAGTGTTTAGGATAGAGAAATGAAATGCCTTTTATCACTTTAATCCATGTATTCAATGTGAACGAACCCTACGTCTTAGGACATAGTTTTTTTTTCGCTCAATTTTCTCAAAATGTGTATAGGGACGTGTTTGATCAAAGATTTACCTTTTATCATCCCAGGCATTTTCATTCGGCATTTTTAAGAAATCCCTTTTTTTTGTTTTTTCAAAGGATCATTTGGTTAAATCTACCGTCTGTGGGGAATTCTGATGCATGATGTGTTTACCAATGCGTGAATGAACAATTTGAAGAATGTCATTTGAGATCTCTTGAAAAAAATGATTTCAAATTTCTCTTACAATTATTTGAAATTTGAACTTGGAACATCTTTTTAGTTCAAAACAATGTATCTAAGATTTCGCATCAAGGACTTAATTGTTTTATAAAGCATTTGAAGACAATGGTTTCAAATTTACCTTGATCATGAAACCAAATTTTTTATCCAAGAGGTTTTGAAATGGAATGGCTTTGAAAGCTCATTTTTGAGAATTATTCGAAATATTTTTTCTCGAAAGATCTTTGAGGAAAAGGATACTTGTTCAGTGTTGGACAATTGATCCTACATGAATACAAAGGAAATCATGTCAATGAACATCCTTTGAAAGATGACAACTTGGAGCAACACAACTTTACCCTTGTATTTTCCTTCCATTGGTCGATGTCTTCCTATCAAGAGAAAGGAAATTGAGTCAATAAATGATATCAGAAGAGGTAAATTCGAACCGATACAGTTTTACCCTTCATTTGAGTCCATGTAAATGACTCTTTGAGCTTTCTTGATTGTTGACAACTTAGTTGACTGTACTAAAGTCATTTGCATCAGTTGGATACTTTTGCTTTCAAAGAATCTGGTATGTTCAATGCTCTTCCTTATTTGATTTCCATTGTCTATTGTTTGAATCTTTTTTTTTATTCACCTTTATGTAAAGGAAAGATATGTCAATTTGGATTCTAAATAAAATTGAGCTTAAAAATGAAATGCTCCCTTTGATGATGACATCATCCTTTTGTCACGTCCATATTAGTCAACTGTCTGACGCCTTATCTATAAGATAAACGGATGAACAAGTCAAATTAGATACGAGAGTGCTCCATACTCCCACACCTAAAGCACGCTCCAAACCTACTTGGCTGGTTACTTGGCTTCCCAATATTTTGTCTAGCAGGGGGAATAAATCGTCGGTTACCCATCATTAGCTTCTTTCCATAACAACAATTATCCCTATTCTGGGCAAATCGCGATCCCGAAGCAGCTGCCCTTTCCTGCTGATCTCACTCAATAATCTGAGCTCGTCTAAACATTTGTCCATAATTCTTAATGTCACGTGATAATATCTGACTCCGAAGATCCCACTTCAATCCATCTCGGAATTTTCGAGCTCTATCTTGTGGGTTTTCTACCATAGTCGGTGCGAACTTCGCCAACCTTGCAAATTCCACTTCATATTGATCAACAGTCATCTGACCTTAGCGTAATCGCCTAAATTCCATCAGCTTTCTCTCCTGAGCGTTCTCCAAAAAATACTTCTCATAAAAAGTTCTCAACAAATACTGCCCAAATCGGGGCCGTTCCTTCTGGAAATACTCTACCTTCTATGGCATTTCACCAATCGTTGGCACTATCTTATAACTGATAAACCGCCAACGTTACTTTTTCTGTATCGGTGCACCCCAAAACCTTGAAGGTTTTCTCAAATTCTTCCACCCATCTAGGCGCAGCCTTGGGGTCACCAAGACTATGAAACTTAGGCAGCTTCAACTTTATGAATTGTTCTACTAACTGGGGCATCTGTCTAACCCCCGCTGATTGAGCCTGCCCTTGATGGGCCTGATTTCCTCCAACATCTGCAATCGGTGCGGCCTCAGCACCCTGTGCATAAGCTGCGGCCCTTTCCTGAGCTTGCATTCCCATAATATGCCCTATCTCCCGTGGGATCTCCATCACTTCATCAAACCTGGGGTCTCTGGCTTCATGACCTCCAGTACTAGATTGACCCTGGGGTTCCTTGCCCCTTCTTCTACTCATCTTCACAATTCCGTCTACTCAACTACCTGCTACAATTCCACTAAGGAATTAAAGACTTAAACCAATCTATCCCAGTCTAAGTCCTAGGCAAGTGTCGCGACCTGCCCCTCGAGGGTCCGAGCTCGGATGAGGCGGGTTTAGAGATAAGTGTTCATGAGATGTTTCATATGGCATTTTAAAAAAATGATTCTACTGAAGTGTAAATCTCTTGCTTAGCCATATGATCCATTGATCATGAACGTGGATTTTCCCTAAATCCATATCTCGCGTGACAGCGGATTGATTATTATTTTTTAAGGAGTCGCCACTAGCCTAGGTCGGGGGTCTGCTAGAATACCCAACCAAAACGCGGGAATTTCGTTTCGGTTTCTACGAAAACCAGAGATCAAAGGTTCGGGGACTAGCTTACGTTAATATTTCTATTAACGCCCTTTCGATACCGCTAAACTTAACATGGTTGTTATCTAAATCGTCATGCATTTGTTTTTTTATGATTTTCATGCCAAAGTCTTAGTCCACTAGGTGATCATGCATCTTGTTTTTTGCATTTTCATTTAAGATTCTAAACTAATCCTATCTTAGTCTAGAAAAAGAAAGAAACAATCAATTGTATTGAAAGACTTTACATAAAGTAGACACTCGAAGTATTGAAAGGACGAGCTAATTCTAAGTGCGAGAAAGTAAAGAGTAAAAAGTAGGAACCCGCAACTCGTCGGGTGTTTATTACAACACAAATTAAAAGACCCGAGACATGATCGGGAATGAATGAATTAAGTACAAATTGAAACCGGATTGGACATCGGTTTGACACCATCAAAATGAATACAAATCGAGACCGGATTGGACATCGGTCAATCACCTTGGTCTTCTATTTCGGATAATTCTTCCTTGGACCGCCTCTCGGGTGTCGATGTTTACATCCATACATTCATTCATAATGACATATGAAAGAACAAAGATGCAATCAAATCACTAATTAAGCACGGGCCTCGGGATCGGCCTTTGTTTTTCATGCGTTTCGATTCATCACCCACTAATCACCTAACATTGTTTGATTAATGGTTAATGATAATGGGCTACCATTTGTATTCACAAAACGGTAACTCATATCAATTAACCCTTAAAGTCGGGTTCTAATGACCATGAATGGGCTACCCGCCGAACATGCACCGGACCTAACATTCATCTAACAAACACATGCATAGCAATAAAATGAACATGCGTTTAGGCCCATGGGCCTTATTTCAAAACCAATCAAGCAAGGGGAAGTGGGCTTTATGAGAAAGACCACTTATTCAATTAACATCTAATTCGGATCAATTCTGTTCAAGCATGATTAACTATCCTAATGACGTTCAAATGAAGCGAATCAGGTGTCATTAGAAAGCTTATGACATGAGGATCAAAAGTCATGAAGACCATTTTTCTTAAATCCTAGCCAATTTTCCCGAAAATGCTCAATTAAATTTCAGTGACAGGCTAGACACGGTTCAGTTATGAGTTTCAAAATAAAGGTGGGAAAAATAACAAACCTTATCAAAACAGCGCGAAAATTTTTGTGCCGTTAGGATTCCCTGTGTGCAACAACTTTCATGTTTTGAGTGTTTGCTAAAAAGCCCTCCAAATTTTTATAAAATTCGATTTTCACGAGGGACTCAATGGCAAATACAGTTTTGACCCCGGGAAGACCTTTCAAGAGATTTTAAGCAAATTCCCCCCTCAAAAATTGCTATTAGGTCCTCAAAATCTCCAGTTAGTATATTGAGACCCCAATGAACAACTTTGAAGTTTTGAATTTTTACAGAAAAGGGCTCCAACTTCATCAAATTCGGAGAAACACTTTGTGAATTCCAAAGGAACAAAAATCAGATCTGGACACAGAACTGATCAAAACATGATAATTCCTTTTGAAAATTTAAATGATCTCCGATTTTGATGAAATTAGTATTAATAGAAAGCTCTCGATCTCAGGAAGAACTTTTGTGAAGAAAATTTTTTCATATCTCGAACATGCGAATTTATGAAAATCGAAGAACACACGAAGGTCGACTGAAATCAGCATGAAACCAGATTCACATGCATATGACGTTGCAAATCGTACTAGGCTATCATGCTCAGAAATTTTTGAAAATTTTACAGTGAACAGATCTAGATGTGTTTTACAATTCTCATGAAGGAAGTTTTTCCAGAAAATGATTGTAGAAAATCATAAAATTCATCGAACAGCACAACGTCAGTCAGGGAATCATCAGAACAGACCTGAACAACAAATTACAGATTCTGATCGTGACTTCTAAAAAGGTTTTGACATAGCAAATCAAGTCCGATCAAGGCATATGATATATCAAATCGAAGCTAAGAACGAGTTCTACGACTCTCTAGTTTATCACTTCATCCGATTTCGACGTTAACTAGCTCAAAACAGCATCTCAAGCTAACAGGTTTCACTGAACACTAATTTACAGAATTGAGTTCAAGTGTTCTTACCTTGTCTCACAATGATCCAACGCTCAAGCGAGCGATCCGGACTCCGTATTCTGATCTAGAATTGCACGGAGAGACCTCGGAAAGCTCGGCCGATCTACGACAATAGATTGCAAGAGATGATGTGAGAATCGATTCGTTTTTACTCAAGTAAACGAATCAGTAAAAGTTTAAGAAAACGATGTGATCCGGTGGCTGTTCGGTGCGAGGCTGGCCACCACAGCGACGTGAGGACGCCGGAGGAGATAGTCGGTTGCTCGGAATCACTGGAGGAGGCCGCCGGAGGGCCGGTTCAGCCGGTTGAACTGGCTGAACAGATCACCGGCAGTCTTGCCGGTACTGCTGCCGAGGAGAAGAACTGGCCGGAAGGAGCTGCTCCGGCCACCGGCTGAGGCGGCTGATGTTGCGACCAGCTTCAGGCCGGCGTGGGGGACGCTGGAGGGGTGGCGGCTCGCCGGGATGAGGCCGGCAAGGCGCCGGATGGCCGGCTGACCGAGAGAGAGAGAGAACTCGAGAGAGAGGGAGATGTGATCGTGAGAGAGAGAGAGAGAGAGAGAGAGAGAGAGAGAGAGAGAGAGAGAGAGAGAGGAGAGAGAATTTCAGATCTGAAAATGAGCATCCCCCCAATTTTTGGAGGGAAAAATGCTATATACCTCCCCCAACTTTGAATTTTAGCCCTTAGATCAATCAAATGGCTCAAAATGGATCCTTAATGATTAAGAATATTCCTTAATAGCTAAGGATTGATGACATGGCATCATGGATGGTCATGATCAATTTTAGATGAATGGCCATGATTGATTTGCTAATCCCCTAATTAATTTGTTTAATCCTTGAAGAAGGGCAATTTTGTCATTTTTAATTAAGGGCATTTTTGTCATTTTTGAACTCAAGAGGATGTAACTGACCTTGGTTGGTTTAACCGGATTATCGATTATCAAAATTTTCGACCGGAAAGTGACTAATTCGATTGGATTAGTTCAATTTGAATTAAATCGATTTGAGTCAATTAGCTCTGAATTTGGGTAATTGCATGACCGAGCTAGACTAACAAGTGTAATTGAGGTCTAATTAACCAAATTGAGTCTCAATTCATCAAATTGAACATAAGTCTAGAGTGGGTCAAGTTGAATTGCACTAATTAGACCAATTACTCTTAGACTTCCTAATCATTGGATCACTAAATTGATCAAATTGACCCAAATTCATGTGATTTTTCCAAAATTGATTTTGAATTTGGGTTTCATATAAGAAATTAGGCTCATTCATGTCTCGATTGCGCGCATCATGAAGAATCGATCAAAATCACTGTTTAGGGTCAAAATTGGGGGTTTTTGGGTTTGGCTTGGAATCACAAAATTGGTTCCAAAATTGATTGTAAGATGACCTCTAGATCAAATGTCGTGAAGAACACTAATATAAAAAAATGACTAGAAATGAAGTAATTTCATTTTTGGCTGATTTGAATCAATTTCCGCAATTTGGGAAAAAGTTGATTCAAAATCGATTTTTGTAAAATTTCTAATGCCAAAGGTAAATTGAAAGTAAAATAAGATGATTTGGGGATTTTTGAATTTTTCAATTTTTTGGTCAAAGGTTTGACCAAAAGTCAAACCCTAGTTGACTTTTCACTAGGAGCTTGATTTTATGATCAAATCTTTGAATTTTTGTAAAATTTTCACTTCTAAAGTGAAATTGGACTTGAAAGGAATCTTTTTAAGCAAAAAGCCCCAATTTGACCTGGGGTTGACTTTTGGTCAAAGGATTGACCAAAAAGTCAACGCCAAAGTCAACCATTTGACTTTTTGGGTTTTTGTATGAAATGAATAGAAAATCACTTATAAAAGCTAAACCAACAGACAGAATTAAAAAACGACACTTTTTGCTCAAGAAACAGGCTCCGTCGCGATCGGAAACCATAATCTCGAATTTTTTTATTTTTAATGACGCATCGGCTAAAAATTAGGTGTCAACAGCAAGTATCAAACAATAATCAACAACCAGCATGCGGCCTAACAAAAGCCAATCAACACATCATCCAAGGAGTTCACATACTCATCTCGGGTCCTGCCGCACCTACACTTTACGGGTCATATCCATAAACACTTAATCAACACACAACTGTCAGGAGGTACATGTAGCACACGAGGTCACCCTACTGGCTACCCATGGTCTCATCGCTCCTTATCATTCTAGGCTTCGACCAAATTAGACCGAGTTGACCTTGCTCTGATACCAATTCAAACGCGGATGTCACGCCTCGAACCCCACGACACGCAACATCCCTGCCTCGGTCGATTTGTGTGCGACGTCCCAGGAAGCGTCGCCGACCCAACACCCACACAGAGATAATGCACATGCGAAAGCAACAAATAAACACCCATATGATATAAATATACGAGACCAGAGGTAGCACAATAAACCAAGTAGGAACATAATTACAAATTTTGTATTTCTATAGAAAACCTTTTTACATAATCCATTTTTACACCAACAGAAGATAAGAACTAAACCAATAAACAGCAGCCACCAGAGCAAAAAGGGACAAGCGGCTAGGGGGAGGTAGGCCAACTACAGGGAAGGTCACAGTCAAAAAGGTACGAGCTTCCCGTCTATCTACCAAGACCTAGACTAGGGCTCCCAATCCAGATCAGACTCAGAGGACTCCTCTGAAGAACTCTCCTGAGACTCAAACTCCTCCGAATCCATGTCTTTTGCTGCAGCCCTCTTGTCCTCTGAGTCCGGTTCTAACTTCGAGTCGAGGTATAATCCTATCTCTTCGTCAGAGCCTAACTCCGCGACTTCCCCATCCTCATCTAAATCCATGGCCTCCGGTTCATCCTCTTCGTCTACAAACTGATCCGGGTTTTGAACTATCACTTGCGGCCCATCGTCCATTACTTCAGCCTGGACATCCCAATCCTGATCATCCTAGGGGTCAATCACCTCACCATCCGCAACGATTGGATTCCATCAAGCCATTTTCGTCTAGAGGGGCATCAAAGGTTCTGAGAGGTCGGCCTATGTTCCCATCAACATCTCGAAGACACCAAGCAATATACTCCTGGGTCTGATAGAAGTATTCTCCCACATTAACAAAAACCACGGATCGATACCTTATACACTCCTCCCCATTGCCCGAGGGAAAAACACTGGTCGATAGCTAGATTTGAGTCGAGATCCCAAAAAGTGTAGGTAGCTTCGGCATGGTCAAGAACGAGGGTCTGAAAAGTTGGGTTATTACAACCGTGAGACGAATCTCAGCGAGTACAACCCCTAAACCTAGGCCAAGCTAACATGCATTCTCCTGACAGTCAAACCACAACAAACATAGCAATATAATTCACAAATTAACCTCCGATCTAGGCCCTTGGGCCCAGATCACTCACCTGGCTGACCCTGCAGGTTAATTATTTCAATAATATAACCAAGTCACACACGCGAGCACCTGGTTCATACGTATGTCATACGCATGCTCACGCTCATCAGTGCTCGTTTTGCATGCCATTCACCGGGTCTTGCATACTCGTACACTGGCCCATACATTCCTATGCATGCAAATGTCATCATGCCATGTTTCATTCTGGCTCATATTGCACACTGGCTCAATGTTCAATTTATTACGACCTGCGTAAAACGCATCAAGTCTCTTTCTCAAATCACAACACTTCGTGGCCAACGTAAAAATGCCCCAGGCCCATTGTCTCTAGCCTGCTACAAAGTGCATGAGGCGCAATACTGATCTCCTTACGAACCAGAGCCTGCCACAAAGTGCACGAGGTTGGTCGTCTTCCGAACGTACCGGGTATCGTCCTGCTTCAAAGTGCAGGAGGACGGCACACCCCACGTAACACGCATCAGGACGAATTGTGATCACACATACACACAGCTAGTTATTATTTGAATCCTGCGTAACACGCATCAGGGCGATTAGGTGATCACATGCTCATGTCATGCACGCATTCTCACACAATTTCATCACATGCCTCATTCTCGGTATATACAATGCGTGGCCATGAAATGCAGCACGACGCATCATGAGCATCAAACATAATCCAGGCATCCAGTCAAATTCATGCCATAACAATGTGCTCAATTCACAACAACACACGCACTTGGCCAATTAATACCGTGCGGCCCAAATCACAATGCACAATCCAATAATCAATTCAAGCCGTCAGTTGGCCAATCACACGTCACGCCATTCGGCCACACAAGCACACAACATGGCGTAGCACAATTAAGTACAATTCACCCAGTAATTAACCGACCCTGGCAATCCCGGCAATTCAACCACATCGACCTCAATTAGCCCATTCCAATCCAATAATCCACCAATGGACAGCCCCCAAATCAATCACTCCGAGGCCAATATTGATTCCCAATTAAATTGAAATTATTCCACCAATGTTGTTTCGGTAACAACCTTCACCAATCGGATCACTAATTTCTCCCAATATCCACTAACAGTACTCAAACCAGTCCATAAAACACACTATCAGTCCTAATCCGGGCTTAGGAGGTATACTCACCAAAATTCTAAACTATGACGACGAGAACAGGCAGCTGATCGCCGATGAACGGCAAAAACAACGGCGGCGTACCAACGGCGGCGACGGCTCACGGCAGCCGGCGGTACGGACGGCATCCTTGGCCGGACCGTATGGTGGTAAGGATGAAGATGGCAAGTTGGCAGAGAGTGAGTAGGTCGGTGAGGGTGGCGGCAACCACGGCGGCGGCGGCACCGGCATCGACGGTTCACGGCGGTAGCGTCCGGCGATCGGCCTCCAAACGACTGAAGGAGAGAGAAAGAGAGAGATGGAAGGGAATGGTGATGCTAATGAGACGGTGGTGAGGCGGCGTGGATGGCGGCGACGGCACCCAGCTCCGGAGATGGCGGCGTTCCGGCTACTCCACGACCGAGAAGGAGAGACAGGCGGGGAGAGAGGAAATCGGTAAAGAGAGAGGGAGTCGTCCGAATGATGGGAATGAGGAGAGAGAGAGGGGTCCAACTTGGTCAAATATGGGGAGTTAGTGGATGCCACGTGTCGCCGATCCAAGGTGTTTGACCAAAATGCCCTTGATCCAAAGGTCCACATTTGATCTAATCCAATAATTGAGGGGTATAAAGGTCATTAGCCCCAATAATTGAGCTGAAAATCCAACTTAATTAATCCAATAATTATCCAAAATTCGGAGCTCAAAAATAGGCCAGGGGCAAAACGATCATTTTTCCGGTCCCGGGTCGAAATTCCATTTTTCGACCATACCAATCCCAAATATGATTGGCCAACATAATATGATGTCGGATTTGCAAAAATAGTCGCACAAGCCCTCGAAAATCGGCATTGAAGTCCGAGTCTAATTTCGTGATCAAAACTAGCTAAATTTCCAATTTTAGGGTCTCTCACTACCGGGCGGCTGTTGAGGGGTTACGCGTATTGACCTAGGGTTATCCGAGTCATGACGGTCCCGATCATAGAGAGAGAAGAATTATCACTAGTTCCAGAGGTCGCGATCGTTCGGTTCAAGTTCAGGACTGGTTGGCCACATGCACTTTCGGACATGCAGAAACACCTGTGATCCGACTATACGCCGTTGGCCTTGGCCAAACCCAATCCATTACTTTTCCTAATATCGACCCGTATCGATCCAAAATATTCTCTAATTGTTTCTCGAGATCGGTGCCCGATTCACGATCGAGTCCCTGGTCCACGTACCGTTTTCCTAATTAGCCATATCCCATTGGTTAGTATCCTGAGAGTGATCAGCTCTGGGTGAGACTTACTAAAATGAAATGCGAAATAACGTCAATTTTATTGATCCCGAAATTACATCGAAATTTGGGCTGTTACAAATACACACCCGAGCCCTCTTAGTGACGTATCACTGTAGGCCTCAAATCCTCCTGGCCTAGATGGAATGGTCAAAATCGGAGCAGTTGTGAGCCTATGCTTCAATTCTTGAAAACTTTTCTCACATTTATAGTCCCATTCAAACTTAGATTCCTTCTTCAACAATCGCGTTAATGGCATGGCTATCGACGAGAATCCTTCTACAAAACGCCGATAAATAGCCAGCCAATCCCAAGAAACTTCTGATTTCTGTCACTAAGGTCAGTCTTGGCCATTTCATTACTGCCTCAATCTTTGCCGGGTCTACAGAAATTCCATCTCCCGAAACTATGTATCCAAGAAACGCCACTCTACTTGGCCAAAACTCACACTTGCTGAACTTGGCAAACAGTGCGTGTTCTCCCAAAGTCTGTAGCACCTCAGTCAAATGCACTTCGTGCTCCTCAGGGTTCTTCGAATACACCAATATGTCGTCGATAAACACTATGACAAATCTGTCTAAGAACTCTTTGAACACTCTGTTCATTAGGTCCATGAAAACTGCAGGGGCATTGGTCAATGCGAAAGGCATCACTGTAAACTCGTAGTGCCCATACCGCGTTTTAAAAACGGTCTTAGGTATATCCTCTTTTTGGAGTCTTAGCTGATGGTATCCAGTCCGCAAATCAATCTTAGGAAACACAGACGCTCCTTGCAACTGGTCAAACGGATAATCGATCCTCTGCGGTGGGTACTTATTCTTGATCATCACCTGATTTAACTGCCAGTAATCAATACACAATCTCAATGTCCGGTCTTTCTTCCTTACAAATAGGACTAGTGCTCCCCATGGAGACACACTAGGACGAATGAAATCTTTGTCCAATAATTCCTGCATCTGGATTTTCAGTTCCTTTAATTCTGACAACGACATCCGATACGGTGCCTTTGAAATCGGTTCGGTGCTCGGTGCCAATTCTATTACAAATTTCACTTCTCGCTCTGATGGCAAACCTGGCAATTCCTAAAGAAAAACCTCGGGGAAATTGCACACTATCGGTATCTCTTCCAACTTAGGTTCTACCACGGTCGGGTCAACCACATTTACCAAATATCCCTCGCATCCTTTATCCAACAACTTAGTTACTTCAAGCGAGGAAATCCAAGGGATCGAGATTCCTCCTCGATTTCCCTGAAATTCAAACCTAGGATGTCCAATTGGGTTAAACTGAATCACCCTACTATCGCAATCCACTGCGGCTTTTTGCTTAGACAGCCAATCTATTCCGATAATCACATCAAAATCGAACATGGCCAACACTGCCAAGTCAATCCTTACTTCTCTACCCCCAATTACTATTTTACAACTAGGACACCCCAACGACACTAAAACTTTATCCTTCAATGGGGTCGTTACACAGAGCATAGTCTCAAGCAAAATAGGCTCGATTCCTACCAGCCTAATAAACTATTCTGAAATAAATGAATGGGTCGCTCCTGGGTCAAACAATGCATACGCAGCATGATCACATAAAGAAATCGTACCTGTGACCACGCCAGGCGTGTCCTCCGCCTCTCTACACGCCATAGCATAAACTCGTCCCTGCGCTGGTGGCCTGCTCTGGTTAGCCGGTGGGGGATTCCCGGTGTGGTTACCTATACGGTTCTGCTGCGGTTGCCCTGGGGGTACTGAGGGGCGCTGCTGGGGACAGTTTCGAATCTGGTGCTCTAAACTTCCGCACTTAAAGCAAGCCCCAAATCGATTCGGTTGTTGGTTAGGCTTCCCAATGTTCCTCCTAATTGGCGGGACGAAACGCCGATTTCCTATCATCGACTTCTTTCCGAAGTGGCGGTTGTATCTATTCTAGGCAAACTGCAATCCAGACGCGGCTGCTCTGTCCATATGGTCCCGCTCGAGAGCCTAAGCTCTATCATAGATATCCTCATAGGTCCTCAAATTCGCCGGTATTAATTGAGTACGAATATCCAGTTTCAATCCTTCCTGAAACCTTCGTGCCTTATCCTCAGGATGCTCCACCATCCTCGGCGCAAACTTGGACAATCTAGCGAATTCCGCCTCGTACTCACCCTGAAACTAGAAATTTCGCGAGTTTTGATCACGAAATTGAACCCGGACTTCGGTGTCAATTTTCGAGGGCTTGTATGACTATTTTTGCGAATCCGATGTCATATTATGTTGGCCAATCATATTTGGGGTTGGTACGGTCGAAAAATGGAATTTCGACCTAGGACCGGAAAAATGACCGTTTTGCCCCTAGCCTATTTTTGAGCTCCGAATTTTGGGATAATTTTGGGTTAATTAAATTTGATTTTCAGCTCAATTATTGGGGCTAAAAACCATCTTGCCCCTCAATTATTGGATTGGAACGAGCGAGGGCCATTGGATGAAGGGCATTTTGGGCAAGCGGCTCGGATTTTGCGACACGTGGCATCCACTAGCCCCTATATTTGACCAAGTTGGACTCTCTCTCTCTCCTTCCTTTTCTCTCTCTCTTCCATTGTTCTCTCTCGGCCCAAGGACGCCGGAAGCGGAGGCCGCTGTCCGCCGCTCGTCCACCGCGACACCGCCGTCCCTCACCTTCACCGACCCACTTCCTCTCCGCCGCATCGTCATCTTCGCTGCTGTACGGACGCTCAAAGGACACCGTCCGTACCGCCAACCGCCACCATTGCCGTTGTCGCCGTTGGAATGCCACCGCTAGTTTTTGCCGTTCATCGGCGATCATCTGCCCGTTTTCGTCGTCATAGTTTAGAATTTTGATGAGTATACCTTCTAAGCCCGGATTAGGACTACTAATGCGTTTTCTGGACTGATTTGAGTACTGTTAGTGAATATTGGGAGGAATTAGTGAACCGATTGGTGGAGGTTGTTGCCGAAACAATATTAATGGAATAAATGTGATTTAATTGGGGACAGATACTGGCCGCGGAGTGGTTGGTTTGGTGACTGTCCATTGGTGGATTGTTGAACTAGAATAGGCCATTTGGGGAAATTATTGGCTGAATTGCCGGGATTGCCCGGGGTGATTGG
This sequence comes from Syzygium jambos, assembly GCA_031216235.1. Lineage (NCBI taxonomy): Eukaryota > Viridiplantae > Streptophyta > Magnoliopsida > Myrtales > Myrtaceae > Syzygium > Syzygium jambos. Next base: position 14,621,551 of record CM062223.1, read on the forward strand.
CTGTTGATTGAATTGTGATTTATTATGCTCAATTGTGAAGGATTTTGTGATATGCCATGTCGTGTGCTTGTGTGGCCAAATTGAGCGGATTGTGATTGGCTGATTGATGGTTGATATGAATGCCAGATTGTACATTGTGTATTGGTCCGCACGGTATTAAATGGGCCAATTGAGCATGTTATTATGTCATTGATTGATTGATTGAATGCCTGATTGTGGTATGTGATGCTCATGACGCATTGTGCTGCATTTCATGGCCACGCATTGTGTATGCCGAGAATGAGGCATGTGATGAAATTGTGCGAGAATGCGTGTCCGACATGAGCATGTGATCACCGAATCGCCGTCCTCATGCACTTTGAAGCAGGACGATGCCCAGTACGTCCGGAAGATGACCAACCTCATGCACTTTGTAGCAGGCTAAAGACACTGGGCCTGGGGCGTTTTTACGCTGGCCATGAAGTGTTGTGATTTGAGAAAAAGACCTGATGCGTTTTACGCGGGTCGTAATAAATTGAACATTGAGCCAGTGTGCAGTGTGAGCCAGAATGAAACATGGCATGATGATGACATTTGCATACGTAAGAATGCATGGGCCAGTGTGCGAGTATGCAAGATCCAATGAATGGCATGTGAAATAAACACAGATGAGCATGAGCATGCGTATGACGTACGTATGAACCGGGTGCTCGTGTGTGTGACTTGGTTATATTATTGAAATGATTAACTTGCAGGGTCAACCAGGTGAATGATCTAGGCCCAAGGGCCTAAATTGGAGGTTAATTGTGAATTATATCGCTATGTTTATTGTGGTTTGACTATCAGGAGAATGTATATAAGCCTAGCCTAGGTTTAGGGGTTGTACTCGCTGAGATTCGTCTCACAATTGTAGTAACCCAACTTTTCAGACCCTCGTCCTTGGCCATGCCGAAACTACCTACACTTTTTAGGATCCCGACACAAATCTAGCGGTCGACCAGTGTTTTTCGCTCGGGCAATGGGGAGGAGTATGTAAGATATCGATCCATAGTTTTTGTTAATGTTGGAGAATACTTCTATCGGACCCAGGAGTACATTGTTTGGTATTTACAATACGCTGATGGAAACATAGGCCAACCTCTCAGAACTTTCGATGCCGCACTTGACGGGAATGGCTTGATGGAACCAATAGTTGCTGATGGTGAGGTGATCGACCCCCAGGGTGATCAGGATTGGGATGTCCAGGCTGAAGTAATGGACGATGGGCCACAAGTGATAGTTGAAGACCCGGATCAGTTTGCAGACGAAAAACGATGAACCAGAGGCCATGGATTTAGATGAGGATGGGGACGTCGCAAAGTTAGGCTCGGACGAAGAGATAGGACTATACCTCGACTCGGAATTAGAGCCGGACTCAAAGGACAAGAGGGCTGTAGCTGAAGACATGGATTCCGAGGAGTGTGAGTCTCAGGAGAGTTCTTCCGAGGAGTCCTCTGAATCTGATCCAGATTGGGAGCCCTAGTATAGGTCCTAGTAAATAGATGGGAAGGTCATACCTTTTTGACTGTGATCTTCCCTATAGTTGGCCTACCTCCCCCTAGACGCTTGTCGTTTTTTGCTTTGGTGGCTGTTGTTTATTGGTTTAGTTCTTATCTTTTGTTGGTGTATAAATGGATGTTGGAAAAAGGTTTTCTATAGTAATATAAAATGTATATTTGTAATTATGTTCCTGTTTGGGTTGCTGTGCTATCTCTGGTCTCGAGTATTTATATCGTACAGGTATTTATTTATGGCTTCCTCATGTGCCTTATCTCTGTGTGGGTGTTGGGTCGGCGACGCTTCCTGGGACGTTGCATGTGAATCGACCAAGGTAGGGATGTTGCGTGCCGTGGGGTTCGAGGCGTGACATCCAAGTTTGAATTGGTATCAGAGCAAGGTCAGCTCGGTCCAATTTGATTGAAGCCTAGAGCGATAAAGAGCGATGAGACCATGGGTAGCCAGTAGGGTGACCTCGTGTGCTGCATGTACATCCTAACAGCTGTGTGTTGATTGAATGTTTATGGATATGACCCGTAAAGTGCAGGTGCGGCAGGACCCGAGGTGAGTATGTGAACTCCTTGGGTGATGTGTTGATTGGCTTTTGTTAAGCCGCATGCTGGTTGTTGATTGTTGTTTGATACCTGCCTAGGACTTAGACTGGGATAGATTGGTTTAAGTATTTAATTCCTTAGTGGAATTATAGCAGGTAGTTGAGTAGCAGGAATTGTGAAGATGAGTAGAAGAAGGGGCAAGGAACCCTAGGGTCAATCTAGTACGAGAGGCCACGAAGCCAGAGACCCCAGGTTTGATAAAGTGATGGAGACCCTACGGGAGATAGGGCATATTATGGGAACGCAAGCTCAGGAAAGGGTCGCAGCTTATGCACAGGCTGCTGAGGCCGCACCGATTGTAGGTGTTGGAGGAAATCATGGCCATTAGGGGCAGGCTCAACCAGCGGGGGTTAGACAGATGCCCCAGTTAGTGGAACAATTCATAAAGTTGAAGCCGCCTAAGTTTCATGGTCGTGGTGACCCCGAGACTGCGCCGAGATAGGTGGAAGAATTGGAGAAGACTTTCAAGGTTTTGGGGTGCACCAATGAAGAAAAAGTAACGTAGGTGGTTTATCAGTTACAAGATAGTGCCAATGATTGGTGGAATGCCACAGAAGGTAGAGTATTTCCAGAAGGAACGGCCCCAACTTGGGCGGTGTTTGTTGAGAATTTTTATGAGAAGTATTTTGTAGAGAACGCTCAGGAGAAGAAGTTGATGGAGTTTATGCGATTAAGTCAAGGTCAGATAACTATTGACCAATATGAAGTAGAATTTGCAAGGTTGGTGAAGTTCGCATCGACTAAGGTGGAAAACCCACGAGATAGAGCTCGAAGATTTCGGGATGGATTGAAGCCGGATCTTTGGAGTAAGATATTACCACATGACATTAAGGATTATGGAGAAATGTTTAGACGAGCTCAGATTATTGAGCGACATCAGCAGGAAAAGACAACCGCTTCAGGACCGCGATTTGCCTAGAATAGGGATAATCGTCGCTATGGAAAGAAGCCGATGACGGGTAACCGATGATTTGTTCCCCCTACTAGGCTAAATATTGGGAAGCCAAGTAACCAACCAAGTAGGTTTGGAGCGTGCTTCAGGTGTGGGAGTATAGAGCACCAGATCAGGAATTGCCCTCAGATGCGTCCTTCAGGACCACCTATGATATCTCAACAGCAGCCCCGAGCAGGAAACCAAGCTGGGAATCCCCCACCGGCAAATCAGGGGCGACAACCAGTTCAAGGAAGAGTCTATGCCATGGCGTGCAAGGAAGCTGAGAATGCGTCGGGTGTGGTCATAGGTACGATTTCCTTATGTGATCATGCCGCTTATGCATTGTTTGATCCGGGGGCGACCTATTCTTTTATTTCAGAACAGTTTATTAAGTTGGTTGGTCTGGAACCAGTATTGCTTGAGAATGTGCTTTGTGTGTCGACACCCATGAATAATAGGGTGCTAGTCTTTTTCAGATGCCGTAATTGTAAGATAATTATTGGGGGTAAGGAAGAGAGTATCGACTTAGCAGTGTTGGCCATGTTCGATTTTGATGTGATCATTGGGATGAATTGGTTAGTCCAGCAGAAAGCTGTATTAGATTGTAGCGATAGGACGATCCAATTTAATCCGGATGGACGTCCTAGTTTTGTGTTTCAGGAAAATCGAGGAGGAACCTCGATCCCTTGGATTTCCTCACTTGAGGCAACCAAGTTGTTAGATGATGGATGTGAAGGATATTTGGTTAATGTTGTGGATCCAACAGTGGTGGAACCAAAGTTGGAGGATATACCCGTAGTATGCAATTTCCCCGAGGTTTTTCCTTAGGAATTACTAGGTCTACCGCCAGAGCGAGAGGTGGAGTTTGTGATTGAACTGGCCCCTGGGACGGAGTCGATTTCGAAGGCACCATATCGGATGTCCTTATCGGAATTGAAGAAACTGAAAGTACAAATACAGGAATTGTTGGACAAGGGTTTCATTCGCTCTAGTGCGTCTCCATGGGGAGCACCAGTCCTGTTTGTGATAAAGAAAGATGGAACTCTAAGACTATGCATAGATTACCGGCAGTTGAATCAAGTGACAGTGAAGAACAAGTATCCGTTGCCGAGGATTGACGATCTGTTTGACCAGTTACAAGGAGCCTCGGTGTTTTCCAAAATAGATTTGAGGACTGGTTATCATCAATTGAGGATCAGAAATGAGGACATTCCCAAGATTGCTTTCAGGACTAGATACGGGCATTATGAATTTACAGTTATGCCCTTTGGACTAACGAATGCCCCGGCTGCTTTTATGGATCTGATGAATCGGGTGTTCAAGGAATTCCTAGACCAGTTTGTAATAGTTTTCATTGATGATATACTGGTGTATTCCAAGAGCCCCAAGGAGTATGAGGTACACTTAGCTGAAGTGTTACGGATCTTAAGAGAACACGCGCTATATGCCAAGTTCAGCAAGTGTGAATTTTAGCTCAGCCGAGTAGGGTTTCTCGGACATATTATTTCTGGAAATGGGATTTCTATGGATCCAGCAAAGATTGAAGCAGTGACTAAATGGCCAAGACCGACATCGGTAACTGAGATCAGGAGCTTCCTAGGCTTGGCTGGCTATTACAGGCCATTCGTAGAAGGATTTTCATCGATAGCCATGCCATTGACAAGATTGCTTAAGAAGGAGGCCAAGTTTGAGTGGGATGACAGATGCAAGAGAAGCTTTCAAGAGCTGAAGCATAGGCTGACAACAGCTCCACTGTTAACCATTCCGTTTAGGTCTGGAGGATTTGAAGTTTATAGTGACGCTTCTTTGAGAGGGCTCGGATGTGTTTTGATGCAGCATGGAAAAGTGGTAGCATATACGTCGCGTCAGTTGAGGCCCCATGAAATGAATTATCCGACGCATGACTTGGAATTAGCTACTATCGTTTTCGCCCTCAAGGTCTGGAGATATTATTTGTGTGGAGAGAAGTTCCAGATTTATACCAATCACCAAAGCCTCAAGTACACCTATTTTCATAGAAGGAATTGAATATGAGGCAGCGCTGATGGATGGAACTTATAAAGGACTACGATTGCGACATCATGTACCACCTAGGAAAGGTAAATCGAGTAGCGGATGCGCTCAGTCATAAGTCAAGTATGGCGCAAATATTGGTCGAAGAGTGGACCTTGCTGGAGAAGCTCAGGGATTCGGAATTCAAATTTGAGGTGAGTTAGATGTCCAGCCTGATGGCTGCTTTGAGAATTGAACCGGAGATTCAAACTAGATCAAGGAGCTTCAGTCTACAGACCAGGAAATTCAAAAGATTGTTGGGTTGGATACTACTAAGAGGAAGTCAGACTTCTAAGTGAGCGAGAATGGAATCTTGAAGTTCTGAGGAAGAATGTGCGTGCCTGATGACGTAGAACTCAGGGAGGAAATCTTATCGGAAGCTCATAGGAGCAATTATAGTATCCACCCAGGCAGCACAAGAATGTATCAGAATTTGCGACAACATTATTAGTGGAATGGAATGAAGGCCGATGTGGCCAAACATGTGGCCAAGTGTTTGACATGCCACCAAGTGAAGGCACAACACTGCAAGCCAAGTGGCTTCTTGAGACCGTTAGAGATTCCTGAGTGGAAGTGGGAACACATCACGATGGATTTCGTGACGGGATTGCCGCGGAGCCAGAAAGACATGACTCCATATGGGTTATAGTGGATCACTTAACTAAGTCAGCACACTTTCTGGCAGTGCGAAAGGACTTTGAGCTGGAAAGATATGCAGAATTATATATGCGGCAAATAGTACGACTTCATGGAGTGCCAGTGATGATCACCTCATATCGTGATCCAAGGTTCACGGCCAATTTTTGGAAGAGTTTACAAACGGCCTTAGGCACGAAGTTGTAATTCAGTATGACTTATCATCCGCAAACAGATGGCCAATCTGAAAGGACAATTCAGACTCTAGAAGACATGCTGAGAGCCTGTATAGTGGATTTTCAAGATAAATGGGAAGAACAATTGCATTTGATAGAATTTGCCTACAATAATAGCTATCAGCAAAGTATCTAGGTGGCACCATTCGAAGCCTTTATACGGTAGGGCATGTAGGACGCCTTTGTGCTGGGACGAAGTAGGTGAACGAAGTATTATAGGCCCAGAGTTGGTGCGGCAAATGGTGGACGCCGTTGAGATTATTCGAGATAGACTGAGGACAGCACAGAGTTGCCAAAAGAGTTACGCCGATCGGAGACGACGACCTTTGGAGTTCCAAGTGGGAGACCATGTATTTCTCAAGGTATCACCTATGAAAGGATTGTCTCGATTCCGTAAGAAAGGAAAACTCAGTCCAAGGTACGTCGGCCCATTTGAGATTCTAGAGAAGATTGGTGATATGGCTTACCGACTTGCCTTGCCACCTAACTTGTCCCAAATGCGCAATGTTTTCCACGTGTTGATGTTGAGGAAATATGAACCAAATCCGACTCACGTTCTGAAGTACGGGAGATAGACGTGGACGATAAAGTGTCGTACATAGAGAGACCAGTCAGGATCGAGTACTACGCAATAAAACGATTCCGATGGTCAAGGTTGTCTGGGAGCACCACGGAACAGAAGGTGCCACTTGGGAAAGCGAAGAAGCCATGAGACGTCAGCACCCCCATTTATTTGAGTATATAAGGATAGATTACAAATTTCGAGGACGAAATTTTTCGTAAAGGGGGAAGAGTTGTAACAGCCTCAATTTCGATGTAATTCAGGGATCAATAAAAATTGACGTTATTTCGCATTTCATTTTAGTAAGTCTCGTCTAGAGCTGAACACTTTCGGGATACTAACTAATGGGGTATGACTAACTAAGAAAACGGTACGTGGATCAGGGACCCGACCACAAATCGGGCACCGATCTCGAGAAATAATGAGGGAATATTTTAGGCTGATGTGGACCGATGTCAGGAAAATTAATAAATTTGGTTTGGCCAAGGCCAACGGTGTACAATCGGATCGCAGGTGATTCTACACGTCCGAAAGTGCACGTGGCCAACCAGTCCTGAACTTGAACCGAACAATCGTGACCTCTAGAACTAGCGATAATTCCTCTCTTTCTCTCGATGATCGGGATTGTCATGACTCGGATAACCCTAGGTCGATGCGCGTAACCCCTAAACAGCAGCCCGTTAGTGAGAGACCCTGAAACTGAAAATTTCGCGAGTTTTGGTCACGAAATTGGACCCGGACTTCGGTGTCAATTTTCGAGGGCTTGTACGACTATTTTTGTAAATCCGATGTCATATTATGTTGGCCAATCATATTTGGGATTGGTATGGATGAAAAATGGAATTTCGTCCCGGGACCGGAAAAATGACCGTTTTGCCCCTAGCCTATTTTTGAGCTCCGAATTTTGGGATAATTTTGGGTTAATTAAATTTGATTTTCAGCTCAATTATTGAGGCTAAAGACCATCTTGCCCCTCAATTATTGGATTGGAACGAGCGAGGGCCATTGGATTAAGGGCATTTTGGTCAAGCGGCTCGGATTTGCGACACGTGGTATCTACTAGCCCCTATATTTGACCAAGTTGGACTCTCTCTCTCTCTCTCTCTCTCTCTCTCTCTCTCTCTCTCTCATCATTTTCCCCCTCATCTCTCTCGGCCAGCCTCCCACGATCAGCCCGTCTCCTCTGCCGTTCGTGAGCCAAGTCGCCAGAGCTATCGCCATCGCCGAAGCCGCACGCCGCCGGCCACGCCGTACGTCGGTGCTGTCGCCGCCGTCCACGCCACCACCAAATCCATCCCCACCGTCCCATCCTCTCTCTCTCCTTCCTTTTCTCTCTCTTTTTCGTTGTTCTCTCTCGGCCCAAGCATGCCGGAAGCCGCCGCCGCCGGGAAGCCGCGGCCGCCGTTCGCCGCTCGTCCATCGCCACACCACCGCCCCTCACCTTCACCAACCCACTTCCTCTCCGTCGCATCGTCATCTTTGCCGCCGTACGGACGCCCAAAGGACACCGTCCGTACCGCCGGCCGCCGTGAGCCGCCACCGTTGCCGTTGCCGCCGTTGGAACGCCACCGCTAGTTTTTGCCATTCATCGGCGATCAGCTGCCCGTTCTCGTTGTCGTAGTTTAGAATTTTGGTGAGTATACCTCCTAAGCCCGGATTAGGACAAATAGTGCGTTTTCTGGACTGGTTTGAGTACTTTTAGTAGATAGTGGGAGGAATTAGTGAACCGATTGGTGGAGGTTGTTACCAAAACAATATTAATGGAATAAATGCAATTTAATTGGGGACAGATATTGGCCGCGGAGTGGTTGGTTTGGTGACTGTCCATTGGTGGATTGTTGAACTAAAATAGGCCATTTGGGGAAATTATTGGCTGAATTGCCGGGATTGCCCAGGGTGATTGGCTATTGATTGAATTGTGATTTATTATGCTCAATTGTGAAGGATTTTGTGATATGCCATGTCGTGTGCTCGTATGGCCAAATTGAGCAAATTGTGATTGGCTAATTGATGGCTGATATGAATGCCAGATAGTATATTGTGTATTGGGCCGCACGGTATTAAATGGGCCAATTGAGCACGTTATTATGGCATTGATTGATTGATTGAATGCCTGATTGTGGTATGTGTTGCTCATGATGTATTGTGCTGTATTTCATGGCCACGCATTGTGTATGGCGAGAATAAGGCATGTGATGAAATTGTGTGAGAATGCGTGTCCGACATGAGCATGTGATCACCTAATCACCCTGATGCGTGTTACACGGGGTTTAGATAATAACTGGCTGTGTGTATGTATGATCACAATTTGCCCTGATGCGTGTTACGCGGGGTGTGCCGTCCTCATGCACTTTGAAGCAGGACGATGCCCGATACGTCCGGAAGACGACTAACCTCATGCACTTTGTAGCATGCTCTGGTTCTTAAGGAGATTAGTGTTGCGCCTCATGCACTTTGTAGCAGGCTTTGATTCGTAAAGAGATCAGTGTTGCGCCTCATGCACTTTGTAGCAGGCTTTGGTTCGTAAAGAGATCAGTGTTGCGCCTCATGCACTTTGTAGCAGGTTAGAGACGTTGGGCCTGGGGCATTTTTACGCTAGCCACGAAGTGTTGTGATTTGAGAAAGAGACCTGATGCATTTTACGCGGGTCGTAATAAATTAAACATTGAGCCAGTGTACAGTATGAGCCAGAATGAAAGATGGCATGATGATGACATTTGCATGCAAAAGAATGCATGGGCCAGTGTGCGAGTATGCAAGACCCGGTGAATGGCGTGCAAAATAAACACAGATGAGCATGAGCATGCGTATGACGTACGTTTGAACCGGGTGCTTGCATGTGTGACTTGGTTATATTATTAAAATGATTAACCTACAGGGTCAGCCGGGTGAGTGATCTAGGCCCAAGGGCCTAGATCGGAGGTTAATTGTGAATTATATTGCTATGTTTGTTGTGGTTTGAATGTCAGGAGAATGAATGTTAGCCTAGTCTAGGTTTAGGGGTTATACTTGTTGAGATTCGTCTCACGGTTGTAGTAACCCAACTTTTCAGACCCTCGACCTTGACCATGTCAAAGCTACCTACACTTTTTGGAATTCTGACATAAATCCAGCAGTCGACTAGTGTTTTTCCCTCGGGCAATAGGGAGGAGTATATAAGATATCGATCTGTGGTTATTGTTAATCTTGGAGAATACTTCTATCAAACCCAGGAGTACATTGCTTGGTGTTTATGAGACGCTAATGGAAACATAGGTCGACCTCTTAGAACCTTCGATGCCCCACTTAACGGGAATGGCTTGATGGAACCAATCGTTGCTGATGGTGAGGTGATCGACCCCCAGGATGATCAGGATTGGGATGTCCAGGCTGAAGTAATGGACGTTGGGCCGCAAGTGATAGTTGAAGACTCGAATCAGTTTGCAGACGAAGAGGATGACCCGGAGGCCATGGATTTAGATGATGATGGAGAAGTCGCAGAGTTAGGCTCGGACGAAGAGATAGGACTATACCTCGACCCGGAATTAGAGCCGGACTCAGAACGAGAGGGCTGTAGTTGAAGACATGGATTCCGAGGAGTCTGAGTCTCAGGAGAGTTCTTTCGAGGAGTCCTCTGAGTCTGATCCGGATTGGGAGCCCTAGTATAGGTCCTAGCAGATAGATGGGAAGCTCGTACCTTTTTGATCGTGATCTTCCCTATAGTTGGCCTACCTCCCCCTAGTCGCTTATCCCTTTTTGCTCTGGTAGCTGTTGTTTGTTGGTTTAGTTCTTATCTTTTGTTGGTGTATAAATGGATGTTGTAAAAAGGTTTTCTATAGTAATATAAAATGTATATTTGTAATTATGTTCCTGTTTGGGTTGCTGTGCTATCTCTGGTCTCGAGTATTTATATCGTACGAGTGTTTATTTATGGCTTTCGCATGTGCCTTATCTCTGTGTGGGTGTTGGGTCGGCAACGCTTCTTGGGACGTCGCACGCGAATCGACCAAGGTAGGGATGTTGCGTGCCGTAGGGGTGTCAATGGGTCGGGTCAGATCGGGTTTTCGTAATACCCGACCCGACCCAAAATATACAAGGTCACGCATGACCCGACCCAACCCGACCCGACCCGACCCAAGACCCTGTTCAGTATATACTCCAAGAATAGGGTCGGGTTGGGTCGGTCCAGGTCGGGTTTAGGGTCTCATGGAGTCCGGGACGAATTGGGGGTCAACGAAGAGGATCAACTGATGCGCTTCTTTGCCCCCGAAAACCAAGAACCGCGAAGAACACCCCTGCACCGTGAGTCATCTGAACGTAATGAATCAAACAAGAAAAAAGGGAGAAGAGAAGCTTGGAGGAGCGGAAGCGGAGAGGGTACCATGGTACCATGGGTACGGTCGCCGCCGACATGGTAGGTGGCCATGAGGGTGCCGACGACGAGGAGGGAGACGGTGAGGGCGATCTCCTTGATGGGGGCCCTGCTGTTGACGGCGTAAGGGGAGTCCATCATCATGTCCTCGTCCGAGATCGAGAAGGCATGGTCCACGTACGCCATCTCCCCCGGCCGAAAGCAAAACGTGAACCCGGCATTTGGTCTTGAGCTGAACCAAAGGCTGGTCGAGTTCGGACGAAGAAGAAGAAGAAGCACGGGAGAGTTTCTGCAAATTCGCTGGGTTTCGAGGAGAAGAAGAGAAGAAGAAGCGATTGGGGATGACTTTTTCTTCTTTCAAACCGGAGAAGACTTTCTGGATGAATTGGGCGACGACTCGCCGAGATCGACAGCGAAGAGGGAATCGATCGTGCCGGGGGGAAATGGTCATAATCGAAGAGGGAGGATCGATGCTTTCCCGATCGGGGGGGTGTGGGAGGCGAGGAACACCATGGATGAACTGGAAGGGGGGAGACAGAGGTTCACGGTGGAGAGAGAAGAAGCGAAGGGGAGAGGGGGGTACAGTGGTGCCAGGTCAAAAAAGCCTAGCCCAGTCCGATCTTAATAAATACCCACATATAAAACCCATATCCAGAGAAAATAAGACCCGACCCCAAAATACCCTAAAATTTCGGGTCGGGCCGGGTCAGGTAGGGCCGGGCCGGGTTGGATCGGGTTTTTTTACACCTCTAGCGTGCCGTGGGGTTCCGGGCGTGACATATGTCAGGCACATGCATTCTCAAAACTCACAATTCAAGCCCAAATTCACTATGTGATATGCAAACCACGCAAAATGGGCGCTAAAATTTCTATCACGAGCATACCAATCAACAATGTCAATACGTGCCCAAAATGTGTCATAACAAGACTAATCAATATTGAATCGGCACGGCCAACATATTCCATCTTGGTCCATTTAAACACGGCACCCAATTCACGTATTAAACGCAATACAATTCCACATACTTAGGGCCCGCCATTAACCAATCAACCTCGGCCACTAAACATACAAACGTGGCATGACACAATTGGACACAATTAAGTCCCAATTAGCCATTGAATCACCCAATTTAGACACCCATGGCAAAGATCCCATTAAAACTCAACTTAGGCAAATATAACTAAATTCGGTTCTAGGGGAAACAGCCACAAAGCAGCCCTTATTTGGGCATTAATCCACCTTCTAATTGGCTCAATTAACTCCCAAACATACCCTAAGATCACCTACTAGTCATCAACCCTTAATTAACCCAATTCTAACCTAATTAACCCCTAAAACTCACTTAATCCATATAGAAATGCAAACTTAGTCCTAATTAAAGTTTAGGGGCTATTTACTCACTTGATCTAAGTTCTAAACCGAGCTAGTCGACGAGGAACGAGCGGCCGATTGTCGGCGAGTGGCGAAATCAGCGGCGGCGTCTCGATGGCGTCTACGGCGGTGGCGACCGGCGGCTTGGCTGGTCCGGCGATCCTCATCGAATCGAGAGAGAGAGAGAGAGACAAGGGAGGGAGTGATTGGTGGGGTGGCGTGGACGGCGAGATGTTGGCCGGTTTGAACGAGCTGCGGCCCGGCGAGCGGTTCGGTCCAAGGGCGGTCCGACGTGTTCCTCACGCCGGTGTCTATGGCTTGGACGGCTTGGCTATCCTCGGCCAGAAGGAAGGAAGACGAGAGAGAGAGAAAGACGGGATGGGGACGGCAAAACGGCGGCCAGATGGTGGTGAGCGGCGGCTACCGAACGGCGGTGCGGCAGCGGCGTGCCTGGCGGTCGGCGATCACGCCCGGACGGAGGAGGGGGAGAATGAGGCCGACGGAATGGAGAGGAAGAGGAGAGAGAGAGTGATTGGCTTAATGGGCAAGAAATGGGAGTCAAAGGTCAAATATAGGGGATAATGGGATCCAAGTGTCAAAAATCCCAAGGTTTGACCAAAATGCCCTTGATCCAAGGTTCACATTCTTTCTTATCCAATAATAAAGGGGTACTATGGTCATCCACATGGCTGAATTATTGGGCTGATACAACATATATAAATCCTTAATTTACTCCTTAAATTCACGCAAAATTCGGAATACCCCATATTTAGCCTAGGGGCAAAATGGTCATTTTCTGATTTCGGACCGAAAGTCCATTTTTCGACCGTACTAGTCCCAAATATAGTTGGCCAATATAAAATGACGTCTTCCTAGCAAAATAGTCGCATATGACCCCAAAAATCGGTGTCTAAGTTCGGATCAAGTTTCACAATCAAAATTGCTCAATTTAAAAATTTAGGGTCTCTCACTAATGGGCGGCTGTTTAGGAGTTACGCGTATCGACCTAGGGTTACTCGAGTCGTGACGGTCTCAATTACTGGGAGAATGTGAGGAATTATCACTAGTTCTGGAGGTCGCGATCGTTCGGTTTAGGTTCGGGATTTGTTCGCCATGCGTACTCTCTGTCGTGCGGAATCACCCGCGATCCGATCGTACGTTATCAGCCAAATCATATCCGTCACCTTCCTCGGATCGGCCCACATTGGCCCAAAATATTTCCTGGTTGTTTCTCGGAATCGGTGCCCGAATTGCGATCGGGTCCCTGGTCCATGTACCATTTCTTAATTAACCATTCTCTTCCAGTTAGTATCCCGAGAGAGCTCAATTTCAGACGAGACTTACTAAAATTAAATGAAAAATAAGATCAATTTTATTGATTCGGGAAATGAGTCGAAATTCAGGATGTTACATAGTCTAGGTTGGAGGTCGGCTAGAATACCTAACCAATACGTGGGAATTTCTTATTGGTTTTTACGAAAACCAGAGATCAAAGGTTCAGGGACTAGCTTACTTTAATATTTCTATTAACGCCCTTTCGGTACCGCTAAACTTAACATGGTTATTATCTAAGTTGTCATGCATTTGTTTTTTACCATTTTCATGTTAAAGTCTTAGTCCATAATGTGATCATGCATCTTGTTTTTCGTGTTTTCATTTAAGATTCTAAACTAATCCTATCTTAGTCTAGAAGAAAGAAAGCAACTGTCACGCCCCGTACCCCACAAAGCGCAAGCATCCCTCGTTAAGGTCGAATTTGGTGCGACGTCCCAGGACGCGTCGCCGACCCAACGCACAACTCAGAGATCAAGTCACATGCGGAAGTACGATATATAATTAAATATATCACCCAGAGAAAAATTACAGAGTACAAGGATAGCCACAACAAAGAAAGCCATTTAACTAAAAACAACTTTTCATTAATATAAACACATAGAAATATTTACAATACAGCACAGCAGTACAAAAACAGGTCGCAGCCACTACTACAAAAAGGGGTAAGCGGCCAGGGCGATCTATGACACCATCTAAGGTAGGGTAAGGCTTAGATAAAAAAGGTACTGGCTGTCACGCCCCGTACCCCACGAAGCTTTAACATCCCATTCGGTCGATTGTGATGCAATGCTCCCAGGATGCGTCGCCGACCCAACACCCAATAGAGATAAGGCACATGCGGAAACAACGTATATAAATATATAAATATATATATATATACACACCCGTACAAAGTAAACACGTGAGACCAAGATAGAACAACCATCACACAAGAATATACACTTGTATTATTATAGGAAAACCTTTTTATAATATCCATTCGTACAACAAAAAGGAAACAACGTCAGCAATCAACCTCCACTAGGTCCAAAAGTACTATGGCTGGGGAAAAGTTGAGTGGTTTATAGGGAAGGTTGCAATCAAAAAGGTACTAGCTTCCCTACATTCAGTCAGGACCTAACCTAGGGTTCCCAATCCGGATCGGACGACTCCGAGGACTCCGATGAATCACTCGATGGCTCCTCTGAAGGCTCCTCCGAGGGCTCAGACTCCTCAGACTCCATGTCCTCGACTGCGATCCTCTCATCTTCCGAGTCTAGCTCTAACTCTGGGTCCAGATAAAGTCCCAACTCCTCATCCGAGCCTACTTCGACTATCTCCCCATTGTCTTCCTCATCATCTATGTCCATGTCTTCGAGTTCCTTTTCTTCATCGTCGAGCTGATCAGGATCTTCGGCGATTACTTGAGGCTCCCTATTCATGGGCTCATCGACGCCATTAACATCATAAACGTCCTGCGGGTTTATCACCTCACCATCTGCAACTATCGGTATCATCAAACCGGTTCCATCCAAAGGGGCGTCGAAAGTCCGAAGAGGTCAACCTATATTCCCGTTCACATCTCGCAAACACCAAGCCACATATTCCTGGGTCTGGTAGAAATATTCACCCACATCTACAAAAACCACTGAGCTGTATGTCACGTACGCTTCCCCATTACCAGAAGGGAATACACTAGTTGATTGCTGGATCTGCGTCGGGATCCCAAAAAGTGAAGGTGGATTCGGCATGATCAGGGACGAGGGTCTGAAATGTTTGGGGTCATAACAATCATGAGAACACGTCTTAGTGAGTACAACTCCCTAAACCTAGGTTAGGCTAAAATACATCTCCTGACGAACAAAAATAACACGATACACAAACAATGACCTAGGCCATTAGGCCCGGATCAATCATCACACTGACCTTGCAGGTTAGCCAATTCAATAAAATAACCCAATCACATACGTGAATACACTATTCATGCGTACGTCATACGCATGCTCATACTCAATAGTGTTCGTTTCGCATGTCATTCACCGAGTCTTGCACACTAACACACTGTCCCATGCATTCTTGTGCATGCAATGTCATCATCATGCTATATTTATTCTGGCTCAATGCTCAATTTCATTATTCAGTGTGTATAGCCTGCTACAAAGTGCATGAGGCACACACTGATCTTTCTTATCACAACACTTCGTGGCCAGCGTAAAAACTCTCCTGGCCCGGTATCTCTAGCTTGCTACAAAGTGCATGAGGCACAACACCGATCTCCTTACAAACTAGAGCTTGCTATAAAGTGCATGAGGATGGTCGTCTTTTGGACGTACCGGGCATCATCCTGCTACAAAGTGCATGAGGACGGCACACCCTGCGTAACAAACGTCAGGGCGAATTGTGATCACACATACATACAACCAGTTGTTATCTGAACCCTGCGTAAGGGCGATTAGGTGATCATATGCTCATGTCAGACACGTATTCTCGCACAATTCTCAGTTCATGCCTCATTTTCGGCATACACGATGCGTGGCCATGCAATGTCGCATAATGCACATGAGCATCACATAATATAGGTACTCAATCAAATCACAGTCAATACAACAGTGCCCAATTCACAAACAATGCACTCCTTTGGCCAATTAATATCGTATGGCCCAATTCCCAATACACAATTTCATGCTCAATTCAGACTGTCAATTGGCCAGTCACACTTCGCACGATTCAGCCACACGAGCACAAAACATGGCATTTCACAATTAAACATAATTAATCACTAATCAATCAACATCCAATCACCCCGGGTAATCCCGGCCATTCTGCTAACAATTCTCACTGTTCGTCATAATCAGGTACATTCATCAAAATACGGACAGCCACTATTCCATCAATCCGAGCTCAATAGTCATCTATAATAATCCCACTAATTTTCTCGGATTTTATTTCCATCAATCGGTTCTCAATCCTGTCCTAAATATACACCGATAATATCTAAGCCAGTCCAGAAAATGTACTGTCAGTCCTAATCCAGGTTTAGGAGGTACACTCACTCAATCCAACTTCACGACTATGAGGAACGGTGGCCGATCACCGGTGAACGGTGGAACCGGCGATGACGTATGGACGGCGGCGTACAGACGGCTGAAGCGTCATAGCGGCAGCAGCTCGGCTGTTTGAGCTCCGGCGCGGCGACGGCTTACTCCGGTGAGCTAGGCGAATGGCGGTCCGGCAGTGGTCCTCATGCCGAACAGAAATGGGAGAGAGAGAAAACGGTGGGACGAGATGGTGGTGAGACTAGGCGGCACCGGCGACCAGCAGCTTCGGCAAATGGCAACTCCGGTGGCGGCAGCTTGCTCCGGCGTCCTTGGCCGAGAGAGGGAGAGACCGGTGGGAGGGGAGGCTGATCGGGAGAGGAGGAGGAGGATCGAATGAGGGGGAGGAGAGAGAGTGCAAGGGTCAAAACCAGTCAAATATAGTGGCTGGTGGGGACACTTGTCGCCAATCCGGGAGTTTTGACCAAAATACCCTTGATCCAACGGCCGACGTTCAATCTAATCCAATAATTGATGGGCAAAAGGGTCTTTGAGTCCAATAATTAAGCTGATCCAATATTTAAAATAATTTCCTTAATTTCTGAAATTTTCGGAGTTAAATTTGGCCTAGGGCAAAACGGTCATTTTTCTGGTCCCGGGTCAAAATTCCATTTTTCGCCCGTACCAACCCCAAATGTGCGTGGCCAACATAATATGGCATCGGATTCACAAAAACAGCCCCTTAAGCCCTCGAAAATCGACTGCAAAGTCCTGAGGAATAAAATAATAATTTTTCCACTCCCGGGCCAAAATTTCAATTTTTGGCCGTAACAATTCCAAATGTGCGTGGCCAAACCTAAAATGACATCGGCCTCGAAAAATAATCTCATGCGAGTACAAAATCAACACCGGTGTCCAGAGGGGCAAAATCGTAATTTTTGACTTCCGAGTCGAAATTCCATTTTTCGACCGTACTAACCCCAAACGTGTGTGGCCAGCATAATATGACATCAGAATTGTAAAAATAGTCGTGCAGGCCCTCCAAAATCGACATCGAAGTTCAGGTCCAATTTCGTGACCAAAACTCGCTAAATTTCCAATTTTAGGGTCTCTCACTAACAGGCGACTATTTAGGGGTTACGCGTATCGACCTAGGGTTATCCGAGTCATGACGGTCCCAATCATTGAGAGAATGAGAAATTATCACTAGTCCCAAAGGTCGCGATCGTTCGGTTCAGGTTCGGGACTAGTTGGCCACGTGTACTTTCGGACGTGCAAAATCACCTACGATCTGATTAAACATCGTTGGCCTTGACCAAACTAAGTCCATCACCTTTCCTAAGATCGGCCCATGTCGGCCCAAAATATTCCCTCATCGTTTCTCGTGATCGGTGCCCGATTCACAATCGGGTCCCTGGTCCACGTACCATTTTCCCAGTTAGCCATACCCCATTGGTTAGTATCCCGAGAGTGATCAACTCTGGGCAAGACTTACTAAAATGAAATGCGAAATAATGTCAATTTTATTGATCCCGTAATTACATCGAAATTCGGACTGTTACAACTCTTCACCCCTTACAAAAATTTCGTCCTCGAAATTTGAATTCTATCTTTATCTACTCAAACAATTGGGGGTGCTAACGTCTCATAGCTTCTTCGCTTTCCTAAGTGGCACCTTCTGTCCCATGGTGCTCTCAGACGACTTTAACCATCGAGATTATCTTGTTCCTCAACACTCGATCTTTTCTATCCTCAATTATGACTGGCCTTTCTACGTACAACACCCTGTCGTCTACTTCTATCTCTTCATACTTCAGAATGTAGGTCGGGTCTGGTTTATACTTCCTCAACATCGACACGTGAAAAACATTGTGTACTTAGGACAGATTAGGCAGCAAGGCAAGTCGGTAAGCCATATCACCAATCTTTTCCAGAATCTCAAATGGTCTGACATACCTTTGACTGAGCTTTCCTTTCTTGCCAAATCGGGATAATCGTTTCATAGGTGATACCTTAAGAAATACATGATCTCCAACTTGAAATTCCAAAAGTCGTCGCCTCCGATCGGCATAACTCTTGGCAACTCTGCGCTGTCCTCAGCCTATCCTGGATAATCTCAACGGCTTCCACCGATTGCTGTATCAACTCTGGGCTGATTATACTTCATTCACCAACTTCGTCCTAACACAAGGGTGTCCTACACGCTCTACCATACAAGGCTTCGAACGGTGCCGTCTGAATACTTTGCTGATAGCTATTATTGTAGGCGAACTCTATTAAATGCAAAAATTCCTCCCATTTGCCTTGAAAACCCAATACGCAAGCCCTCAGCATGTCCTCTAGGGTTTGAATTGTCCTTTCAAACTGGGCATCTGTCTGCGGATGATAAGCTGTACTGAATTGTAACTTTGTTCCCATGGCCACTTGCAAACTTTTCCAAAAGTTGGCCGTAAAACTTGGATCACGATCCGATGTGATTGTCACTGGTACTCCATGAAGACGTACAATATGCCGCACATATAACTCTGCATACCTTTCTAGCTCAAAATCCTTCCGAACGGCTAGGAAATGTGCTGACTTGGTCGGTCGGTCTATTATCACCCATATCGAATCATGATCTTTCTGACTTCGTGGTAATCCTGATACGAAATCCATCGTGATATGTTCCCATTTCCACTCGGGAACTTCCAACGGTCTTAGTAGTCCTCCAGGCTTACAGTGCTGTGCCTTTACTTGTTGGCAGGTTAAGCACTTGGCCACATGCTTGGTCACATCTTTCTTCAGTCCATTCCATTAATAATGTTGCCTCAAATTCTGGTACATCTTCATACTACCTGGGTGGATGCTGTAATTACTGCTATGTGCCTCACTTAAAATTTCCTCCTTAAGCCCAATCTCATCAGGCACACACAATCGTCCTTGGAACCTTAAAATTCCATCCTCACTCACTTAAAATTCCGGTTTCCTCGAGGCGACGTCCAATCCGATAATCTTTTGTATCTCTAGGTTCGTAGACTGAAGTGCCTTAATCCTTGCTTGAATTTCCGGTTCAATCCTCAAAGCAGCCATCAGGCTAGACATCTGACTCACCTCAAACTTAAACTCCGAGTCCCCGAACTTCTCTAGCAAAGTCCACTCTCTGACCACCATATGCGCTATACTTGACTTCCGACTTAGCGCATCCGCTACTCGATTTGCTTTCCCTGGGTGGTACATGTTATTGCATTCATAGTCCTTTAAAAGTTCCATCTAACGACGTTGCCTCATATTGAACTCCTTCTGTGAAAACAAATAGTTAAGGCTTTGATGATTCGTATAAATCTGAAACTTCTCTCTGCACAAGTAGTGCCTCCAGATCTTAAGAGCAAAGACAGTTGCTGCCAGCTCCAAATCATGCGTTGGATAGTTCATCTCATGTGGCCTCAATTGGCGCGACGCATAAGCAACTACCTTTCCATGTTGCATTAGCACACAACCAAGTCCTCTTAATGAAGCATCACTATAAACCTCAAATCCTCCTGGCCCAGATGGAATGGTCAACACTGGGGCAGTTGTAAGCCTATACTTCAACTCTTGGAAACTTTTCTCACATTTATGATCCCATTCAAATTTAGATTCCTTCTTCAACAATTGCGTCAACGGCATGGCTATTGATGAGAATCCTTCTACAAAACGTCGATAATAGCCAGCCAATCCCAAGAAACTCCGGATCTCTATCACGGAAGTCGATCTAGGCCATTTCATCACTGCCTCAATCTTCATCGGGTCCACAGAGATTCCATCCCCCGAAACTATGTGACCAAGGAACACCACTCTACTTAACCAAAACTCACACTTACTAAACTTGGCAAAGAGCGCGTGTTCTCTTAATGTCCGCAATACCTCAGTCAAATGTACCTCATGCTTCTCCGAGCTTTTTGAATATACTAAAATGTCATCGATGAACACTATAACAAATCTGTCCAAAAATTCCTTGAATACTCTGTTCATTAAATCCATAAAGGCAGCCGGGGCATTGGTCAATCCGAAGGGCATCACTGTAAACTCGTAGTGCCCATACCGCGTCCTAAAAGCGGTCTTAGGTATGTCTTCCTTTCGGATCCTCAGCTGGTGGTATCCGGTTCGCAAATCAATCTTAGAAAACATTGATACTCCTTGCAACTGATCAAACAAATCATCGATTCTCGGTAGCGGATACTTATTCTTAATTGTCACTTGATTCAACTGCCTATACTTACTACTGGTAACTCTTCCAACTTGGGTTCCGCCATTGTTGTATCCATAACATTCACTAAATATCCTTCACATCCATCATCCAACAGTTTCGTCACTTCGAGCGAAGAAATCCAAGGAATCGAGGTTCCTCCTCGGTTTCTCTGAAATTCAAACCTTGGACGTCCAATCGGATTAAATAGGATCGTCCTACTATCGCAATCCATAACGGCCTTCTGGCTCACTAGCCAGTCCATTCCAATTATCACATCGAAATCGAACATGGCCAACACTGCCAAGTCGATACTTTCTTTACTACCCCCAATCACAATCTTACATTCAGGACATCCAAAAGAAACTAACATTTTATCATTCATAAGCGTCGACACACTAAGCATAGTCTCAAACAACACTGGTTCCAAACCAACTAGCTTAACAAATTGCTCCGAAATGAAAGAGTGGGTCGCCCCGGATCAAACAACGTATAAGCAGCATGATCACAAAGAGAAATGGTACCTGTGACCACGCTCGTCGCGTCCTTAGCTTCTCTGCGCGCCATAGCATAAACTCTTCCTTGTGCCGGTGGTCGTCCTTAATTGGTCGGTGGGGGAGGTCCAGCTTGATTTTCAACTCGCGACAATGGCAACCTAAGCGATCCTGAAGGTTGCATCTGAGGACAAGTCCTGATCTGGTGCTCCAGACTCCCGCATTTAAAACACGCCCCAAATCTACTTGGTTGGGTGTTCGGCTTCCCTACAGTCCATCTAACGGGTGGAACAAATCGTCGGTTTCCTGTCATAGGTCTCTTCCCCATACGGCGGTTGTCTCTGTTCTGGGCAAACCACGATCCAAAAGCGGCTGCTCTTTCCTGTTGATCCCGCTCAATAATCTGAGCCTGTCTAAACATCTCCCCGTACTCCTTGATGTCATGTAACGGTATCTGACTCCTAAGATCCGGTTTCAAACCATTTGGGAACCTACGAGCCTTATCCCTTGGGTTTTCTACCATTGTCGGGGTAAACTTTGCCAATCTCATAAACTCTGCTTCATATTGGTCAACAGTCATCTGACCTTGGTGCAAACACATAAACTCCATCAATTTCTTTTCCTGTGCAGTCTCCGAGAAATACTTCTCATAAAAGTTCTCAATAAATACCGTCCAAGTCAGGGTTGTTCCTTCTGGAAATACTCTGCCTTCCGTGGCATTCCACCAATCATTAGCATTATCTTGCAATTGATACGCTGCCAGTGTTACCTTCTCTACATTGGTGCACCCTAAAACCTTAAAAGTTTTCTCTAATTCTTCCATCCATCTTGGCACCGTCTCAGGATCACCATGACCATGAAACTTAGGTGGCTTCAACTTAACAAACTGTTCTACTAACTGAGGTATCTGTCTAACTACAGCTGGCTGGGCTTGCCCTTGATAAGTCTGATTACCTTGATAACCAGCAATTGGTGCGGCCTCAGCGGCCTGCGCATAAGCTATAGCCCTTTCTTGTGCCTGCATGCCCATAACACGTCCTATCTCTCGTAGGGTATCCATCACATCATCGAAACTCAGATTTCTAGCCTCACTGATTCCCTCACTAGGCTGACCTTGGGGCTCCTTTCCTCTTCTCCTACTCATCCTTACAAGCTCGGCTACTCAATTACCTACTATAATCCCACTCAGGAATTAAAGACTTAAACCAATCTATCCCAGTCTAAGTCCTAAGCAGGTATCTAGCACCACAAGCTAGCACTCAGCATGTGTTCCAACACGCCTAGCACAAAATTTTCACCACAAGCAGGTTATTCGAGTCATGACGGTCCCAATCATTGAGAGAATGAGAAATTATCACTAGTCACAGAGGTCACACGATCGTTCGGTTCAGGTTTGGGACTGGTTGGCCACGTGTACTTTCGGACGTGCAGAATCACCTGTGATCTGATTATACATCGTTGGCCTTGACCAAACTAAGTCCATCACCTTTCCTAAGATCGGCCCACGTAGGCCCAAAATATTTCCTCATCGTTTCTCATGATCGGTGCCCGATTCACAATCGGGTCCTTGGTCCACGTACCGTTTTCGTAGTTCGCCATACCCCATTGGTTAATATCCCGAGAGTGATTAGCTCTAGGCGAGACTTACTAAAATGAAATGCGAATTAATGTCAATTTTATTAATCCCGTAATTACATCGAAATTCGGGCTGTTACACTAGCCCAACCTACTGTGACTGGGACTGATCTACGGGACCCATTCCGGGTCAGAATCAGAAGACTCCGACGAAGAACTATCTGGCAACTCCTCATCAGAATCCAACGAGTCTAGCTCAGACTCAGCCTCCTCTGGCTGATCCTCTGCATCCATCGCCTCGGGTTCAGGGTCCTCCTCCATCAATTGCTCCAACTCGTCATCATCCAGCTCCTCGTCCATCGGCTTAGGATCATCGGCCTCATACTCCACAGGAATGCCCTTCGAACTTGCACTCTCTTCTGCTGTAGTGGCGGGGTCCACTAAATCACCGTCGGGATACTGGGGATCAATCTCACCCTTCCCGTTAAATGAGATATCATAAGTCCGAAGGAGTCCGGTCTCCTCCCCATTAAACGTTCTATAACACCATGCAACATACTCATGTGTCTCAGATTCTAACTCCCCGACATCTACCTATACTAAAGTATAGTATCTAATGTACAAATTCCCGTCCCCTACGGGATGTACAGACATAGTCTTCTCGATGAAGTGGGGAATCCCAAAACGCACGGGCGCATCTGTCATTTTCACTGCCGAGGGTTTGAAAAGTAGGGTTTTGAACAACTATGAGACGAATCTCAGTAAGTAAGCCTCCTAAACCTAAACTAGGCAAACGTGCACCTCCTGACAAGAAAATAATCACACGCAACCACAATACAACAATAATTGTCCTAGGCCCTCGGGCCCAAGTTATCAAGTTCTTAACCCTGCAGGTTAGGCAATTTATATAAAATGTCCGAGGCACACACGTGTACTCGTTTAGCCACACGTACGCCATACGCATGCTCATATTCATTTATGTTTGTCTCACACATAATTCACCGAATCGCACACTGGCCAATGCACACAAATGCCAATAATATGCCATGCTCATAACTCAACTCAACTTCTCAATTTAATACTCGATCCGCGTAACACGCATCAGGTCTAATTATTTTGAAATAACACTTCATGGCCCGCGTAAAATGCATCAGGCCCGGTGTCTCTAGCTCGCATAACACGCATCAGGCGCAACACCAATCTCCATATACGGACCATACTCGCGTAAAACGCATCAGGTTGGCCGTCTTCCGGCAATCCGGGCATCGTCCCGCGTAATACGCATCAGTACGGATTTTACATGATCACACATGCACACTGTTAATTATTATATGGGCCCCGCGTAACACGCATCATGGCATTTTAGTGATCACATGCTCATTCACTGCACACATGAATGCACGACCAAGCAATTCCCCCACTCGGGCAATTTATATCACACAATGAGCATACAACAACATTTTGGCATATAATCACTCAGTGCCCAAATTAATGCTCAAACCACGCTACATGTGCTCAATTTCAATCGCAATAAGACCAATATTGCATGGTACACAATAACACATAATTCGTGTACATTGAATACATAATTAAGCACGCACCGAGGCCCGTTCTACTATCACATATTCGGCCGATACAACATACGGCATGGCATCAACACAATTCACCCGGTCAACAATCTAAACAACCAATCCAAACACGTCAATTCCAACAATCACAACAATTTCCCGATTAGTCCAATTTTGCCAAACCTAGGCCTATTTGGTTCCCCTAAGGACCGAACCATAACAGCCCCCATCCGGGCATTAATCCAAGTCCTATTCACATTATAAACCAATTAAAACATCCTCTAAATCATCCATTTACTATTCAGCCACTAATTAACCCTAATTAACCTCTAAAACCCACTAATCTAACTAGAAAATGCAATTAAGCCTAAATTGGGTTTAGGGTTAATACTCACCAAACTCAAATCGGGACGACGAGGAACGGGCGGCCAATTGCCGGTGAACGGCGAAATCGGCGGTGGCGTTCCGGCGGAGACAACTCATGGCGCGTACGGACGGCTGAGGCGAGCTTGAATGGCGGCTAGCGGTGCGACCAGCTCCGGCAATCGTTGCTCCGGCGATCGTCTCGGTGTCCCACAGCCAAGGAAGAAAAAGAAATGGGTAAGGGGAAGGGCCAACGAAAATGGAGATGGGAGAGAGAGAATGGCCGGTCAAGTGGTCTTAATGGGTCAAAAGTTGATTGCCACGTGTCGTGATCTGGTGCGTTGGACCCTTTTGCCCTTTAATCTAATGGCCACTATACATTCTTACCCAATAATTGATGGGCCTTTTGGTCTTTCAATAATTATGATAATTATCCACTTACTTAATCCTCAATCATTGCCCAAAATTTGTCCAAATTCAGAATAGTGAAAATTGGGCACAGGGGCATTTCGGTAATTTTCCGGTCCTCGGTCGAAATTTCATTTTTCGATCGTACCAACCCTAAATATGCGTGGCCAGCCAAAAATGGTGTCGGCCGCGCCAAATAGTCACTTATGCCCTCGAAAATCGGCTTCAAAGTCTTGAGGGGCAAAACTGTAATTTTTCACTTCCGGGTTGAAATTCCATTTTTCGACCATACACACTCCAAATATGCGTGGCCACCCTAAAACGATATTGGCCTTGCAAAATAGTCGTATAAGACCTTCAAAATCGACACCCAGGTCTAGGTCAATTTTCCACGATCAAAATCGCTCAATTTCAAATTTTAAGGTATCTAATTAACGGGCGGCTATTTAGGGGTTACACTGTCGCGACCTACCTCACGAGGGCCGAACTCGATGAGGCGGGTTTAGAGATAAGTGTTCATGAGACCGTTCATAGGCACCTCATAAAAAATGATTTTACTGAAGTGTAAATCTTTTGTTTAGCCATATGACCCATTGATCATCGCCACTAACCTAGGTCGGGGGTCGGCTAGAATACCCAACCGAAACGCGGGAATTTCGTTTCGGTTTCTACGAAAATCAGAGATCAAAGGTTCGGGGACTAGCTTACGTTAATATTTCTATTAACGCCCTTTCGGTACCGCTAAACTTAACATGATTGTTATCTAAGTTGTCGTGCATTTGTTCTTTACCATTTTCATGCCAAAGTCTTAGTCCACTATGTGATCATGCATCTTGTTTTTGTATTTTCATTTAAGATTCTAAACTAATCCTATCTTAGTCTAGAAAAAGAAAGAAACAATCAATTGTATTGAAAGACTTTTCATAAAGTAAGCATTCGAAGTATTGAAAAAAACAAACTAATTCTAAGTGCGAAAAAAAGAGAAAAAACCCGCAACTCGTCGGGTGTTTATTACAACACGAATTGAAAACCCGAGACATGATCGGGGATGAATGAATTGAGTACAAATTGAAACCGGATTGGACATCGGTATATTACCATCATCCAATGAATACAAATTGAGACCGGATTGGACATCGGTCAATCACCTTGTTCTTTTACCATTTCGGATTATTCTCCCATGGACCCCCTCTCGGGTGTCGGTGTTTATATTCATAACATTCATTCACGACAAACAACATATGAAAGAATAACCCAAAGAAGAACAATGATGCAAGCAATTCACTAATTAAGCACGGGCCTCGGGATCGGCCTTTGTTTTTCATGCGTTTCGATTCATCACCCACCTAATCACCTAACATTGTTTGATTAATGGTTAATGATAATGGGCAACCATTTGCATTCACAAAACGGCAACTCATATCAATTAACCCCTAAAGTCGGGTTCTAAATGACCATAACGAGCTACCCGCCGAACATGCATCGGGCCTAGCATTCATCTAACAAACACATGCATAGTAATAGAATGAGCATGCATTCAAGCCCATGGGCCTTATTTCGAAGCCAATCAAACAATGAGAAGTGGGCTTCATAAGGAGACCACTTATTCAGTTTTTATTTAATTCGGATTGCTTCTGTTCGGATATGATTAACTACCCTAATGATGTCCAAATGCAATGATTCAGGTGTCATTAGAAAGCTCATGACATGAGGATTAAAAGTCAAGCAGACCATTTTTTCTAAATCCTAACCGATTTTCCCGAAAATATCAAATTTGATCTCAGTGACAGGCTGGACTCGGTTCTGTTATGGATTTCAAAATAATGGCGGGAAAAATAACAAACCTTATCAAAAACACGTGAAAAGTTTTGTGCAGTTAGGATTCCTCGTGTGTAACAACTTTCATGTTTTGAGTTTTTGCTAGAAAGCCCTTCAAATTTTTATAAAATTTGGTATTTGCGAAGGACTCAATTGCAAATGAAATTTTTAACCCGTGAAGACCTTTTATGAAGTTTTAAGCAAATTGACCCTCCAAAAATTGCTATTAGGCCCTCAACTTTTCAGTCAACATAATGAGACCCTAATGAACAACTTTTCAATTTTGATTTTTTGCAAAAAAGGACTCTAACTTTATCAAATTCAGAGAAACATCTTTTGAAATCCAAAGGAATGAAAATCAGATCTGGACACAGATACTGATCGGATGGTGAGAATTCCTTTTGAAAATTCAAATGACCTCTGATTTTGATGAAATTAGTACCAATAGAAAGATCTCGATCTCAGAAGAACTTTCGTGAAGAAAATTTTTTCATATCTCGAACACACGAATTTATGAAAATCAAAGAACACACGAAGGTCAGTCTGAAACTAATTTGTCACCAGATTCATACATACATGACGTTGCAAATCGTACGAGGCTAACATTCTCAGAATTTTGTGAAAATTTTATGATGTATAGATCAAGATGTGCTCTGCAACTTTCATGAAGAAAGCTTTTTCAAAAAATGATCATAAAAAATCATAAAAATCATCAAACAACACAACGTCAATCAGGAAAATATCAGAACAGACTTGAACATCATGTTTCAGATTCTGATCCTAACTTCTAAAAGTGTTTTGACATAGTAAATCAAGTCCGATCGAGGCATATAATATATCAAATCGAAGCTCAAGATAAATTTTACGATTCTCTAGTTTGTCACTTCGCCAGATTTCGACACTAACGAGCTCAAATCAACATCTCAAACATGCAGGTTTTCCTGAACACGAATTTGCAGAATCATGTTTAAGTGTTCTTACCTTGTTTAACAATGCTCCAATGCGTGATCGAGCGATCCAGCCTCCGTATTCAGATCAGGAATGGCACGGAGAAGTCTCGGAAAGCTCGGCCAACCTATGATAATGGATTGCACAAAATATAGTGAGAATTGATTCGTTTTCTCACGAATGGACTGTAATTGAAAATCAAATCAAAGAGCACGATCCAGTGGCTGTTCAACGAGCGAATGAACACCACAGCCGCACGGAGATGTTGAAGAACGTCGCTGGAGGTTCGGGATTGCTGAGAAAGACTCCGATCAGCCGGTTCAGCCGCTTGAACCGGCTGATCACATCACCGGCAGCAGCGCCAGTGATGCTGCCGGGAGGAAGAAGCCGCCGGAACAGCAAGCTCCGGGCACCGACACGGACAGCTGGTGTTACGACCAGCCTTTGACCACCGTGGAGGACGACGGTGGAGCGGCGACTCGCCGGAAAGGAGCCGGCGATGAGGCGGAGGGGCTGTGCCGAGAGAGAACACGAGAGAGAGATGGCGTGAGAGGAAGAGAGAGAGAGAGAGAGAGAGGAGAGAGAATTTAGATCTGAAAAATGAGTCCCCCCCTTTGATTTTTGGAGGGAAAAATACTATATACTTCCCTCAACTTTGAATTCTAGCCTTTAGATTAATCCAATGGCCCAAAATGCATCCTTAATGATTAAGGATATTCTTAAAAGGCTAAGGATTGGTGACATGGCATCATGGATGGACATGATCAATTCTAAATGAATGGCTATGATTGATTTGCTTATCCCCTAATTAATTTGCTTAATCCTTGAAGAAGGGCATTTTAGTAATTTCTCTTAGAGGCATTTTTGTAATTCTCAATTAAGGGTATTTTTATCATTTTCGGGCTCAAGAGGATGTTGCCGGCGTTGGTTGGTCTGAACGGACCGTCGATCATCGAAATTTTCGATCGGAAATGGCTAGTCCGATCGGATTAGTTCAATTTGAATCAAACCGGGTTGAGTCAGTTAGCCCTGAATTTGATCTGATTGAACTGGTTCAATCCTTGATTTCTTTTGTTCCAATTTGGTACAATTTGATCTCCATCATGATTAATTGATCTCATTAATATCGAATTCAATCAAATTGGATTGAACCGATTTGAAATTCATGTCCAATTTAACTTGTTTGTCTTAATTGCTCTTGAATTTGGGTAATTGCATGACCAAGCTAGACTAACAAGTTTAATTGAAGTCTAATTAACCAAATTGAATCTCAATTCATCAAATTGAATATTAGTCTAGAGTAGGTCAAGTTGAATTGCACTAATTAGATCAATTACTCTTAGACTTCTTTATCATTGGATCACTAAATTGATCAAATTGACTCAAATATATGTGAATCTTCCAAAATTGATTTTGAATTTGGATTTTATATAAGAAATTAGGCTCATTCGTGCCTCAATTGCGCAAATCATGAAGAATCGATCCAAATCACTGATTAGGGCCAAAATTGGGAGTTTTTGTGTTTAGCTTGGAATCACAAAATTGGTTCAAAAATTGAATATAAGATGACCTCTAGATCAAATGTCATGAAGAAAACTAACCTAAAAAATGACTAGAAATGAAGTAATTTCATTTTTGCCCGATTTGAACCAAATTCCGCAAATTGGGAAAAAGTTGATTCCAAATCAATTTTTGTAAAATTTCAAATGCCAAAGGTAAATTGAATGTAAAATAAGATGATTTTTGGATTTTTGTATTTTTTAATTTTTTTGGTCAAAGGTTTGACCAAAAGTCAAACCCTAGTTGACTTTTCACTAGGAGTTTGATTTTATGATCAAATCTTTGAATTTTTCTTGAATTTCCACTTCTAAAGTGAAATTAAACTTGAAAGAAATCTTTTTATGTGAAAATCCCCAATTTGACCCGGGATTGACTTTTGGTCAAATGATTGACCAAAAAGTCAACTCGAAAGTCAACTATTTGACTTTTCGGGTTTTCATATGAAATGAATAAAAAATCGCTTACAAAAGCTGGGCCAAAAGACAGAATTAAAAAACGACACTTTTTGTTCAAGAAATAGGCTCCGGCGCGATCGGAAACCATAATCTCGAATTTTCTTTTTTTAATGACGCATCGGCTAAAAATTATGTGTCAACAGCTGCCCCTCTTTGAGTGGGAGTTCGGAGAGGTTCCGCTCAAAGACCAATTGGCAACTGCAAATTTTAGTAGACTCCATTTGGGAAATGAAAGAAAATAAAGACAAAGACATTTGATCAGAGTCTTACCTGAAGCACTTACCATTGACCATTTGGATTGTTAGCTCATTCATATGTTTTTTTCTTCTCTCTCTCATGTGATGGAATGAAGGAAGAAAAGAAACAGAAATGATTTTATGGGAAATCTATGGTTTAAGGATAACCAAGAACCTAAAGAACGAGGTTTAAGGATGACCTGGAACCTAAGAGGCAAGGTTTAAGGATGACCTGGAACCTAAGGACAAGGTTTAAGGATGACCTAGAACCTAAGGTAAGGTTTAAGGATGACCAGGAACCTAAAGAGCAAGGTTTAAGGATGACCTGGAACCTAAGGACAAGGTTTAAGGATGACCTAGAACCTAAGGACAAGGTTTAAGGATGACCTAGAACCTAAGGACAAGGTTTAAGGATGACCTAGAACCTAAGGTAAGGTTTAAGGATGACCAGGAACCTAAAGAGCAAGGTTTAAGGATGACCTGGAACCTGAGGACAAGGTTTAAGGATGACCTAGAACCTAAGGGACAAGGTTTAAAGATGACCTAGAACCTGAGGACAAGGTTTAAGGATGACCTAGAACCTAAGGTAAGGTTTAAGGATGACCAGGAACCTAAAGAGCAAGGTTTAAGGATGACCTGGAACCTAAGGACAAGGTTTAAGGATGACCTAGAACCTAAGGACAAGGTTTAAGGATGACCTAGAACCTAAGGTAAGGTTTAAGGATGACCAGGAACCTAAAGAGCAAGGTTTAAGGATGACCTGGAACCTGAGGACAAGGTTTAAGGATGACCTAGAACCTAAGGACAAGGTTTAAGGATGACCTAGAACCTAAGGGACAAGGTTTAAGGATGACCTAGAACCTGAGGACAAGGTTTAATGATGACCTAGAACCTAAGGACAAGGCTTAAGGATGACCTAGAACCTATCCACTGGGGAAAGATATTTTGAAAAAAAAGTTCCGAGATTGTTCAACGACAAATCAAACGGAATTATTCACATTTTGGTAAAAGACACTGACTATCAAAATCCTTAAGAGGAAATTTTAACAAAATGATCTTTGAATAACCATCTAAAGAGGTTAGATAAAAAATGCCAAATTGGAAATAACCTAATCAAAAAGGTCTTTCGCACTGGCTCTCATAAAGGCTTTAATTCCCATCCATTGATGTGGGAAAGCTATTCAATTCTCACTGGTGATGCCTCACGAACCTATGTCAAAGGTTTTCGACGACGTTCACATTGAATACAAATTGATTGATCAGAAAGGTCTTTTCCAAGGACCGTAATGTAGGCTTGGTCATGGGCTTATACAAAGGGTACTTGCTTTGAGGCCAAGAAATATATCATCAACATCTTCAGCGGGTTTACAAGTCAAGAACCTTGAAGGTAAGACAAGATAATATTACTTCCACTCCTTCTAGCGGTAGCTTCTTTGTGAAATCTTTACATTAACTCAAACCATCCCAATCGGAAGAGACTTCGGAGAGGGTTGTAATGTCGGTTCAGGTTAGGCTCAAAAAGCTTGAAATTTGGTAAAAGGGGTTTGAAAGAAGAATGATGATTATCTTGGCATCATTACCAAATCATTCCAATCTGACATCATTTGATTCTTGAAAACCAAATTGTCTCGAGAGTCCATTTTTCTTGCAACATAAGAGCTTTGCTCTTCCTAAGCATCTTTTGCAAAGGGAATTTTGTTTTCATCATAAGCATGTTGCTTTTTGCTTTTGCTTTTGCTTTTGACATTGATACATTTTTTCCATGGGCATCGGCCTTGCTTTTACCAGGCACACTGCTTTTTCATGCCCCCTAATATTTATCTTTTGAGCTCTTTGGACTCTCGAGACACTTTATACATATTCACCAATTTTTCTAAATTTCCTTGGTAAATCATATGCATTGCCCCAATATAGGGAGATAATCAACATTTTGGGCTTTGAAATGAACATGCTTAAGGCTCAATTTGGCTAAGCAAAGGATAATTGTGTTTGGGGTAGAGGAAAAGAATGCTCTTCTTCACTTTGGGATATTTCGAACTTCCATAAAGATCCATCTGAAATTACCACAAGAAGGTTGATGCAAGTGAAAGCAATAAAATCTTTCTTAATCTCTTTGCTCCAAAAACGATCAACCACAACTTCTTAATTTGCCCCAATGTGTGGTGGTTCTTGACAGGGGTATTTTGAAAATTCTCCTTATTTGGCTTAAAGTGGCTAGCAAAGGATAAAATGAGTGTTTAAGATAGAAAAATGAAATGCCTTTTATCATTTCAATCCATGTATTCAATGTGAACGAACCCTACGTCCTACGACATGGCTTTTTTTCACTCTATTTTTTCAAAACGTGTATAGGGACGTGTTTAATCAAAGGTTTGGCTTTTATCATCCTAGGCATTTCCATTTGGCATTTTTGAGAAAGCCCCCCTTTTTTTTTAACTTGATAAACCTTTTGAACAGAAAAGGTCCTCACAAATAGGATCTACTTTCTAAGCTCTAGGGAGAATATTGATTTGATGTAGCTACTTGCTTGAGGTTGATTCCGTGAGGTTTGGAATAGCCTCCCTGGAGAACAGCTGAGTACCTGCAAAATGAACAAGTATGCAAAAATGCCATGTACGCATGAGATGCATGATACAAATGTCCTAAAGTGGCTTGGATTCAATCCAAAAGTAGCTCAAAACTTTTTATTCAGGGAAAATATTTCTTGACAACATCAGCATTCACAGGTTTTGGCAACTCTCGGCCATCCATTTCTACAAGAATCAATGCTCCACCAGGCAGCACTTTCTTGATGACATACGGTCCTTCATAATTGGGGGTGAACTTTCCACGATCTGGAATAATGGGTAAGACTTTCCTCAAAACCAGATCACTGACTTCAAAATGCCTGGGTCGAACCTTACGGTTGAATGACTTAACCACTTGCTTTTGGTAGCTTTGTCCATGGCATAGGGCTTTTACCCTTTTTTCATCAATCATATTAAGCTGTTCAAACCTTTGTTGAATCCATTCTGCTTCAGAAAGCTTTATTTGCAAAAGTACTCTTAATGAAGGAATTTTCACTTCCACAGGTAAAACTGCTTCCATTCCATATACTAATGAGAATGGTGTTGCCCCAGTCGAAGTGTGAATAGAAGTTCGATAAGCCATTAACGCGTACGGCAATCGATCATGCCAATTTCGGTAATTCTCTGCCGTCTTGGACAGAATCTTCTTTACATTCTTGTTTGCCGCCTCGACAGCTCCATTCATTTGTGGGCGGTAAGGAGAAGAATTCAAGTGACGAATGTGAAACTTATTGAGTAGTTCATCCACTACTTTGTTATTCAGGTTTGACCCATTATCCGTGATAATTGCTTCTGGAACCCCGTATCGAGCAATAATGTCTCGACGAATAAATTTTGCCACACTTCTCGCAGTGACGTGAGCATAAGAATTGGCTTCGATCCATTTGGTGAAGTAATCAATCGCCACTAGAATGAAACGGTGCCCATTTGATGCCTTAGGATTAATTGGTCCGATAATGTCAATCCCCCACATTGAAAAAGGCCATGCCTCGGACATTTGATGTAATTCATTTGGGGGAGCATTGATTTTGTCTCCATAAACTTGACATTGATGGCAACATCTGACATGTTGAATACAATCGGCTTCCATGGTTAACCAGTAATAACCTAGCCTTATGATCTTTCTTGCTAGAAGATGGCCATTCATATGAGGACCGCATTCCCCTTCATGTATCTCTTTCATTAATAAATTGGCTTCTTTGGTGTTTACACACTTCAACAAGACCGAATCAAAAGATCTCTTGTACAAAGCACCTCCGCTGAGAAAGAATTTGGAAGCTAATTTAGTCAAGTATTTCCGATCAGTAACTTGACTTCCTTGAGGAAATTTTCCTTCTCGAAAGTAATTCATGATGTCATAGTACCATGGTTGACCATCAAGTTCTTCTTCTACAATCATGCAATATGCAGGCTCTTTTAAAACATCGATTTGCAAAGGATCAATATACAAACCATCAGTTACTTGTAACATTGAAGACAATGTCGCCAAAGCATCAGCAAATTGATTCTGAGATCTTGGCAAATAATCAAATGAGATCTCTTCGAATTCTTCTACCAAATCTTTAAGATACTCATGATAAGGAATCAGTTTTGAATCACGAGTTTGCCATTCACCTCCTGTTTGGAGGATGATAAGTGCGGAATCACCATAAACTTGTAATCTCTTAATCTTCATATCGATGGCTAATTGAAGACCGAGGATGCAAGTTTCATATTCTGAAATGTTATTGGTACAAGGAAATACCAACTTTGCAGCTACTAGATAATGTTGACCTGCTGGGGATATCAGGATTGCTCCAGTGCCAGAACCAGAGAGGTTAACAGCTCCATCAAAATACATGGTCCACTTATCTTGCGACACCAAATGGATTCTTTCATCAATTTTATCCCAATCATTTGACTTTAAGGGATTTTCAGCTAACATATCAGCTATGGCTCGCCCTTTGACGGACTTCTGAGACATGCTCTGGATATCAAACTCAGAGAGCAATATTTGCCATTTGGCAAGCCTTCCAACCAGTGCAGGCTTTTCCAAAAGATACTTGATAGGATCATTTTCATTCACAAGTAGGATACGATGGTGAAGAGTGTATTGCCGTAGTCTGTGTAATACCCGAATTAAGGCTACACATGCTTTCTCAACTTCTGGGTATTGAGCTTTACCAGAAGTAAACTTTTTGCTGAGGTAGTAAATAGCGCGTTCCATTCCATCCTCTGATCTCTTCTGCGCTAACATAGCTCCTAAAGACTCATCGTGAATGGTGAGGTACAAGATCAAAGGTATACCCGGAGTAGGTGGTACTAACACTGGTGGTTGTGAAAGATATTGCTTCAGTTGTTCAAAAGACTTTTGACAATCATCGTTCCATTCAACTTTTGCATTCTTTTTCAATAGCTTGAAGAATGGCTTGGCGGTTTCGGATAACTGGGAAATAAATCTTGCGACATAATTCAATCTTCCCAACAAGCTTCGAACCTCCTTGACAGTAGAAGGGGGTTTTAAATCGCGAATGGCCTTCACCTTCGAAGGATCAATCTCGATGCCCTTGTTACTAACCATAAATCCAAGGAGCTTTCCAGACTTTACCCCAAAAATGCACTTAGCGGGGTTAAGCCTTAGCTTGAATTTTCTAAGTCGATCAAACAGTTTCTTCAAAACTTCAATGTGGTCTTCACCTCTTCGTGATTTAGCGATCATGTCATCGACGTAAACTTCAATCTCTTTATGCATCATGTCATGGAATAGTGTCACCATGGCTCTTTGGTAAGTTGCCCCCGCATTCTTCAAGCCGAAGGGCATAACCTTGTAACAGAATGTTCCCCATAGGGTGATGAAAGATGTTTTAGTCTTATCTTCTTCCTTCATTCGGATTTGGTTATAGCCAGAGAAACCATCCATGAAGGAAAATAATTCGAATCCTGCTGTGCTGTCGATCAAGACGTCAATATGTGGTAATGGAAAATCGTCTTTGGGACTTGCTTTGTTCAAGTCGCGGTAATCGACACATACCCGAGCTCGCCCATCCTTCTTCATGACTGGGACGACATTAGCAATCCAGTCAGCATAATGAGTAACTTCAATGAAATCAACTTTTAACAGTTTCATGACTTCTTCCTCAATCTTCTTGGATAATTCTGGCTTCGTCCTCCTAAGCTTCTGTTTCTTAGGCGGAATGGCAGGATCAAGAGGCAACGTGTGTTCTACAATGTTGGGGTCCAGACCCGGCATGTCAGCATAAGACCAAGCAAAGACATCCCGATACTCCTTCAATAGTTCGACCAGTCGATCAGCATCTGTTTGAGAGAGACTTGCTTCAATTTTCGTTTCCTTGGGATTTTCAGAATCACCCAAATTTATAATGACAGTTTGGTCTTCCGTGGGAGGTTTGGATTCTTCATGTTGGATCCATTCTCTTTTAATAGCCTTAGAATCTTCTTCATTTTCAGGATCAGAATAATCAGGTTCGTAAGAGTTTTTTGAACACAAATCCAAGCCATGCATATGACTATTATGATTATGCAGAATATCATGCCTAAGATGCAACAAAAAAATGGTTAGTATATGAAGATAAGAAATGCAATGCATGAAGATGTGATGAAAAACTTTTCGAATTCCAGATTTTCGAAAATTTCATGGGGAACTCGTCCTCATATCACTGGACATCCTTGTTCCAAAGGATTATTTTGAAAATTATAGATCGTGCAAAAGCCCAGGCCTCAAAGCATCATCATAGGGCTGGTTTGGTATACTTTCGCACGTCTATTAACAAAACATGAGAATGCTTTTATTGATATGCAGTAAATGTCATATAATGTTTTGGATCCAAAGTTTGTGATCCGAATTATTACAACATATGAAATGAACAAAACAAATGAAATGGACAAATGAAAGTCCCTCGCAGGGGAGAATTAGATGGATTACAATTGAAAACAAAGTAGAACACGAAAACATCTCTTACACAACGGGATCGGTAGGTGGATCATCCTCGAAGCTCTCGGAAATGACACCCACAGAACTCACTTCAAATAAGTCGACGATATCATAGATGTCTATTTCTTCATCTTGGAGGAACTTTGGCGGTCCAGGGAAGAAATCTTTCAACGGAGGAGGGAGTAAACGTCGATAACTTTTTTCTTTGATGCTCGGGCTTTTCTGATTACCTTGATCTTGTTGATCGCCTTGGTAACCTAAGCCTTCTCGTTTCTTTCTCTTAGTCACCTCAATGGGTGTGAGAATGCCTTGGGACAGTTTTCCCAATCCTTTGCCAATAGTGAATCCATACTCGATCAACATTTTGCTAGACATAAGGGCCGCCTTTGAATAATGAGGCTTTCTCATAACAGTGCATGCGGGCACATGAGATACTGACACTAACTCAAATGAGTGATAGCTTGATTCTCCTTTTACTTCTGGCTCCACATAAGGAATTGCAATATTGTTAAAGGTTTCAGTATCCTTTTCGCAATGGACAGTTATAATCTTGCCATACACGACAAAGCGGATCATCTGATGTAGACTTGAGGGTATAACACCCGCAGCATGAATCCAAGGTCGTCCCAGCAGCAAACTGGAGTTACTTGGGATATCGAGCACTTGAAATTTCTGAGTGAACATGACTGGACCAATCATCAATTGCAAGTCAATTTCTCCTAGAGCTTCTTTCTTCATGCCATCAAAGGCTCTGACTGGAGTTTTAGAAGGACGAACATTATCCATACCTACACCTAGACGGCGTAAGGTTGATAATGGACAGATATTGAGAGCTGAACCATTATCAATGAGTACTCTCGATACCCTTGTATCGAAGTGTTGAACAGAGATGTATAATGCTTTAGAGTGCGCTCGCCCTTCTGGCGGCAAATCCTTTTCGGAAAAAGAAATTTGATCCTTAAGAAGAATAGCACCTACAAACTCTTCCAATTGTACCTCTCCGATTGTCTCGGGTACATGTACTTTATTAAGAATTTTTAAGAGAGCATTCCTATGTTTCTCGGAAGACTTGAATAGTTCAGGTAACGAGATTTGAGCCGGCATTTTTCTTAACTGCTCGATCACCTCTGCTTCACTTGTTTTGAGAGTTTTGAGGAGTTGCTCCGCCTCTTCTTCGGTTACAGCCTTTTTCTTAACACTTTCACGAGATGGAAAACATCGGCCTGACCGAGTAACAGCGTCTATCTCATTAGACTCATAATTCCATGGAACTACCTTGGAATCATAAACAGGAGGTATTCTTGCTTTCAAATTATCATCTTTCTTTGGTGGCAACTCGATCACAACAGGCTCAATATCCTCATTAGAGATCTCTATATTTCCAAAGCCATCAGCCATCAAATCTATGACCACAGGTTCTACAACACGTGCTTGGATTTCACAAGTAGCATTCAATTCAATTACAACAGGATCAATCACAGCTACTAGGCTATCATCTTCAAATTCGGACCCCCATCCACTTGGGATGATAGTCTTAGGGTCGATAAAAGCGCTTGGAGGAGGAGAGTATTTTACAATGAAGTCATATTTACCGCTTGGCTGCCCAAGAGTATCAACAATTTCGCCCTTTTTAATCGCTTTCTTAACGAAATCCCGATCCCAGTGGGAGGTATGGCATTGGAATTCCGAATCAGCATCGGAAAGAACTTCTCTATTATCTTTGTCATCGTTCCATCCAGTCGGAACAATGTCTTTCAAATCAATAAAGAAACTTGGCGGAGGCAAACATTTGACGAAAAAGTCATACTTCCTACTTGGTTGACCTAGAGTATCAACCATTTCACCATGCTCACGAGCGGTCATTGCAAATTTACGATCCCAATGAGTTCTTCTAGCACCAAGATCAGAATCCGTGTCAGAAATATACTCCTTGTCTTCATTAACGGGTATAGATTCAAAGACTTTAGATATGTGAT
This sequence comes from Syzygium jambos, assembly GCA_031216235.1. Lineage (NCBI taxonomy): Eukaryota > Viridiplantae > Streptophyta > Magnoliopsida > Myrtales > Myrtaceae > Syzygium > Syzygium jambos. The sequence continues at coordinate 14,660,275 of CM062223.1, forward strand.
CCATGCTTTCATCATCCATGCCTCCCCATCCATCGGGAGCGATATCCCTTGGGTCGACGAAGAAGCTTGGAGGTGGTGTGTGTTTGACTATGAAGTCATATTTACCACTCGATTGTCCGAGGGTATCAACAATTTCACCTTTTTCAATAGTCTTCTTCATAAATTCACGATCTGGACGGGCATTCTTACTCTCACATTCCAAATCACTATCGGAATATGTATCAATCCAAGGTTCATCAACGTCTGGCTCGTATCCATCATCATTTGGCTTAGAGCATGAGGCTTCACCTGCAAACTTGCAAGAGAATTTTTTGGACGACAAATCAATTACAGCGGTCTCGATGGACCCTTCGGGTTTCCTTCCTTGAAAAGGCTGAATTATGCCTAAAGCAGCCATCTTGGCTAAGCAATACATTTTCTCCTCCCGGGATACATTTCCTTCTTTCGGTTGATCTCTAGCTATAGTCAATAGCTCTTCCAATTTCACCATGTTGAACAAGAAAGGTTTCTCATTCTCGTCTCCAAATATCACATTAACGGCTTCGGTATGATTAGGGAGCGGATTTTGTTGAACATTTGGTGTAGCATTTTTAAACGACAAGATCTTCTTGTCCAACAGGTTCTGAATCTTAATCTTGAGAGTATAATAGTTGTCCACATCATGGCCTTTCTCACCCATGTGGTACACACAAGATTTTGCCAAATCAAACCCAGCAAACTTTAGTGGGTTGTCTCTCGGAATTTCTTTTGCTACGAGTCTTTATTCAATCAACATCGGCAGCAACTGAGACATAGGTCTTGGTAACGGAGTGAATTGTCTTTGTGGAGCTTTTCCTTTTCGGTCAAAATTTCGGGAAGAACCCCCTGTTTCCATAACAGACCTTTGAACTGGTGTGTTTAATGGCTTTTGAGCATTAGGATTTTGAATATAGGCAACCTCCACCATTGGCTCCTTATCCTTCTTTAAGGTAAATCTGCGAGTCGTCATCTCGGATAATCGACCCTCTCGCATGATTCCCTCAATACGTTCTCCCAGTTCAACCATTGCGGGAAAATTGATGCAATTGTTATTAAACATCTTATCAAAGTATTCTCGAGGTAGAGCTCGAAGAAACAGCTGCATGATCTCTTTCTCGGACAACGGAGGTTTGACTTGGGACGCCGTAGTTCTCCATCTTTGTGCATATGCTCTAAAAGTTTCATTTCTCTTTTTGTCAACCCGGACCAACTCTTCACGGGTTGGAGCAATTTCGGTATTAAACTTGTATTGTTGGAGGAATTCATCTGCAAGATCTTCCCAGGTGCAAATTTTCTCCAAATCTAACTCAATGAACCACGTTAAGGCGGAATCAGCCAAGCTATCTTGAAAATTGTTGATCAACAGCGGAGTGTTATCGAAATAACGAGCCATTTTATTCAAATAATATTTCAAGTGGGTCTTAGGGCACCCAGTTCCATCGTACTTCCTTGAAAATTCGGGCTCCTTGTAAAAATCAGGGACTTTCACTTTTGTAAAAGGCGACAAATTATCAAAGCCTTGGAGTTGGTAACCTTGCAACATGCATAAGCATTCTTCCAATTTTGCCAGACGTCTCGCACTCTCTTCATCCATGTGAGCCACAGGCGACTCCTTAGGTGGAGCTTCCAAATCAATGACGGCGGGAATGGCATTAACGGGGACCTCTTCAGCAGGTCCTTTGTCAACAGGATCTATCGTCGGTGCATTAGTGAGCGCATTAGGAGTAGAAGCTGCAGCAGCAGGAGCCACAGGCATGAAGTTCTTTACTTGATTTGCAAGATCAATTAAGAGCGCCATCATTTGTGCCATCTGATTCTCAATGGTAATAACGCGACTACGAGTATCTTCGTTTTCCATCCTTACTTGGCGACGGGTGCGTATAATAAGACGCAATTCAGCCGTATTTTAATACCCTGTTTTAAAAAAACAGAAACAGAAATCAAGTTAGTATGCGGAAAATGAATTGAGGCGAAAATATAAAACCCTTCAATTTTATATTTTCTTTGGATGAAATGGAGATGAGAAATATTCTCATGATCTCAATATCACGTGAATAATCTCTTATCACAATTTCTTCATAAGAAATTATACAATTAAAGGGGTAACGCGCGATGATTAATCAAGATGCCCCATCTATATTCCATTGGAATCTCGGAAAAGAAAGAACACACAAAGGGAAATTTCACTATTAACAAAATTCATGAAATACAACCCCTATAGATCAATCTAGCAAGAAGAAGAGAATCCTATTACATCATTACTAAAAAAAACCTATCCATCAAATCTATAAAACGCAAATTACATGAAAGGAGACTTCCTAATAGAATATAGCACAAATTGTAACGGATCTTCTTTAGATGCGAGGCGAATTCGTTTGTTTTCTTGGGTCAAACGTTCAACCTCAGCTAAAGCCTCATCCCTTTCCCTAAGAGCTCTTACGGCTATAGCTTGTTGTTGAGTTGGCTTCTCGGGGACATTAGGGAGATCCATCTTAAGCTCGGGCTCGAGACGATGGTGTATGTACTCCGGCAATGCGTGATGTATCTTCATTTCTCCTTCCAACTCTGACTGTCGATAATGAGAATCGGCTTCGGGCAGCATTTGTACCACATATCAATGATGGACTTGATCATTTCCTTCACATCCGCCACTTGGTTCTTTTGGATGACATCTTCGCGATAGTCAAAATGATATAACCCCAGCTTGAGGAATGGTGGAATCTTTTGAAGCGCGCGATATTGACGGATCACCCTAAAAGGCTAATATGACGTAGACCTCGTAAGACCCAAGAGTGGGATTGGGTTGTCGGATCCGTTATTAAGGCATACCTCGGGATTTCCAAGCCAACAAACATGTCATTGGATTTGATTTGGAACAAGGTTCTTGAAAAAACTAAACCAAGTTGAGAATGACCAAAAGGGAAAGATTTTTTCCTTTTCTCGGAAGAGCGAGATAGGATGACAATCTTTGGACACATCTATGATTTTCAAGCTCAAACCGAAATCTTTGAGGTGAGAGACCAACCAAATTTGGAGTAAACCTATTGGGGTTCTAAAAATACCATTTTTGTTTTGTTTGAACCTATTGAGTGATACAAAGGTCTCACCTAAAATCATATTGGAGAATCTTTTGAACATACACACTTGATTGACAATGTGAACTACCAAAGGATCCATGGTCTTTTTGGTAAATGGAAAAACCACAAAACCAAAGAATGCTAAGAGAAAAACTCGAGGAATTTGATTACCCGATTCTTTTAGCAAGTTAGAAAAATGTCGTTCTAAGAATGTGAAAGAAAGTGCATTGGAATTTCCTCTAAGAACGCCTTTGATTTGGAGAATATCGATTCCTAAGAATTGGCTCAAAAGAGTTATTGGATCTATATCTATTGGAGGACTAACTAGACCAAAAGACCCGACTCTACCAATGGCAATATCGTACTCCTCAATTGTAGGGGTCAACTCATTTCGACCAAACACAAAAGTGGATGTCTTTGAGTTCCAAAAATGGGACAATGCTTTGATCATAGCAACACGAGGCTCGATGTATAAGAGTGCGGGAAGATATCCGATCCTCTTTTCCACGTAATCCTTCTGCTTTGACTCGAGACTTTCCCACATGGTCACAAGAGCTCTTGGTGCGGGGATGATTCGAATCTCTGACATATCCATTTTGACTAATCCTAATTTGGGGCATCGAGATTAATCACCACGCATTATAGAAAAGAATATAACGTGGAATTGAAATGGCGTAATTGAAATTGTAGAACGATACAATCAACCTTACCATGAAGATAAAATGGCAAACACATCGACACATCGCATGAGGACATGTGAGTTTTGACATCTAAGGGTAGGATTCTAAAGGTTTAAGGTCCCCACCTTAATTAGATAAGAAGAGTTTACCCACCGCTACTAACGTCGGCCGGTGCACTTCTTACTAATCAAGATGAGCGATATTGAAGAATGGATTACCACATGGATTCACATGCGGATTCCACTCTTAATACCTCCTAAAGGTGCCCTAAAGCGATCCGGGGTTTTAGACCGCGGGACGTGAGTGCATTGTGTCGTGCTAAAGCAAGTAAACATGCATTTAAATCTAAAGCAAACAACACTTCAATATAATCTCATACATTTGACATTCACCCGAACGCCACCTACAAAACAAAGGGTTTTCATTCACTCCACCCCTTATGGCTCCTACCTACAAAACCATTTAACACATGATTAGTGGACTAACCTCATTTTCCACGCGACTTTGACATGCAGTCATGCTACAAAATGTAGACGAGTGAGATAACAACAAATCAAGTTTATTACGGCTTTAATCCACTTAGGTTTGTAACCTAGTCCCCAGCGGAGTCGCCAAGCCTGTCGCGACCTACCTCACGATGAGGCGGGTTTAGAGATTGTTCATGAGACGGTTCATATGGCACCTCATAAAAAATGATTTTACTGAAGTGTAAATCTTTTGTTTAGCCATATGACCCATTGATCATGAACGTGGATTTTCCCTAAATCCATATCTCGCGTGACAGCGGATCGATTTTTTTTTTTTTTAGGAGTCGCCACTAGCCTAGGTCGGGGGTCGGCTAGAATACCCAACCGAAACGCGGGAATTTCGTTTCGGTTTCTACGAAAACCAGAGATCAAAGGTTCGGGGACTAGCTTACGTTAATATTTCTATTAACTCCCTTTCGGTACCGTTAAACTTAACATGATTGTTATCTAAGTTGTCGTGCATTTGTTCTTTACCATTTTCATGCCAAAATCTTAGTCCACTATGTGATCATGCATCTTGTTTTTGTATTTTCATTTAAGATTCTAAACTAATCCTATCTTAGTCTAGAAAAAGAAAGAAACAATCAATTGTATTGAAAGACTTTTCATAAAGTAAGCATTCGAAGTATTGAAAAAAACAAACTAATTCTAAGTGCGAAAAAAAGAGTAAAAACCCGCAACTCGTCGGGTGTTTATTACAACACGAATTGAAAACCCGAGACATGATCGGTGATGAATGAATTGAGTACAAATTGAAACCGGATTGGACATCGGTATATTACCATCATCCAATGAATACAAATTGAGACCGGATTGGACATCGGTCAATCACCTTGTTCTTTTACCATTTCGGATTATTCTCCCATGGACCGCCTCTCGGGTGTCGGTGTTTATATTCATAACATTCATTCACGACAAACAACATATGAAAGAATAACCCAACGAAGAACAATGGTGCAAGCAATTCACTAATTAAGCACGGGCCTCGGGATCGGCCTTTGTTTTTCATGCGTTTCGATTCATCACCCACCTAATCACCTAACATTGTTTGATTAATGGTTAATGATAATGGGCAATCATTTGCATTCACAAAACGGCAACTCATATCAATTAACCCCTAAAGTCGGGTTCTAAATGACCATAACGAGCTACCCGCCGAACATGCATCGGGCCTAGCATTCATCTAACAAACACATGCATAGTAATAGAATGAGCATGCATTCAAGCCCATGGGCCTTATTTCGAAGCCAATCAAACAATGAGAAGTGGGCTTCATAAGGAGACCACTTATTCAGTTTTTATCTAATTCGGATTGCTTCTGTTCGGATATGATTAACTACCCTAATGATGTCCAAATGAAATGATTCAGGTGTCATTAGAAAGCTCATGACATGAGGATTAAAAGTCAAGAAGACCATTTTTTCTAAATCCTAACCGATTTTCCCGAAAATATCAAATTTGATCTCAGTGACAGGCTGGACTCGGTTCTGTTATGGATTTCAAAATAATGGCGGGAAAAATAACAAACCTTATCAAAAACATGTGAAATTTTTTGTGCAGTTAGGATTCCCCGTGTGTAACAACTTTCATGTTTTTCGTTTTTGCTAAAAAGCCCTTCAAATTTTTATAAAATTTGGTATTTGCGAAGGACTCAATTGCAAATGAAATTTTTAACCCGTGAAGACCTTTTATGAAGTTTTAAGCAAATTGACCCTCCAAAAATTGCTATTAGGCCCTCAAAATTTCCAGTCAACATAATGAGACCCTAATGAACAACTTTTCAATTTTGATTTTTCGCAAAAAAGGACTCTAACTTTATCAAATTCAGAGAAACATCTTTTGAAATCCAAAGGAATGAAAATCAGATCTGGACACAGATACTGATCGGATGGTGAGAATTCATTTTGAAAATTCAAATGACCTCTGATTTTGATGAAATTAGCACCAATAGAAAGATCTCAATCTCAGTAAGAACTTTTGTGAAGAAAATTTGTTCATATCTCGAACACACGAATTTATGAAAATCAAAGAACACACGAAGGTCAGTCTGAAACTAATCTGTCACCAGATTCATACATACATGACGTTGCAAATCGTACGAGGCTAACATACTCAGAATTTTGTGAAAATTTTATGATGTATAGATCAAGATGTGCTCTGCAACTTTCATGAAGAAAGAGTTTTCAAAAAATGATCATAAAAAATCATAAAAATCATCAAACAACACAACGTCAATCAGGAAAATATCAGAACAGACTTGAACATCATGTTTCAGATTCTGATCCTAACTTCTAAAAGTGTTTTGACATGGAAAATCAAGTCCGATCGAGGCATATAATATATCAAATCGAAGCTCAAGACAAATTTTACGATTCTCTAGTTTGTCACTTTGCCAGATTTCGACACTAACGAGCTCAAATCAACATCTCAAACATGCAGGTTTTCCTGAACACGAATTTGCAGAATCATGTTTAAGTGTTCTTACCTTGTTTAACAATGCTCCAATGCGTGATCGAGCGATCCGGCCTCCGTATTCAGATCAGGAATGGCACGGAGAAGTCTCGGAAAGCTCGGCCAACCTATGATAATGGATTGCACAAAATATAGTGAGAATTGATTCGTTTTCTCACGAATGGACTGTAATTGAAAATCAAATCAAAGAGCACGATCCGGTGGCTGTTCAACGAGCGAATGAACACCACAGCCGCACAGAGATGTTGAAGAACGTCGTTGGAGGTTCGGGATTGCTGAGAAAGACTCCGATCAGCCGGTTCAGCCGCTTGAACCGGCTGATCACATCATCGGCAGCAGCGCCAGTGATGCTGCCGGGAGGAAGAAGCCGCCGGAACAGCAAGCTCCGGGCACCGACACGGACAGCTGGTGTTACGACCAGCCTTGGATCACCGTGGGGGACGACGGTGGAGCGGTGACTCGCCGGAAAGGAGCCGGCGATGAGGCGGAGGGGCTGTGCCGAGAGAGAACACGAGAGAGAGATGGCGTGAGAGGAAGAGAGAGAGAGGGAGAGAGAGAGAGGAGAGAGAATTTAGATCTGAAAAATGAGTCCCCCCTTTGATTTTTGGAGGGAAAAATACTATATACTTCCCTCAACTTTGAATTCTAGCCTTTAGATTAATCCAATGGCCCAAAATGCATCCTTAATGATTAAGGATATTCTTAAAAGGCTAAGGATTGGTGACATGGCATCATGGATGGACATGATCAATTCTAAATGAATGGCTATGATTGATTTGCTTATCCCCTAATTAATTTGCTTAATCCTTGAAGAAGGGCATTTTAGTAATTTCTCTTAGGGGCATTTTTGTAATTCTCAATTAAGGGTATTTTTGTCGTTTTCGGGCTCAAGAGGATGTGGCCGGCGTTGGTTGGTCTGAACGGACCGTCGATCATCGAAATTTTCGACCGGAAAATGGCTAGTCCGATCGGATTAGTTCAATTTGAATCAAACCGGGTTGAGTCAGTTAGCCCTGAATTTGGTCTGATTGAACTGGTTCAATCCTTGATTTCTTTTGTTCCAATTTGGTACAATTTGATCTCCATCATGATTAATTGACCTCATTAATATCGAATTCAATCAAATTGGATTGAACCGATTTGAAATTCATGTCCAATTTAACTTATTTGTCTTAATTGCTCTTGAGTTTGGGTAATTGCATGACCAAGCTAGACTAACAAGTTTAATTGAAGTCTAATTAACCAAATTGAGTCTCAATTCATCAAATTGAATATTAGTTTAGAGTAGGTCAAGTTGAATTGCACTAATTAGATCAATTACTCTTAGACTTCTTTATCATTAGATCAGTAAATTGATCAAATTGACTCAAATTCATGTGAATCTTCCAAAATTGATTTTGAATTTGGATTTTATATAAGAAATTAGGCTCATTCGTGCCTCAATTGCGCAAATCATGAAGAATCGATTCAAATCACTGATTAGGGCCAAAATTGGGAGTTTTTGTGTTTAGCTTGGAATCACAAAATTGGTTCAAAAATTGAATATAAGATGACCTCTAGATCAAATGTCATGAAGAAAACTAACCTAAAAAATGACTAGAAATGAAGTAATTTCATTTTTGCCCGATTTGAACCAAATTCCGCAAATTGGGAAAAGTTGATTCCAAATCAATTTTTGTAAAATTTCAAATGCCAAAAGTAAATTGAATGTAAAATAAGATGATTTTTCGATTTTTGTATTTTTTAATTTTTTTGGTCAAAGGTTTGACCAAAAGTCAAACCCTAGTTGACTTTTCACTAGGAGTTTGATTTTATGATCAAATCTTTGAATTTTTCTTGAATTTCCACTTCTAAAGTGAAATTAAACTTGAAAGAAATCTTTTTATGTGAAAAGCCCCAATTTGATCCGGGATTGACTTTTGGTCAAAGGATTGACCAAAAAGTCAACTCGAAAGTCAACTATTTGACTTTTCGGGTTTTCATATGAAATGAATAAAAAATCGCTTACAAAAGCTAGGCCAACAGACAGAATTAAAAAACGACACTTTTTGTTCAAGAAATAGGCTCCGGCGCGATCGGAAACCATAATCTCGAATTTTCTTTTTTTAATGACGCATCGTCTAAAAATTAGGTGTCAACATACACGTATCAACTTAGGGATACTCGAGTCGTGACGGCCTCGATTACTGGGAAAACGTGAGAATTTATCACTAGTGCCAGAGGTCACGATCGATCAATTTAAGTTCGGAATTTATTCACCACGTGTACTTTCGGTCGTGCGGAATCACCCGCGATCCGATCGTACATCGTTGGCCAAACTATATCCATTACTTTCCTAGGATCGGCCCATATTGGCCCAAAATATTTCCTCGCCATTTCTCGGAATCGGTGCCTAATTCACGATCGGGTCCCTGGTCCACGTACCGTTTCCTAATTAGCCATTCCCTTTTGGTTAATATCCCGAGAGTGATCATCCAAGCGAGACTTAGCAAAATGAAATGAGAAATAATATCTACTTTATTGATCCCGGATATGGGTCGAAATTTAAGATGTTACAGAAACAATCAATTGTATTGAAAGACATTTTGTAAAGTAAACACTCAAAGTATTGAAAAGACGAGCTAATTTTAAGTGCGAGAAAGTAAAACCCGCAACTCGTCGGGTGTTTATTATAACACAAATTGAAAACCTGGGACATGATCGGGGATGAATGAATTGAATATAAATTGAAACCAGATCGGACATCGGTCTATTGCCACCATCAAATGAATACAAATTGAGACCGGATTGGACATTGGGCTATTGCTTTGGTCTTTTACAATTTTGGATTATCCTCCTATGGACCGTCTCTCGGGTGTCGGCGTTTACATTCACGACAAACAATATACAAAGGAATAACAAAAGAAAAGCACTGGTGCAAACAATTCATTAGTCAAGCACAAGCCTTGGGATCGGTCTTTGTTTTTCATGCATTTCGATTCACCACCCACCTAATTATCTAACATTATTTGATCAATGGTTAAAGATAATGGACTGCCATTTGCATCACAAAACAGCAACTCATATCAATTAACTCCTAAAGTCAGGTTCTAAATGACCATGATGGGCTACCCACCGAACATGCACCGGGCCTAACATTCATCTAACAAACACATGCATAGCAATGAAATAAGCATGCATTCAGGCCCATGGGGCTTATTTCTCAACCAATCCAGCAATGGGAATCGGGCTTCATAAGGAGACCACTTATTCAGAAGCAACTGGTCAAATAGGTCATCAATCCAAGGCAGTGGGTACTTGTTCTTAATCGTGATCTGGTTCAACTACCGGTAGTCAATACACAACCTCAATGTCCCGTCCTTCTTCCTTACAAACAGGACTAGCGCTCCCCATGGAGACACACTAGGACGAATAAAATCCTTGTCCAATAATTCCTGCATCTGGACTTTCAATTCTTTCAGTTTTGATAAGGACATTCGATACGGTGCTTTTGAGATCGGTTCTGTTTCTGGGATCAATTCTATCATAAATTTAACTTCCCGCTCTGGTGGCAAACTAGGCAATTCTTGAGGAAAAACCTCGAGGAAATTGCACACTACAGGTATCTCTTCCAATCTAGGTTCCGCCACTGTCGAATCAACCATATTTACCAAATATCCTTCACATCCTTCGTCCAACAACTTAGTCACTTCGAACGAGGAAATCCAAGGGATCAAGGTTCCTCCTCGATTTCCCTGAAATTCAAATCTAGGATGTCCAATAGGATTAAACTGGATTACCCTATTGCCACAATCCATTACGGCTTTCTGCTTTACTAACCAATTCATCCCAATTATCACATCAAAATCGAACATGGCCAACACTGCCAAGTCGATACTTTCTTCTCTACCCCCAATCACTATTTTACAGTTAGGACACCCTAACGAAACTAACACTTTATCATGCAATGGGGTCGTCACACAAAGCATAGTGTCAAGCATAACAGGCTCAATTCCAACCAATCTAACAAACTGCTCCGAAATAAATGAGTGGGTCGCCCCCAGATCAAATAATACATACACAGCATGATCACATAGAGAAATCATACCTATGATCATACCTGGGGTTTCCTCCGCCTCTCTTCGAGCCATTGCGTAAACTCGTCCTTGCGCTGGCGGTTGTCCTTGATTAACCGGTGGGGGATCCCCGTCTTGATTTCCTATCCGGGGTTGTTGCGATTGAACCAATGGTCCTATGGGGTGTTGCTGGGGACAATTTTTGATCCGGTGCTCCAAACTCCCACATTTAAAACAAGCTTCGAATTGATTTGGTTGGTGGCTCGGCTTCCCAATATTCCTTCTAGCCGGTAGGATGAATCGCCTATTTCCCACTATCGGCTTCTTCTCGAAGCGGCGGTTGTCCCTATTCTGGGCGAACCGCGATCCAGAAGCGGTTGCCCTTTTCATTTGATCTTGCTCTATGGCCTGAGCCCGTTCATACATTTCCCCATAATCTCTAATGTTCAATGAAATCATCTGACTTCGGTGATCAGGCTTCAACCTGTCTCGGAATCTCCGAACTTTATCATGTAAATTTTCAATCATTCTAGGTGCAAACTTGGATAATCTAGCGAACTCCGCTTCATATTGATCTACGGTTATCTGCCCTTGGCAAAGTCGCATAAACTTAGCTAGCTTCCTCTCTTGGACACTCTTTGAGAAATACTTCCCATAAAAGCTCTTGGTAAACGCGGCCCAAGTTTGGGTAGTAATTCCGGAAACACTCTATCTCTGGTGGCCTTCCACCAATCATTTGCATTTTCTTGTAACTGATATACTGCCAAAGTCACTTTCTCATTCTCAGTACACCCCAATACCTCGAAGGCTTTCTCTAACTCTTCTACCCACCGCGGTGCAGTGTCGGGGTCACCCCTACCATTAAACTTAGGCGGTTTCAGCTTCAGAAACTATTTTACCAACTGATGCATTTGTCTATTTATTGCCATTTGAGCTTGCCTTTGATTGGCATTGTTTCCATTCACAGCCGTAGCTGCTACAGCCTTAGCAGTCTAGGCAATGGTGGCGGCCCTTTCCTGAGCCTACCTACCCATAAGATTTCCTATCTCATGCAGGGTCTGAATAACCTCCTCCATTCTTGGATCTCTGTCCTCTTGGCCTATTGAACTAGACTGCCCTTGGGTTTCCTTTCCTCTTCTTCTCATCTTTACTGACTTCACTACCCACCTACCTGCTATAATTCCATTCAAGAATTAAAAACCTAAACCAAGCTAAACCGGTCTAAGGTCCTAGGCAGGAAACTAGCACAACAGCAATCAATCAATCAATCAGTATGTGGCTAAGCATAAACAGCACAAGACCTTAAACAAGGAGATACACATACTTACCTCAGGTCCTGCCGCACCTGCACTTTACGGATCAATTCATATGTGCACTCAATCAAAGCATAGACAGTCAGGAGGTACACTTAGCACACAATGTCTCCCTATTGGCTACCCAAGGTCATCGCTCCTTATCACTCCAGGATTCGTCCTAATTGGACTGAGCTGACCTCGCTTTGATATCAATTCAAACAGGGAATGTCACGTCCCGAACTCTACGACGCGCGAGCATCCCTGCCGAGGTCGATAGTGTGCGATGTCCCAGGATGCGTCGCCGACCCAACACCCAAATAGAGATCGTTGCACATGCGAAAGTAATATAAAAGGGGTAAATGGCCCAAGTGGTTAAACTACTGCCTAAGATAGGGCTCCGATCAAAAAGGTACTGGCCCGACCTAACCGAGACTAAGGCTAACCCTATGGGACTCAGTCTGGGTCGGATCTCGAGGACTCGGAAGAGCTATCAGATAGCTTGACCTCGGAGTTTAGGGAATCCAGCTCGGACTTGGCCTCTGCTGGCTCCTCTTTAGAGTCCATCTCCTCAGGTTCGCCCTCCGGCTCGGGGTCCTGCTCCATAGGCCCTAGCTCTTCATCCGACTCCATTGGGTCCGGGGTCAGCGTCCCAATCCACCGGTTCCTCGTCCATCGGGTCCGGCTCATCCACCTCTTAGATGACTTGTCCGGTGCCAGAACTCGAACTCCCCTCGACTGTAGCTTTGAGGCTCGTTAGGTTTCCGTCGGCACACTGCGGATCCATCTCACCTAGCCTGTTGAACGGGATATCAAAAGTCTACAGAGGTCTATACTCCCCGGAGTAGTCCCTAAAGCACCAAGCTATATACTCATGGGTCTCGAAATGCGTTTCCCCCACATCAACCCATACTAAGGTATAATACCTAATATACTTATTCCCGTTCCCTACGGGGTACTCAGTCACCGCTCTCTCTATCTGATGCGGGATCCCAAAACGTACTGGTACTTCTGACATCTTCAAGGTCGGGGGTATGAAACGATGGGTTTTAACAACAATGAGACGAATCTCAGTGAGTAAAACCCCTTAAATCTAAACTAGGCTAACATGCACTTCCTGACAGGCAATAATCATGTACAACTCGTAATAATTGACAATCAATTGACTTAGGCCCTCAGGCCTAGATCGAGCACTCAATTGATCCTGCAGGTTAGGTATAATATAATCACTATAATGGCATGTATGCAACAAGCTTAGTCACACGTACTTCATGCACACACTCATGCTCTTACTCAACAATGCATACTGACACACGGCTCATTTCTCAATTAGAGTTCGACCCGCATAAAATGCATTAGGTCTATCAATCAGTACCAACACTTCATGGCTCGCGTAAAACGCATCAGGCTCGGTGTCTCTATGTAACAACCTGAATTTCGAAGTAATTCCAGGATCAATAAAATTAGCATTATTTCGCATTTCATTTTAGTAAGTCTCGCCCAGAGCTGATTACTCTCGGGACACTAACCAATGGGGTATGGCTAACTAGGAAAACGGTACGTGGACTAGGGACCCGATCGTGAATCAAGCACCGATCACGAGAAATGATGAAGGAATATTTTAGACCGATGTGGGCCGATCTTAGGAAAAGTGATGGATTTGGGTTGGCCAAGGCCAATGATGTACAATCAGATCGTAGGTGATTCTGCACGATCGAAAGTGCACGTGGCCAACCAGTCCCGAACTTGAACCGAGCGATCATGACCTTTGGAACTAGTGATAATTCCTCTCTTTCTCTCGGTGATCGGGACCGTCACGATTTGAGTAACCCTAGGTCGATACGCGTAACTCCTAAATAGCCGCCCTTTAGTCAAAGACTTTAAAATTTGAAATTTAGCGACTTTAATCGCGGAAAATTGACCCGGACTTGGGCATCGCTTTTCAAGGTCGTATATGACTATTTTTGTTAGGCCGACGTCATTTTAGAGTGGCCACACATGTTTGGAGTGCGTATGGTCGAAAAATGGAACTTCGACCCGGAAATGAAAAATTACGATTTTGCCCCCCAAGACTTTAAAGCCAATTTTCGAGGGCTTGCGCAACTATTTTCGCGATTCCGACGTCATATTATATTGGCCACAAACATTTGGGGTTGGTACGAGCGAAAAATGGAATTTCGACCAGGGACCGGAAAAATGACCATTTTTCCCCTAGGCCAATTTTATTCCGAATTTTGGGAGAAATTAAGGAAATTATTTAAATATTGGATCAGCTAATAATTGAGCCAATTGACCACTTTACCCATGAATTATTAGATAGGATTGATTAGTGGCCATTATATGAGGGGTAAAATGGTCAAGTGGGGTAGATTTGTGACAAGTGGCCCCCACTAAGCCCTATTTTTTACCAGCCTTGACCCATTTCTCCCTCTCCTCACCCCTCATTTGGCCGACCCTCTTCTCCCTCTCCTCCTCCACGACCGACTCTCCCTCTCTCTCAGCCATCCACGCCGGACAGTCACCGCCACGCCATCGCGCGCCACCACGCCACCTCACGCCGCCAGTGCCACGCCTCCGCCAACACCACCCCACCTCGTCATCTCACTCTCTCCCGTTCTCTCCCTCGAACAGCTGCGAACCGCCGTCCGCCTCACACCGCTCGCTGGAGCGCCGCTCACCGCCGTCGCTCGTCCACCGCCGCACCACCACCTTGCGCCCCCGCCGACCTTCTTCTCTTCCCCGAACACCATCACCATCATCTTCGCCGCCTCTCCCTTGTTCCGGCCAAGACCGCCGCCGTGAGCTGCCTTACGCCGCTGTTGAAACGTCACCGCCGGTTACACCGTTCACCGGTGATCGGCCACCGTTCTCATCGTCGTGCTTTGGATTAGGTGAGTAATAACTCCTAATCCTTTATTAGGATTGATTAAGCACTTCTAGATGGGAATTAGTGGTTAATTAAGTGAATTAGGGGTGGATTAGTATGGAATGGAAATGGGCTGAACTAGTGAGGTTGTCTGGAGTGATTATGGATGGATTTCGAGCTGAGAATGGACTGGATTAAAGGCTGTTCATGTTGGTTTGGTTAGGCCAAGACTTGTCGGTTTAATGCATATTAGTGAATTCTCGGGCTTAATGTGTTGAAGTGATGATTTAGTTGAATTGTGAGCTCAATTGTGATCTTTGGTTGGATGCCATGCCACATGAGTGTGTGACGGACAATGCGGAGTGGGAATGACCAAGAATTTATAGAATTCCTGTGCCTTGATTGTGTGTATATTGAATTGCCAATGGTATGTTATACCGGGTAATGCTTGTTAAGCAGAATTTGAGCATGTTCAATGGGAATTCAGCGTATTATGGCATTGATGGGAAATATTGTAGCTGATTGAGCATGTCTGGGCATTTAGCATGCATTGTGCATTATGCGAGTGCCAAGTGCCGCATTTCATGATTTCGCAATCTGTGTGCCGAGAGTGAGGCATGGGTTGATGTGTGCGAGAATGCGTGCCCAACATACATATGATCACCTAAAATACCCTAAAGCATTTACGCGGGGTTCAGATAATAATTGGCCGTGTGTTTGAGTGATCACTTGTTGCCCTGATGCGTTTAACGCGGGACGATGCCCGGTACGTCCCGAAGACGACTAGCTTAATGCGTTTACGTGGGCTTTGGTTCGTAAGGAGAGCGATGTTGCGCCTGATGCGTTTTGACGCGGGCTAGAGACACTGGGCCAGCTAATGCGTTTTAACGCGGGCCACGGAGTGTTGTGATTAAAGAAAGGGATCTGATGCGTTTTACGCGAGTCGTGATTAATTGAAAATTGAGCTGCATGCTAAAGTGTCATATGAACCGGGTTTTGAAAACAGCCATGTGTGTGACATGTGAATGTCAGAGTGCATTAAATTGTGTACGGGTATGTGTAATCCGGTGAGCTTCGTGTGAAATGAACACTGAAAGGCTTGAGCATGCGTTTGGCGTTCATGTGGCAAAGTATGTCATGTTTACGCCATGATTATCTTATAGAATCGACTAGCCTGCAGGGTCATTCGGGTTTACAAATTGGGCCGAGGGCCTAGGTTATTGATATACTGTTCTATGTTATGCTTGTTTTTCCTGTCAGGAGAGTGCATGTTCGCCTAGTTTAGGCTTAGGGGTTTTTACTTACTGAGATTCGTCTCATAGTTGTTCCAACCCAACCTTTCAGACCCCCGACTATAAGGATGCCGAGGCCGTCGCCTCTTTTTAGGATACCGCACTTCATTCAGCAAAATTCTAGTATACACCCCTGCGGGAACGGGGCAGCCTATGTAAGATATCATTCAGCATTATTTGTGAATGTGGGAGAGTCATACTATCATACCGAGAAGTACATGGCCTGGTGCTATAGAGGAGTCAATGGAATGACTAGACCTCCTCTCAGGACTTTTGATGTTCCTTTGGATGAAACGACGTCATGATTCCTCAGATGGCGGACAGTGAGGTTCTAGACCCTCCTCCCACACTTGATTGGAGCATCTAGGATGAGATGGCAGACGGACCTGCTGCTATGGACGAGGACAATGAGAAGCCCGAGGTGATGTATGTTGATCCAGAGCCCTTAAACCATCAAGACGAGGTTGAGCCGGAAGCCATGGAGTTAGACCCGGAGCAGGACGGAGTAGTAGCTGAGCTAGGTTTAGATGGGGAGATAGGTTGGTATTTCGATCCAGAGTTAGAAGTGGATTCTAAGGATGAGCGAACAGCAGCCCAGGTCATGGAGTCAGATGAGTCAAGGTCTAGTGAGGATGCTTCCGAGGAGTCGTCAGATGATCCTACCGAGTCCTCAGATCCAGATTGGGAGCCGTAGTGCAGGGTAGAGTGATAGGAGTGGAGGCTGTTCCTTTTTGATAGTAGTCCTCCCTGTAGGTTCAATAGACTTACCTCAGCCATCTAGCCCCTTTTTGTTAAGCAGTGGCTGTTCTTGGTTTGATCTCTGTTTAATCTGGTTCGTATATGTAAATATTGTAAAAACAGCTTTCGTTATTAATATATATATAAAGCGTATATATTTTCAGGCGTGTTGATTGTATGTTTGGCTATCCTTGGCTCATATTTATATCGTCAGGGTTTGTTATTTATTGCTTCCGCTTGTGCTTTGCTCTCTGCTTAGGCATTGGGTCGACGACGCGTCCTGGGACGTCGCGAGCATATCGACCAAGGTAGGGATGTTTGCATGCCGTGGGGTTCGGGACGTGACATCCCCATTGACTTAGTATCAAAGCAAGGTTAGTTCGGTCCAATTTGATCGAAGTCTGGAGTGATAAGGAGCGATAAGACCTTGGGTAGCCAGTAGGGTGACCTCGTGTGCTACATGTACCTCCTGACAGCTTGTGATTGTGTTTGAATTGCTTGGCTGTTGACCCGTTAAATGCAGGTGCGGCAGGACCCGAGGTGAGTATGCGAATTCCTTGGGTGGAGTGTTATACTGTCAGGCCGCATGCTGGTTGTTGATTGTGGTTTTGATACCTGCCTAGGACTTAGACTGGGTTAGATTGGTTTAAGTCTTTAATTCCTTAGTGGAATTATAATAGGTAGTTCGGTAGCAAGTCAGAAAGATGAGTAGAAGAAGGGGCAAGGAACTCCAGGGCCAATCGAGTACAGGAGGCTATGAGGCCAGAGACCCCAGGTTTGATGAAGTGATGGAGACCCTACGGGAGACAGGGCATATTATGGGATTGCAAGCTTAGGAAAGAGCCACAACTTATGCACAGGCTACTGAAGCCACACCGATTGCTGGTGTTAGAGGAAATCAGGCCTAGCAAGGGCAAGCTCAAACAGCAAGGGTTAGGCAGATACCCCAGTTAGTGGAACAATTCATAAAGTTGAAGCCACCCAAGTTTCATGATCGTGGTGACCCCAAGATTGCGCCAAGATGGGTGGAAGAACTGGGGAAAACCTTCAAGGTTTTGGGGTGCACCGATGAGGAGAAGGTAACATTGGCGGTTTATCAACTACAGGACAGTGCTAATGATTGGTGGAATGCCATAGAAAGTAGAGTATTTCCTGAAGGAATGGCCCGGACTTGGGCGGTATTTGTTGAGAATTTCTATGAGAAGTATTTCTCGGAGAACGCCCAGGAAAAGAAGTTAATGGAGTTTATGCGTTTGCGCTAAGGCCAGATGATCGTTGACCAGTATGAAGCGGAATTTGCAAGACTGGCGAAGTTCGCACAGATTATGGTGGGAAATCTACGAGACAGAGTTCGAAGATTTCGGGATGGATTGAAGCCGGATCTTCGGAGCCTGATTTTGTCACATGATATCAAGAATTATGGGGAGATGTTTAGATGGGCCCAGATTATGGAGCAGGATCAACAGGAAAGGGCAGCCGCTTCGGGATGGTGGTTTGCCCAGAATAGAGATAACCGTCGTCTTGGGAAGAAGCCAATGGTTGGCAATCGACGATTTGTTCCGCCAGTTAGGAGAAATATTGGGAAACCAAGTCCCCAACCAAGGAGACTTGGAGAATGCTTCAGATGTGGGAGCTTAGATCACCAGATCAGGAATTGCCAACAACAACGCCCCTCTGGACCCCAAGCTCAATCGCAACAGCCCCGAGCAGGGAATCAAGCCGGAATTCCCCCACCGGCTAATTAGGGGCAACCGCCAGCTCAAGGAATAGTTTATACCATGGCGCGCAAGGAAGCTGAGAATGCGCCGGGCGTGGTCACAAGTACGATTTCCTTATGTGATCATGCCGCTTATGCATTGTTTGATCCGGGAGCAATCCATTCTTTCATTTCAGAGCAGTTTATTAAGTTGGTTGGTCTAGAACTAGTGTTGCTTGAGAATGGGCTTTACGTGTCAACACCCATAAATGATGGGGTGCTAGTCTCTTTTGGATGCCCCGGTTGTAAGATAGTTATTGGAGGTAAGGAAGAGAGTATCGACTTGGCGGTGTTGGCCATGTTCGATTTTGATGTGATCATTGGGATGTACTGGTTACTCTAACAGAAAGCTATATTGGATTGCAGCGATAGGACGATCCAATTTAACCCGGATGGATGCCCTAGTTTTGTGTTTCAGGGAAACCGAGGAGGAACCTCGATCCCTTGGATTTTCTCGCTTGAGGTGAGTAAGTTGTTGGATGATGGATGTGAAGGATATTTAGTGAATGTTGTGAATCCGACAGTGGTGAAACCAAAGTTGGAGGATATACCCGTAGTATGCAATTTCCCCGAGGTGTTTTTCCTCAGGAATTGCCGGGTTTACCTCCACAGCGAGAAGTGGAGTTTGTGATTGAGTTAGTGCTAGGAACGGAACCGATTTCGAAGGCACCATATCGGATGTCCTTATCGAAATTGAAGGAGCTGAAAGTACAAATGTAGGAATTGTTGGACAAGGGTTTTATTCGCCCTAGTGGGTCCCCTTGGGGAGCGCCGGTTCTGTTTGTTAGAAAGAAAGATGGAACTCTGAGGTTGTGCATAGATTACCGGCAGTTGAACCAAGTGACAGTGAAGAACAAGTATCTGCTGCCGAGGATTGACGATTTGTTCGACCAACTACAAGGAGCCTCAGTGTTTTCCAAGATAGACCTACGGACCGGATATCATCAACTAAGGATCAGAAGAGAGGACATTCCTAAGACTGCTTTCAGGACTAGATACGGGCATTATGAATTTACGATTATGTCCTTTGGTTTAATGAATGCCCCAACTACTTTTATGGACCTGATGAATCGATTGTTCAAGGAGTGCTAGATCAGTTCGTGATAGCTTTTATTGATGATATATTGGTGTACTCTAAGAGTCCTAAGGAACTTGAAGTACACTTGGCTGAGGTGTTATGAACCTTAAGAGAACACGTGCTGTATGCCAAGTTCAGCAAGTGTAAGTTTTGGCTCAGCTGAGTAGGGTTTCTTGGACATATCGTTTCTGGAGATGGGATTTCTATAGATCCAGCCAAGATCGAAGCAGTGACTAAGTGGCCAAGATCGACATCGGTAACGGAGATCCGGAGTTTTATTAGTTTGGATGGCTATTACAGGCGATTCGTAGAAGGATTTTCATCGATAGCTATGCCATTGACAAGGTTGCTTAAGAAGGAGACTAAGTTTGAATGTGATGATAAATGTGAGAGAAGCTTCCAAGAGCTGAAGCATAGGTTAACAATCGCTCCAGTGTTGACTATTCCGTCTGGACTTGGAGGATTCGAGATCTACAGTAATGCTTCTTTGAAAGGGCTTGGATGTGTTTTGATGCAGCATGGAAAAGTGGTAGCATATGCGTCGCGCCAGTTGAGACCGCATGAAATGACTTATCCGACGCATGATTTGGAACTAACTATTATCGTTTTCGCCCTCAAAATCTTGCGACATTATTTGTGTGGAGAGAAGTTTCAGATTTATACCGATCACCAAAGCCTCAAATATTTGTTTTCGCAAAAGGAGTTGAATAAGAGGTAGCGTCGGTGGATGGAGCTTCTAAAGGACTATGATTGCGACATTTTGTATCACCCGGGTAAGGCGAATCGAGTTGCTGATGCCTTAAGTCACAAGTCTAGTATGGCGCACCTAATGATCAAGGAGTGGACGTTATTGGAAAGGCCCAAAGATTCAGAATTTAAATTTGAAGTGAGCCGGATGTCCAATTTGTTAGCTGCGTTAAGAATCGAGCCAGAGATCCAAACTAGAATCAAGGAACTGCAGTCTACATTCCAAGAGATTTAAGGAATTATTGAGTTAGATGCCGCTAAGAGGAAGTCAGACTTCCAGGTGAGCGAAAATGGGATCTTAAAGTTCCAAGGAAGGATGTGCGTCCCTGATGACGAAGGACTTAAGGAGGAAATTTTATCGGAAGCGTATGGAAGCAGTTATAGTATCCATCCAAGCAGCACAAAAATGTATCAGAACTTGCGGTAATATTATTGGTGGAACGGAATGAAGTCGGATGTGGCCAAATATGTGGCCAAGTGTTTGACGTGCCAACAAGTGAAGGCACAACATTGCAAGCCAGGTGGCTTATTGAGACCGTTAGGGATCCCTAAGTGGAAATGGGAACACATCACGATAGAATTCGTGACAGGATTGCCGTGAAGCCAAAGAGGACATGATTCTATTTGGGTAATAGTGGATCGTTTAACCAAGTCAGCGTACTTCTTAGCTGTATGAAAGGATCTGGAGCTAGAAAGGTACGCCGAATTATATGTGCAGCAAATAGTACGTCTTCATGGAGTGCCAGTGACGATCACATCAGATCGTGATGCAAGGTTTGCGGCCAATTTTTGGAAGAGTCTGCAAGTGGCCATGGGAACCAAGTTATAATTCAGTACAGCCTATCATCCGCAGATAGATCGACAGTCAGAAAGAACAATTCAGACCTTAGAGGACATGTTGAGAGCCTGTGTATTAGACTTCCAAGGCAAATGGGAAGAGCAGTTACATTTAGTGGAATTTGTCTATAATAATAGCTACCAGCAGAGCATTCAGATGGCACCGTTTGAAGCCTTATATGGCAGAGCTTGTAGAACGCCATTATGTTGGGACGAAGTTGGCGAGCGAAGTATAACAGGCCCAGAGTTAGTACAGCAGACGGTGGAAGCCATTGGAACTATTCGGGATAGATTGAGGACGGCACAGAGTCGCCAAAAGAGTTATGCCGACAGGAGACGACAACCCTTGGAGTTTCAAGTAGGAGACCATGTTTTTCTCAGGGTGTCGCCAATGAAAGGATTATCCCAATTCGACAAGAAAGGAAAACTCAATCCAAGGTACGTCGGGCCATTTAAGATATTGGAAAAGATTGGCGATATGGCTTATCGTTGCCTTGCCTCCCAACCTATCACAAGTGCATAATATTTTCCACGTGTCAATGTTAAGAAAGTATGAACCAGATCCGACTCACGTTCTAAGGTACGAGGAGATAGATGTGGACGATAAAGTATCATACGTGGAAAGACCAGTTAGGATCGAAGATAGAAAAGATCGAGTGCTAAGGAACAAGACGATCCCGATGGTTAAAGTAGTCTGGGAACACCACGGGACAGAAGGTGCCACTTGGGAAAGCGAAGAAGCAATGAGGTGCCAATACCCCTATTTGTTTGAGTAGTTGAGATGAGGTTGCAAATTTCGAGGATGAAATTTTTGTAAGGGGGGAAGAGTTGTAATAGCCTGAATTTTGATGTAATTCCGGGATCAATAAAATTGACATTATTTCGCATTTCATTTTAGTAAGTCTCGCCCAGAGCTGATCACTCTTGTCACGCCCCGAACCCCTCGAATCTCAATCATCCCACGTACCGGTCTAATTTTACTGCGACGTCCCAGGCCTCGTCGCTGACCCAACTCCCAACATAGAGCATAAGGCACATGCGGAAGCGATAATTAAAACACCCGTACAAAACAATACATGACCAAGGGTAGCAGGAACGTCGAACAATTCAAAGCCTAATAATCAAGACTCGCATTGAACTTCAAAACATATACAATGTCCATTATCTGCCAATACAAATCACCAAACAAAAACGGATCGACGGCCACTACTAACAAAATCCCTAAGTGGCCAAGGGGGTAGTCTAAGATGGGGCTATAATCAAAAGGGTTATTGGCTCGACCTAAGGACGGCTAAGGCTGATCCTAAGAAACTTAATCGGGATCAGATCCTGATGTCTCGGACTCAGCCTCGATTATCTCGTCCTTCGAATCCATCTACTCGACCTTGCCAACCTGTTCGGGATCTTGCTCTATGGGCTCCGGATTCTCATATGGATCGGGTACACCAGGCAACCTCTATCAGGAGTCTGAAAAATGGGGTTTAAACAACTATGAGACGAATCTCAGTGAGTAGGCCTCCTACACCGAACTAGGCTAACATGCACCTCTCAACAAGCAAATCAACACAACAACGGACAATAATGTCAAACAAATGACCTAGGCCCTTGAGCCCGGATCGCTTACCTTGTTGACCCTACAGGTTAGGTATTTTGTATAAAACACGGCACATACGCGACACACTGGTCACACGTACTCCACACACATGCTCACGCTCAATAGTGTTTGCCTCACACACAAATCACCGGCACATACATTAGTTACATACTCTGGCACACATTTACCATGCTCATGAACTGCCTCAAACAATGCACTCTGGCATGCGGCTCATTTTAGCAATTTTATAAATCGACCCGAAGGCCACGACCCGAAGGCCAATAAATATTCCGACCCGAAGGCCCACAACACTCCGGGGCCCGCGCCGAAGCACATATGGCCGAGTGTCTCTAGCCTGCGTAAAACACCTCAGGCGCAACACCGATCTCTTTAATCATCCAGACGAACCGGGCATCATCCCGCGTAAACGCATTAGGATGGCACGACCCGAAGCCACGACCCGAATGCCTTAGGTGATCACACGGCACACTGCCAATTTTATTTGAGCCCCGCGTAAACGCATTTGGGCATTTAGGGTGATCACACATTCTTATTCTCTGCACACAAAATGCGTAGCCATGCAAATTCCCGCACTCGGATAATCACACGATGCATAATGAGCACCAATTTCAAATACGGGCATGTACTTCCATAATACCAACATATTAAATTGTGCCATCACATAATCAACCAGCATTTCATTGCCATGCCCAATTTCAATTAAACATAATTCAGCACGGCACCCAATTCACAACATTGGTGCACACAAAAACTTGCGCAATCAAGGCCCACTAATATCATATCAATCTTGGCCAACAAATATACACACGTGTCACCACACAATGGAACCCAATCAAGTACCAAATTGCCACTGAATCGCTTAATTCGGACCATTCATGGCAAGAATCCGATTAACCTCAACTTAGTCCATTTTAATCAAATTCGGATCCAAAGAGGACAGCCACTAATCAGCCCAAGAGAGAGAAAAACCGGAAATATATAAAATCGGGTCCAAACTGGGCAGTTGCACAGTGACAGAAATCCATTTTAAATAAATGGTAAATCAATTCCAAAAATTATGAAATTTGGATATGTTGTACAAAACATCTCGATGAACATTTTCCATGAAGAACTAGAAACCCAGTTCTAACCGTAAGCACCTCGTTTTAACACTCAAAGTCGGACAAAATCTGATTCACTCGGACAGCCCCTCAGGCCATCAAAATACAACTCCTTCAGGACCCAAATAATTTTGTAAAGCCTTGAAATTTTTATATGTTATAGCCACAAATGTCTCCAACAATTTTTGTGAAGGAATTATTTTGAAAATACGCCTGGAAAAATTTATAAAAATTTGAACACACCCGAAGGTCGGGTGAACAGTAAATCGGGCAGACCATTTTGGTCTAAAGATGGACTTCCGAATGGCCTCAAATGATTTCCAAAAATTCTCAAATTAAAGTATGTTATACTTAAAGATGTTGGGAACAATTTTCATGAAGAACACTTCTTCAGATTCGGCCCACAATGATCCTAAAAAAAATAACAAAGTGCAGAGGTACAGTAAAATCAGTAATCCGAGAATCATTAACTTGCACCATTAAGCAAATCCAGCTCATACAACCTCTAAACCAAGTCTCCACCGCCTTAAAACTATCCCTAAATCATCACATTAGGCCCTTAAAATAACCACAACATCAGCCCAAATCAACCCCCACTAATTAACCCCAAAAGCTTGTCCAAAGTGCACCTAATCCTAATTAAGGGTTAGGATTTCCACTCACTTGGATTTAAGCTTCAAAAGTGGGCTGAACAAAGGGAGAAACGGGCCAAACAGTGGCCGGATTGAACCGATTCAGCAGCAGCGCTCCGGCGTCCTCACGGCAACAAACAGCGACGCTCCTCCGGCGAGGGCCTCTCACGGCCAAACCAAGAGGAAAATGAAAGAGAAGAAGTGGCGTGGGAGGGGAGATGATCGACTGATGGGGGAAGAAATGGGAGGAGAGAGAGAGTCAAAGGGGTCTTATGGGTAAAAAAGTGGCGCCACGTGTCGCAATCTGGTGTGTTGGACCATTTTGCCCTTTGATCCAATGGCCATTAATCACTCTCATCCAATAATTGAGGGGCCTTTTGGTCATTCAATAATTCTGAATTTTGACTCATAATTATCCACAATAATTTCTCAAAATTGTCCAAAATTCGGAACATAAAAAATAGGCCATAAGGGCAAAACGGTAATCTTCTGGTCCATGGTCGAAATTCCATTTTTCGACCGTACTGACCCCAAATGTGTGTGGCCAACATAATATGCCGTCGGATTCGCAAAAATAACCTTTTAAGCCCTCGAAAATCGATTGCAAAGTTTGGAGGGGCAAAATAGTAATTTTTCACTTCCGGACCGAAATTCCAGTTTTCGACCATAACTACTCTAGATATGCGTGGCCACCCTAAAACGGCATCGGCCTCGAAAATCGACGTCGGAGTCCAAAGGGGTAAAATCGTAATTTTTTCAATTTCGGTCGAAATTCCAATTTTCGGCTGGACTAGCCCCAAACGTATGTGGCCACACCAAAACGCCGTTGGCCTTGCAAAATAGTCACAAACACCCATAGAATTTCGACATCGAAGTTCGGGTCCAATTTGACTATCAAAATTGCTCAATTCAAAATTTTAGAGCCTCTTACTGACGGGTGGCTATTTAGGGGTTACGTGTATCGACCTAGGGTCATTCGAGTCGTGACGGTCTTGATTACTAGGATAGCGCAAGGAATTATTGATTATTCCAGAGGTCATGATCGTTCAATTCAGGTTCGGGATTTATTTGCCACGCGCACTCTCGATCGAGCGGAATCACCTGCAATCTGATCGTACATCGTTGGCCAAACCAAATCCATCACCTTCCTAGAATCGGTCCACACTGGCCCAAAATACTTCCCTGCCATTTCTTGAAATCGGTGCCCGATTCGTGATCGGGTCCCCGGTCTACGTATTGTTTTCCTAGTTAGCCTTTCCCATTGGTCAGTATCCTGCGAGGGGCCAGCTCCGGGCGAGACGTACTAAAATCAAATGAGAAATAATATCCACTTCGTCGGATCCCAGAAATGGGTCGAAATTTAGGATGTTACAACTCTTCCCCCCTTATAAAATTTCATCCTCGAAATTTGTATTATAAACTTATCTTCTCAACAACTGGGGGTTTGACGCCATATGGTCTTTTCACTTTTCTCAAACGGCACCTTCTGTCTATTGGTGCTCCTAGATACTTTGACCACTGGGACTATCTTATTATGTGGCCCATGATCCTTTCTGTCCTCAAGCTACACTAGCCTATCCACGTATGACGCTTCATCGTCCACGTCTATCTTCTCTTAACTTGGGTCATATTTGGTTCATATTTTTTGCACATCGACCCATGGAATACGTCATATACTTAGGACAGATTAGGCGGCGAGGTAAATCGATAGGTTAGATTTCCAATCTTCTCCAGAATATCAAACAATCCGACATACCTCGGCTCAACCCTTCTTTCTTGTCGTATTAGGGCAATCTTTCAGAGCGAACACTTTGACTCACATTTGGTCCCCAATCTCAATACTCTAAAAGTCGTCGTCTCCGATCGTGTAAATTTTTCTGATGACTTTACTTATCTGTCCGACTCAAAGTCCCTTTCGCACTGCCAAAAGGTACACAGACCTAATCAGTCTATCAGCTGTCGTCTCAATGGATCGTGTCTTTTCTGGCTTCTCAGCAATTCCACAACATCCTTTGGGGTAGGTTCCCATTTCTACATCGGAATTTTCCGATGGTCACATTAGCCTTCCCGGCTTATAGTGCTACGCCTTTTCTCATGAGCACATCAAACACTTGGTCATAAGCTTGACCACATTTACTTTCACCCCATTTTTCTGGTAGTGTCGCCACAAATCCTGGCACATTTCGTACTGCCCGTGTGAACATCGTAATTACTCTCATGGGTCTCAAATAAGATTTCTTTCTTACTCCCTACGTTGCTGGACACACCTTTGTTCTACTCGGGTGAACCTTATGCTTACTGCGGAAATTTCCATTCAAATTTTTCCTCCTCGAGTTTTGCCTTGTCGAGTACATATAATCACTCCTAGAACATCAAGATTTCTATCCCCGAATATATGGAAATCCGACTTTCTCTTATCGGCATCCACCTCAATGACTCTTCGTATCTCGTGATCCACATAATGCCATTCCTTGTTCTAGGCCTAGATTTTCAACTAATCCTCAAGGTGGTCAACAGATTCCACATCCAGTTCACCTCAAATTTAACTTCCAAGTCCCTGAACCTTCCCAATGAGGTTTATTCCTTGATCACCCCATACGTCCCAATTGACTCACGACTTAGCATATCTGTTACTCATCCAGTCTTTTCATGGCGATACAGGGTGTTGCAGTCAATTTTCCGTCATGCGTCGGGTAATTCTTTTCACATGACCTCAACTGGCACAACGCATAATTTGCTACTCTACCGTGTTGCATCAACACACACCCAAGTCTTCTTAATGAAGCGTCACTATAGACCTCGAATTCTCCCGGTTCAGGTTGAATATTCAATACCGGAGTAATTATCAGCCTACGCTTCAGCTCTTGGGAACTTCGTTCACAGTGATCATTCCATTCAAACGGATTTCCTTCTCAATCAGTCGTGCCCATAGCACGGCTATCGACGAGAATCTTCCACAAAACGTCGATAATCGTCAGCCAAATCTAAGACACTGCCAACCTCCGTTATTGGCATCAATCTTGGCCACTTAGTCATCACCTCGACCTTAGTCGGGTTCACTGTAATTCCATTTCCCCTAGATTATATGTCCAGGGAATATTGTTCTATTGATCCAAAATTCGCACTTGCCATACTTGGCGTGGAGTGCGTGTTCTCTCAAGGTTCGCAACACCTCAGTCAGACTTGCTTCTTGTTCCCAAGCTCCTCGAGTCTCCCAATACATCATCAACGAAGACTGTTATGAACTAATCCCATGATTCTTGGAACACTCGGTTCATTAGGTCCACAGAAGTAGCGAGGCATCCCTTAGCTCAATGGGCATTACTATGAATGCGTAGTGCCCATACCTCGTCTGTTAAGCAGTTGTAATTGCATCCTCTTTTCATGTCCTTAACAGAAAATTTCCAATCCGTAACACAATCTTAGGAACATTCTCTTTCTGAATTCTTTGCCGGTGATATCCGTCCATAATTCAACCTTAGAGGATACTAAAGTTCCTTGCAATTTATCGAACAGGCTATCGATCCTCGGTAATGGGTACTCATTCCTTTTGTCGCCTGATTCTGCTGTCGGTAATTTACATACCATCTCAAAGTCATGTCCTTTTTCCTCATACTAAATACAGGAACTCCACATAGAGATACACTAGGGCAAATAAAATTTTTTATCCCCGAGTTCTTACATCTGAACCTTCAATTCCTTTGATTTCCGGCAAGGACACTTAATACAATGCCCTCGAAATCAGTTCAACTCCCGGGCCAAATCTATCACGATTTCACTTCTCGTTCTAGTGGCAACCCCAAAATTTCTAAGGAAAAACCTCATAAGGTTACACACCTCGTTAATTCTTCCGACTTTAGTTCCGTCACGATCGGGTCAACCACACCCACTAAGCATCCTTCACAATCTTCATTTGACATCTAATCACCTCAAGCAAGGGCATCCAAGGAATCGAGATTCCTCCTCGCCTTTCCTGAAATCCAACCCTAGGACGTCCATTCGGACTAAACTGGATTACCCTATTGTCATAATTCATTACGGCTTTCTGCCTTACAAATCACTCCTTATCAATTTTCCACGACAAAATCGTATATGGCCAATACTGCCGAATCAACACTCCTTTCTCTACTATCAATTACTATCTCACAGTTAAGACACCTTAACGACACCATCACCTTATCATTCAAGGAATCGTCACACCAAACGTGACTCAAGAACAACAGACTCAATCCCATCCAGTTTAACTAGTTGTTCCGACTCCCACTTTCGATGCAAGCTTCAGAACTGCTCGTTTAACGGTTCGACTTTTTGATATCCTTCCTAACCGGTGGGACGAATCGTCGATTTTCCCCGCCCTCTGCCTCTTCCCGAAGCGGCGGTTATCCTTAATTTAAGCAAATCACTATCCAAAAGTAGTTGCACTTTCCAACTGATCTCACTCTATCACCTGAGCTCATTCATACACTTCCCCATCATTCCTAATACTCAGTGAGATCATTAAGTTTCGGAGATCCGACTTTAGTCCGTCTCGAAATTTCTGAACCTTGTCCTGTGGAATCTTAACCAGCCAAGTGGACTCCGTTTCATATCGTTCCACAGTCATCTGCCCTCGGTGAAGTCACATAAACTCCAACAGTTCCCTTTCTTGGGCACTCTCCGGGAAATATTTTCCCATAGGAACTCTTAACAATCATGGCCCACATCTAGGCTGTACTCATTGGGGATATCTTATCCTTGGCGGTCTTCCACCAATAATTAACATCGTCTTGCGGCTAATACCTCGCCAACGTTACTTTCTTAGTCTCGGTGCACCCCAAAATCTTTCTCTAATTCCTACACCCACCTCGGTGCAATCTCGGAGTCAACCTTACCATTGACTTTATACGATTTCGACTTGAGAAACCATTCCAACAACTAGTGCCTTTGCCTATTGGCCACTATCTGAGTTTGGCCTAACTGGCATTATTCCCACTCATAGCAGTAATCACTGCAACCTCAGCAGCCTGGGTAATAACGGCGGCCCCTTTCCCGAGCTTGCCTACCCATACATTCCCTATTTCTTGTAGGGCCGGAGTCACAACCTCTAATCTTAGGTTTCGGCCTCATGGCCTATAGCACTCGATTGCTCTTGGGCTTCCTTACCCCTCATTTTGTCATCCTTGCAATTTCACTGATCACCTACCTACTATAACCCCCTAAGAGATTAGAGACTTAAACCAATCTAATCGGTCTAAGGTCCTAGGTAGGTATCACAACACAGTCAAGCAACCAACATGCGGCCTAGCACAAACAACACAAGACCTCCATCAAAGAGGTACACGTACTCACCTCAGGTCCTGCCGCACCTGCATTTCACGGGTCAAATCACCTCAAGCAACCAAGACACAAACAGTCAGGAGGTACAGTTAGCACACGAGGTCACCCTACAGTCTACCCAAGGTCATCGCTCCTTATCACTCTAACCTTCGACCTAATTGGATTGAGCTGTCCTTGCTCTGATACCAAATTAGATGGGGATGTCACGCCCCGAACCCACCGAAGTGCAATCATCCCACGTACCGGTCTAATTTTGCTGCAACGTCCCAGGCCGCATCGCTGACCCAATCATCCGAGTGTCTCTAGCCCGCGTAAAACGCCTCAGGCACAACATCGATCTCCTTAATCATCCGGACGATCCGGGCATCGTCCCGCGTAAACGCATCAGGATGGCACGACCCGAAGGCCTTAAGTAATCACACGGCACACTGCCAATTTCATTGCCATGCCCAATTTCAATTAAACATAATTTAGCACGGCACCCAATTCACAACATTGGTGCACACAAAAACTTGCACAATCAAGGCCCACTAATATCATATCAATCTTGGCCAACAAATATACACGTGTCACCACACAATGGAACCCAATCAAGTACCAAATTGCCACTGAATCGCTTAATTCGGACCATTCATGGCAAGAATCCGATTAACCTTAGCTTAGTCCATTTTAATCAAATTCGGATCCAAAGAGGATAGCCACTAATCAGCCTGAGAGAGAGAAAAATCGGAAATATATAAAATCGGGTCCAAACTGGGCAGTTGCACAGTGACAGAAATCCATTTTAAATAAATGGTAAATCAATTCCAAAAATTATGAAATTTGGATATATTGTACAAAACATCTTGATGAGCATTTTCAATGAAGAACTAGAAACCCAGTTCTAACCGTAAGCACCTCCTTTTAACACTCAAAGTCGGACAAAATCTGATTCGCTCGGACAGCCCCTCAGGCCATCAAAATACAACTCCTTCAGGACCCAAATCATTTTGGAAAGCCTTGAAATTTTTATATGTTATAGCCACAAATGTCTCCAATAATTTTTGTGAAGGAAGTATTTTGAAAATAGGCCTAGAAAAATTTATAAAAATTTGAACACACCCGAAGGTCGGGTGAACAGTAAATCGGGCAGACCCATTTCGGTCCAAAGATGGACTTCCGAATGGCCTCAAATGATTTCCAAAAATTCCCAAATTAAAGTATGTTATACTTAACGATGTTGGGAACAAGTTTCACGAAGAACACTTCTTCAGATTCGGCCCACAATGATCCTAAAAAAAATAACAAAGTGCAAAGGTACAGTAAAATCAGTAATCCGAGAATCATTAACTTGCACCATTAAGCAAATTCAGCTCATACAACCTCTAAACCAAGTCTCCACAGCCTTAAAACCATCCCTAAATCATCACATTAGGCCCTTAAAATCACCATAACATTAGCCCAAATTAGCCTCCACTAATTAACCCCTAAAACTTGTCTAAAGTGCACCTAATCCTAATTAAGGGTTAGGATTTCCACTCACTTGGATTTAAGCTTCAAAAGTAGACTGAACAAGGGGAGAAACGGGCCAAACAGTGGCTGGATTGAACCGGTTCAGAGCGGCGCTCCGGCGTCCTCACGGGGACGAACGGCGGCGCTCTTCCAGCGAGGGCCTCTCATGGCTAAACCAAGAGGAAAATGAAAGAGAAGAAGTGGCGTGGGAGGGGAGATGATCGGCTGATGGGGGAAGAAATGGGAGGAGAGAGAGAGTCAAAGGGGACTTATGGGTCAAAAAACGGCGCCACGTGTCGCAATCCGGTGCGTTGGACCATTTTGCCCTTTGATCCAATGGCCATTAATCACTCTCATCCAATAATTGAGGGGCCTTTTGGTCATTCAATAATTCTGAAATTTGACTCATAATTATCCACAATAATTTCCCAAAATTGTCCAAAATTCGGAACACCAAAAATAGGCCATAAGGGCAAAACGATAATTTTCCGGTCCCGAGTCGAAATTCCATTTTTCGACCGTACCGACCCCAAATGTGTGTGGCCAACATAATATGACGTCGGATTCGCAAAAATAACCTTTTAAAACCTCGAAAATCGACTGCAAAGTTTGAAGGGGCAAAATAGTAATTTTTCACCTCCGGACCGAAATTCCAGTTTTCGACCGTAACAACTCTAGATATGCGTGGCCACCCTAAAACAGCAGCGGCCTCAAAAAAAAATCTTATACGGCCTCGAAAATCGACATCGGAGTCCAAAGGGGTAAAATCGTAATTTTTTCGATTTTGGCCGAAATTTCAATTTTCGGTTGGACTAGCCCCAAATGTATGTGGCCACACCAAAACGATGTTGTCCTTGCAAAATAATCGCAAACACCAATAGAATTTCGATATCGAAGTTCGGGTCCAATTTGGCGATCAAAATTACTCAATTCAGAATTTTAGAGCCTCTTATTGACGGGTTGCTATTTAGGGGTTACGCGTATCGACCTAGGGTCACTCGAGTCGTGACGGTCTCGATTACCGGGATAGCGCAAGGAATTATTGGTTATTCTAGGGGTCATGATCGTTCGGTTCAAGTTTGAGATTTATTTGCCGCGCGCACTCTCGATTGAGCGAAATCACCTGCGATCCGATCGTACGTTGTTGGCCAAATCAAATCCGTCACCTTCCTAGAATCGGTCCACACTGGCCCAAAATACTTCCATGTCGTTTCTCGGAATCGACGCCCGATTCGCGAGAGGGTCCCCAGTCCACGTACCGTTTTCCTAATTAGCTTTTCCCATTGGTCAGTATCTCTCGAGGGGCCAGCTCCGAGCGAGACGTACTAAAATCAAATGAGAAATAATATCCACTTCGTCGGTCCCAGAAATGGGTCGAAATTCAGGATGTTACAACTCTCGGGACACTAACCAATGGGGTATGGCTAACAAGGAAAACGGTACGTGGACCAGGGACCCGATTTTGAATCGGGCACCGATCACGAGAAATGATGAGGGAATATTTTGGACTGACGTGGCCGATCTTAGGAAAAGTGATGGATTTGGGTTGGCCAAAGCCAACGATGTACAATCGGATCGCAGGTGATTCTGCACGACCGAAAGTAAACATGGCCAACCAGTCCTAAGCTTGAACCGAACGATCGTGATCTCTGGAACTAGTAATAATTCCTCTCTTTCTCTCGGTGATTGGGACCGTCACGATTCGAGTAACCCTTGGTCAATACGCGTAACCCCTAAACAGCAGCCCGTTAGTCAAAGACTTTAAAATTTGAAATTTAGCGATTTTAATCGCGGAAAATTGAACATGACTTTGGCGTCGCTTTTCAAGATCGTATACGACTATTTTTGTTAGGCCGACGTCATTTTAGAGTGGCCACACATATTTGGAGTAGGTACGGTCGAAAAATGGAACTTTGACTCAGAAGTAAAAAATTACGGTTTTGCCCTCCCAAGACTTTGAAGCCAATTTTCGAGGGCTTGCGCGACTATTTTCGCGATTCCGACGTCATATTAGGTTGGCCACACACATTTGGGGTTAGTATGGGCGAAAAATGAAATTTTGACCAGGGACTAGAAAAATGACCATTTTACCTCTAGGGCAATTTTATTCCGAATTTTGGGATAAATTAAGGAAATTGTTTAAATATTGGATCAGCCCAATAATTGAGCCAATTGACCACTTAACCCATGAATTATTGCATAGGATTGATTAGTGGCCATTGGATGAGGGGTAAAATGGTCAAGTGGGGTAGATTTGTGACAAGTGGCCCCCACTAAGCCCTATTTTTGACCAGCCTTGACCCATTTCTCTCTCTCTTCACCCTTCATGTGGCCGACCCTCTTCTCCCTGTCACGTCTTGAATCCCCACGGCACGCAAACATCCCTACCTTGGTCGATATGTTCGCAACGTCCCAAGAAGCGTCGCCGACCCAACGCCAAAGTAGAGAGCATAGTACAAGCAAAAGAAATAAATAACAAACCCTGACGATATAAATATGAGCCAAGGATAGCCAAACATCAACCAGCACAGCTTAAAATATATATACGCTTTAAATATTAATAACAAAAGCTGTGTTTACAATATTTACATATACAAACCAAATTATACAGAGATCAAACCATGAACAGCCACTGCTTGACAAAAAGGGGCTAGATGGCTAAGGTAAGACTACTGGACCTACAGGGAGGACTACTGTAAAAAAGGAACAGCCTCCACTCCTATCATTCTACCTTGCTCTACGGCTCCCAGTCTGGATTCGAGGACTCAGTAGGATCATTTGACAACTCCTCAGAAGCTTCCTCACTAGACCTGACTCCTCATCTGAACGTATCTCAGCTACTACTCCATCCCGCTTCGGGTTTAACTCCATGGCTTCCGGCTCATCCTCATCTAGGGGGTCTACGGGCTCCGAATCAACATACATCACCTCGGGCTCCTCATCGTCCTCGTCCATAGCAGCAGGTCCATCTACAGTCTCGTCCTGGATACTCCAATCAGGTGTGGGAGAAGGGTCTAAAATCTCACCGTCCGCCATCTACGGGATCATCACATCATTTTCATCCAAGGAAATATCAAAAGTCCTGAGAGGGGGTCCAGTCACTCCGTCAGCTCCTCTATGGCACTAGGCCACGTACTCCTCGATATGATAATATGACTCTCCCACATTCACAAATAGTGCTGAATGATATCTCACATAGGCTGCCCCATCCCCGCAGGGGTGTACACTCGAATTTCGCTGAATGAAGTGCGGTATCCCAAAAAGAGGCGACAGCCTCGGCATCCTTACGGTCGAGGGTATAAAAGGTTGGGTTTGAACAACTATGAGACGAATCTCAGTAAGTAAAAACCTCTAAGCCTAAACTAAGCGAACATGCACCCTCCTGATAGGAAAAACAGGCATAACACAAAACATTATGCTAATAACCTAGGCCCTCAAGCTCAAATCATGCATACAAATGACCCTGCAAGTTAGTCGATTCTATAAGGTAATCATGGCATAAACATGATCTACTCTGCCACACGAACGCCATACGCATGCTCAAGCCTTTTAGTGTTCACCAGATTACACACGAATGCATGCTCACTGGATTACACATACTTGCACACAATTCAATGCTCTCTGACATTCACATGTCACACACATGGCTGTACTCAAAACCCGGTTCATATAACACTTTAGCATGCAGCTCAATTTTCAATTAATCACGACCTGCGTAAAACGCATCAGGTCTCTTTCTTTAAATCACAATACTCTGGGGCCCGCGTTAAAACGCATCAACTGGCCCAGTGTCTCTAGCTCGCGTCAAAACGCATCAAGCGCAACACCGCTCTCCTTACGAACCAAAGCCCGCGTAAACGCATCAGGCTGGTCGTCTTTCGGACGTACCGGGCATCATCCCGCGTTAAACGCATCAGGACAGTACACCCCACGTAAAACGCATCAGGGCAGCAAGTGATCACTCAAACACACGGCCAATTATTATCTGAACCCCGCGTAAATGCTTCAGGGTACTTTAGGCGATCACATGTATGTCAGGCACGCATTCTCGCACATATCAACCCATGCCTCATTCTCGGCACACAAATTGCGAAATCAAGAAATGCAGCACTTGGCACTCGCATAATGCACAATGCGTGCTAAATGCCTAGACATGCTCAGTTAGCTACAATATTCCCATAGATGCCACAATATGTTGAATTCCCAATAAACATGCTCAATTTTGCTCAACAAGCGTTACTCGGTATAATACACCATTGGCCATTCAATGAACACACATTCGAGGCACGGGAATTCTATAAATTCTTGGTCATTCACACTCCGCATTGTCCGTCACACACTCATGCGGCATGGCATCCAACCGAAGATCACAATTGAGCTCACAATTCCGCTAAATCATCAATTTAACACAGCAAGTTCGAGAATTCAATAATACGCATTAAACCGACAAGTCTTGGCCTAACCAAACCAACATGAACAGCCATTAATCCAATCCATTCTCAGCCTGAAATCCATCCATACTCACTCCAAACAACCTCACTAATTCATCCTATTTCAATTTCATACTAATCCACCACTAAACAACTTAATTAACTACTAATCCTCTTCTAAGAGTGCTTAATCAGTCCTAATAAAGGATTAGGAGTTATTACTCACTTAATCCTAAGAAAGACGATGAGAACGGTGGACGATTACTGGTGAACAGTGTAACCGGTGGTGGCGTTCCAACGGTAGCGTGCGGCGACACATGGCGACGGTTTCGGCCGAAATAAGGGACAGGCAGCGTGCGGTCCTCACACACGGTCGAGAGGGAGAATGGAAGAGGTCTGGTCAATCAGACGGCAGCGGTGAGGCGAACGGCGGTCCCCCAAGCGGACGGCATGGCCGACGACGGTCTCGGCTGCCTGGCGTGGCGTGCGCGACAACGGCGGTCCGGCGCTTCCCTTTACCGAACGGAGATGGGGGAGAGGGAGAGAGAAGATAGACAGGTTGAGGGTGATGGTGAGGTGGTGCGGCGGCATGGTGACGGCGGACCGGTGACCAGCTCTGGCGAGCAGCGGCAACGGAAATCCGGCGTGCTTGGCCGAAGGAAGACCAGCGGTGGAGGAAGTGGTGGACAAATGAGGGGGAGGAGAGAGAGAAATGAGTCTAATCTTGATCAAATATAGTGGCTGGTGGGTGCCACATGTTGCCTATCCAACGCATTTGACCAAAATTCCCTTGATCCAACGGTTTAGAGTTGATCTTATCCAATAATGCAAGGGTAAAATGGTCTTTAGATCCAATAATTGAGATAAATCCAAATTAATTAATTCCCAAATTTAATCCCCAAAATTCGGAACCAAAAATGGCCTAGGGGCAAAATGGTCGTTTTTTCGGCCCCGGGTCGAAATTCCATTTTTCATCCGTACCAACCCCAAATGTGAGTGGCCAACATAATATGGCGTCTGAATCGCGAAAATAGTCGCACAAGCCCTCGAAAATCGATATCAAAGTCCGGGTCCAATTTCGTGAATAAAATTCGCTAAATTTTCAATTTCAGGGTCTCTCACTAATGGGCGGCTGTTTAGGGGTTACGCATATCGACCTAGGGTTATCCGAGTCATGACGGTCCCGATCATTGAAAGGCTGAGAAATTATCACTAGTTCCAGAGGTCGCGATCGTTCGGCTCAAGTTCAGGACTGGTTGGCCACGTGCACTTTCGGTCTTGCAGAATTACCTGCGATCCGATTGTACATCGTTGGCCTTGGCCAAACCAAATCCATCACTCTTCCTAAGATCGGCCCACGTCGGCCCAAAATATTCCCTCATCGTTTCTCATGATCGGTGTTCGATTCGCGATCGGGTCCTTGATCCACGTACCGTTTCCTAGTTAGCCATACTCCATTGGTTAGTATCCTGAGAGTGATCAGCTCTGGGAGGGACTTACTAAAATGAAATGCGAAATAATTTCAATTT